>OZ030018.1:84098693-84698693 GCA_964023405.1 Apodemus agrarius | reverse complement strand
ATGATGGTTCATAGACTTAACCTGCATGCAGTCATTCAGCACCGAGACTAGTCTTATGCTCACAACCCAGCGCTACAGCATGACTTGCATGGTCACCACCTTTGGCTGCTGTACGGGATTTCATAATGCACAGTGTGCCTTTACTCTCCACGTGCCCACTAGCGGATGCCCTACTTTTTACAGTGCCCTGATGCACCTGCTCTGCTGTCACATGACAACACGCCTAAGGTGAGTGGTGATTGTGTCCTCTCCCATAAGCTGTGTGATACATCTGTGACATCATGATGCACATGGACATGAATAAGATGAATGCCCCCTCTTTAAGTCACCTCAGGGTTTAGTATATTCCACAGTGACATACTTTATGATCTTTGATGTTACATGACATCCTCGGTAACACTGTAACATGAATCAAGGTCTGGTCTGTCTCTGAGTTATCTTAGGATTATTAGATAAACATTAGATATTAGATGTGTTATGTAGTGATGCAAACTGACAAAAAATGTGTCTCAATTGTCATATATCATAGGCAACATAGTGCAAGACAATTTGAGCCTTCCCTGAGTTATCATGTAGTACCATGCATTACACAGTGACATGTGACTGATGCCTCTCTCTTCTCAGCTGATACATCACACACACACACACACACACACACACACACACACACACCAGGCCTGGCCTGTATCCCATCTTATATTGTACATGACATGTTATGTTATGTAGGGTGAAGACCCAGCCCTGATATGCTTACGGCCTCCTTGGTATAACAGCCAAGAATAAACACACTCCTTATTCCCAAAGGGACAGATTGCAGCCCTGGCATTACAGCATCACAGATGACGCCACATCACCCCTATGGCAGACTGTGGCTCACTGCCTGCATGCCATCAAGCAACAGGGTAAAGACTATCAACTCCAGCCTCCATTCCTGACCGTCTTAAGGTGCACATATACACAGTGACCTGCTGTCACTGTGGGGAATCCGCCCGTTCCTCCCGCTGCCATATGACATCTTACATGACTCAGTGGCATGATATGGTAGAGGCACGTATCTTTCATTAGCGGTCACGTGCTCTCATGGTAGCACAATGCCATGGTTACTCTGGCCTTCACCTTCTCAGCTGTCACAGGCTGTAAAATGTGGCCTCTGGGACACTGTATGGTACTCACCAGTATTATGTCTCAGGCATGTGTCCCTGTCTGAGTTCTGTTTGTGTCTTAATCGGTGTGCTAAAAAGTCATTCAAGAATCACTCACACTCCAATACCCAGAGTTGAGTCTGTGACCATTGAGTGACCTTCCTTCTTTTGAAGCCAGGGTCTACTGCATCTCCGGACAGCCACCAGAGATGCCCCTGAGCATCTGATCACGCCTGCAATTCCTGGGGACGGGGATCGCAGGCCTGCACCACCACGCCTGGTTTCTGTGGTACTGCACACAGAGCCCCACTGCATCGTCAATGCTAGGCAACACTCCACCAACCAAGCTACGTCCCCAGCTGCAGATCATGACTTTTAAATGTATGATTTAAATGATTCGCCATAATTCGGTATACTGTCAACATTAAATTACAGTTACTTTGGAGTATATTTATTCATGCAAATTACTTCTCCATGGTACAGGTGTTTCGGTGACTTTTCTATTGCTGCATGGACGCCATGAACAAGGCAACGCATAGAAGGGTTTATTGGAGTCTTACAGCTTCAGAAGGTGACTCCAGGACCATCATGGCGGGGAGCATGGCACCAGCCGGGTAGGCATGGCCCTGGGGAAGTAGCTGATAGCTTACATCTTAATCCATGAGCACGAAGGTGGTGGTGGTAGGGATCAGTCGAGAGAGAGAGAGAGAGAGAGAGAGAGAGAGAGAGAGAGAGAATGGTGTGTTTTAAAAATCTCAAAACCAGCCTTCAGTGACACTCTTTTTCCAACAAAGCCACACCTCATAATCCTTCCTAAATAATTCCACCCACTGGGGGCCAAGTTTCCAAATAGCTGAGGCTAGGGGTCATTTGCATTCAACCTTCACAAGGTTTCTCCACTGTAATTTAGTTATCCAGATCTGAATTCACTACTTCAGAGCTTATCTTGGCAAAAAGGAAGACAAAAAGAATGTAACCAGGATGCTTCAACAGTTATATTTTAAAATAGTAATAAAAGGGGGGAAAGATGGCACTGCAGGGAATGTAATTCGAGAAGCGCGAGCCTTTCAGCAGCAGTATAGTTTAAAAAAAACAAAAAACCCGCTGTAGGAAGGTGTTGTTTCTCTTATTCATGCTGCAAGCTAAATTACGAATGTGGACACTGCCGGGGCCGGGCCGGGGCAGGCTCAGTGGGTAAAGGAATGCCAAGCCAGCATGAGTTCAACGTCACAGCAGCCTTTTCTCATCTAGTCTCCATTTCCAGGCAGCTGCTGAGGTTTCCTTGTGGGGGTGGGGTATCCTTTAACTTAATTTTTAAATAAAATTTGTCCTAATTTTTTTTTGTTTTTTATTTTTGTTTTTGTTTTTTTGTTTTGTTTTGTTTTTTTTGTTTTGTTTTGTTTTGTTTTCCAGACAGGGTTTCTCTGTGTAGCCCTGTCCTGGACCTTACTCTGTAGACCAGGCTGGCCTCGAACTCAGAAATCCGCCTGCCTCTGCCTCCCAAGTGCTGGGATTAAAGGCGTGAGCCACCACTGCCCGGCTTTAAACTCCTTTATTAATGAGACTAAAAACCCTAAAGAGAAGCTAGATCTCCCCAGTACGGTTCTCCTGAGGTCCCCCAGGGTGGATTACAAGCCGTGGGCAGCGTCCAGTGGCCTCAGTCTGCGCACACTAAGCGCAGGCCTGACTGCTTTCTTTAAAATGCCAGGATGCAGAGCCCTGGACACGCACCTCCAAGGTCAGCTCCGTCTGGGAGCTCAGCGAGCCCCCACTTCTTCTCCCGGGGACAAAGAGCGTTTACAGAGGTCTCCCGGAGGGGAGGGGCGCGTCTTAATGTGGGTGACGCTCGGCGCTCAACGAGCCCGAGACGGACCGGAGGGGCGGGGCGCATGCGTCATCCGCGCTGGAGAATGACGTAGGGGGCGGGGCGCGCCCAGGCACCCTAGGAGACCGACTCGAGGGGCGGCGGGGGACCGCGCCATGGACCGCTATGCGGTCGCCGGGGACGAGGCGGCGGACCGAGCCCGGCAACAGGAGCGGCATTACCAGCTGCTGTCAGCGCTACAGAGCCTGGTCAAGGAGCTGCCCAGGTGCGCGGCGGCGGGCGGCGGGAGGGCCGGGGCGGGGGCCGGGGCGCGGACGCGCTCACCCCGCTACCTACCTGCAGCTCCTTTCAGCAGCGTCTGTCCTACACCACGCTCAGCGACTTGGCCCTGGCGCTGCTCGACGGAACGGTGTTTGAGATCGTGCAGGGGCTTCTGGAGATTCAGCACCTCACCGAGAAGAGCCTCTACAACCAGCGACTGCGACTGCAGAACGAACACCGAGGTGCAGGGGCGACGGGACCTTCCTAGGGCGTCCCTCGGGTCGGGGGTGCAGAGCCATGCTGATCCTTTAGTCTGCTGTCCAGAAACTTCTTACTCGCGTTCTCTAGAGTGTCCACAGCCTCCTCGGCGTGATGGACCTCACCTGCTTGTAGGTCCGTTGATAGCTCTGTTACTGGTTAGATAATCGGTTATTCCAGCACCTTCCCATTTGAATATCAGGCCTGATCACCTCCTCCTATAAATTATACTAGGCATCTCCCGTTGTACTATCAGATCCCCTTCCATTTTATTTTTTCAAGCTTGACTGGGTTCAAACAGTTTAGGAAAGAAGTGTCCCATGCTCACCCCTAGATCTTTGGACTTTGTTATTGCCTTGGATTTTGATACTGAGGACTGAACCCAGGGCCTCTCACCTGCTAAGCAGATTTTCTAGATTGAGCTACATTTACAGGCAAACATACTCTGCCTTTCTGGCAAGCCTGTGTGCTGCCAGCCAGGATTTTCCCATTAGAGAGAGGTGTTGGATTTTGTTGAAATCTTTTCCAGTTCCTGTGGAGATGATCAGATGGTTGTTCTGTTACTCTCGTGAGACATTGATTTCTAAGTTCCAGGAATGAATTGTATTTTAGGAATGCATCCTGTATGGTCATGATACATTGTTCTTTTGTGTATATTGTTTAGTTATATGTGTTTATCCGTAGTGTTCATGTAGGTGTGTACACATGTATGTGTGCACTTGTGTGTTCATGCTTGTGGAGGCAGGAGGCAGGCATGGCGTCCTAGGCAGGGTTATTATCACTGTGAGGAAACACGTGATTAAGCGCAGCTTGAGAGAGGGTTCATTTGGCTTACACTTCCACATCACTTCATCACTGAAGGAAGTCAGGGCAGGAACCTGGAGACAGGAGCTGATGCAGAGGCCCTGGAGGGGTGCTGCTTACTAGCTTGCTCCCTGTGGCTTATTCAGTCTGCTTTCTTACAGAACCCAAGACCACTAGCCGAGCGATGGCACCACCCACAATGGGCTGGGCCCTCCCCCATCAATCACTTTAAATGGACCCCAGGCTTGCCTGCAGCCCAGTCACAGGCATTCTCTTTAATCGAGGTCCCCTCCTCTCAGATGACTTTAGGTGGTGTCAGGTTGACATAAAGCTAGCCAGCCTAGCCAGGATGTCTTCCTGTGTTCCTGTAACTTTTGAGCTACGGAACCTGAAGCTCGCTGTGCCTGGCTGGCCAGGGAGCCGTACGGGAGCGGCCATCTGTGCGCCCTGCTATGCTCAGCTTTTGACATGGGCGCTGGGGACCCAGACTCACCTCATTGAGTCACATCCGCCCCTGTCTGCAGAACTTGATTCATGACAGTTTCAGGGATTTTGCCTTTGTTTCTGATAAACAACAGCCTGTAGTTGTCTTGTAATATTTTTGTGGGGATGAAGGTAATGCTGGCCTCAGAATGTGTTGAGAAGTCTTGTTCCTTCTTGTTTGTTGTGAAGAGCTTTATTTCTCTACCAAATGTTTGAGTGGCTGTGCTTTTCTGTATTCTTTTTCATGTTTTGATGGAGGTATATGGTGTATCTAGTTCACAAGTCTAAAGTACACGACTCAGTTGATTCTTTTCCCTTTTGGTTTTCTGAGACTGTCCCTCTGTGTTGTCTAGAGCTGGCTGTCCTCCTGTCTCAGCTCCAGCAGCGGGATTCCAAGTCTGGCCCAGGCCCCGCCTTGCTCACTGTTTCCAGTAAGCAGGAAGAGGCTTGGCTTTGGGTGGCTCTGTCGCTTCTGTCACCAGGACGGAAAGGCGCTCACTGGCTTCCCTGATCTCACTGTGGAGCTGGCCATTACCCTGTAGAGCCCTCTTGGGTGGGATGGTCTTGGTGCCTGCTTCAAGCCTTTGCTGGTTGTCTTTTATACGACTTGGACTAGGTTGGTGCGCCTGGCAGTGAGTGCCTCTGCTGCCAGATCCAGGTGGTGGCTGGCTGGCATGGGCCACCTTGCTTTCTGTGGATATTATCATGGCCAGGTCCCTAGTGAGCAGGGAGCCCATGTGGACTCTGGGAACTGACCTGGGATGTTCTCAGCACTGGATAACTGGACTGAGGGGACGCTGTCTCACGTACCTGCTACCCAAGCCCTGTGCCTACTTCATATTCACTGCAACCCGTCAGGCCAGCTCTTTCTTGCCCTTGTGTTGATGGACTTATGATGGACTCAGTGTCAAATAGCAATGATAAATGGTATCACTGAGGTAGATAAAATACCAAGACCTAGGGGAGGCTGTAAGCACTGCCAAGGCTATCGGATTTGAGGGACCCTCGGGGACCCTTCTGAATAGAGCTGCCCCACGAATCTCTTCTAGGAGTAAGCATGTTAGGCGTTCTCAGAGCTGGCCAGCCACACTCCCGTTGTGTGCTCTGACCGGTGTGGTGTGCTCTCTTCTGATAGCAATTCCTTGTCATCCTGTGCTCCCATCTCTCGGCACACTAGGGCAGATGGTCTGTAAGTGTCTACGTAGCATCAGGACCAGGTACTTTGCTGGCAGAGGGTAAGGACTCCCAGAACAGCACCATGTAGGCTCACAGTGTGGGCCTGTGTACCCCTTCACCTCCTGGCTGCCGAGCAGGGCTGCTCTGCTCGCCATAGGGCAGCACCAAGCTTGACTGGACACACTGCGCAGCTGGCAGACAGAGCCTCCTTCCTCCCATTATGGGCTTTTGGCTCTTGAATACTTAAGTCTTCCCCCAGAGTCCCTGCGTGATATTCTGTGGAGGAGCCGGGCCATCTGAGCCCAAAGACTACCGCCTCAGGCGCCTGTCTGCCTCCTGCTCCTGCCCTGCTTGGACCGAGCTCCGATCTTTGCCGTACCTGCCTAACCTACACAGCCCTGTCAGCACGGAGGAGGTGGAGGAGGGTGCTGGCTGGGAGCAGTCCTTCAGGGACTAAAACTCCCCACAGCTGTCCGGGAATGACCTCCTTAGAAACCCTTCACCCAGCTGCCTGTCTTCCCAACGCCTGCCTTCGCTGACGGATCTCTCTCCCTCCCTCACAGTGCTTAGACAGACTTTGAGGCAAAAGCATCTGGAAGCCCAGCAGTCCTGCCGGCCCCACAACTTGCCAGTGCTCCAGGCAGCTCAGCAGCGTGAGCTGGAGGTAGGAATTGGGCCTGGAGAGCTGGGCCTGGCTCCACATGGGTACCAGTGGCTCAGTGGCGGGCTGAGGGTTCAGGGCGGAGTTAATGGGAGCTGGGGGGTTGGTGAGCTCCAGTCGTGACTTCCCTAGCTAAGAGGAGAGTCGCCACCCATCTGCCCGCTGTCCTGGCAAACAAGCTCTGTGTGGACTAGAGCTACAGAGCAGTCACTGAGTTGGGACACTGTCCCTTTCATCTCAGGTGATGCTGGGATGACAAGACCAGTCAGGGAGAGTCCTGTCTTCCCAGGGGGCTCAGGGTCAGGTAACCCCCAGGAAATCAGCAGGCCTTGGTGTTGGGGGTGAGTGTCAGGTCTCAAAGGCATTTCCTGCTGGGACTGCTGGGAGCCTTATGGAGCCCCTCTGCTGAGCCACAGCAAGGAGACTGTGTAGCCAGAACCGCTGTGGTAAGCAGGGCAGCCAGGAGGAAGTGGCAGGTGGGAGCTTGTGTTGAAGGCGTCGCTGGGGGGAAGGCCTAGCAGGAACCACCCTCACTCAAGCTGTGGCAGGCCATGGAGCATCGGATCCGGGAGGAGCAGCAGGCAATGGACCGAAAGATTGTCCTGGAACTGGACCGGAAGGTTGCCGACCAGCAGAGCACCCTGGAGAAGGCAGGGGTAGCTGGTTTCTACGTGACCACTAATCCTCAGGTCAGCACCTCAGCCAGCCCTGCTACAACCCGTGCACCTGGCCCCTGAAGGTTCAGCTCTATCTGGAACTTGTGTTTCAGGTTTTCTTTTCTTTTGGTTGGGGGTGGTGTTTGTTTTGGGGTTTTTGTATGTATGTATGTATGTATGTATGTATGTATGCATGCATGCATGTATGTATGTATTTTTGAGACAAGCTCTGCTATGCCCTTTAACTTGAGGTCCTCTGCCTCAGCGACTAAGTGCAGGGATTACGGGCATATTTCAATACACCAAGTCCATCTGGAGTCTTAGCACACTGGTTCCTAGTGAAGTCAGTGAGAGACGGGGTTTAGGTGAGAGACCCTGTGAAGAGTCTAGTCCCCGTGCCCACAGGAAGGGGGACACACTAGCTCTGGGTAGTACCCACTGTCTGACCTGCAGAGGTTTCTTCCTATCTCTGCATGCTGGCCTTCTGCTTCACTCTAAGGCAGAGACTGCTGGCCCTGCTGGCCACAAAGGCCCACATTCTCCATTCCCCTGGCCATGGCCAGCTTCCACAGGAAAACCACCCCCTTAGCCTCATTACCTGACATCTTCTAGGCCCTTATATGTGTCTTAGCAAGGCAGAAGGGCATGAGGTGTCGTGCTGGTCCTTACTGGGGCCTCTCTTACACCCCAGGAGCTGACGCTGCAGATGAACCTGCTGGAACTCATCAGGAAGCTGCAGCAGAGGGGCTGCCAGGCGGGAAAGGCAGCTCTGTGACCAAGGGTGGGGGGGTCCCTGCTGCCCCCCGCTGGCTCGGATGGCTGGCGCCACAGCCTTGTCTGTCGGGGCTACTGGCTGCCCAGCTGCCAACAGGTCTGACCTCTCTGAGGGGCTGACTAGACCCTGGCCATGCCGGCTGCCAACAGGTCTGACCTCTCTGAGGGGCTGACTAGACTCTGGCCATGCCAACTGCCATCCACTGTTGAGATTTGGAGATGAAGGGTCCAAAAATAGCAATGGTGTCATGAAAAGGCCCTGTGACTGAATCGAGTGGGGTATCGGTTCTAGCACCTTCCCCTCGGGCATGTCCCACATCCCCTCCAGGCTGGGGTTGCCTTGTTCTGTGTAGCCCCTCCCTCAACGGTCCTGGCCCTGGATGGAAGACACTCCGAAACCTAAGCCCAGTGTGGCCTAGAAAAATAAAGAACCCAGGACATGGTTTGTGTCTTGTGCTACCTAGGTCCTTTCCTAGTGGCTCTGGCTGAGGCAGAGCCAGCGGCGTGCAGACGAGCCCTGAGACCCTGCACTGTCAGCTCCCTGACTAGCACAGCCTCCAAACTGCCGTATGAAACTGGAGAGCTTAGCAGGATGCGTGCCTCAGACCCAGCTAGGACTTTAGCTCCTGGAGCGAAGGGTACGGGGGGGGGGGGGGGAGGGGGGCTGGAGGGGGGATGGGCCCCATGCATGCGTCTGGGATGTAGAATTAAAGTGTCTGGGTGTCACTGCAGCCTGGCAGAGGTGTCGTCCCCACTGTCTGGATTGGAATGGGCTCTGGTGCCCAGAGCTGATTTCATGTCAGGTACCAAGAGAAAGGTGACGACTCTCAGTTACAGGATGATTTATTGACTAAACGGGCTTCCATGTCTGTCCTCCGCCCAGTGCAGGAGGGTGGGTTAGACCCTGGCAGAGGGTTAGTTCTGGACTAGGGCTCTGCAGCCTGCAGACGTGGTCAGTGCTTACTCAGAAGATTAGTGGGCCAGCTCTCAGGGGCTCTAGGTGACCCCATTCCTGAGTGTCTACTCCTGGGGTGCAGAAGTCCCAGAGGGCAGCCCCCACCTCAGCACCTCAAAGGCTTGGGCATAAAAGGGTAAACTGTGCCTGGGTAGGTTAGACTAAGGAAGCCTAGCCCAACCCCAAGCTGTGCCCCGCCCGAAGCCCCAGAGGTAACAGGTTGAGTGGAGAGGGTGTGGGTGTGGCCCCTGCAGAGACTAGGCGGGAGAGTGGAAGAGGTCGCCAGTGCGCAGCCGCCTGCAGAGCTCCCGCCACAGCAGCTGCCTCTCTCGCTGAGCGCCCTTCATGATGCTGCTGTTCTCCAGGGCACGGCGGGACAGGTAAGGGAGGACCTCCATCACAGGGCCGTAGGGTACGTACTTATACACAGGATAGCCCGCCTGGCCTGCACACAGGAGCAGCATGAGAGCGCCACACACCATGGTGTGCCCTGCCCCCACACACCCTCCCAGGACAACCGGCTCACCGAGTGGGAAGCTAATTTGGTCACACATCCCCAGCAGCTGTCCGAAGCACACCTGACCATCAGCAGGATGCAGGCCTAACTCCTCCATCCTGTGAAAGGGGCCAGGCTGGTCAGGCTCCACCCAGAACACAGGCCCCCTGAGGTAGCTCTTGGCTCTTCCCCCTTCAGCTACATCCTAGCCACTGCCCTGTGGGGTGGGCAGCAGTGTGGGCTCTGCTCTAGTTACCTATGACTTCCCAGTACAGCTTCCCTGCACACAGGACGGTCAGGGCATCAAGCTTGTCCTTTCCTGTTCCACTGCCTCTGACACCCCTTCTCCGTCACCCTCCTGGGAACACGTATACGCACAGGCGCACACATGCACGCACATATGTACATAGCACTGAGCCTTTGCCCCAGTGGCTGGCCCCCTAGCCCTGCCTCGTTCTCCCATGCTGGCCGCACGGTCACCGTTGACTCAGAATGGAGAGTGGACTACAGCTTCAGATGTTCTCAGCATGGCGAAGATTCAAAAAACCCAAAACTGAAATAACTTAACTTTAAACCTTGCTACTAGAAAATTGAAGCTATGACTGGATTACATTGCATTTCATGTTTCTGTGCTTATAGTGTTCATACATGTACACATATGTGAGGGGGGACCATCTTGGGTACTGTTCCTCAGGAGCCATCCACTGACTTTAGACAGTCTGGTCATCCCAGAGCGCTCGGATGAACTCCCGCCTCTGCCTCCCATGCTGGGTTACGGGTCCTACCGCACAGCCAGCCCTTTATATGGGCTCTGAGTCACGCTCAAGTCCGCAGGCCTGCCCGGCGGCCCTGTCCCGGCCCCAGCCCGCCTCCACCACACGGCATTAGCACTGCTTAGATTGGAACGTGGGCAGCTGCCAACGCCCTCCACATGGGCTGGCAGCACCTACCTGCACAGCGTGAAGCGCACGGTGTCCTCGTTGTGGGATGCCACCATGACCTCTGCCCTGGCACTGTGCTTCAGCTCCTCCAGGACGTAGTTAAGGCACCTGCGACAGGGACAGGCATACCTAAGCGTGGCTCAGGCAGACCAGTACCCGAACCCGGTGGCTCTGCAGAGACGAGGCATTGCAGAACCCCGGCTGAGGAGCAAAGGGGGGTGGGGGGAGGTTGTGGTGATGGCAGCCAGGACCTCAGAAAGGAGGCCAGCACCTGGTGCTGGCCTCCCCGGCTGTTGTAAGGAAACCATTCCTGCCTGGAAGCAGAGGCCCCTGACTCAAGCACATAAGGACATTTACTGTAGGAACTCACCGAACCAGCACAAGAAGCCCAGACAGTTACAGTGGTCACCCCTTTTCACCAAAGTGACCCCCAGATAAATCCATTGACTGGCCAGACTAGTTTGGAAGGTATCAGTCCACCATTGGTGTTCTACCTGGGGTGGACAGGGACTGCTCACCCCCTTAGCAGCAGTGTGAAAAGGAAGGCCCATCCTACCAGGGCACGCAGGGCCTGCCTGGGCCTTGACTTTGCATCTGGGAAGCAGCCCTATAGCACAGTCCTAGCCCTTCAAGAAATAAAAGGAAGTGGAGGCCTCAGGTAGGGTGGGTATCCTTGAACACCAGAGTCTCAGCGTTACTGTCACCAAGGACACCACCAGGCTGGACAGCACAGGTGCTGTGGGCCAGCAGGTCAGCCTCTAGGAACACGCCCCAGCCATGTCCTCAGCTGCACACGCATCTAGCACAGCAGGACACAGGGTGCTGCTGACTGCTGACCCAGGAGATGGAGACAAGGGGTGGTGGACAGAGTGCATGATGTAAACGTGGGTGTGTGGCTCAGCCAGGGTATGCAGTGGACTTCTGACATGGAGCAGCAGGACAGAGCAGGAGCCCAAGGAGACAGAGCCTCAGGTGTGCAATAAACTCACGGGGAGGGTGCGTGAAGCCGGACTGCACGCTCGGGTAATGAAGCTATGGAGCTGAGGTGTCAGGTGCTGTTGGACCTCACTGAGACGCTGGCTTTAGAAATGGGGTTGCCCGGCATACTCCAGGTCAAAATGTATTTCTGTCTGGAAGTCCTCTAAACCCCTATCTTTCAGGCTGGCTCCTTGACTGTCACCATGGAGGGGAGAACCATGGCTAATGGTGTTAAAAACAGAATGTCCTCAAGAACAGCTAGAAGTTAAAGACTTCCAACGGAAGTTAACATCGCTTATAATAAAGCAAAATGTTTACAGTAGAAAGGCAGAAGCTGGTCCTGCAGAGAACATGGCTGTGTCCAGAATTGGAGCCAGCCACATACAGCAAGCCAGGCCCTTGAGATGGGGCTCCCCTACCCTCCCCTACCCTCCCCCCTTCCCCTCTTTTCCATCTCATGTATCCCAGACTGATTTCAAACTTGGAAGCTGAGGATGATTTTGAATACTGATCTTCCTGCCTCCTCCCAAGTGCTGGGATTAATGGTGTGCACCATCATGCCTGGTTTATGTGGTGCTGGGGCTCAAACCCAGGGCTTCAGGCATGTTAGGCAAGCATTCAACCACATGAGCTCTATCTGTTGCTTTATGAGCCCATAGGAGCCAACAGGGAGCATAGAGGTCTGTACTCCACATTCAAAAGAGAAATCTGTTTTGGAAAAACTCTGATAACTATATAACAGCAGAAGAAATAGCACCTTTGAACTGACTCTGCCTAATGGGGCCACTCACACTCGGGCCAGGGCTCTCACGCAGCTCCAAGAAGGCACAGGAGGCCTCTCACCTGTGGTACATAGCATTGGTGGCTTCGTATGTAGGGTTGATGGGGTCCTCATAGCCGATCTCCACAGCCCTGGCACGCTCTTGGGCCATGTATGCACCACGTACCAGCTTGGCCCCAAAACACCAGCCCTCGCGGCGAGCCAGCTCCATGTCCATGGTCACATTGTCGTAGGCATCCTGCAAGGCCAAGCCCCAGTCACAGGGAGCCCTGCTGGGGGAGCACAGGGACTTCCTGTTCCACGTGCACATCAGCTTCAAGTGCCTAGGTCAGCCACTGCCTAAGAGACATGCCACTCAAAGGATCTGGGAGGAAAGTGTGGATGAAGCTAGGCCTCCAACCTCTGCCACCAACAGCCGCCTCTGTGTAGCCCGAGATGACCCTGTGGGTGGTCAGCCCAGATGCCTGGAGTTACTGTGTATTTTGGAGTCACCTTGGCCAGTTAGGAGCAAGTTGCCACCTGTCTGGGGCTGCACCATATACATCATGTCCTCTTGGTACCCAACAAGATGTGTATCCCCATGAGACCCCCCCCCCCAGCAACTTAGCAACCTCAGGCTGAGGGGCTAGGGTTGGGCGTTTTCTGGGTTCCCAGGGCTATCTCTTCAACCCTATCAAATCTTCCAGGGGAGTCTATTGCTTTTATTTGGATTCTTAAGAGTGTCCTGTGCTAAAAAATAAGGGGCAGAGTCAGCTTGGAAGTCTTCAGAAGGGCCTAGCACATCCTGAAAGAGCTCCTTGTCTTTGGGCCCCATGCACTTTTATTTGCATTTTGTGTTATTACTCAGGGGCTGGGCATGCCGGGCACCGCCGTGCACAGGTGGAAGCCAGAGGTGCCCTGGAGGAGGAATTGCCCCATGGGATTTAGGAAGCACAGTGGGCTGGTGGGCCTGCAGAGCCAGTGTTCTTACTGCCAGACCACACGCACACTCTCGAGTGGGAGTGGCCACTGTGCAGGACTGGCCCCTCGATAGTTGGACTCCGTGTAGAGTTACTAGCCTGTTTGCTCTTACCTGTGTTGCTCTGGTCTCTGCGTAAAGCAGGGCCAAACACATACTGCATGGCTCCGCAGAAAGGCATAGCCCTGCAGGGTGGCAGATCACACTGCCCGAGGAGGGAGCTGTAGCCCAGCGCTGGGGGCAGGGGGGAGATGGAGGCAGGAGGACGGCTGTACCTTGAGGTAGCACTGGAATGTGTTGAAGATGAACGGCTTATCCACATTGAACCTGCGCTGCATCTCCAGGGCCAGGCGGCTGATGGCCGGCTGGAAGTAGCTCTGCTCCGCGTCGATCATCAGCCGCACGCCTGCCTCTTTCGCCTTCTGAGAGGGTCATAGGGAGGAAGAATCCATGGCTCGAAGTTGACGATGCCCACCCTCTGCTCGGGGGCCAGGGCCCCTACTGCTCAGCACCCCACCCCACCCCCATACTCACACGCGTAGGGCTGTTCATATCTCACCCAGCACATCCATCGTAAACACGCACACACGCGTGCGCGCGCGCGCGCGCACACACACACACACACACACACACACACACACGCGCACACGCACGCGCGGGCTGCTCACACCTTGCCCAGTATGTCCATCCTCTGCAGCATCCTCTTCATCTGCTGCTCTTCCTCCTCAGTGAACCGGGACAGCAGGGGCTCCAGCTGGCCTGTCTGAGGGCACAGCGGAAGTCAGACCACGATGGGCCGCGACACTCCGCCTTGAGGCCAGCATCACCTTTCAGGAGTGCCGTGTTCTGTCCACCCTCCTGCCCCCCATGGACCAGAGAGGACACTTCTCAGTACCTTGCCTTTAAACAAGTTAGATACAATGACAAAATGCCCCAAACTGAGTGCCAGCCAGCCTGCTGTCCCACACGCGAGGAAAGCTGTCCCATATAAGCAGCACTAGGCCTACACCACCATGTTCTATGGCCCCCAGGACCCGGGGAGTTTTACCACTGCAGGGAGCCATGCAAACGAAAGAACCTAGATCCCCAGCCAACCCCGCACCGCTTGGAATAGTAAAGACTCAAGAGGAGGAGCCGGCTGTGGGGTCCCCAACTTGCAGCACGGGACGAGGATGTGGCCCTCAAGGAGCCAGGTGGACTTGCAGCAGCAGCAGGTACTGGTGATGAGAACTGGCAGGCTGTGCCTGGAAACCCCGTGCGGCACAGGGCTCCCGCCTAGCCTGCAGCGAGCCCAGGATGCGCCTGCAATGCTAACGAGCCGTCACCCGTCAGCCGGGCCTCGCTGACCACAAACACTCGTGCCAAAGTCTGCCGATGACCTCGGAACAGCGACTTAATGAACACACTGCACCCTGGGGTTCCAGGATAGTGGCTCAAAGTTGGGGTGGGCCCTCAGTCTCGGGGGCTAGGAACATTACAGGAGAAACATCTGCAGGCACTTTCTCAGCTACAGTTTCTGTTCTTCATAACGTAGAGTGGGTGTGGTTCCACACAACCTCTTTCCCCTGAGCACAAGCCATACTAACAGCTCACTTTGCCCCACTGAACCTGGCATGACTCCTGATCCCAGGGGGTACTTGCTTTGGGACTCCAGCCATCACGCTGGGGAGAAAGCCCATGTGACAGCCAGCATCACCTTTAACACGTGATCACCTGGCCCTGCCCCCTCCCACCCCCCAGTGCAAGTGACCAGGAGACCCCAGATAAGCACTACCTAGTTGTAGCCTGTTCAGCCCTAAAGACTTAGGAGTGACACATAAGACTAGGTGGGCTGGGGAAGATGCTCCCTCTAGACACCCGTGTGCGTGTGTAAAGGGCCACATGGACCCCCTGCCCTGCCGAGCACTGTGGACACTGGGTCTGTCTGTCTGTCTGTCTGTCTGAATGGTGCCCCCTGGGTGGGCAGACAGTGGAACTGGGTGGGAGGTACCTGCACATTGGGGACCACCAGGTGCCGGGAGAGCCGGGTTCTGCTGTCAATGAGGCTGTTCCAGTCCAGCAAGTCCACAGTGCTAAGGGAGGAGGTGCGTCAGCAGAGCAGGCTGGAGAAATCCGGGGTCCAAGCACCCAGCTTTACCCACAGGTACTAGGTTGTTTGGGGGTCCTCAACAGTAGCCATACCTCAAAAAAGACTGTTCCCGAACTCAGCCTTCATGAACTACCCTAGTGTCTGATTCTAAGACTGAATGCTGCTCTCAGCTAACCAAAGAATGACCACTTTTGCAATGGGCCAGTAGCAATAAAAACACAAAGTATGCAGAGAATTCATCCCATGGCCAGATCAGCCTTAAGGGAGAGCCAAAGATGCGGGGCTGGCAGGGTGCGGTCACCTCTCCAGGAGGCTGGAGAGGCTGATGTGCAGGGCTAGCCAGGCCCGTCTGAGAGCCAGAAGCTCTACCTCAAGCCCACATCCCTACTTGACTGGTGGCTACTGGTGTCATTAGTCCCAGCCTCTGGCCCTCTGGGACATAGGGTGCTATCTTCAGCTGCCAATGTGGCTCTTAGGAAGATGCTCTGGACCAGGTCGTTTACTAAGAGGTCCTGTGTCCAGGCCGCCTACACCTGGGGACGCCCAGCTCGCTTCCAGCTTCTGTTGATTAACTTGAGAAAGTTCCCTCAACACTGTCGCCCACCCTTCCAGGGAAATGACCAGGAATAGAAGCCGCTGAGGTTCAGCTGAGACTGTCACTGCACCGGGGCAGATGTCAGCTCTTACCCAGACACTCCCAGCGTCTCTGGTGTGAACCACCTCTCGATCTCAGCCCTGGATGCGATGCCCATCTTTTCGATGCTCTCCTTGAGATGTGAGAAAGAGTCATACTGCCATCTCTCACTGTCCACTGGCACTCACCCCACCATCTATGACAGCAGGGCGCATTCCAGGCCCCCATTTCTATCCCAGTGGGCTGATTCCTTTTCCATCTTTGCCGTTTCCCACATCAGCCAGGGGGAGGGGAGGGGAAGGGGAAGGGGAAGGGCTGCTCACCTGGAGCACTGCCACCTCCAGCTTCCTGTCAACAGCAGCGCGCCCAGCCTGTCCCTGCTCTGCAGCCATTTGATGGAAGAATTGTCTCCACCTGGTCAGCACGTCTGAGAACTGCAGCTGCCAGTGCAGGTGTGAGCCTCACTGCAGCGTGTGCCCAGCTCCTCCATCCAGCCCCGGGGCAGCCTCTGGAGCACCCCAGCTCGCGGCTGCCCAGACCTGAGCACCTCTGCAGTCTCTCAGTGCACATGGCAGCCCCAGGATCTGCAGAGCCTCTGCAGATGGAATGCGCCACCACTTACCAGAAACTGTGGTCTCCCCAGTGCAGTGAGCTTAATGGCTGAGAAACCACCGTCACTGGCTCCACCTTTCAGAATCCAAAGAAAGAGGCATGAGTGTCAGGGAGGACCGGATGCCGCTTGCAGCTCCCTGTTCTTCAAATCAGCCCAATAGCTAGTTCCTCCCCATAGCTAGACCCAGTCCCCTAAATGCCCTTCCACATGGGGAGGGCTGATAAAACAGCCTTTGTATGCAAGAAGACACCAAGCAAAGAAGCCAGAGATCTGCACATTGCTGGTGGCCTCCTAATACCGCCAGCCCTATAGCCGTCCATGCATGGAACACAGAACACAGAATGCCAAGTGGAGCAGGGCGGGGCATGCCACTCCAGGGAGAGCAGGTAGGGACACGCAGGTGACCCTCACAAAGTGCCAGTGTGCTGCCTACACAAGCCCAAGGCTCTAGGGCTGGGGCATGCCACTCCAGGGAGAGCAGGTAGGGACACGCAGGTGACCATCACAAAGTGCAGTGTGCTGCCTACACAAGCCCAAGCTCTGCCTAGCAGCTCGCCAAGCAGGGCCCCACCTGAGGCCTCGATGCACTGCAGCAAGTTCTCCATGTAGCTGTCACACTTGGCTTCACTGGCGTAGAAGTAGGTGCGGGCACTGATGACACCGTCTCTGCGGTCTCCAAAGGCAGGGTGGACCTGATACTGCTTCTCCCTCTTATTTGCTCCTGGGAAGGCAGATGCAGGGCCCTAGTAGAGATGTTAGCCTGGTCCAGAGTTTCAACACCCTGCCCATCCCAGCAGACATAGGCCAACAGCGCAGAGCCTACAACCCTCCAGATGGGCTCCAAATGGGCCCTGCTGCAGCCGCTCTCCTGACAGGCACTGCTGTTCTTTTCTCTTGGATCCCTCCCTCATCATAGGGCAAACCAGGCCAGGCAAATAGAACGTCCATCACAAAGGCCTAGACTGTGGCCTAGTGAAGGCCAAAGACACCGAGTCTGCCTGGACTCGCTCTTAAAAATACAAAGCTATAGGAAGAGGCTCCAGCCTTGTCCCTTGCCCAAAGGCTGGCACAGGCCCTAAGCCCAGATGTCTCCTGGGACACCAGACTGTGCTGGGGTGAGGAGAGGTGAGGTGAGGCTCTGAAACTCACCGCTGCCATCTCTCTCTGCTTCAGAGGTGCATGACCTGCAGGACGGAGCGGAGGAGGCAAAGGTCAGTTATGCTACCTGAGGTCTCCAGGAGGCCGCTGAGCACTGGACCTGGTAATGAGCGTGACAGAAGGAAGCAAACTAACTTGCATCAACCCAGCCCTTCCTCAGGCCTGGCATGACCACCTGGCCGGGGGCGGGGGCGGGGGGGGGATCCCCTCATGAACCTCGGGCTTCCTGTGTATTAAGCATTCCTGACTGGGGAGGTCAAGCAAGGCGAGAAGGGGGCAGGAGTCACTCCGTACAAAGGACTCCTCCAGACCAGCAACAGCGCCTCCTCGCTCTGGCCTCCACCCCTACACCTATGGTCCCCGGACAGAGTCCCATGTACCCTGGCTTCTTCCACCCAGCCCCTGCTAAGACTCTCAGGCTTGTTTTTGAAATAGCAACCAGGAATTTCCTTAGACTATCTCCTAACTGAGAACCTCAAGCCAGGGAGTGGGGGCGCACGCCTTTAATCTCGGCGCTTGGGAGGCAGAGGTAGGCAGAGCTCTAGGAGTTCCAGGACAGCCAAGGCTACTCAGAGACCTTGTCTTGAGAAACAAAAACCAACAAAGAAGAAAAGAAAACCTCAGGTTCCCACCACACTGGGAGCACCCAAGTCCTCGAGGGCAGGGTGTGGCCCCACAGAAAGGAGCAGTGTTCCTCCCAGCACTCTCCAGAGCAAGTGGAGCTGGGCAGGATTACTCCTTCCAGGCCTCATCCACGAGCCTTATCCACCAGGCAGCCTCATTCCCTATCAGTAACTGGGCTACCAAGCAACATGCCAAGAAGCCTTGTCCTGGCCCTCCGCTCCTGTACCAGGGCCTTCTCTGAAGACTTTGGATCACAAAGTATGGTGAGGCTGGGCCACATCCTTGAGTGTCTGGGGCCTCCCACAAGCACCTCGGCCCACAAGGCCACAGCCCAGGGGACAGAAGCTGGGCAGGCAGCCGTGGCTCCATTGACCTCAGGCTGATAACACGCAGCAGGAAAGGAGGATCCAATGTCACTTGGTGACGCCGTCCTGAGTCTGTAATAAGGAAGTGGGTAAGCCCCGTATGTCACCTTCCTTCCCTCAGAGACAGAGAGCCCAGGTCCCTGGAAGATAGGGTTCCATTAGAGCAGTCTCAGGTATAACCACACACAAGTCCCCTGAGGGCGACCAGTGCAAGGCCAGGCAACCAGGTCCTCAGCGACCGGGTGCAGGGTTGGTTGTATAAACTCCACAGCTCAGAGTGGAGATAGCGTGGTTAACCTGCAGCATGACTGCCAGGTCTGGTCTCGTGCAGCCTGTGCCTTCTTCCATTAGCTGGGAATAGGCCTCAGTATTTGGTACGTCCCTGCAAGGGACCCTCAAGTGGCTGCCCACGAGGTCTGTGGGGCTGGTCACTCCCGGCCAGGCACAGCCAGTGGGCTCTGTAAGGTGCCCTCTCTGGGAGGTGACGTGGGGATTGCCAGGCATCCCTTTACAGACTCAGAACCTCACCACACAATGACATTTCACCCTCTCTCTTCTAAGGCTACGGTGAAGGCAAGCAGCCTCTTGAGGCAGAGTCGTGCCGGCACCCTCACCACTCGCTTGTTGGCACTGGTGGGTGGGCACGCTTAGGTCCAGAAGGGTCTATTTCTGAGGCTCAGAGCCCTAGCAGAGCTCCTGTGGAACAAGCAGCCGTGACAAGCCTTGCAGCTGGCAGAAAGGCACAGCCAGAGTAAATCCTGCGGTGGGTGTGCAGACAGGCCTGCCATCCACTCTCACAGCAAGGTGGTCCCGGGGGAGAGCACTCAGTGCTCACCCAAACTGGGCCGAGGCTGTGGAGTCCACTTGGTTATTCAACGGCAGCCTTGGTAAAGGCCTGCAGCCAAATCCTCAAGGGTCAGTCAGTGAGGATCACAGGGGATGCTGGGGCTGGGTCGCCCCGCCTTCAGAATGGCCAATCACGGAGCAGGGGCTGGGCTCCGCAGGCTGAGGCCAGGCTCGCACATTCTGTTCTCAGGGCCAGTGGCCTCACATGACTGCCAATCCCCCCTGTTAGTTACCTGGGGAGGAGCAGGGGCAAGCCAAAGGTCTCACATGGCCTGTCCTAAGCTTCACACGAGTTGAACAGCTGCAGCCAGAGACGGGGACCCAAAACCTAAGCAAGGGCCTATCAGGGAGGATCACAGGCAGCAGCACTTTGCAAAGATAGGGCTGGTTTTGCTCAGGCCTCCAGTGAGTCAGCTACCACCCCCGAGGCAGAATGAGGCCACTCTGTCTTGTTGCCAGGAGGGCAGGTCCGAGAGCTGTGCTTTCTACTTGCCGCCTGGGGAAGGCCTTGCAGCAAGCTGGCGCCAGCGGGAGGAGATCCCAGGCTGCCTGACTGAACCTGAGGGTGCCCGGCTGAACCCGGCCGGCCAGCCAGCGAGGGTTTATGCCCTGCAGGCACAGCCATCTGCAGGTTAGGAGACTGAGGACTAGTTGGAGCCTGCAAGTCCAGTCAGGACTCCTGAGAGAGGCAGACTGTAGCAGGAAGCTGGGACCATCAAAGCGGGGAAGGCAGCACATGTCCTCAGCCTTAAGACACAGTTACCACTTTGCCCTTGCAAACTGAAAAGGCAATTTGAATTTTATATAGTTTGTATAAAAATACAGGGCTTGTTTTGATACTTTTAAACCATTCAGAATTAAAGCTACAGTCTCAAACTGCATGGGACTATGTAGGGGACTATGTAGGGAGCTGGGCAGGGCCAGGGCCGTAGTTAGCAGCTCTGTCCTCAGCCCTCCGCAGCCAGTGCGGGCCCACACAGCACGGTGCTCCTGCCTGCAGGAAGCCCATGGGGGCCGCTGGCCATCAGGTCAGAGGCTCCCCAAGTCTCGGCCACCACCTCACTGAGGCTGGAACCCTGGCGCAATTGAGGGTCACACCTGCGCCTTGAGACACCAGAAAGGCGGGTCTTACTCCATGTCTTTGCGCTCCGCCTCCTCGGGGCTCAGGTCTTCCTCCACTCCATAGTCCAGGATAAAGCCGACACCAAAGGCCTTGTTGTGCCGGATCAGAGGCCTGATAGACTCCTGGTCCTCGCCAGCCACAAAGTGGCCATAGAAGGTCATCTTCATTAGTCCCTCGAACATCCTCTGCCCCAGAAGCTTCCTGGCAACGTGGAACAACTGAAAGGCAAAGGGAAGCTGTGTGGCCACCTGTCTCCCCGCCCCCGCTACACCTGTGCACAGCAAGTTCCATAGAGCAGGCCGCTTCCTGTCACACACAGCCGCTGCAAACCAGTCCTCCACCCAGGGCAGCATGGGAGGACCAAAGCACACCCGCAAGCTGCCGGCTCTCGGAAGCGCTAAGCACATGGCTCCCCTTAAGACTCGTCCCCTGGGGGCCGGCTCATGGATCGCCCCAGGGCCAGTCACCCTTCGGTAGGTAAAGGGGGATCCAGCCAGTCTCCCCAAGGACAGCATTTCTGTGACATTCAGTGGTCTCTTGGGGGTGGGGTGGGGGGAAGCACAGAGCTAATTCTCTAGAATGTTATCTTTCTCAATGATTTGTTCTCTCAGACAACCACACCAGAACAGGACTTGCTGTGAGGCCAGGCGTACACAGCTGCTGAACAGTGACCACACAGGACGTTCAGATGGCAGGAGAGAGGTCTGTCTACCGGACACCATGAAATGGGAGTCCACTTCACAGCCTTGTCCAGGATGACCAGCTACCGTGCCAGATGTGCCCGGAAGAGGATGGCTGCACACAGCTGGCCACCTTCCCGTGTCACTTCTCACTCCACCTCACGTTATGTAAGCATTCCTTAAACCCCAGGGGGAAACGGGACGCAGACACGGAGATGCGCCCGAAGACAACACATCGCTCCGCACATGATTAAGGCAGACTGGCAGGCGGGATGGTGGCCTGGGATGGGGGCATGTGCTAACCGAGGCTCAGCATGGCAAGAAGGGAAAGAGCCGCAGCAGTGGGCAGTGGCAGCCCGCACCCGCATACACATCGCAGAAACCCACCCACGCCTGCCCACCCAGCTCAGCCCCAGGAAAGGAAAAGCCTGGGGTTCCTCAAGCCTCACGAACACTGAGCCCTCTCGATGAGGGGCCATTCTTTGTCCAAGTAGACACATTCACAAGTCAGATGCCTTGGCCAGCGTGGCCCTGCCACGGGATGGTGGGGCGCCGTGGAGATGCCTCTCGACAACACTAAGGACAACACTAACGTGCAGTCTGCATGCAGATCTGCAGTGTATGCGCTGTGTTCTTTGTCGAGAAAGTTATAATCACTGATAAAAACAAAAGCAAACCCATCCTGACAGTCTTTGCGTGGGAGCGGCCACACGAGGGAATGGCCACCATGAAAGTCACATGCTCTCACCCCGCCACCAAGAATGGTAGACACGCACAGGCAGGGCTGGCGGCTTTAGAGGGACTCCAGAGCCGAGCCACCACGTCAAATCCATTGATGCCACTATGTGAGCTCGGGCCAGCACTGCCTCCTGTCCAGGTGAGCAGGTCCTTTGAAAATTTACAAATTTGTCCCAGTAATAGAAATACCTATTTTCACTGTAGAATCAAAACAAGTGTGGTGACACACCAGTAATTCAGCATTGAGAGGCTGAATTACAGAGTATCACAAGTTCAAGGCTAGCCTAAGCTGTATAACAACACCTTATCTCACAAGGGAAGATGGCTGGGAAGGGGTCTCAGTTATAACGTGCTTGCCTTGAGTTTGGTCCCAGGAACGCAGACAAGGTGGTACACACTTGTCATCGCACGCAGCCCTAGGGAGGCAGAGACAGCTGCGTCCCTGAAGGTCACTGGTCAGCCAGCCTAACCTCCTTGGCAAAACCCAACCCAGCTTAAATAAACAAAACAAACCTGTCTTAAAAGGGACAAACATGATGGCACACCCCTTTAATCCCAAAATTCAGGAGGCAGAGAGAGGTAGGTGTCTGTCTGGCTTATGTAGCAAGTTCTAAGACAGCCAGGGCTACACACTGAGAAGCTGGCACTCACTCTCTCCTCTCTCTAACACACACACACACACACAAAGAGAGAGAGGGGAGGGTGGAATAAATACTAAAGCAGGTAAAGCAGTGGGCCCGCGGCAGCACATACAGGTGTGTCCTTGGGCTCACATATATGCACACGCATGTGCACACATCCACCAAAGAAAAGTCACAAACAATGTCCGGAAAACATGATGGCAGGAAGGTGAATTCTCTCCTCTGGCCCATTTGCAGCCAATCTGTTCTTTGGCTCTGGTTCACAGTCACAAACAGGAGAGCCCGACTTCTCTCAATCCTTGTCAGATGGGATGCTTCCTGGTCCCCAGCGGAGCTCCAGCCCTGGGCGGTAGTTCCAATCTCAGTTCCTATGGTCTACAGCCCTTCACCTACAAGCCTGGTGACCCACTCTCCCAGCCAGAGCCACAGGGCCTCATGAGACCGGTGGCTCAGCAGAGCAGTCTTCCTCTAGCCGGAGAATGCGGCCGCTCCCACCCTAGCCACCAGTCTAGGACAGCAGGTCTCAACCTGTGATTCTTCAACCCTTTGGGGGTCAAACAACCCTTTCAGAGGGGTCCCATATCAAATATCCTGCATATCAGTTTACATTATGATTCATAACAGCAAAATTACAGTTATGAAGTAGTAATGAAAATAATGTTAGGATTGGGGGCCACCACAGCATGAGGAGCTGTGGAGGGTCACACGCAGCATTAGGAAGGCTGAGACCCACGGCTCTGGGACCTGCTCAGTGGCCCCTTGGCTCGGGGCCCGGCTTTGGAATGCCATTTCCTTCAGCACCAGGCACTGAGGCACTAGCCGTGATCTCAGCACAGATCTCACAGGGGCCTGGGCTGGACAGATGGGGCTTGGTGTTGCTACTTCCTCCGAGAACCCAGCACTACCAGAGCAGGCTCCAGAGAGACAGAGGAGGTGACACATTCTTTCCCTGGTCACTTCACCACCCCGAGCATCCCTTAGACCCAAACCCCAGGCCCCAGGGACCCTGCTTCTCAGCTGGTGGCAAATGCAGGGTGAAAACACAGACTGGTCCGACAGACTGTCTCTACCCCTTCCCTCCGTCCCTGCTAGTGACTTCTGTGTTGCTCATCCCGTCCTGAAGGCAAGAGCAGCCATCGATGACACCGAGGGGGTGGTCCACATCGTCCCTCCAGGCTGAAGCGCCTGCAGTGCCGGCCGCTCAATGCTTCTACAAAACCCTTGACAGCGGCTTCCCTGCTGGGTCTTCTCTGCCCGTGCACCCTCCCTCCTGCTGGGCATAATTTCAGTGCATTACGACCCCGCCTTCTTACCACACACATCCCCTGCCTCCCGGGGCCTCCCACACGCGGGTCACAGCCTCTCACCTACACCCATCACTCCCAGGCTCCAAAGCTTACACCGCAGTCCTTCCAGGGCATACAGGCCAGCGCCTCAAGTCCATCTCAACATGGTTCTGGGTGTGGCTCCAGCTCCTGCAGCCTCACCTGAGAAGTCACCACCCTCACTGCAATCCATTCCAGACCCGTAGCCTCACAAACATGGAAGGCCTTGGAGATAGATAACTCATCACTAACCCCTCAAGCCTGGCTGAAGTGGTGCTGTTTTGCCCAAACGCCCTCAAGTTGCCATGTTACAGTTTAAAGTTGTATGCTTGCTAGTCTCTGAGAACCTCGTATTCCAGTCTGTGCTGGCCCCGGGCAGACATGGGCTATGGTGCGGTCTGGACCACAGGTGGAGATGACTTGCCGTAATCAGAGAGTGCATTTGGATCAGAAGTTTCTGAATCCGGACTCTTGAGCTGTATTTATAATAAATGTGAACACAGGAGAAAACGAAGTTGGGAGTTTGTCTCCTCACTTTCCGAAACTGTTCGAAGCAGCTGTGTTGGGGAATGGCTAGCCACACTTGTGGAATTCTGCGGTCCTAGCCTGGATAAGCACTTCAATCTTCACAAAGGTGGAGTTGCATGGAGGGTACCCGATATCACAGGTGGCGGGGGTATTCCTACAAATAGTACATGTCTTAGACACCATAATTTGTTTCTAATTTGCAGTGATTATAAGTAGGAAACTTCACGAGGTCCGAAAAAGCACGCAGGAAACGGCCCCCTTCCTTGCCTGCCCAGCTTCAGACCATGCTTGGGTGGCCCTGCCCGACAGTTCCGACCTCCGTCACCCGCTGGCCGCGCTCATGTCCGCGCGCAGCTCCTGCCCACCTGGTCACCCACCCACCCGCGCACCTGCTCGTGGTGCGCTAGCAGCACCGTCGACGCACACAGCCGCAGCACTAGCAAGTTGCGCGCCAGCTCCCAGCTCCGCCGGCTGCGGTACGCCTCTTGTGTGTTGGTGAAGTCCACGGCTGGCACAGGCGGCCGCACAGCCTTGGCCGCCCCACATCCCGGAACAGCCTCAGGACTCGCGGGAGGCTGCTCCTGGGCTTGCGGTTTGGTTGAGAGGGCAGCGACGCGTGGTGCCACCGACCGCAGCAGGAAGACGCGCCTGAGAGCCATGGCGGGGCCGAAACTTGCGCTCAGGAGGCTTAAGTACTCTGGGCTAGCCACGCCCGGGGCCACGCCCCGATCACGCCCATTCCCGGAAGCCCCTCCCACACCCAGTGGCTCCGCTCCCATTTTAAGTAGCCTTGTCCCGGCACAGAAAGTAGCTCCATCTCCTCCCCAGCCTTCCCTGGCGCTCTGGTTTGGCGTATTTCCCGTTGCTGACCACGCCTCCCCAGCCCACAGACTCCTCCAGAGCCCACTCCCAGCTCTGCCTTCCCCGACCCCAAAGACCCCGCCTCTTGGGAACAAGGCTTTTTAACTCTGGGGTTTTCCTGCCCCCAAGCTGTCCAGGTGGGTCCAGAGTCCACCAGTCAATGCCGCGACACCCTGGCACATCCGGATTTTCGGTTCCAGAGCAGCGGGGCCTCGCTACTGAGGCTAGGCCTGTGAGAATTCTGTACCAAAAGGAGGCCCTCTCTCTCTCCATCATCACTCCAACCCTGCCTGAAGTGTCCTTAAAGCTGCCTTGTCCTGTTGCTTTAGACCCGCCTCCTGCCCTCGGGGAAAACAAGAGATCTCGCTCCACCTTGAATTCTTGGCGCTCTAGCGGTTCCTCCCTTGTCCACATTCAGTATCGCTTGTGAGCCCCATGTTCCCCCTCTGACATTCCCAAAGTTCTGCAGAGACCTAGTCTGGTTATGGATGGCAACATGACCTCCAGAGTCCCCCACAGGCCCTGCCTTCCCTCCACCTCTGCAGAAAAGTTTTGGAGCCTTAAACTCCCCAGTCTATCTTAGACTATGGATGCCTAACGCTCTAGGTAGCTCTGTGGGGGGGAATGTTTATCACCATCTCTACACACACTTGAAATAACCTAACACATATAAGTCACACTCGTCTTGGCTGAAGACGCCTTCCTAAGGCAGGATCTGGGGTTTTTCTGCTGGAACCTAAGAAAAAAAGCAGAGCGTGTCTGGGCATTGAAGTGGAGAAGCAGAAGTCAGGAGTACCCCACAGCAGCTCAGAAGCTTAACTCACAGGAAGTAGGCTAGACTTGGAAATGTCCCGTGACTATCCGCCCATCCTCCTTCAGGGGCTAGCTATACTCTCCACACTGGCCAGCCCCAGGCTGTTGCACGGGGCGGTGAGACATCCATCCCTCCTACTGCACTTTGAGGCTTGGGAGTCCCTGCCGTCCTCCACAGCAGCCGAGACCCTCGTCCCTTTCATTTGCTGGTCACTGCTGCACTCCGGCTACACTCACCGACACTTTGTGTGGTTCTGTTGAGAGGAGGGGGGATAGACGTGAAGCAGAATGCCCTCTCATAGGCTCTAGGCGACCGGCTCATCCTCCCGGCTCTGCCCTAGACTCAGAGTCTTCCTAGACCACCCCTGGCCCTCACCCTGCACCTGAAGGTCAAGCGGCTGATTTAGATAGCTGAGACCTTTGGGCACAGCTAGGGCTAGAGCCCAGTGGCTCCAAATAGCTGTGCCCCTATGTTGAGCACGCCTTCGATGCCACGTGTCCTCTAGCAGCACAGCGGGTGCTTCGGGCTGCATTCCGGCCCCTGCACCTGGTGGCCAGTACTGGACCCCAAGTTCCCGAGCCCCATCTTTGCCAGATCACATTTGGCTGGAGGGATGCAGATACATACCAGCTGATTAAGAGACTTACTCCCAACAAAAGGAACACAATGTGAATGTGCCCATTTGCAATTAACCCTCCTGGGCACCAGGAAGCCCACTCTGATGAGCCGCTGTGAGTGTGCAACCCCTCACTGCCCCACACGAGGGGAGACTGGGGCCTTTCCTCATTATATATACTTACGGTAAAATGAGACCAAGCCATGTGTTATGAGCAAGATGGGCAGGGCTTCTTCATGGGAACCCTAGTTACAGCTTGCTGATCAAGCCCAAGACACCTACCACATGTTCGACCAGAGGGGAACATTTCAGAAAAGCTGCTGTCTTAATTTTTTTTGTGTGTGTGGGCTAAAATTTGGTATCTTTCCAATGGTCGTGCACAGTTTCTAAATACAAGGTCTGCTGCTGTTATTGTTATTATTGTCTGAGAAAGGGGCTCATGTATCCTAGGCTGATTCAGACTCACCGAGTAACCAAAGATGACCGAGATCCTCCTACCACCTCTTCGTCCCGAGTGCAAGAATTACAGATGTGTACCGCCATCTTGGTTTGTGTGGTGCTAGAGGTCGAACCCAGAGGTTTGTATATACTAGGTCAGCACTCTGCTATCTGAGCCACATCCCTACTCTTCAAACAGTGTGTGTGTGTGTGTGTGTGTGTGTGTGTGTGTGCTCCCGCACGTGCGCATGTGCACACACACGCACATTTCTGTTTTATGTTTGGCTTTATACCAAGGATGAAATATTAAGGAAAATTTTGCACTTTCCTGAGCATGTACAGACTTGTTGTCTTTATTCCCTAAACAATGCATCTAAACAGCTATAGCCATGGTATTTACACTGAATTTGGTATGATAAATATGCTGGTTTGAGTGAAAATGGCCCCCATAGACTCATATGCTTAAATCTTTTGGTCCACAGTTAGCAGAACTGTTTGAAGGGAAATAGAGGAATTAGGAGGGGTGGCCTTGCTGGAAAAGGTGTGTCACTGGGAGTGGGGGTGTGGGGGTGTGGGGGTTCAGATGCTCATGCCAGTCTCAGTCTTTGTCTCTGTCTCTGTCTCTCTCCTTCTCCCTCCTCCCTGTCTCTCTCCCTCCCTTCCCCCTCTCTCTGTCTCTGTCTCCCTCCCTCTCTCTCTGTCTGTCTGTCTCTGTCTCTCTGTATCTCTCTCTCTGTGTGCATGCGCATGCCTGTGTGTGTGCACGCATGTGGGTGTGCATGTGTGTGTTCACACGCGCGTGTGCGTTCACTGTCTGTGGATCAGTAGATAATATCCTCAGCTTCTGCTCCAGGACTATGCCTGTCTGTTTCCTGCCATCATGATGATGGACCGACCCTCTAAAACTATAACCCAGCCCCAATTAAGTGTTTCCATTATAGACTGGTCTTGGTCATGGTATTTCTTCACAGCAATAGAACAGTAACTAAGAAAAATAATAATTTTTACAAATTAAAAAACTTACTTTATGTGTATGGGTGCACATAGGCCTACATGTATACAGTGTACCAGATACTTGCCTGGTGTCCACAAAGGTCAGAAGATGCTCTCAGGTTCCCTGAGGCTTGAGTTACGGGTGGTGGTGAGCCCCCATGTTTTGTGCTATAAATTGAACCTAGTCCTCTGGAGGATCAGCCTATGCTGTTAACTCTGGGCCATCTCAAGTCCCATGATGAGCATACCTGAAGCAAGTTGAGGTATATGGGAAGATGCTAATGGCCAGCTTTGGCAACCATGTGGTAGGTAAACTGAGGCAGGCATCCACTGGGGGACAGTGGTTACAGCTGCTGACAAGGGTAAATCCAGATACCTACAAGGACTTTTTACTCAGCAGACTTTCCTCTGAGGTAACAAAGCTTAATATCCTGGGGCTGGCACTCCCTGTGGCCAGCGGAAAAACTATCAACTCTTTCAACTCTTTGGAGCCAGCAAAAAAGAGAAGGAAGGAGAAACACACACACACACACACACACACACACACACACACACTGAGTGCATGAAACAAAAGGCAAAGTCCAATAACTTCATGCACACAAATACAGGCAGGCAGGCAGACAGACAGAAAGACAGACAGACAGACAGACATATACATTCACACATAGAAGTTAGAACCAGGATTGGGGTGTTGCTGTGATAGTCCTGACCATGCTTTTGTTTGGAGGAATGTGGGTTTCAGGACTTTGGATTTGGAAAGCAGTGGAATGCTTTAAGTGGGGTTTGATGGGCCATCCTCATAGGAATATGGAAGACTTTGTTGCTATGAGTGTTTTGAACTGTGCAGACATGGCCCAAGAGGTTTCAGTGGAGAAGAATTTCAGTATGTGGCCCAGAGACTGTTCTTGTGACATTTTGGTGAATATGTGGCTGCTTTTTGCTCTTGTCGAAGAGTCTGCCTGAGTCTAAGATAAAGAGATTTATATTAGTTGCATTGACAAAGGAAGTTTCAAAAAAGCCCAACAGAGACTTTGTTTTCTGGATAAGTCTCATGAAGAGCATTTTGAATAAGCATAGCAAGCTTAGAAAGGAAAAATATTAAATGTATGTTCAAATAATAAAGGGGCACCAGGAAGTGAAATGGAACTGAACCCTGTGTTCAAGGAGATAACAGATTAAAGAAGGGGTGACTCTGTGGCAAGAGCCCACCCAGCTAAGCTTATTGTTTGTGTTTGCCATTGAAAAAGGAATAATATTATATTAAGCATTATTAATTCTTGGTTACTGTTTTCATTTGGACTTTTAATCTGAAATGAACTCCAATCCAGAAATAAAAGGCACAGGCTTTGATGCAGATCTTGAGGAACAGTGACCGTGGAAAGTTTAGATCCAGGCATGGTGGTGCATACCTTTAATCCCAGGAGACAAAGCCAAGCAGATCTCTGGGTTCAAGGCCAGCCTGGGACAGAGCAAGTTCTAGGTGACGAAAAGCTTAAGTCCAGGCTTGGTGGTACACAGGTTTAATCCCAGCATTCAGTAGACAGCCATGCAAATCTCTGAGTTCAATCTACAGAGCAAGTTTCAGGACAGCCCAGCTCAGGCAGTAAGGGAGTTATAAAACAGAAAGCGGTGACAGAGTAAGGAGGGCCGTGATCCGGCCCCGGCAAGCAGCAGAACATGGCAGCTTTATCCATGTGGCTCTAGCTTTAGTGTCAACAATAAAAGGGATTGCTAGGACAATTGATGCTGGATACCTGGAGCTAAGAAATTAGCAGTGATTAAAAAGAGACCAGCATCACTGAGGTGAAATCTGTGAAGTGTTTTCTGAGATCACAAAGAAGTTGTGTTCCAGAGACAGTCAAGGTTGTACCTCATGCTGCAGTTGGACTTACAATGTGTAAGAATCACCCAAGTGGTACTGGTTTTGAAGATATGAAAGGGTCATAGACAGCAGCTGAGGCTCGGCACTGTGAGAGGCCATGGAAGGCCATTGGTGAAAGTGCAGCCTCAATTGCAGTTGGCAGCCCAAGACTGAAGGGGTCATGAACAGGAATGGAGACTTGGCACCATGAAGAGAGCCTGAGAAGCTATTGGTGAAGTGTAATTGCAGCAGAAGACCCCAGCATGTTGGGGGTGCCAACCTGAGCTTAGAGTGCAACAGAGGGCAGAGCTGGAGAAGTGACCCAAACCCTTTGGAGGGGCCCAGATCATGTGTGGACCCCAGACATTGGAACAAAGAGCTGTAACATTGAAGCTGCCTTGGAGACCCTAAGATGTTCAAGATGCCAGAGCTGTGGGATACCTGCTGAGGAAAGCTGCTCCCAGGGAGTGGAACCAGCCCAGCAGAAAGGAATTTGTTGGTCGACAAAGATGAAAAAAGAGTTGGTGATCTGACGACCACTGACATCAGCCATGGAGATGCAGAGTCTGGAGTTTGCCCAGCTGGTTTCCTGACTTGCTTACAGTGAAGTGACTAGATGGATCTCAGAAGAGACCTTGAACTTTGGACTTTTAACATTGTTGAGACTGCTGTAGACTATGGGGATTTTGGAAGTTGAACTAAATGTATTTTTCATTATTCTATGTTTAGGTGTGGCCCCATAGACTCATGTGTTTGAAGAAACCTGTGAAGGCCAGGGAGTGGAATGTGATGGTTTGACTATGCTTGGCCCAGGGACTGGCACTACTTGGAGGAAGTCTGTCACTGTGGGCGTGGGCTATAAGACCCTTGTCCTAGCTCCCTGGAAGACAGTCTTCTCGCAGCCTTCAGATGATGATGTAGAACTCTCAGCTCTGCCTGCACCGTGCCTTTCCTGGAAGCTGCCATGCTCATGCTTTGATGATAATTGACTGAACCTCTGAACCTGTAAGCCAGTCCCAATTAAATGTTGTCCTTATAAGAGTTGCCTTGGTCATGGTGTCTGTTCACAGCAGTAAAACCTTAATTACGGCAGTTAGAGGAAAGCTCTAGCAAGCAGGCTCCCAACATTTCACACACACACACACACACACACACACACACACAATTGGTGGGCGGAGCAAGCTCTGACTCCCGACACGTTCACATGTACACACGGGTGGAACACACGTTCACATGTACACACGGGTGGAACACACGGATACGCATGGCTGACGGGCGGAAGGGACAATGTTCCCAGCCCCACACTTTCTTCTTTCTTACATGGCTTATATATCCCAGCAAACTCTTTCAAGCAATATAAAATTACAATGCAATTATGTTTTAGTTTTCTTCTAGTGAATGGTTATGAAAAAGCAATGTGTTCTCCAATACCTATACAAGAACTAACATTACATAGTATGGGTAAAGAAAACAAATTATTCCCCAAAACTCATGTACATTCATAACTAAACAATTTGTTATAGATTAGCAGAGTATAAGCAGGCAAGGTGGCTTCCTCAGCCTGTTTCTCTTACTGGCAGGCAGCAAATTGTGGTTACAAAAAAGGAGTAATTATTTTATTATTTCTCTTTAAAAGAAATATTGTAAGACTCTTTAAAGAATCACAAATCTGAGCCGGGCGGTGGTGGCGCACGTCTGTAATCCCAGCACTTGGGAGGCAGAGGCAGGCGGATTTCTGAGTTCGAGGCCAGCCTGGTCTACAAAGTGAGTTCCAGGACAGCCAGGGCTACACAGAGAAACCCTGTCTCGGAAAAACCAAAAAAAAAAAAAAAAAAAAAAAAAAAAAGAATCACAAATCTAAACTTTTATATAAAAATCAGTCACGTCTACCTTGAGTCCTCTGAATGTGTATCTACTCATCAGAAATTCTTAATAAATCACATCAGGAAGCTGAGGGCAAAAGATGGGAATAAGAAATCAGTCCTCACCAGTCCAGCCCAGTGAGTCTGTCAGCCAGGGCTGCTGTCGCTCGTGTTCGCTGACTATGAGGTCCCTGGCTTCACTAATGAGAGTGTGCCTTTCTGAACTTCCAACGGTTCCCTAAGGCTTTCTACATCAGAGCCAGTAGTAAAAACACCCCAACCTGGCTTCACTAACAACTGTATTTTTCCAAATGTTTTCTAAGGATGGTAGTCATTGCTGACAGTCAATGTCTCTGCATTTTTCTCTAGGGTGGTGTTTGAATCACTAATCTACTCCAGCAGCAATGCCTGAACGTGATCAAGCATTATTATTGTGAGTGCCAGAGACTTGCCCTGTGAGGGGCTGGAACCCCCTTAGAGTTTTCATATAACCCTTAGATTAAGAGGGACGTGAGGGCAGCGGGCAGAGCAGACCTCCACAGCAGCAGGAAGTCCTCAGGACATGTGGTCCTCAGGGCCATGCCACACGTGAGCCCCACTCATGTGGCTGTGGTAACCAGTGGGACACATTCCACGAGTTCTAAAGCCATTTGTCATTCCTGCATGGCCCACAGCAGGAAGTTGTGCTTGAATTATATGCAAATACTATGCCATGTTATGAAGGGACTGAGAAGCCTCAGAGGTTTGTAGCCCCAGATCACAAGTAATAACACCTGTAATCCCAGACATATGGTAATCCCTCCCTGTTCCAGACCAATGGTACACACCTGTAATCCCAGCACTTGGGAGGGTGGGGCAGGAGGATTTCAGGTTTGGAGGCTTGGCTACATAGCAGGAGCATTTAAAACAAATATTAGGTTTGTTTTTTTTTTAAATGGCATCTACTATCCAGCTCTGGCTGGCTGGCCTGGAACTTGCTATGTAGACCAAGATGGCCTCCAACTCAAGATCCACTTGCTTCTCCTTTTCAAGTGCTGGGATCAAAGCCATATTCCATGACACGTGACAAAACTTAAATTTAAAGAAAGAAGCCCAATTCAGAAGACCATATGTTGTATGATTCCATATATATGAAGTCTTTGGAACAGGCCGATTTAGAGGGACAGATACTGCAGAGACAAAGCCGTAGAAAGGGTTGGTAGTTGTATGGAACTTGTGGGGGTGGGTAGGAAGGGGAGGGACAATCAGTGGGTCTAGTGTTTCTGTTACCTGTAAAAATATTCTAGGACTAGACAGTAGTGACATTCGCGTAGCCTCGTGACACAGCCATCTTGAGGCAGCTCAAGAGATTGGTGCCAGCCCCTCCATGGATACCAGAATGAAGGGATGCTGAAATCCCGTATCTGAAATGTCATCGTTTGCATATAGCCTGTGTGTATTCTCCCGAATACATTAGGCAGCCTCTAGATGACTTACTGTACCTCGTCCACTGTAATGCTGTGTGAGTACCTGATACACTGTATCATTTAGGGCATGATGACAAGGAAAGGCTCTTCCTGTCCAGAGTACATGCAAATTTTCAGCTACATTTGGTCTCTAGTTGCTTGAGTCTACAGATCCAGAAAATAGGATCCAGATGGCCAGCCGTATAATAAAAGCAGCTTAACTGGGCCCTATAGGAAATGTGTATTATATGAATTGTACCTCAATAATGCTGGTGTATATATATCTGTGAGTCCAAGTCACCCTAATGGCTTCAAGTCACACTAGCCGAAGTTATCAACAAGTAAAGCAGTTGAAAGCCACCTCTGTAAACTCTGTGAACCTGGGTCTGCCTCCTGCTGGGAGCCCTGGTAGGTGGCCCCTGCTGTGACAGGAGCTGCCCAAAGGCGAGAAGGCTCCTACAGAAGGACAGAAGGCTGGGGCTCCGCCCTGCAGCTCCAGAGGCTGAAGGCCCCGGAAGCCACAGACTCTGGTACACAAGGAGCCTCAGTGGTTGGCTGGCTCAGGGGCTGGTTAGCTCAGTGGTTGGCTGGCTCAGGGGCTGGTTAGCTCAGGGGCTGGATAGCTCAGAGGCTGGATAGCTCAGGGACTGGATAGCTCAGGGCCCTACTTCCAGCACCACAGGCTCGGCTCCTGAGGAAGAAGCTGCCTGAGAACAGAGGCTACAGAGCACAGCACAGGGGCACATTGTCTCTAGCTCCCTGACCTCAGTACATACGCAGGAAGCCTCTGCATGCGCCAGAGCCCACCTCCAGTAGCACATCTCCAAATCCTTCTCAAACAGTTCCATCGTCTGTGGACCAAGCAAACATTCAAACCTGTGAGCCTGTGGAAGCTGTTCTCACTCAAACACCACGCTCCACTCCCTAACCCCACCAGCCTATAGCCACACCACCATGCAAAATGCATTAACTCCAACTTTAAACGCCCCCATGGTCTCGAAAACTGTTTCAGAGTCTCTTCTGAGACTTATGACAATCTCTTAACTGTAACCCTTGTAAAAGCAAAATAAAAAAAAAATCAGGTTACATATTTCCAACATATAATGTCACAATGTATATTACCATTCCAGATGTGCGGAAAGGGGTATATGAGGAATTACTGGATCAAAAATTAGCAAGGAAGACTAAATTCTGCTTCTCCGTGCCTTCAGCGCTGCTCAGACCCCCCTCTCCTTCCAAGCTTGTTCATCACAACATAACAACGCACTTCTCTCTCCTGGGCTGGTTGGAGCCTCTGCCTGAAGCGCTCCTTGTCAGGTGTCCCACAGCTCTGGCGTCTCCAACCCAATCCAGGCCTCACCTTCACAACGTCACACGGTGGCCTCTGGGGCTTCCATGCAGGGCCACCCTGACATGCCTGACCTCGGCCGCTCTCCTTACTCTCAGAGATTCCATAGCCCCCTCCTCTCCTATACCCCTTTTCATTCGAAACCTAGAGCCACATGCCTGAGGCTAGACCTAGAGCCACATGCCTGAGGCTAGACCTGGCCCCTTCTTGGATTCCATTCTCTTAAGCCTCCCGTTGTGGATGTCTTCCTTTAATCCCCTTTCACAGGTTGGCAGCTTACCTGAGGGCGCCACTCCTGTATCGGTGGGGCTCTCTACAGGAGCAGAGAGACTAAGCGTATATACATCCTCAACAAGGCCACACCAGCCAATCCTTCCCAGATCGTTCCACTTGGATGAAGAATTCAAGCCTAAGCACCCGCAGGGACCGCTCTCACTGAAACCACCACCAGCTCCATCGGGGTTGTGCCGCTGCCTTGGGTCCTGTTCCTGCACTGCTGGCCGACGTCTGCCAGCTCCCTGTGCTCATCCTGATTTGTGACATTTTGCTGCTTGCTCTGGGCACACTTCTGGTAGACGCCTCTGTCTGCAGGTAGAGGCATCCGTGCTCACATTTGTTTAATTTGGGCCTTGCCTTCCTGCAGGTAGCGGCATGCATTCACATGCATTTAATTTGGGGTTTGTCTTCTTGATATCAAACTGGGCATGCATTTGCACCCATACTTGACAATTCTTCATCACAAGTTACCCACTCAGCTGTCCCACAGCAGCGCTCAGAACCCGCTCCATCCCGCTCAGCCCTTTCATTTCGTTTATTTTTTTCAGAGCTAGTAAAATATGATTGTGTTTCCCCAGGCTTAGATTGCCTGGGTGAATGCAATCACATTTCACCACTTTGTATAATCACTCTCGGTGCATGTTAGAGAAAGTATCTTAACTTCCCCACAGATCTTTTCCTTGTAAATTGTGTACACACACCATTTTCTGACATGAGCTACATTCCCAGTCTTCCCACACAGGATCTGTGATTGTCACCCTATTTGGTACAGGGGAAACTGAGGCTCAGAGAAACTCATGGCAGGTACCCCACAGCTCTGGCACCTCCAACAGCTTGGGATCTCCAGCCCAGTCCAGGCCTCACCTTCACAGCTTCACAGAAAGACCTCTCTGGGCCCCCATGCAAAGGCATGCCTGACAACACCCGGCCTCGGTGGCTCTCCTTAACTGGAGGACAATTCTGTAACCCCGTTGCTTCTGTATCTTTCTTGACTCTAAATCCAGGACCACATGGCTGCAGCTGCCAAGCTCTTCTGCGTGCTGGGCCTGAAACCCAGTCCCGCCTAGAGTTACTTCAGGCTTCCTTTGTTGATGCTCTTTGGGAACAGGTCATTCCTTCAGCCTGTTCTTATCCAAAGGGTCAGCTTAGCTGGGTGAGGCCTCACCCTGAGGGCACCACGTCCTTTATTTTGTTTCCCATCAGGCCTTTCTTTAAATGTCTCATCTCCTTGAGTTCAAGCCTTGCCTCCAATGTTACATTTCCCGGTGCTCTTTTTCACCTCAAACTGAACATTCTGTATTTCTTTTTGCCCTGTTTTCTCATTTTTATTGTAGACCTGCCTAAGAGTGACCACCAATAGCCACATGACACCGGTCAGTACCAGGCTGCCTTGAAATACCCTCTGCCAAAGATGTCCGTCCAAAACTCTTCAATTCAGCCTCTGGCAGAATTTTGGACAAGGACAGGAAGCAGCCACATTCTTTGCCAACTTATCCTAAGAATGGCTTCTAGGGCGAATAGTGCACCCCATCTGAAACCTCTTTAGTTGAGTCTCTATAGTCCACATTGCTCTGAGCAACACTGTCTCTCAGGGTCCTACTGGAACGGCCCACTTGGCCCATTAGCCTCATTCAACTGCTTTTCCAGTCAAAGTCCCAAAGTCTTCAATAGCCCAGCAACGAGCAGCATGTACCCTAGGCCCTGGTCACGGCAGCGCCATAGGCGCTGGTCATGGCGATACCAATTTCCGTGTTAGTTACTTACTGTTTTACGACTGTGACGAGACACCCTGACCAAGGCACCTTAGAAAAGAGAGCATTTAATTTAAGTCTTCCTTACAGTTTCAGAAAGCAGGTCAACGACCGTGAGGGCAGGGAGGGCTCATGGTGGCGGGAATGGTGCTGGGGCCATAGCTGAGAGCTGATGCACAGGATGGATGGATGGAGGGAGGGAGAGAGAGAGAGAGAGAGAGAGAGAGAGAGAGAGAGACCCAGTGACACACCTCCTAATCCTTCCTAAACGGTCTACCATCTGGGAACCAGACATCCAAATACATCAAGCTACAGGCCGGCCTGTGCCACAATGAGACAGTCCTGCTGGAAGAGGGTAGTGGGCGGGTGTGGGCGGGTGTGGGCGGGTGTGGGCGGGTGGAGGAGCTGTGCCCTCTTGAGGACACTGGTCAATGAAGAGCTGCTATAGGAAGCACAGAGTCAAAGGCCTCTCCTGCTCCTGCAGCTGTAGGGTCGCAGCAAGCTGGCGGCTGGAGGGTGGTGCGCTGCACTCCTGCCCTCCTGATGCTGCAACCTGGAGAATCACGGAATGATGGGGCTGGGGTCTCTGAACTCTAGTGCCGTGGCAGTGTCCTTGGGCTTTGTGAGCGCTCCCATAGGCTCCTGTGGCTATATGCTTAGTCCCCGTTGAACCGTTTGGAAGGATTAGGAGCATCCATGTTGCAGGAGGCTTGTTGCTAGGAGTGAGGTTTCAAAGGCCCACAGCAAACCCAGCCCCCCCTTTCTCTCTCTTCCTGTCTGTCTCTCTCTGTCTGCCTGCCTGTCTGGTTGCCTGTAGATCAGGATATAGGACTCTCAGTTCCTTCTCCTGCACGCTGCCACACTTCCTGCCATGATGATAATGGACCGAACCTCTGAAACTGTAAGCCAACCCCAATTAAATGTTGTCCTTTATAAGGGTTGCCTTAGTCATGGTGTCTGTTAACAGCAACAGAACAGATTTGAAACACTTCATGAACTGAGAGGCTCATGAGACTCCACGTGGGCAAAAAGTCACATTTCTGAGAAATCGGAAACTTGGAAGATTCTGGACAGCCCCTCCAGCTTTATCGGAATGAACAGCCCCTGGGGCAGGAGAGGCTCACCAGCCTACTTCAGAGAGCAGCGGCCTCTCAGGCCTGTGGAGCAGCCTGCAAGGGCAGAGCGCCCCCAAGGTTGCAGCTTTGGGGGTGTCACCGCACCGGAGAGGTCTCGACAGTGACCTCTCTCGACAGTGCCATCATCGCACCCCTGTAAATAACCCCTCCTCCGAGGTCCCGACAGGGGCCCCAGTATCCCCTCACTGGTTCACCAGGTTGGACTTCTGTGCACGAGTTACTTTAGTTGTCATGGTTCCCGCTCTGTGTGGAGGAGATGTGTCATGTCTCCCTAGGAAGGCTTTCACACACGGCCCTTCCCAGGGGTCCTGGATGGCTGTGTGTGGGGTGCCCACCCCAGATAAGCCCAGGAGAATTTGGGATCACTGTTGGAGGTTATAGCAGGATGCTCGGGTCTGCTGTGGAGCCCTGAAGAAGCCGACCAGGAGAGGCATGGAGGCAGGCTTCCCGCATAGCCCTGGGACCTGTGTGCATAACACACACACACACACACACACACACACACACACACACACACACACAGTAGGATAGCACCCCGGGACTCAGAGTCTCTGTTCACATTAAGCTGTATGTACTCACTTCTGGGCTCTCAATTCCGCTCCATGGGTCCGTGTGCTTATTTTGAGGCCAGAACAATGTGGCGGCTACTGTGCCTTTGTGGTATAACAATCACAGTGTGTTGTTTGTAGCTTTGGTCTTTTGTTCTGGATCCTCTGTGGTTCCATGGGAATTTAAAGTCTAGATTCATCCATTACTGAATCTATATCTGATAGACATGACAACAGCCGATTCCTGTTTACTATGACACTAGTCACCAGAGTCGGAGTGCAGAGATAAGGCACATGCAGTTTGCAATACTATTTGGACATTTTTAAAAAATGAAATCCTATCATTCGCAACAACTTGGATGAAGCCGGAGGATGTTCTATTAAAGGAGATAAGCCTGGTATGGAAGGACAAGCGCTGTTCCCCTCACACGTGGAGCTGAAAGACAGTCCCCTGGATGCAGAGTAGGATCGTAGCTATGGGGGCGCCTGTGGGCATTAGTGGCAGCCACGTTAGAAGACCCTCGGGTTCTATCTCACAGCAGGGTGAACAAGGCCAGCAAGACCGCAGCATGGCTTTCAGAACAGCTGCAAGCAAAGAATCCGGATGTTTTTGCTGCAAAAACATGATAACTGTTTGAGTTTGTGAATATGCTAATTACCCTGATTTGATCATGATGCGATATATCTAAACACCCATTATGCCCCACAAATATGCACAATATTATGTGTTGATTCCAAATAAAACCTTAAGAGAGCTGTAAACAGGGAGAACCTTGCTTCAGCCCCGCCGCCCTGATGCAGCACCCACCCTCCTGACTAACAGCTGCTCCAATCATTGTGGTCTCCTTCCGGCTGTAAAGCAGCAGCAGGCTTTGGTGGACACTGACGAGAAGAAGGAAGATAACATGGATGGCTGCTGTAAAGCCGCGACACCATCAGGAAGTCAGAGAGATGCCTCAGCCGTTAAGGGGTGCTCTTCCAGAGGTCCTGAGTTCAATTCCCAGCAACCACATGGTGGCTCACAACCACCTGTAAAGTGATCTGATGCCCTCTTCTGGCCTGCAGGTGTACATGCAGATAGGACACTCTATATGTAAAAATAACTCCTAAAAGGAAGAGGAAAGAGAACAAGAAGAGCAAAACCAAACAGAAGCCAGAGAGAAGGCTGGGCATATCTCTCCTCAGGCTCTTTCCCTGGGCACGCACACACACACACACACACACACACACACACACAAGTCTGGGAGCACACAGGGAGGGCAGTTGGCCCAGGGCGTATGTGTGAGTCATACGTACATCCACACACAACAGAGGGCACTGTCACTTCAGACCCTTCTGCATGACCCCCGTGTCACTATGCATGGCCGCCGTGTCACTATGCATGACCCCCAGTGTCACTATGCATGGCCCCCATGTCTGATGCATTTGCCCGGGCCCTTACCTATCTGTCATCTGCCATGTCCTCCTCCTTCCTTCCTTCCTTCCTTCCTTCCTTCCTTCCTTCCTTCCTTCCTTTCTTCCTCGGAATTCTCACTTGTCCTGTTTTTGTATCACTGGCGTTCCAAATCAGCATTCACCCATATTCCCACAAGGGCCTAAATATCCCAGAATAAGCCTGAGACGGCTCCACGTGCCAGAGGCCGGACAGGCTGTATCAGGGACAAGGTTTTCCATTTGCAGAGGGGCCCTGGGGCAAATTAGGAGACTTTAGCAGCCTTCTCCGCAAGCCTGTGGGGACGGTGGGGCAGCAACAATTGGGAGATGCCCCGACATGAGAGGACAACAGGGAGAGAGGGAGAGGTAGGGGACGGAGAAGGGGCGGGAAGGGCGGTGGTCAGGCTTGGGGAGCCTGTTTCTGCCCGGCAGGCCTGCTGGCCCACAGTCTCCTCCTCTGGTCCCTTTATGGCCTCCCGCTCATGAAGGAGAGCCCAGCCTCCGCTCAGGCCCAGCCTCTGCTCCGTGCAGACAGCAGAATGCTGTTAGCAGCAGCAGCAGCAGCAGCAGTCTGGGCTGGGGGGGGGGGGCAGCCCTGCAAAGGGGTCATCAGTCCCACAGAAACTGGGGGAGAACTGCACCCCTATTGTTATGACAGTAGACACCACTCACTGCGTCCTTTGCCAGCATGGCATCAAGCTAGTCTCCAAAGAGGTCTCAGTTATGCGCTGTTCACAGCAGGGGCGAGCGTGGGGAATACAGGGCTTTCTCCAGGATACAGTGGGCCACAGGAGGCCAGAGCACCAACAGGTCTGCTCCAGATTCCTGGTCTACCAGGTTCCAGCTTCCCTAGTCCTATGGCCTCACGTCCTGCAGCCCCGCCCCCCACTACTCCCAGCCTTCCCAGCTCCAGCCTCCATGAACCCTGTGTCCTACCTAAGTCCCTAACCCTCCCTCAACCCCTACCTCCCCACACCCCACCCCTGCTCTGGGCCTAACCTCCATGGATTCTCACTAATTCCAGTTCTAGGAGTGTCGCATGTGCCCAGGGCCCCAAACCACAACCTCGAGTAAGGAAGGGTTAGGCTCCAATTCAGCCTGGTGTCCGCCCACTTTAAGCACATCCCTGCATCCTGCAGCTGGGGCTGTTCAACGTGTACTGTACTGAACGACAAGATGAATGGAATTCGTTTTTATGTCCGGAGGTCTCTGGCACACTGGGCGAGCATGTTGTGAAAGGACCTCCCTCCAGCAGCTGAAGGGCGGGAGACAAGGAAGGTGGGGGCCTTGTCTTCGGTATCACCTCAGATTCCTGAAGTATTACAATGGGAACCTCACTGCAGATTCGGTGGGGTTTCCATGCAGGGCACTGCCCTGCCTCAGTTGCTCCCTCCTGGGGCGGGAATGAAGCTCTTCCCCACCAACTGCTAACTTGGGTGGCAGCTGGGCTTCTGTCCCTCTCTCCTCTGCAGCCACCAGAGGCCGCAGAGCTGCCCACCAGGCCCTTCTGGCTGGGCAGGGTTAACTACAGGAACTAGCCTGGGCTCTTGACGCCTTCAGATACCATCAGATGGGTCCACCCTGCTGGACCTTTGCCTGATACTGGGCTTCCAACCCCACCGCTGAGCAGGCCTGAAGTGACAGAGACGGCCAGCAGAGGGCAGCAGTGAGCCACAGACCCCCCAGCTCCTGTATCCCTGAGCAGCTCGTCTGACCCTGGAGCTTGGTCCCATGTCTAGGATGCCTTAGACCCTGGCCCAGCTGGTGCAGGGGAGTATCAAGCCTCACTTCCCAACACCGACTCCAGGACCAGCACCCTCTCACTGCTTTCAGAACCTCCTGGGTGGTTCAGAGCTCCGTGTGGGCTCTCCTGCACCCTACAGGTGAGCTCCAGGGCTCAGCCCCAACCTTCCCAAGCACACATCCCCCATTGCGTGCAGCATGAGGCCTGGATGACACGTGGGCCATGAGGAGCACATGTAACGTCTGTGCACTTCACAGCACGGCTCCTCCAGAGTGGGGGCGTGGTGCGAGCCGTCAGCCACACACTGAACTCGGTATAAACTCCCTCACAGGCCACCTTCCCTCTGGGGCCCGATAGGGGTGGGCACTCCCCCATGTTACCTTGAACTCGGGGTCATCAGGACCGTGGCCTGAACTGTGCTTAGACTCTTGGTGTTATCCAGGGATGAGAATCTCATTGACATATAAGGTTCCTTCCCATTAGCCTCCAGGATGAGGTCTCACAGTTTGTCACTGAGACCTCCCATAAGCCATTGCCCATTGTTCTGTGGTGACCATATGTATAACAAGGCCTTGCTCCGGACTGATGGCACCTTAGCCCTGCCCCCTCACGCAGACCCACACACCCTGGCTAGAGCACGCACACCCAACCCTCACCACTGGCCATACCCCGCCCCTGTGTAGAACCCGGGCCAGGAAAGTTGCCCCTTTCCCAACGACCTCCTGCCCTGAGGACCTTAACTGTCCCATTCCCAGACGTCTTTTCTTAGTTAGGGTTTCTGTTGCTGTGATGAAACACCACAACCATGAACAACTTAGGAAGCGTTTGTTTCACTTCTATATGACAGTGTATTTTCAGAGGAGACCAGGGCAGGAACACGGAGGCTGGAGCTGCTGCCGAGGCCGTGGAGGAGACCAGGGCAGGAACACGGAGGCGGGGGCTGCTGCCGAGGCCGTGGAGGAGTGCTGCTCCTGGCCTGCTCTGTAAGGCTCGCTCAGTCCGCTCTCTTATACCATCCAGGACCATGGAGACCGCCCCAATGGACCGTGCCTTCCAACATCAATCAAAAATAAAAAAGAAGCAAAGGAAGGAAGAAAGAGGAAAAGAGCAAAACAAAATGTCCTGCCGGTTTGCCAGCAGGCTGGCGCAGTGAGGACCTTCCTCAGCTGAGGGTCCCCCTCTTCTCACACGGCTCTAGCTTTCGTCAAGTTGACCAGGACACTTCTGGAGCTCCATGCTGCACCGAGACCCCTACCTGCTCCCTACTCTGCCTGACTGGCTTCCTTGCCCGCAGTGGCCAGTCCTGCCAGGGCCTGGAGAGCGTGTGGGCACTGTAGAACCCAGGCCAGGAAGGTTACAGTGTGATGGGGATAATGGAGCCGGGGTGGCTAATGGACAACTAGGGGAAAAGGTGGTTGGGGGTTACCCTGAGATGTGCCTGGCCCTGGGTATGGTCAAGGACACTTTGAAGAGAGAGCTGAACCCTGAACAGTGTGCCCCTGAACCCACCCCGTGGGACTAAGTTACCTCACTGAGACACGGACGTGTCAGAATCCACTTCCAACCCCAGTCCACAATGACTTCCTGCTTCCACTGGGCGCTGAGGCAACGTCCCAGACTCGCCGCCATTTTGTCTCAAGAATGCTCGCACCCCCACCTACGGGGCTCTACTCCTACTCCCTGACACACCTAACCCTCTGCTGAACACAGGCCACGCTCTTTTCAGTCTGGGAATTCTCGTTTGGGTGATGCGGTCAACCGGGAAGGAGTCCCTGCCGTGTCTACTCGCCTCGCTCTGGCTGTCCCACCCCAGAGAGACCACGGCTGGAAGCCAGAGCCTCAAATCTCATCCTGCATCCCTGATTCCCAAGCACCGGCAGTCTCCTGACCTGGGCTGGGAGGAGAGCCTCACACAGGTTTGCCCGCTGTGGCTCCTGTGTTCATCTCTGTCTCTCACACATCTGTGGTGTAGGGTGAGTTATGGCAGGTCTGGGGCATCGTGTAGGTGACTGTGGCCAGCGGCATGCACATTTTTACAAGGAATGATTTATTTTATATATGAGTGTTTTGCCTGCAGGTACGGCTGTGCCGTATGTGTGTCTGTGCTCGTGGTAGTCAGAAGAGGGCATCAGAGCCCTTGTGAGCTGCTCCATTGGTTCTGGGAACCAGCCTGCGTCCTCGGGAAGAGCCTGATTGAAGAGCCAGCTCCCAGCCCCAAGAAACACTTTTTGTTTTTCTTTTTCCTCATTTGTTTGTTTATTTTGCCCCATTCAGAGACAGCAGTCTGGGTTGTGGTACAGCCACTGCCCTCCCCTAGCAGGATAAGGTGCTGATATCACCTCTCCCGAGAAGGGCTGGCCTGGGCACTTGCAGTAAACTTGTGGTAAAGTACCTTGTGGTTTTTGGTAAGGGAAGCAGCAGAAAAGGTGAGGGACCCAGAGCTCTCTTCGAAAGTCCCGGCTTCCCCCAATCCATTGCTGAGAAAAAGCCATCACTCACCAGACAGACAGTGGCACAAGGGGGCCCCAATTAAGCCCCAGCTCCATCCATGGGCCTCCAAGTTTGTAGGTCCCAGTGTCACAGAGGTGGCCCAGAGCTTGGCTCCAGCCGAAAGCTGTCTTTCCAATTCTCTGCATTGCTTTTGCCTTGGGGATCGCCGGCTCCCTGCAGCGCGGCAAGGCTGGCTGAACTGGAAATGTCGCTGAGCAGGGCTGAGCGTCCCCAGCCCGTCCCCGTCCCCGTGCCTGCAGTCCTCAGGGGCCTGCACTGGTGTCCACAGTTCCCTATGCCAGGGCGTACCCCAGGCTGGAGAGGCCCGAGAGGCCCTGTGCAGCAGTGAGAGGCATGCCAGGGAGCTGTGGGCTTAGGCGGGTTTCTGGTGACTTACAGAACCGCCCTGTTCGTGTTGGTTTGTGGTTCCCTTCACTCCTTCTGCATGGGCTGGGCTTCCTGGTCTCCGCTGTCCTGGAAGAGGTCCCACTGTACCCTCTTTCAAGTGTAAGCCACTCTGGGGGTCCCTGTCTGCTTCCTCTCTGGGCTATGCGTAGATCCACCACCTACATCCAAAGGTTGCTGCTTGGAGCAGGAGGGCTGCAGGGAGGTGGGGCGCCCAGAGCGCTGGCACCACTGGGCACCACTACACTTCCGGAGAAACTCCACAGGCTCCTGGCGATGTAGTTCTGGGTCTGCGCCTGTACAGGGGACAGTCTGTCCACAGACAATGAGGGCATGGAAATCCTTGGTGACTGGGGGGGGGGTCCTGGTTATTTCTGTGGGCAGGCATGGTGTACATGACGATGTGTGTGTGTGTGTGTGTGTGTGTGTGTGCGTGCGTGTGTGTGTGTGCGCGTGCGTGCGTGTGTGCGTGTGTGTGTGTGTGTGTGTGTGCGTGCGCATGTGTGTGTGCACGTGCGTGCGTGTGTGCATGTGTGCGTGTGTGTGTGTGTGTGTGTGTGTGTGTGCGTGCGTGTGCGTGTGTGTGTGTGTGTGTGTGTGTGTATGCGCGCACACACATGGCTCCCTCTGTATGTGGCTCTCACCTGCTGTGTTCCCTGTCTGCCTCTTCAGGTCCCTTTCTCTCAGCCCCCCCCCCCCCATCCCCTGAGCCTGGCCTCAGATCCCAAACCTTAGTGTATCAAAGACCAAGCTGATCCCAGCCCAGTAGCCGTAGAGAGAGGCACCCGCACCAGTGAAGCCAAGCACGGTGGGGGCAGTGCAGAGGCAGCCTGGAGAGCTGAGGAGAGGCTTGGGGCTTCGGCTCCTCAAAGGCTTGGGGCCTTTCAAGGCTCCCGAGCTCCGGCCTGGGGAGGAAAGGGTGCCATATCTTCTATCAGCCCCAGAGCTGGGCTTTTCACAAGTCTGAGGACCCTGAGAGTGGGTCACCTCCAGCACCCGTCTCCCTCCTCAGAACACATAGGACAAAGCAGTGGCTCGCGACAGCGCTGGCTGTGACTGGCCAGTGTGGTTGGTTCTCTCTCACAGAGTTCTCCTTCACGCACATTTGAGGAAAGGAGATGGGGATGAGGGAGTTTGGCAGGTGGATAAAGGGTGCGCTCGACTGTTCTCTCTCCCTCTCCCCCTCCCCCTCCCTCTCCCCCTCCCTCTCCCCCTCCCTCTCCCCCTCCCCCCTCCCCTTCCCTCTCCCTCTCCCCCTCCCCCCTCCCCTTCCCTCTCCCTCTCCCCCTCCCCCCTCCCCTTCCCTCTCCCTCTCCCCCTCCCCCTCCCCTTCCCTCTCCCTCTCCCCCTCCCCCCTCCCTCTCCCCCTCCCCCTCTCCCTCTCCCTCTCCCCCTCCCCCTCTCCCTCTCCCCCTCCCCCTCTCCCTCTCCCCCTCCCTCTCCCCCTCCCCTCCCTCTCCCTCTCCCCCCTCCCCTTCCCTCTCCCTCTCCCCCTCCCCCTCTCCTTCTCCCCCTCCCTCTCCCTCTCCCTCACCCTCCCCCCTCCCCTTACCTCTCCCCCCTCCCCCTCCCCTTACCTTTCCCCCCTCCCCTCCCCCCTCCCTCCCTCTCCCTCGCCCTCCCTCTCATCAGTCTGAAGTAGATTGGTTTAAAAACTGAAATGCAATTTCTACTCCAGGGTGGCAGTTCTCACTGCCTTCTGTATCTGGGGTTGGACCTGTGGCACCTGCTCCAGGAGCTGATGTTTCCCATATTGTGGGGTTTCGGGGAATAGGGTAGGAGTGTGAGGGGAGGATCATGGGGGGACAGTGAGGCCAGGACTTGGAAACAGGGGTGGGTTGTAGCCTCACCACGACAGAGGGGTCCCCTGTGTGCCTTGCTGGGGCGGCATGAGGAGGCGAGGACGCCTGCTGGAGCACTTCCGCCCTGGAGCCTCCCACTCCCCGCCATCTCCAGCACTCCCAGCTCTTGCCCCCTCTGTGTCCCTTTCTGTCCATGTCTGGCTATTTCCAGTCTCTCTCCTTAAAAGTATTTTATTAATTTTTTGATACTTTGATGCACACAGTGGTTTTTTCATTTATTATGTCCACTCCCACTCATCCCTCTAACTCCTCCTGGATCCATCCCTCTCCCCTATATGGCTCTCTTGTTTTAGATTTTCTTAGAGCCTTCTTTTTAAAATTGTTAGTTTTATTTGTGTGTGTACTATGTGATTTTGAGTGTATGTGTGCGCATGTATGTTTGCACCTGAGTGTATGTGTGTGAGTGTTTATGTGTATATGTATGTATATGTGCATCTGAGTATTTGTGTATGTTTATGTGTATGTGTGTGACTGTATGCATGGTGTGTGTGTGTGTGTGTGTGTGTGTGTGTGTGCACCCATGCTTAGGTGCTAGTGTACTACATGTGCATAGGTGCTAACAGACCCAGAAGAGGTGTTAAGTCCCTGGAGATGGAATTGTAAGCCACTATGATCCGCCCAGTGTGTGCTGGGAGCCACACTCAGGTCCCTATGAGGTGCCATTGCTGCACCAGCCTGTGGTTGGGGAGGTCTCATCTCTTCACCACTGGCTAAGTAGGTAACCATCATGACCTGGTTCATGTGCATAGACTTGGGTGTGGCTCCTTCATTTGGAGTAGCTGTCTGAGTACTGCTGAGCACCAGTCCTGTTCTTCACCTGTCTATGTTCTGCCCATGGGTCAGTGCTGTGCCTGGTGGACGCCTGGCTCAGATCCCTGGGCTATAGGGTGGGGCTATAACCTCAAGAACAGGGCCAGGGCACGGCCCAGTTTCACATGGTCCCTTCCCGTAGATAAGATTTTCTTCTTCTTCCCATCCTCACGCAGCCACTGCCTGCTCATTGGCCCAGCCCTTTGTACCATGTGTTGTCATGGAGATGGGCCATTCACAAGCCTGGCACTTCAAGGCTTCCCACCTCTCCTGGTGGGCTAGGGAGTGAGCCCGGAGAGCCTGATCTCCCAGCAGAAGCCGGCTTCCCTTTGTCCGTTCGCATGCCCGCCTGCCTGCCGGGGCACGTGGATCACACCCAGGAATCTTCACCCTGGTGTGGGTGGCTGACTCTGGGCCCTGCCTTAGGAACAGGTGGGCCTCTGGGCTCCGGATGTGGCCCCGGGATCTTGATGTCCTTCCTTCAGGCCCTAGAACCAGACTGCTGACACGCGGAGGCTTTGGGGGTGAGCGGCACTGCGTAGACACCTAACTTGGCAACAGCCAGTTGCTACCCCTCTCCATGTGTCTCTGAGTCACCGTAGAGCCTAGCAGGGCCTTTGAGGCTCTTCTGCTCCGGCTTCCCATCCTGTATGCTGCTCACACCTTTTTATCTCCCCATGAGCCACCCTTTAATCATCTCAACTCTTGCCCCTAGAAAAGTCTATAGCAGGATTTTCTGATTGCTGCTGGCTCCTCCCCCCTGCCCTAAGGTAGCAGGGAAAGAGGGTGGGTTGCCTTCCCGCTGTGGCTTTCAGGCCATGTCTGGGACCACCCAGCCTCAGTTTCCCCTCTTTGGGTGATGAAAGTGCTTCTGTCATCCTTCAGTCCATCCCTGTAGCTGTCTGGGGAGTTAAGCTCTGAGATTTGCCAAGAAACAGGGTGTTTCTTTAGTGATGTCTAACTCTCTTGCTCCAAGTCCCAAGGCTTGAGAAGCAGACATGCACAGTCTGCTCGACCTGGAGAGAGATGGCTGCACAGCCTAGCGGTCGGGTTGGTGTTGTACACTAAACCCCTAGCAGTTCTCACTTGCGGAAGGACCCTGGAGAGAGACTATTGTCTCTTTCTAGTAGAGGGGCCTGTCACTGCAGGGTAGGGCTGTCACTGCAAGGCAGGGTCGTCGAAACCCCACACGGAGCTCCAGACCTGAGGCGATCTGAGCAAATGCAAGGCCTCTGCTCAGACTCTGCTTCCTCTGCTGCCAGGAGAGACAAGGTGCTGCTCACCCAGTCCCCAGCTCCGTGGCGTCCTTGGGGCCCCAAATTACAGGTGTGTGAGACTCCAGCAGGCCTACGTGGACCTGTCTGGAGGTCTGGAGACTGGGACTCACCGCCCCAACCCTAACATGCTAATCCCTGACGTTCAGCCCACAGCATTTCAGGACTGCAGCAGCCTGGCCACCCTTCGAGCCTGCACTTCCCCAAACAAGCTCCCAGATGTTAACAGAGCCTGGGGTGGGGACCACTGCCGTGGATGGGGCCCGATCTGGCCTCTCCTTGGGTCAGCATGACTGCGTGAGGCCCGTTGACCACATGGCTGCCGGCACCTGTGAAGGTTTAGAGGGGTAACTACACTATTGAGGGAAGCCCCACCTAGATCAACAATCCAGTCAGGGCTTCAGTTGGGCGAGGGGAGGGCTGAACTCAGCCCTTCTGATCTCACACATCATCCCTCTCTGTTTTGTGCCTTAGAAATGGAATGAAACCAGTGAGGCCGAAAGTCTACAACATAGCCACACACACCCCACCCCCGTGAGGTTGCCCACTCTAAAGCCTTTGACTCCCACGAGCTTAGGGGAAGCTGAGGTCATGCATTCGCTGTCTGTGCATAAAGGGGCCAACCTCAGCTAGGTTCCAGACACATGGGGGCCAACCTCAGCTAGGTTCCAGACACATGGGGGCCAACCTCAGCTAGGTTCCAGACACATGGGGACCAACCTCAGCTAGTTCCAGACACATGGGGACCAACCTCAGCTAGGTTCCAGACACATGGGGACCAACCTCAGCTAGGTTCCAGACACATGGGGGCCAACCTCAGCTAGGTTCCAGACACATGGGGGCCAACCTCAGCTAGTTCCAGACACATGGGGACCAACCTCAGCTAGGTTCCAGACACATGGGGGCCAACCTCAGCTAGGTTCCAGACACATGGGGGCCAACCTCAGCTAGGTTCCAGACACATAGGGACCAACCTCAGCTAGGTTCCAGACACATGGGGGCCAACCTCAGCTAGGTTCCAGACACATGGGGGCCAACCTCAGCTAGGTTCCAGACACATGGGGGCCAACAGCAGTGTACAAGGTATCTGACATGGCACCCAGCAAGACAAACACGGACTCAACCCACCAGGTCTCTCCACCAAGGAGAGCACTTCCAGCCACTTCAGGCTGGGATCATTGCGCCCCCCCCCCAGGCGTACAGGATTTGGGATGGTCACAGACTACCTGAGTTGGGGGCAAGGACTGCCATGGACAGAGGCTGGGCAGATTGTGCTTGGTATTGCTGATAAAGTCATCATTTTAAAATAAGCTTTTCTTTGAGAATAGGTCTAGATTTGCAGCAGAGACAGTACAGAAAGCTCCCATATGCCACAGACCCAGTTTCCTGCTGCTAATACCAAACTCCTGCCTTCGCTGATGAGCCAACACGGAGAATCCTAGCAACAAAATCACCCTTCTCCACATTCTCTAAGTTCTGACCCAGTGTCTCTTTTTTTTTCTTTTCCACAATCTGACTGTTGGTCACAAACTCCCCAAGAACAGGGATAGACACATATCTGACTAGCGGGGCCTTCCACTGGCACTCTGAAACTCTCCCCACCCCTTGCTTTGCAGGGTCTTCTCTGGGAGCCAGGCCTGCTAAGGTGCTAAAGAAACCCACTTCACACCAGGACGCCCCCCTCTCTCCAGAGGGACTGCAGACGTCCAAGTGTGCTTCTTGAGTCTGGATTGCTGCTATGACACCGCCACACGTGGCCCACCCACACCCGCACCCACACCCGCACCCGCACCCGCCTCCTTTCTTACTCGTGCTGTGATCATGGGGCAGGCTCTCCGTCCCAGGAACCTGAGGGGCACGCAGTGTTGTCTCCTTTTCCTACATCCAGATAGGATGAGGTTGGGGGCAGGGCCTTCTCCCTCAGGGACAGCGTGGCTTCTAGAAGTGAGAGCCCTAATCCTCGTGCCCAACTATCACCTCCTGTGCTCACAGCCATCCTCCTGCCTCCAGATTAACCTCAGTTGAAAATGTGACCTTTACCCAGAATTTAAGACATAGTCTGGGTAAGGCCATGTGATTGACGGGTCTGGAAGAACAGTTTCATCTGCTAAGTCTCTGGGCTCAGCTCCAGCCGCTTGCCCCAGCATTCAAGCCCACCGGGCACCGTATCTTCGACATAGACACTAAAGTCTGTGTGTGTATAAGGTCAGCCATGGGGCTGGGGGTGATCTCGGCCAGGTCCCGGTCACACAGGACCCTACCACTGTGGAAGGCATCTGACATGAGACATATGGATTAAGCTATGATGAGGCCGGTCCCACGCATGGGCGGACAAGTGACCTTGGTCACCCTGGGTCAACTATCTCAACCAACGAGCATCTCTTAACCAATGCCGCAGCCTCGGCCCCTCTGACCCCCTCCCTTGGCTCCCTCCTTGGGTCCTCTCCATTTTTAAGAGTCTCCTTCACAGGAAGTAGGTCTCACTCTACGGACTGACAACCACCTAGGGGACCAATGAAAGATTTCCTAGTCACCCGTGACTTTTTGCTGAGTGTGTGTGTGTGTGTGTGTGTGTGTGTGTGTGTGAGGGTGTCCTAGAGGGGATGGCATCACAGTGACACATGGCCTAACAAAAACTGTAAAATTAGCTAAAATGTTATGAGTTCTTCTGCTGCTCTTGTGTGAACCTCGTAGACAGCAGCATCACGTTGTGATGTTCACAGGCGAGACATGCTGTGCGGTGGACTCACTGGAAGGCGGAAGGCATGGGGTGGGGCATGGTCAGAGGAAATGCATCCTGGGACATGAACTTGGGCTCTATCTTGCCCTGCCTACTTCTCTGTCTCCTGTCTTCATAAACTGACCCATTCTGCTCCACCATTCCCTCCCTGACATGAAGGAGGAGACCCTGAGCCAAGACAACCCTTTCCTCTTTTTCAATTCTGCTAGGGCTGGGGATATAGCTCAGTGGTAGACATTTGATTAGCATGCAAGATCTGGGTTCAAGCCCCAGCACCTGTAAAACAAAAATAAAGACTATTTGTAGAGGCTGTGCATGGTTGGCCTGGTCCTCAAGATCCTTGTTCTTACTGAACTGGAGTATCAGAGCCAGGCATGATGGTGCATGCCGAAATCTCAGCACTTGGGAGGCTGAGGCAGGAGGATTGCTAGTACAATACCAGCCCGGGCTACCAAGTGAGCTCTTGTCTCAACACACACACACACACACACACACACACACACACACACACACACAAGTTTTGTTAGGTATCTTTGTGACAGTCTGCAAAAATAATACATCTCATTTCACTATCAGAGAAACCGAGGCTGGAAAGACAGAGACAGAATCCAGACCATGTCTCTGGGAGACACATGTGGGGTCTGAAGAGGAGTAACTGTGTGAACCCTGTCAGAAGCAGCAGGCTGCCTCCCCACGACCCAGAATGGGGGCTCAAAGCTGGACTGAAACTTTCCATTCTGCCCAGGACTGCCTGGGAGGGTAGCTAAGGAAAAGGCCTAAACAGAACCACTCAGCCTAGGGTGAGGCCAGAGAGGGAAGGACCAAAAAACAAAGCCAGGAAACACCACAAATGCCTCAAGGTGGGCAGGACAGGGCCAAGTGGCAGAGACAACCATTCTTCGAGTTGACCAATAATTTTAAATGTTGCTCAGGGTAACCAATCACAGTGTCTAACTCAGGCGACCACTGAACTCCCCGCCAAAATGTCCATAAAAACCGCGTGCTTTGTGAGCTCAGGGTCTCCTCTGGCCTGCGTGCTGAGGGACCCCAGTGTACATCGGAACAATAACCCTCTTGCAGATTGCAGCGATTCCGGTCTCTGTGGCCTTATTGAGTGGGGGTCTCCCGACGGACTCTTACATAACTGGAGCATCCGGAAGGACAGAGGTGTTCAGTCAGGGCTGGGGCCAGGCAAGGCCTCCGCCGAATCTGGCGCTGCTCCTGAGCAGGGACAAGAGCTAATTAATTAACACAGGCCACTGCTAACAGGGCGCTAATGAAGACAAAGAGGCTGAGCAGGCAGCTGTGAGTGCTTAGTATGGGCCTGTGAGCAGATGGGACAGCCGAGGGGTCCCGTCACTGCAGCTTCACTGGAGGTAGCGCCCAGGGCCAAGGGTCTGTCTCCTGTTTCAGTGTTTCCTGTCGTGGACGGGCACTCTCACAGCTTGCTCCCGCCGCCTCAGAGCCTGCCTCACCAACAGAAGTCTCCAGTCCTGCCGGTTGGATCTGCAGGCACCTCTCCTCTTGGAGATGTCCTCTCCAGCATCTCTCTCGATCCCTAGCCGACCACTAGAGGGAGCAACCCAGCAGGATGAGCCCCACCCTCACCTCCCCGCGTGCAGGGGGAGGGGCTAGCCTCTAGAGCCATGCAAACTGCACTTCATTGTATCATGAACGTGCTTGCTTCTGTCTAGTTCGTGTGAGGCTTGGTGTATATTGATGGGCTTCTTTGATGTCTGTGCCCATTTTTCTCGTATACCCCAGAACAGTCCTTTGTGAAATGGATTGCTGATACTTTCCCATTTTATCGTTTATCTGTTGATTTTGTTTCTCCAGTGCAGCTACCTTTCATCTTTATGAGGTTGAATAAGCCTGTCTCTCACTTTACGGCTTCTAAATTTTGTATAATTCCTAAGAGTGATTTAAAATTATAGGGTTTTTTATTTATGATTTGCTTGATTGTTTGTTTGAGACAGGGTCTTGCTATATAGCTCTGGCTGTCCTGGAGCTAGATAGACCAAGCTAGCACAGAGACCCACTTACCTTTGCCTCCACACCACTACACCGGACATTGTGGTTTGTTTTACTGTATTGTTTTTACTTCTTAAACCTCTGGTTCTTTGGGCATTTATTTTAATATGAAGGGCTGAGGCTGGGACCCAAACTTTCCAATTGGCTTATCGAGTTGTTCCAAACCCCTGCATTGATTGTGTTCTTCGTCTTTGAATAACTCCTCTCTTCCTGGGTTTTTCTCTTTCTCATTCTTGTAGCTTAGCCTTTTCCCTGGATTTTCTCTCTCATCATCTGGTGCTCATGAACTGCTAATCATTGTAGCCTTAAAATGCAACGTGCCCCATTCTTATAGAGCAGAAGCGCAGGGACAAAATATGGAGCAGAGGCTGCAGGAAAGGCCATTCAGAGACTGCCGCACCTGGGGATCCATCCCATCTATAGACACCAAACCCTGACACTATTGCTGATGCTAAGAAGTGCTTGCAGACAGGAGACTGGTATAGCTGTCCTCTGAGAGGTTCTGCCAGCACCTAAGACAAATGCAGATACTCACAGCCAACCATCGGACTGAGACCAGGGACCCCAGCGGAAGGACTGAAGGAGCAGAAGAGGATTGCAACCCCAAAGGAAGAACAACAATATCAACTAACTGTACCCTGCAGAGCTAAACCAGGGACTAAACCACCAACCAAAGAGTACACATGGTGGGTACATATGTAGCCGAGGACTGCCTGATCTGGCATCAATGGGAGGGAGATGCTTGGTCCTGTGGAGACTTGTTGGCCCAGTGAAGGAGAATGCTGGAGCGGTGAGAGGGGAGTGGGTGGTTGGGTGAGCACCCTCTTAGAGGCAAAGGGGAGGGGTGGTGGGGAGGGGAGTTTTGGAGGGGAGACTGCGAAGGGGGACAACATTTGAAGTGTAAATAAATAAAATAATTAATTTAAAAATTTCAGTGTGTTCCAGGACTCAAAACAGCCCCTCTCCCCTAGCCTTCCCCCTTCCCTTCTTCTTTTTTCCTTTTTAAAAAATTATTGTTATGTGTATCAGTGTTCGGCCTGCACGTATGTCAGTGCACCACATGCCTGGTGACCTCAGAGGCCAGAAGAAGGTGTCTGAGACTGAAGTTACAGATGATTGCGAGCTACAATGTGGGTGCTAGGAATTGAACCCGCGTCCTCTGCAAGACCAGTCAGTGCTTTTAATCACTGACATGTCTCTCCAGGCCTTTCTTAAAACAAACAAAATAAAATTGTATTATTAAAAAAAGTTGCAAATAAAAAATATCGTAAGAAGGCTGGAGGGATGGCTCAGCTGTTAAGAGCACTGACTGCTCTTCCAAAGGCCCTGAGTTCAAATCCCAGCAACAACATGGTGGCTCACAACCATCTGTAACAAGAGCTGACTCCCTCTTCTGGAGTGTCTGAAGACAGCTACAGTGTACTTACATATAATAAATAAATAAATCTAAAAAATATCATAAGTATATATCCAGCACACCTTTAATCCCAGCACTTGGGAGGCAGAGGCAGGAGGTAAGTTCAAGGCCAGCCTGGGCTACACTGTGAATTACAGGACCACCAGGGCTATGTCGAGAGAGCCTGTCCTAAACAATCAAACAAATAAAAAATCATGTGCTGTGATTAATCAATGAACTTGTGCATCATTAGAGTCGGAAGTGGAACAGAAGCTGTAGAGTCTTGTTGGATCTTACATTTTCACTATCAAATATATCTTCATTCACTTATTCACCACCAAAAATAAAAAATCCACGACAGTTAGAAAATATAAAAATAACTTTATAACAACACTCTCCCATAACTCATGTTTGCTACCTTCGTCCATCTCTCCCTGTGCCCATCTCTTCTATCTCTTCCCGCTGTGTCCTTCAGAATGGCTCTGACGGACACCCATGAACTCAAAGGACAAGCGATCAGGACTTAGTAGGTGGGCCCCAGGGCTGATCTCTGTCCCCTGGCTTTGTCACGTTGGCATGGTGTGCCCAGAGCTAGACTCTGGTTCTGCCTCATCCTTGGGACAGAGAAGGGGCCTAAGGAGCGGCCTAGCAGAGGCTCTTCTCTCTGAAGTCTCCTAGGAAGAGGCTGCTCCTGGCTAACACGGGAAGCTCTGTGGGTTGAGGTTTGGCCTCTGTTGCATATATGCATGTGTCTGGGTACAGTCAGCCTGGCTCTGCCAAACCCAGTTACCAGAGCCATGGATGGCTCTGAATGACAGTGTCCCGGAAAGGATCCAAGCCAAGAAAACATGCTTCCCGATGAGCTTTCCAGGACACAGCAGTACTTCTGACATGTAGAAAACAGCAGCCTGTGGGCACTCCAACGAGCCTGGAGTTCAGAAACGACACTCAAGACTGGGTGGATGGGTTGGGCAGACCCCGTATATCCAGCACAAGCTTCGATACATGCAGATAAGACCAACAGCAAACCGTGGTCATCTTGGGCTGTCAGCAGAATTCTGGGTAAAACCAGCCCAGACTCAGAAGCCTGTCTGCAGCTTCCACCTCCAAGAACTGCCTTCCACAGGAGCATCTGCGCCCTGGGCTCCCTGACAGGGGACAGAGAGTGGCCCTGGGCAGGAACTGGGAGAAGTTTGGTTTCGAACAGTCTTGGCAGTGGGGCTGTCCCGTGGTTCTCAGGGTGTGGCACTACTGTGAAAAGTGGAGCAGAATATGGGGGCGTGGCTGGCCACGCCTTTAATCCCAGTACTCTAGAGGCAGAGGCAGGCAGATCGCTGAGTTTGAGGCCAGCCTGGTCTATAGAGTGAGTTCCAGGGCATCCAGGACTACATAAAGAAGCTGTCTGGGAAAAAAAAAAACAAAAAAACAAAAGAAAACAAAAAAAGAAAGAAAGAAGAAAGAGCCGGTGAGGGCGCAGCTGGGGAAGGCTAGGCAGTCTGTCCTGCCCCTTTGAGCTTCTGGTTGGCCACATGCTCTGGACAGACTCTTGGCTCTTTTTATCTGAGAAATTCAGAGCAAGACCTTTCCCTCGGTCTCAGGTTCCTTGATGAGGAACTCCCAGGGATGAAGGGCGAGAAGAGCCAAGACCCAGCAGAAGTGTGAACTGCTAAACGCCGAGGGCAGTAAGGACAAGAAGATGGTTCTCCTTGCCCTCTGGATGGGGTCACTAGGCTCTGGACCAAGCCAGTTCGCCTGTGTCCTTCCCATCTGGAAAACAAGGCATGTTTGCACTCTCTGTGGGCGGCAGTGGCTTGAGCAGGGGCAGGCCAGCCTTTGGGCCCTGGGACTGTGGAGCGCTGTGCTGAACGTGGGTAGCAGTGAGGTGGGCCAGCACACACCCTTCCCCGAGGGCCTAAAAAGGCCTCTGAGGTGCCTTCCCGCCCTGGCACAAACAGCTCGTGAGTCCGTTTAGACAGTGTTCTGACCCAGTTTCGACTACCCTCTGGGCTCTTGGCCTGAGCAATAGCTCCCAGTTTAACTATCACTCTAGATGAATGGTTCTAGAGAAGAATCTACATTTCCCACAGGGGTTGAGACGGGGCCAGAAGCCACAGTGATGATGTGGGCATATCCGGCTCTTAAGTGGGCTAGCTGTGGCTACTCCAAGATCATCAGCTCAGCAGCCTTCCCGAGGAGACGACCCTGAGACTCTGTCCTATGGCAACTATCATAGTGTCCCAAGCATGCCCAAGACCTGGGAGTTCTGGGAACTCATCCTTTATGGGGGCTGGGAAAAGGAATGGAGCCCAAGTGTCAGCGTGTCACCTGGCCTGAGGCACCACCCCCTCCCTCTCATCCTAGAGACTTGCCACAGTGAGCACAGTGAGAACGGATCCCGCACTGCACAGACCCTACCCAATGTCCCCAGCAGGCTTTAGGGCAGGTGCACACATGATGTTTCAGGTGTGTTCAGCACAGCAGAGTCCAGGACCGTGCCCTGTAGGAGGCCCTGGCTCAGAGCAGAGTCCAGGAGTATGGGGAGATGGGCAGGCCCAGTGGGATTCTGGGACGTGCCAGGCCCCTTCTCTGCACCAGCCCCGGTTGCTGCTGTGTGTGCCTGTGTGTGCCTTTGATGAATAAGACATGAGGAAGCTGTTTAATTATGGCTTAATATGCACCAAATTGGACAGGGGACTGAGGGCGGGGTTCCTCAAAGGTTCAGAGCTGATGAGGCCGAAGGTCTGAAAGCCAAGGTGGAGGGTGGCAGGAAGCTTCCGTAGGAGCAGAGGCGGGCAATCCGAGAGGGGGTGCCAGTGTCCGTCCGTCTAAACTCTCCAGCCCTGTTTTCCTGTCTGGAAAATTAGGCAGTGGTGTCGCCATCGCAGGACCAACAGCACCATGCATTTAGCAGGCCCTGCGCAGAGTCCTCTCCGGCCTCGGGCACGATGCCACCTTCTGTGGTGAGAGCAGATGGCCCCCAGCTTCCTGGCACCGAGATCTCATCGCCAGCCACCCACTCGGGTTGGTGGCCTTGGCACGCTCAGGCAGCAGGTGCAGGCATACAGCTTGACCTTCTCCCTCCGTTCCTGGCCCCTCCTCACACTGTCCCAGAGCATGGACAGCACGGACCAAGTTCCCTTATCTCTCCCTCCGTTCCTTGAGCACCAACCGCCTGAGGGAGGGTGTGAGGGTGTCCTACAGGGATCCCCCGTAGGGCTCGTATCCAGAAGCTCCTCAAGGACTTGCAACAGTGACCGCCTTCCAAGGCCTCACCTCATCCCTGTCAGCCCTGGCTGGCCTCGCACTGGATTCCGATTGGACCTGGAGGTTTGATCAGCCCTGTATCCCCTGCTAGGATCCCACATAGTTCTCTCAGGAGACAGACGAGGCAGACACAGAAGGGAAAATGATTTGACCACACCCCAAAGCATCTCTCCACAAAGAACTGGGCTGAAGTCACACAGACAGATAGGGCACTGCCACATACAGATCACTGAGCAGAATCTGGAGCCAGTGGAGGAAGGCGATCTGGGGCAGGGCTTGTCTGTCAGGTCTCACTGCAGGAGGCAGTGCCTGTGTGGGTGACCCATGGGGGAGGGGAGCAATTCAGACAGAGCTCCAGTCTGGTCCTACAAGCCCAGCCCAGTAGGAATGGCTGATACATTCAAGACTAGAGAGAGCTGTCTTTCCCTAGTCTTGAATATATAGAGCAGACTTCATACCCTCTTTTGATTCCCAGGCCCATATGTGCACAAGGCTAGGAGAATTCGTGTCTGCCAGTCCGAATGGGCCGCCATCCCAGCACCTCTGCTGGGGCTTCCCAATCCTTGTAGACTTCCTGAAAAGGACAGTGAGTGGCCTGGCTTCCCCAACTGGGCCTCTTGACTCTTCCCTCCAGGGACCAACTAAGGCTGTTTGTGTGTCTTGGCCTAACTTTAGCTCCTAGTACGTCCCCTACTCATTCTCTGTCAGCCGCCCTCCCTCTCTCCCTCCCTCCCTCCCTCATCCTTGGGGCCCTGGGTGGTGATGGTGCTGTGTCTGCCCATTGGGAAAAGGGTCTAGGTCCTCAAATTGCCCAACACCTGCCCACACCCTGATAAATCTGCCTCTCCAGACCTCCTATATCTCCTGCCTCAGGAGAGAGCCATGCCCCCTGCCCCCCACCCCCGGAGGCAGAATGACCAGCAAACAGCTCACTTTGCTCTGTCTCTGACCCCGTCAGAGCTGGTCTGGGCCTTTGTCTGCGTCCAGGTGCCCTGCCAGCTCAGCCTCTGGAGAGGAGCCCCGACGTGCTGACTGGAGTGGCCACAGACGACAGCGTGGGTCTGCGGACTACAGAAAACCTGCCCAGGACAACAGATGCCAGCTCACACTACAGCTCCTGCCCTGCCCCCACCTCACAGGCCTGTGAGCAGGTAGGGTGTGTCCAGGCCCTACCCCAGAGTGTCCAGGAACTCTGTATCCAGTACCCAATGTCTTTGAGCTGGGGAGAACTGTGTCACCAGAAGCCTCTATGGTAGCAATGGCTCTCCTTTCCCTCCCACACCTAAGCCATGCCCCAGCAGCGGAAGGATTGGGCCACAGTCATCACCTCTCGGATGGGCAGCCTGGCCATCGTCAAAAACAGTCAGCGGGGGAAGTGCCCTCTCTAAGCCTCTGTGCAAAGATGACAGCCCAGGATTCCAGCCTCTGCCTTAGATTCTCAGCCATGTCACATACAGCCACTGGTGTGAGCCCTGCTGGAGTCAAGGGGACTGGCTGGGAGAAAGGTGTGGTCTAGGCCATGGGCCATGGCCTTCTGCTGGCTCTTTGAAGTTGGCTTTGGGTTATCCATCTGTCATTGATGGTGGGGAGTGGAGATGAGAACTTACTGAGCCATATACAGGGTCAACCTGGTGGCACTCAGTGACCAGTGTCCAATGAAGAAGTGGCCACGAGTGGCCACCATGCCTCAACCTCACCTCCCATATTTCAGTGACCTGAAAATCCAAGTCAAACAGACAAGGACAGCTGGGACCAGGCACACAGAGGCGTGGTTCAGCACAGCCAGGGCGGGACCAAGCAGTGTAGCTTCCATATCTAGCCAGAAGGGCGTTCCATTGCAGGCTCCTCAGCGGTCTCCACCCCTGAAGTTTACGCCTTACTTGGTGCTTGCTTTTCCTACGGAGGCAGGGAAGACCACGGGCCCTATCCCGCTTTCTGGCTGGATCATGTGCAGGACAGACACAGACAACGGCCTGGCAGCTAGCCAAAGCGTCCCTACCACCATCCTACCCAGAATGCACTTAGGAACTCCAGGTACAGCCTCCAAGCAGGAATGGGAGATGGGACATGTTGGGGCGTGGGGTGCCATTAGGAACCTTATATTGGTCTGGCTTGGCGAAGGTTGGGTTCAGAGGAGTCTTCGGACTTTGTGATCTCCATTGCAAAGGGGAAAGAGATAGGAGCTTGTGCAGAGGCAGGTGCAGACAAGGCCTGAGTGTCGTCCTTGGGACAGGGAGGTGCAGAGGACTACAAAGCTGGAGAGGAGAGCACTGCTGCACTATTACACCTTGCCTCTCAGTTTTCTTACCGAGTCGCCTAGGACAGTCTCGAGCAAAGAGCTTTAAGGGGCAAGCAGGAGGCGGGCCATGCAAAAGCCTGCTACATCTGTCGGATGCCCAGGACTTCCTTCGGGACGCGGTTAGGCTGTGCCGCCACGCCCTCGAGCCCGCGCCCACGGCCGGTTCCGGGACGCGGTGCCCGCGGCCGCCTGCAGGGGCCGCCGCCTCTTCAGGAATGCGCCGCCTTTGTCTGGGACCGCGCGTGGCCCGTGCACCGGGTGGCTGAGTGCCTCCTGCCACCTGGACCGCCCTCCGGGCACCCTAGACTCCTCTCCCGTCGCCGGCCGACTAGCCCTGCACCCGGTACCCACCGGTCCGCGCCTGTGCCGCGCGCCCAGGTGAGCGCCCCGCCCGGCGCCAGGCCCCGCCCCGGCCCCGCCCCGCCCGGGCCGGCGGGGAGACCGGGCGGATTCCGCACGTCAAACCACATGATCCCATAAAACATTCATCCGCTCCCGGCCCGCGCTGCGAGCGCCCCGCCAGTCCGCGCCGCCGCCCTCACCCTGTGCGCCCGCAGCCCGCGAGCCCAGCCCGGCCCGGTAGAGCGGAGCGCCCGAGCCTCGTCCCGCGGCCGGGCCGGGACCGGGCCGGAGTGGCGGCGCCTGGATGCGGACCCGGCCGCGCGCAGACGGGCGCCCGCCCCGAAGCCGCTTCCAGTGCCCGACGCGCCCCGCTCGACCCCGAAGATGAAGAGGGCGTCCTCCGGAGGTGAGTGTCAGCGCCGCTCCGGAGCCGGAGCCGGGCTGCCGCGGGGCGGGGCGGGGGGACGCAGGGCATGGCTCTGCCGGAGCTGGAGCCGGGTCGCCGGTCGCTCCCGAGGGCCACCGCAGTGCCACGCCGCGCGCTGGCCGCTAGCAACTGGGCCCTGGGAGGGCGGAGCCCGCGGCAGCCGCAAAAGTTGCGGCTTTGCGGGAAAGTTGATAGCGACGGCGGGGCCAGGGATGGCGGGTCCGAGGTTCCAGATGTTGGACCGGGCCGGGTAGAGACTGAGGGCTGGAAGGGCGGGGTCCCACCTGAGAGCGCAAAGGCGGCGAATGGGTTAATGAGCGGTTTTGCAGAAACGTGGGCACCGGACCGAGATGGGGTCTGCCCAGCGAACCCTGCTCAGAAGAAGCTGTTTCTTTGGGGTCAAACGGTGTAGGGATGAATAGGGGTGTCGGCAGCAGCAGAGGGCGTGGGGGACAGGGCGATCCCAGAGCTGTCCCTGGAGCAGGTAGAGAGGAGGACACACACACACACACACACACACACAAAGCAATGTCTCCTCCTCGGGAGATCGGGAGGGCTCCTGAGAGTGAGAGGCTCCATTGAGGGGCGTTGGTGCTGGAACACCCCCTCCTTGGTAGCCCTGTGGGATTCCCTCCTCCCATCCGAATGTGAAGCCCCCACAGTAGGGGCAAGGGAATGGGCTTCGTGCAGGTTGGACAAGCCTTACCTGGAGGATCTGGAGTGAGCACATTGGCTTCCCCAGGTGCCCACCCTATCTACCCTGCTGATGTCCATGGTGCCGCAGGCTGCACACACGTTTCTTTGCACGTGTCTATGTGGGCTACATACAGCCTTGCACACCTCCAGTGCACACTCATAACCAAATCTGTCCTAGTGTGCACATGCACATAAATGCTATAGGCACATCCCTGTACTCCGGGGCATATCTCTGTTCTCATGCCTGCCTACACACCTATGACCATACATGCAGCGATCTTCATGCTTAGCACATGCTGGGGCCCCTTAACAGGACCCACTCACATGGAGACATGCTTGAATTTTGAGTAGGCATGCTCTGGGCTGATGGAGCCACAGACAGAGGGGCAAGTCCTGGAGTCTCCATCACAGTGCTTGGGGGGGGGGGAAGGTCTGTGTGTGCAAGTACGTGTGTGTAATATGGTATGTATCTGTACATATGTGATTGTGTGCATGACCATGAGTGTCTTAAAACATATCTTCATGTTTCCGTTTGTCTCAGAGTGTGGGTGCCCTTGTGTACATAGGAGGGCTAGGTCTATACCCTGCCCAAATCTGGACCAAAAGCCGTCAGAATGTATTTAGGGGTTTTATTCAGTGTCTCCAGCCCAAGCTGTGAGGAGCAGAGTCTACCAGCTGCTCTCTCAAACGCCAGGGTTGGGGCGGTGGTGCTCTATGGTGGGCTGGAATCTACCTGGGCAGGGAAGATCTACATCCCAGCTTGATGTCCCACCATGATAAAGGGTCTGACCCTGGGAACACTTGGCTGCCTCTGCGGTTCCACCAGCTAGGACATCCGACTCAGCATGGCCACTGAGAGGCCCTGCCTTTAGCACACTCGCTGTTCCCCCGGGTGACCTTCTGGTGAGCCGCTCACCTAGCTCAGGTGTTGTGTGGGGTCATACCTGGCCACTCCCTTCACTGAGCCCAGGCCTGACTTCCGGTCTCTGACCCTGCATTGTCTCTGGTCCTCCTGCAGCCCAGGGGAGGAAGGGGAGCGTCCAAGGCCAGACCTCGGCCGGGTGTGGGCTGCACCAGGTCCCACCTGGCGAGGGGAGCCGTCTCCTGCCTCAGCCTCCCTTGGCTGCGGTTAGGCCAGCAGTCTGGAGCTGTTCGCAGAATGTCTATGCGGATGCCCGGTGGGTCAGTCCAATTTTCCCAAGGAGGTGGCTCCGTTTGTTTTAATTTTCCAGACAATATGTTTTGATTATATTCTTTCCCCTTTGCAGCTCCTCCCAGATCCTCCTCCCTAACAACCAACTCCATGTTCTCTCTCTCAAACAAAATAAACCAAAGCCAAGAAAAATAGCAAAGCCAAAAAAAAAAAAAAAAAATCAAAATAGACAAACTAAAGAAAGAAATTCAGTAAGACAAAAAAAAAAAAAAAAAAAAAAAAAAGAATGGAACAAAAAGGCCCATTTTGTGCTAGTCAGTGGGCTAGCCCACTCCTGGGCATGGGGCCCTCCTGGATTGAGACAGGGTCTCGCTGTGGCCCTGGCCTGGACCTCTCTGTGCAGAACAGATGTTCTTGGTCTCGGAGACCTGCCTGAGTGCCTGGCTCCCAAGGGGGTTTATTGTTTTGTTTTGAGGCAGGTGTAACCACATAGCCCAGGCTGCCCTTAAACTTGGAATCCCACTTCAGCCTCTCGAGTATTGGAATCTCCTGCCTAAGCCACTAAATTTTGCTTCCAAGGTTTGATCCCCAAATGTACTTTTTCAACTCCTAGTCAATAGGGGTTTTCTGGGACGCCTGCCAAAGGAGGCCCCTCCTTCCTCCGGGAAGGTGTGTTGGGGTGCTGAGGGAGGGGCTGAGCTGGGAGAGGGCGGAAGTGAACCCGTGGCTCTGCCCTGGTCGCCCCTCTGTGCCTGTTTCCTTCAAGCAGGACTGACCTGTGGTTACGGAGTAGGAGTCGGCTAGTGGGTCATCTAGTAAAAGGGCAGCGACCAAGAGGAGGAGAGCCCTCAAGGCCGACCCAGCCCCCAGGGCAAGGTGCTCACTGGCTTGTTATCTTGGAGGGCTAAGGGCTGACTCTTGGCTGTGAAGAAGCCCAGGTTTGTCGCTGTTGTTTGGTGCGAGTGGTAAGTTGTCTGTGAGGGCAGGGTCTGCGGGGTCACGCCTCCCTCCTGCCATCTAGGCCTGGCTCTAGCACCCTTTCCCTGCCAGGCCCCTGGCACCATGCCTTTCTTTGGAGAGAAAAGATTCAGCTGGGATGGAGGCAGAGGGAGCCCTTCTGCAGTCCTGGGCCCAGGGCCCAGAGAGTCTCCCAGAAATCTCAAGCTGTGCACTCAAGAAAGGGGTTTCTCTCTCTCTCTCTCTCTCTCTCTCTCTCTCTCTCTCTCTCTCTCTCTCTCTCTGTGTGTGTGTGTGTGTGTGTGTGTGTGTGTGTGTGTGTCTTTGTGCATGTGTGGGGAGGAGTATGTGAGAAGGACCTGACCCTGTCATAGAGTTACAAAGCTCCTGGCCCTGGCTTGTGCCTGGTCGGTGAGGTTGATGCTGTCCTGCCCTCATTCTGTGAGTTTTGACTTCCACCCCCAGGCAAGGCTTCCTGACTCCCAGCAGCCAGCCAGAGCCTGGACCCGCACATCCCTAAGAGCTGTGTTTGTGTCTCTTCAGGGCCTTCCATGCACCTGCCCCGTGGCCTGGCTACACCCAGCCAAGGTCACCTGTGCCAGCCACGTGGCTGAGCCCCAAATGCTGTATTTGCTCACCACCTTCTGTCGCTCACCCGCTCCTTTGTGGCCTGCAGATCCTCCTCTGATCAGACGATGCAGGGGGTGAATCCTTACCTCACTGGTTCCAGGGTTAAATGTATTGAGGGACAGGTGACTGACCATCCGTGGGAGCCCAGCAGTGGATGTAGGGGACAGGCCTCCCATCTCCCTGCCCGTCCCCAGAGTGCGTGGGCCTGGCTAGGCCCCATCACACCCGGTGTTTGGTACCGCGGTTTCTTCTTTTGTCACTGTATTTTAAACACTTTGCACATCGAGAACTATTCTTGTGAATCATACTTAACCGCTGAGTGTGGAATCCCTTCCTGAGAAAGCACCAAGATGTACTTGTTTAAACCTCTCTTGGCCTTTTGCGTCGCCTTCAGCCATGCAACCCCTCCCCCCCATACATCCATCCCCACGAGAGCTCAGTGAAGGGCCTAACCCCTTCCTCAGGGCCGGGGTTCGTACCCTTCCTCAGGGCCGGGGTGTGTACCCCTTCCTCAGGGCCCGGATGTGTACCCCTTCCTCAGGGCCAGGGTGCATACCCCTTCCTCAGGGCCGGGGTGTGTACCCCTTCCTCAGGGCCCGGATGTGTACCCCTTCCTCAGGGCCGGGGTGCATACCCCTTCCTCAGGGCCAGGGTGCATACCCCTTTCTCAGGGCCCAGATGTGTACCCCTTCCTCAGGGCCAGGGTGCATACCTCTTTCTCAGGACCCAGATGTGTACCCCTTCCTCAGGGCCGGGGTGCATACCCCTTCCTCAGGGCCGGGATGTGTACCCCTTCCTCAGGGCCGGGATGTGTACCCCTTCCTCAGGGCCGGGGTGCATACCCCTTCCTATTCACTTGGGCCAGCTTCCAGCCAGGCCTACTGCTGCCCCGCCCCACCGCCAGCCATCTGAGTCTTTTGATACACATCAGGTGGGTGACATGCTAAGTGGACCAGGATTCCAGCTGTGAGGAGGGCCATCTGTCCAACGGGCCCTTTGGGGCTCCTCTCTCCAGCCCTGTTCCCAGAGCTCCTGGGTACCTTGTCTGCTGTGGATGGAGGCTGAGGTGACTGAGGTGTCCCCATGGGGAGGCTCTGAGCAGGCTGAAGCCAGCCTCCCTGTGGTGTCCCGGGTGGCCCTGGCAGGCAGTACGGCTCATTCAGCACCCTGCTGCGTGGAGGCTGGCAGAGGTGGGACGCAGACATCTCAGGAGCTCCCAGCTTCCCAGCTTCCCAGGGACAGGCTGCCCAGGGTGTTCTTTGGCCCTCCTGGGAATTGGAGTTTCTAGAATACAGTTGGATTTCTTTCCTTTCCTTTTCATTTTTCTCCTCTTCCTCTTCTTCTTCCTCCTCCTCACCCTCCACCTCTTCCTCCTCTTCCTCTTTCTTGTTTTTCAAGACAGGGTTTCTCTGTGTAGTCCTGGCTGTCCTAGAACTCATTCTGTAGACCAGGCTGACCTCGAACTTAGAGATCTGCCTGCCTCTGCCTCCCGAGTACTGGGGAAGAAGGTGTAGCCACCACTGCCTAGCTATTGTTGGATATCAAACGAAAGTTTTATGATCAACTTTGGGGCGGGCTGGGTTAAGATGCTGACACAGCACCTTTCCCAAAGGGCACCTCAGAGCCTTGGTTTCAGATGGGGCTGGCATCTCCAAACTATGCGCCAAACTCCATGGCCTGGCGTACTCGCAATGATGCCATTTTGGGAAATAGTGATGAGGTGGAGGGTCGGGGGATGGGCAGGTCATCCCACACCAAGCAGCACCCATGGGGCACCTGGTGGATGGAGGGACAGGTTTCTCCTGGTGTTGTAAGGCAATGTGCAAATTTAACCTTTGGATTTATGACTCTATTTCTTTGCAGCAAATGTCACGGGAAATGTCAGGCAAAGGCTGAAGCTGGGTGAGGGGCCCACTGAGGTAGGGAGTGGGGCTGAACATGTTAGAGTGCCCAGGGTCTCAAACCAGAGTGAGGCTCTAGGGTGCTCACTGCCTCCTGGGAGCCCTCTCAGATTGTCCCTGTCCGGCCTGCAATCCCCTACACAGTGTCCTCAACGTGTCCCAGCTATTATGACCTTGTTAAGATGCTGGCTTTCTACACCCTCCTGCCGGGGCCCAGATGGGGACAGCTTGGGAACCTGCCAGAAGTCCCCCTCCCCCGAGTCCAGCCAGCCACAGGATCAGCTCATGCAGTACTGACTTGCTGTGTGACCTTGGGCCTCGCCAGCCTTTGCTGGTCACTGCACGTGTCATCTGTAATCCTGTTTACCTGTAATCCTGGGGCTTCTAGCTTAGTGCCCTAAGAACCAGAAAAACAGAGTTCTCAAGATTTGGGGTGCTGCTTTCTAGGCAAGATTATAGGGAACCGTGCATGGCAACAGTGGGGTACCTTTTGGCACGTGAGCCCAGAACAGGCCTTGCACACTGTAGGTGCACAGGAAATGTGGGCGGAGCACAGAAGGCTCCATCCTCGAAGGAGCCACACCCTGCCCGTTGCCCCCTCGTTGTGCCCAGCTCCACTGGGCCAGGCAGTAGTTAATGAGCAATAACTGCCCTCTGCCAAGTGCCAGGCTGCTGTGGCCAGTGAGAGGTCTTTCATTCCCAAGACCACTCGGCCTGCGCCCTCGGGGTCACCAGCCTGACATGTACCAGGTGGCACAGGGGAGCAGGCACCTGGGCACGCTCACACCAGTGAAGTCGCCTGTCTTTGCTGATTCCCAGCCACTTCCCAACTGATCCCACAGTTCCCCGCCTGTGTTCCACTGAGCATCCCGGTTTCCCCAGATCCAACCAGATGGTACCATATCTGCCTCCATCATCTGAGTCTGGAGTCAGCGCCTCCCTCTCTCACCCCTGAAGAAAGTCCAGTGTCCATCCTGAGCGCTTGGGTATCCCCTCTAGCCCTCCCTGCAAACCCGTCAGAGCCACCCGTCCCCGCTTATAGTCTCGAATGTCCTCCAGTCCCCCCCTCCCCCCGCCCCAGGCTCTTGCCTGCTCTACTGTCTTCCCTGTTAGCCTCTGAGCCTGCCTGCAGTCCACCCTGGCTGCCCCTAGAGGAGTAAAGTCTTGCTCACTTTCTCTCAAGGTGGGCTAGAAGATGTGGTGTAGCAGTGGCCCCTCCCAGCCTTGATGGGGACCCTCTTGCTCCCTGGGCTCCAGAGCCTCCCCATCCTGGCATGAGGCTTTAGGGGACATGAGCAATGGCAGCCACACCAGCAGAGAGCGGCAGAGGGAGGGCCAGAAAGCAGCTGCGTCTCCACAGAGAGAGCCATTCTCCGCCGCCGCCCGCTTGCCCCTATATCTGTTGGGAAATATCCAAGCTCATGGCCCTCAGGACTAGCAGCCTGGGCGGCCTTGTTGGCCAAGATGGTGCAGGTGAGAGCTTCGGAACCCAAAGGCGGATGCTGGCTCCTGAGCGCCCTGTTGGCATGGATAGTGTGAAGGTGGACGTGCTGGTGAAAGCCAGCTGGCCACAGGGAGCTTGATCTGGCCATGCTGGCCAGTTCCTGGTCATGATGAGACTCCTCCCAGCAGGCTATGGAAACTGAGGCTGGGATGGCTTTGGAGCCCTGTGGGAGACAAAGCCCCTAATTCCTGTACTTCCTCCAAGTCTTGGTCAGTCTCACCTACGAGGCACTGAGGGTACAGGAAGAGCCCATGCTGGAGCTGCCTTAGAAATGTGAGGTGCGGCTTGACCCCGGGAAGGAGCCTGACCTTGTGAACTTGGCTGCCCCAGAAGCTTGGAGGCCTTTGTCCCTCTATTCGGCTTGCAGGGCCATGAGAAGGGCTGCTGTATTCATACCTGGTCCTTGGAAGCAGTTCGGGCAGTGGACCCTAACACTGTAGCTGGAAACAGAATTCCATAGAGAGACCGGGTAGCTGCTGTCCTGAGCCTGGCCAGCCTCCAGAAGAGTAGTCCAGGGAGGGCTGCGGGCCAGCCAAGGTCGCCCAGAGTGTGCCGCTGGCAGTGCCCATGACTGCTCCTGCCCCCGTGCTACCCCGCAGTGGCTCCTCGATGGCGCTCTGCCCTGTTCCCACATAGGCTCTCAGTCTTCATCTGCCTTGGTTGAGACGTGTCCACAGAGTGTATGGAGTGGGTCTGAGGGTGGCATGGGAGCCTGGCAGGGCTGACCCCCTAGATCTCCTTGAGAGCTGTAGACACAAGCCTTCAGCTGTCCGAGGAAGCAGCAGGATTGTTGGTGTTCACCACTAAGTGTCCCTGGCCCTGGGTGTGCTCGATCCTCTGGGAGGAGCCACTGTGAGCAGGTCGGGCTTTGCGTGGGTCTCCCTTGCAGGCAGGCCTCAGGGGGCACTGGCTTCTCTCTCCTCCTTCCCAGCAGTCTTCCTGGTACCACCAGTTACAGGCCATTCCTGGGCAGTGGAGATCTTGAGAGCTTAGTAACATCTTTTCTCCCCAAGCCGTCATTTGGGGCTCCAAGGAGATGTCTTCAAATCTCAAGACGGAATAGTGTGAGTGTCAGCAGAGTGGCAAGAGGACCCCAAGACCAGTCCTTTTAGGCCCGCCCCCTCGAGGCCCGCCCCCCCCCCCGTGGGGTTTCTCCCTCCCTAGCCAAACTGGCCCTTTGGCCAAGGGGAGGGGCCTGGCTGCTGTGGTGTCAGAGCAGATGTCCCTCTGCTCCATGGGAGCAGGGATTCCAGGGCAGGCTGGCCTTTGGGCAGGGGGAGAAAGGAGTCAGGGGAGGAGCTCACTGCGGGAGGCCCCAGCAGGACGCCCTCACGGCTCTGTGTGTTCTGCGGCCTGACACGTGGTCTCTGCACACTGGGCCGTGTCAGGGCTGTCTTTCATCTCCCTGCCTCGGCCCCAATTTATGTCAGGCAAGGCTGACACGAGGACAGGTGTGACAAGTGTCTGGCTTCCTGTTCGAAAATTGGCAAAAGAAAAACTCTTCCCATAAAGATATTCCATTCCCATCCCTCCTGGATGCCAGTCGAGAGCCTGTCAGAGCCGAGACAGATGGCGGCCCGAACGCACGCGCGCCATCCTTCCCCTGCTGCCGGAGCCACGGCCTGGCTACACGGTGGCTCGAGGTGTCCTCGAGGTGGGTGGTGGCGGTGGGGCATCAGACCGCTTCAGAGCCCTCCCTACCACCGAAGGCGACTTCATTCCTAGCTCTCACATAGGGCTTCAGTGACATCCAGCAACTCCAGGAGCAGCGGCATAGACACTTGAGTCCCTGGTGGCCCCAGCATCTCCACCACACTCCCCCCTCCCAAGACAGCTACCCAGACCCAAAGCCTCAGGGGATGAATTCCCAGGGATCCCCAGGCCCTTGGGTCATATGACCATCTTTATCAGCTGTGACCACAGCCTCGGGGAGGGCGGGCTTTGTTAGTGGCAGATAGGGAGGGAAAGGCGCTCAGCCCAGGGCCCCACTTAAGGCCTTGTGTGTGGATACTCACTGCCCTTGCTCACCTGGGAACAAGGTAGGGAAGGCCTGGTCTGCCCTAGCTGACGCCCTGGACCCTCCAGCCCACGGACAGAGCCTGCATGCATTGGCCCCAGGAGGCCTCCAGAGCCCCTGTTTGTCTGAAGTGGGCGGAGCAAAGGCCAGGACTGGTGACAGTGGGTACTCAGAGAAGGCCGTCAGGCCATGGCCTGGGAACAAGGAGTTTTGCCCAGAGGGGAGCTGCTTGAAGCTTTCCAAGAGGGACAGGAAGGGCAGTGCTGGGCTTTCTCCTCCACGGGGTGGGGACGTTTCCTCGGGGAGAGGCTGAGTGTGCAGGCAGCTCTGAGCTGGTGGCCAGGACAGTTTTCATGCAGCATCGGCACAGCTGCCCCTCGTGAACTGGGGTGAACCCCATCATGGCTCCTGATCCAGGTGAAAGAGTAAACTCAGGTTGGGGATCCCCAGTACTCCCAATACAAGTGGATCCAGGACTCCCAACTCCTGATAGACACAGGGCTGCCCTACAAGGTGGCCTGGTGTGCAGGGACCTCGGGGCACAGGGCTGTTGATGCATTTCTCTCTGCCTGCCCTGGCATCATCGTGACACCAAACAGAACAAGCAGGAAACACTTTGGATTTTACCAGATCATATTCATGTCTGAAAACCTGAAAAGAATACTCCAAAGTTTTGAGAAGGAGGTTGTACTAGCTCACACTGCCGTAACAAAATACCGTGAACTGGGCATCACAAATAGCAGAAATTAATTTTCTCTCGGTTCTAGAGGCTAAAACTCCAGGATCAGAGTGCCAACACAGTCAGATTCCAGTGAGCTCCTGCTGCTGATGGGCAGACGGCTTTCTTGCTGTAGGAAATGGCCTCTCTGGCTTTCTTCTAGGCCCTGGATTCATCTCAAAGCCTAGCCCTTAAGACCTTATCCAACCCTAACCACCGCCCAGAACTCCCTTCAGATACCGTCACCTCAGGGGTAGGGTGTACTGATTACCCAACATTTGGGGGCCACGGAAGAGCGATCGACAGTTCCTGGCCTCGCTCAGCAGGTACGGGCACAGGGTGCCCCTCCCAAAGGCCTCGGGCTTGGTTCCCAGGACCCAGAACCCACATGATATCTTAGAACCTTCTGTAACTCTGGTCCTGGGGAATCTGGTGCCCCTTCTGGCTCTGGGAGCATGGTACCCACGTGGTATACAGGCAACATGACACCCATACACATAAACAGGAAAATAAGATGAAGAGTCCTAGGCTAACTGCTCTCGCCTCACAGAGGTGCGCCCAGGTCCCACGTCGGGCACCGCTCAGGCCCTTCACGGCTCCCTCTGGCGAGCCTCAGGAAGCACTTTCCTCCTTCCTGGTCATAGTCTTAATGAGTCTGTAAAGCTGGGCCCCACTGTCTTTCCTCCCTGGAGCCCAGTACAAGAGGGTTCTATAGAACCTGAGCCTCTGGTGCTCTATGAATGAATGAATGAGTGAATGAATGAATGAGTAAATGAATCAATAAATAATAAAATCATCCTGGGGATAGGGACTTTGGGCATATGTTTGCGGGGGACAGGGGGTGTTAACATAGTGGCTCATGCTCTGCCCCTACTACCTGACAGCTGAAACAGGCATCCTCTAGAGTCTGAGGCCAGGCCAGGTTACATAGCAAATTCTAGCCTGGGGTGTCCTACAGTATAAGACATTGTCCCCCCCCCAAAAAAAAAGATGGTGGTGGGGAGGGGCAGTCCAAACACCCATCTGTAGCGGAAGGAAGTCACTCCCGAGGGCCACTCACAGAAGCTCAGAACTTGGCTGCACGAGCCTCCCCCACGCAGGAGAGGGTCAGGGCTGCTCCAGCCCTGGGCATCCCCAGGAAGCCATCTCTCAGCCACACAACGCCTGCCATTTGCCTGTCGTTGCATGTGACAAACAGGCATTGAGCTCCTACTGCATGCTTGTCGTGAGGCACGGTCCTGCCCCATGGTGCCCACAGCCCATGACAAACAGGCAGCAGAGACGCTGGCTAGGCCTCTGTCCAGCTGCCGTGGGGCCGATGAGAACCCTGGCACTGAGGGGCTCTGGGGTGCACTTCACGTGTGCCACCCTCTCCTGCCTCACAGCTAAGAAACCCAGGCTCTGGGGCATCAGCTATGACGGAACAGCCCCGTGGAGCTGGTCTTAAGGGTGACCTGCCTAATTTTTGGCTTCCAAATCCTCAAGGGTCACATGGGACTAACCCACAGGCCAACTCATGACCATCCATGCCTGCAGCAGCCACCCAAACCAGCTGAGGAGTGGGTGGGGTCTGGTTGGAGGGAGGATCTGTTTGGCCTGCTGGATCCAGGGTTTTAAATACCCTTCCCAAGAAGAGGTGCTAACTGACGTAGGACCTGGTTCCTGGGCCTTCACGTGTTGGAATAGGAACACTAGAAACCTAAGCTCTCTAAGGACCTTCTCGCATTGGGCTTCAGGGAGGAGAGAAAACATGTTTTGTGGAATCATTAATACTATGACCAGGAAAGAGGTAAGTGCTCCCTGAGGCTTGCCAGTGGGAGCCGTGAAGGTCCCGAGAGGTAAAAGTCAGGGCTCCCAGGTCCCCAAGAGTCACATGGGAGAGACAGATGCAGCCAGATCTAGGTATCGCCCCTGGCACTGCTGGCTGTGCCGTGGTCACTGGAGAAGTCCTCAGTGGGGCCTAGGGCCTGTTAGGGAGGGGACTCCCGAGTCTGGTCCTTCCTCAGTGCTTCCTGGGTCCCTTCCTGGGACCTTGGCTGGTAGTGGGAGCTTCTTACCTTTCTTTTGAGACAGGGTCTCTCACCACACCCAGAGCCTGCTAATTCTTCTAGCCTGGCTGACCAGTGAGCTCTCGGCTTCCTGGCCCTGGCCCTTCTCTGACTCCCCTGTCCTGAAGTGAGAGATTCACACTTCCGGCAGCATCTGGCTCTTCTGTGGGTGCTGGGTGTCCTGGCTCAGGCCCTCATATTTGCATAGCAAGCACTTTTTCAACAGAGCTTTGCATTTTTTAGAGCTGCAAGTAGGGGCAGCGGGAAGGCTACAGAGAGGCTGAGGTACTGCCCAGGCGGTTAGAGGAGCCTGGTCTTCCTGGCTCCACAGCCCCATGGCTCCCCCTCCCCATGCCCGCCATAGCATCCTAAATGCAGCAGCAGCAGCAGCAGCAGGCTGTAGCCAGAACGCAGTGACCTCCTTTTCTGTATGAGGCAGTAGTGCCTGGCTTCCACCCGCGAAGGTGAGAAGCCACCAACAATTTCCATTCCAAATTGATTTCAAATAAGCAAGCGTTATCACACACAATCATATAGGAATAATTTATCACTCGTTAATAAAAGAGCAATTACTTATTCTCATTGCCCCTGCCTGTGTGCTGTGGGCTTTGTTGCAGGTTGGAGCCCTGAGAAACGGAAACTGAGGCCCAGGGGTTGAGTCCCACCTCCATACAAGGTGGCACTTACTGAGTCTCAACCGCTTCCCCACCCCCAAGACAATCTGAGATGAAGGCTGAAGCCTAAACAGGGCGGGGCCGGGGGCGGCGGGGGCAGCAACAGTGAGCAGAGTGGCCTGTGGGAAGCGTCAGGGTCAGGGTCAGTCAGGGCAATAGAACCAGAGCAAAGTGGGTGTGGAGGGCATCGGGGTTGGAGGGACAGTGACTACAGAGCAGGACATGTGAGCATCCCTTCAAGTGTCTGAACTGCAGAAGCCCCAGAGCAGAGAACGTAGAGTGGGTCGGGGTCCCAGGTCCATCGCCAGCCACCTCGGCTGGTCAGGGGCCGCCACAGAGACCTGCATGCCCTGCTCAGGACGCGGCTTCCCAGCTAAGGACTCACCCTCTCTTCTCTTTCACCTTCCTTCATTTCTCCTCAGCTTACAGTTGACTGTGAAGTATTTCTTTCTCTTCTTGCCCTATCCCACGGGAGAGCATGCCCTTCACTGTGTCATCCCATCGTCCCCGGGTCCCATCCCAGGCCTTGTCCTGACGCCCCGGGATGTCTCCTTTCGTGGGATGCACACTAACTTCTGTGACTGTTTTTGTTTCAACTGAAGCATCCGTGAGGACGGTACAGCGAAGCTCTGGCCGGGCTCTCCTGTGTTTACACATGCGCTCGAGCCGGACTGGCTGGACCAGACTCCCATATTTGAAAAGCCTTTCTGAGCCTTGCAGTGCTGCGGTTCCCTGACGCGCAGTGGGGCTTTGGGGACCACCTGGCACTGCTCGTGACCTGCTCTTCCTCCTGGACTTTTCCTCAGTTCCCAGGAGCCTGAAGTTTGCTGGGAATGCCTGTGACGGTCCCGGTCCTTGGCTCTAGGAGCGGCATTATTTCTTGGATAATTTTTTACCTCCACTTTGTTTTCCCTTCGTGCAAATGCCCTAAACACAGCTGGCCTACATTTGGCCCATTGAGTCTCATTCAGTTTTTCTTTTTGTTTTTCTTTCTGGAAGATTTCCTTGACCTTGTTTTCCAGCCCTTCTATTGATTCTTTTAATTTTAGCAATTCTATTTTTAATTTCTAGACACTCTTTCTTGTTCTTGACTCCTTGGTCATAGCACCCTGCTCTTGCGTTGAATCCACTTCTGTCCCTGGGTGGACCAGTTAGAATTTGCCCCTAATTTCTGACTCTTCCTGACCCTCCACCTGCTACCTCTTGAATTCCTTTGTTGTCCACCTCTGTGCCTGGCACGGCTGTGCTGCTTGCTGGTCACCTTTTCAGGGGAAGCAGGCTCAGGGTTCTGCTGGGATGGGACGTCTGAACTGGCAGGTTCCAAGCCATCTAGTAGGAGCTGCTCTGGGCTTCCCCCATATGCCAAGAGCAGAGACCCTTTCTCTGCAGGTCTCTACTCCCGACCGACTCTCCACGGGGCATGCTCCTTGGCCACCATCCTTTCAGAGGAGAGTGAGCAGGGGTCTGTATGTGGCTCATAGAGTGTGGTGGCGGTGGTTGGGTGGAGCAGAACAAGCAGTTACACCTGGTGATCACACTGCTGCAGCTGCCGCTGCCTGAGCTCAGGTCTCTTGCACAGTGTCGCAGGCTGTGGTCTGTAGCCCACCCACTCCCCACAGGCCAGCAAGACTGCTAAGACAGTTTTCAGGAAGGCAGCACACAGCTCTAAATATGCTTAAGGCACAGTCTAACTGCCACTGTCCTTTGGTACAGGCACAGCATTCTCTGCATAGAGCAGGGACCACAGTCAAGCCATGCCAGAGTGGCTTGTGGTTCTCACGGCTCCTCTGTGTTGATCTGTATTTCATCCTCTCAACTCCTCATCTGCACCACAGTGACCAAGGTCAGGCGTAGAGGCTGGAAATACCAGTCCTGGGTGTCAAGCCATAGGCTAAGGGAAGCAGGATACTAACTCCAGCCCAGACTTGGCTAGGGACACTTCAGTGTGAATTCAAGGCTATAGGCAATCTATAGAGTCCTGGAGGCAATGCCAGGCCAGCGTGATCCTCACATTGCTGGTGTGGTGACAGGCTCAGGGGACCTGGCCTCTTCTCTAGCTACTCTAAAAGTGGGTGGAACTTACATTTGAGCCTCAGTCTCCAGCTAGTCCAAGGAAGAAGGCTTAGACCAAGAGTGAGGTGCTGGCGGGGGGCGGGGGGGGATCAAGGAGGCCAGAGTAGCTGTCTCTTCCTGCCCTGTGGTTCTTGGGAGCTTGGGTAAGCTTGTAGGGATCCTGGGGCCAAGGAGTGGGCCTTGTCTCCGCATCTCACTGATATCTTATTGGGGTTTTGCCTCGGGGCCTTTATGTGTGGACTAGAAATAATGGTCACCTACTCACTGTGTAATGGGGTGTCTTGGTCACTGTGCTACTGCTGTGAAGAGACACCATGACCAAGGCAACTTGAATGGAAGAAAGCATTTAATTGGGACTGGCTTAGTCCATTGTCATCCGACAGGGAGCGTGGTGGCAGGCAGGCATGGCGCTGGAGAGTAGTGAGAGCTGCATCCTCACCCCACACAGAGCGAGTGACTAGGCCTGGCCTGGGCTCACCTCAGAGCCCACCTCAGGTGGCATACTTCCTCCGCCAAGGCCGCACCATGGGCCCAGACCTCAAACTGTGATCCGAAAGGAGCCTTTCCTCCCTAAAACGTTGGCTCAGATTCTGTCACAGTGACAGAAAGCTGACTAACATGTGACCGTGACTCTTAAGTGATGGTCGAGGTCCAGTAATGATGGTGATTATGACAGTGCTGGTGCTAATGACAGCGGCAGTGGTGACGGTGGCAGCCAGGGTGGTGTGGTGATGACAGCATTGATGATGGAGATGCCCACATGGCAATGACAGCAGAAGACACCTGTGCCCACTTTCGGTTTGTGATCCTGGCCGTGGGTCTGCATGAGTAGCTGGCTCTGAGGTCATCAGAAGTGGTCCAGACCTTCCTGTTTACCAAAAAGTACTTCCTTTACCTTTCCTGGGCTATGTCTTCTCACCTGTTTCTTAACTGTGAATGTCTATTAGCCAAGGCTAGACCCTTAACGTCTTGGGAAGTTTATCAGTGCTCGCTTACTCCCATGTTCCGTGCTCCCATTCCCACCCCATTACACAGACCGGGGCCTGATGACTGTGAGTCAGGGCCAGCTCCGTAGGGCCAGGCCAGAGCCTCTGAAGCAGTTTGCAGCAAACGGTCATCAAGGCCCTGCAAAATCCTGGAGGTGATTATTCTGGCATAGGAGGACTAGCGTACAGCAGACCCCCACCTGAGCCGAGCCACTACAGACCCTAAACCCGCCTCCTCCACGTTTGTTTCCCTGTTAGGGCCCTTGTCCTTCATTCCCAGAAGAGGAGGGGCCCTTACTGCTTCCTCCTGATACCTGGGACAGCTGTTCATCTCTTTCTTAAAAATAGTTTCGGTCTGAGCCGGGCGTGGTGGCGCACGCCTGTAATCCCAGCACTTGGGAGGCAGAGGCAGGTGGATTTCTGAGTTCGAGGCCAGCCTGGTCTACAGAGTGAGTTCCAGGACAGCCAGGACTACACAGAGAAACCCTGTCTCGGAAAAAAAAAAAAAAAAAAAAAGTTTCGGTCTTTTGGCTTGTTCCTTTAAGCCAAGTGTATATGTGCGCGCCCTGGGCATGTCTTGTGCTCTCAGAGCTCAGAAGAGGACATGAGCTCCCCAGGACCTACACTTAAAAGTCATCGTGAGCTGCTACGGGAGCGCTGGGAACCAGCGTGGCCCCTCTAGGAGGCAGCGAGTGCTCCGACTTCTGAGCCTGACTGTTCTCGACAGGATGGCCTCAAACGCCTTTTCCCCCTGCCTCCACTCCCAGTTTCAAGAGAAAAGCGTCCCCTCCGAGCCCAGCTTGGCCTGGGGTTTGAGAAGGGTCTTGCTGTGACTGACGTCGGCTCCTGAGCCTCGGCTTCCCACGTCGCTTTCCAGGCTGTGGTCTGGCGTGCTTGCTCAGTTGCATGCCTCCTGACAGTGTCCTTAGCAAGACCCTTGATTTCCCATAACCCCAACAGGGTTTCACTACCCACTGCTTCCACACGCTGCTTCCAGGCCCCCGAATGATGGTGGGGCCCAGTGTTCCCCTATGCTAACCCTCCACTAAGGTGAGAGACCACTGCGCTCAGCCCACCTGGCCACGTGGGCTTGGCAGGAGCAATGGAGTCTTCTCTGACTGCAGGGATCCTTTTCCTTAGGCAGGAGGTTGAATGCCCTTGGCTGAGCCCTTGTGGCTGTTAAGATAGCCACACTGCACACACAGCAGGGGTTCAGTCACAAAGCAGGTCGGCAAACTTCCTGTCAGAGGGCCCAGCACTGTGGGCCACGCCATGTGTGGTGCCAGCGTCACTGCGCCGAAAGCAGCCTGGATCGTGGGTGAGCACATAGCCGTGGCTACGCGCCAAGGAAACAGCTTACTGCTAATGGAACAGCCCGCTCTCGGGCTCTCGAGTGCTGGGGCCCCTCAGCCTTTCTTCCAGCGCCGTGGGCTCAGTGCTTTGGCCTTGGAGGGCGATTCAACAGGCACATCTAGCTGAAGAGATTCTTTATTCCCTCCTGGACCCCTCGTTCCCACCGGCACTCCCTGCCTGTCCTGCTGCCACCACTGGCTCTGTGACAGAAGTCTCTGGAGGCTGGGGCAGCCCAGCTTAGGAGGGCGTGCTGAGGCCTCATCACCTGGCCGTCTCTAGTGGAGTCCCGTCTGCCATCTTTTGTCCTGAGGAGTGACCGAGAGGCACAGTCAGTGGATCCTCAAGGGTGGAAGCCAGAGGGTGCAGGCTGTGACAGCCTGGGCAGAGGCCACCTGCCTGCCTGGTTGATCATGTTCTACAAATGCAAGAACCGTGGAGAGGCGTCACCGACCCCCTCCCACCACAGGGTAGCAGACCCTTCTCGGGGTCCTGATGTCTACACAGCCATCTGTACCAGCCCATGCCCCTGTGCCCAAGGGTTACTGACTTCTATGAGACTTTCACTCTGTTTTGCATCCTGCAAATGACATATTGACAACACAGCCCTGTCTGCCCTCCCCACCCCAATGTTCTCATCTCCCAGGCGAGGCCTAGCGCATACAGTAGCAATGCACCCCAAGACGGTACTTACTGTGTGACGCTCGAGGCCTCATGAGCCAACAACAGACTCGGGGGCAGGACGGGTGATCCGGGGCTCTGTCTAAGGTACTTGTCGCAGACGATCTGAGGCACAGAAGGCAGAATCCAGTACTATAGACCCTGCCAGGCAGAGCACGCCATCCTGGACAGCATCAGGGCAGCAAGAGTGGGGGGCATTTGCGTGGCAGTCTGGGGCCTATGGGAGGGATATGCCAGTCATTGCTTAGTTCCACATTAGTGTCCCTGGGGCTGAAGCAGAGACTGGAAGATGGATTGAATTAGCAGCAGGACCACAGAGGGGGCCTGGGGGCAGAGGCAGGTAATTAGGCAGCAGGCGTTTGTTGGCTCGCAGCTGCCTGTCAGGGAGGGGGACACCGAGTCGGATGGGCTTCAGCCAGGCAGAGCCTCCAGGAACTCCACCATAGGCCCACAGAGCCGGGATCTCAGGGCGGGGCCCAGGAGGTGAGTACGCTGGTGAGGCTCAGGATCCCCTTAAGTAAGCGGTGGACAGGGACAGAAAATGGTTTCTAGGAGAGACAGACACTTGTAATCCCAGCTACTCGGGAGGCTGAGGTGGGAGCACTGCGAGTTAAAGGCCAGCATGGGCACCCTCATGCCCCTCTGTGACACTAAAAACGAAAGAGCCGAGCATGGTGGTGCGTGCCTTTGATTGTAACACTTGAGGGGCAAAGGAGGTGGGTTTCTGTGGGTTCTCCGAGGACAGGAGGATGACCTAACGTAGTCAAAAGCCACTTTCAAGAGCAGTGCTCCAGTGGCAGTACGTCAAGCAGCCAGGACACATGCCAGGCCTCAGTTTCCCCACTGCTAGGTCCGTGCCCAAGGCGCATCAGCTTGGGTCTCAGGGCAAGTGACCCTGCCCATCACCGACCTGGCCTGTTCTGCTCAATAGTCAGGATCAATAAGGAACAAGTCCTCACGGGATCAGTACGGGGCAGCCGAGGCCGGCGACCACACCCTCAGGAGACACAGGGTGGGCTGTCCTCTGGAAGCTGCTGCTACCTTCCTGCCCCCCTTACTGCGCTCTGGGGAGGGCCCAGGAAGCATGGTGTGGATACAAACTGTCACTGCGTGTCTGCCGCCAGTGATGGGTGGAGGTGGGCAGCGTGTGTGTGTGTGTGTGTGTGTGTGTGTGTGAGAGAGAGAGAGAGAGAGAGAAGGGAGTGAGTGTGGGGGTACAGAAGGGGGTGGGGTCAGCAGAGCTGCGCTGGACCCGAGGAACGAGGTCTCCACTCTGCGGTGTGGGGATGACTCGGTCTGGCCAACCTCTCCTGGAGCTATTTCTGGTCTTGTATGCTGAACTGTTCTGCCTTGTGACTGTGGTCTCTTCTGAACTGCTTCAGCCCAGCCCCTTCTCCATCCTACTGAGCCCAGCTTTGTATATCCGTGGGGATATCCTCAGATATTCTCCCAGCCCGAGACAGCACGGGAGATCCCCATGCTCCCGTGCCTATCCGACAGACCAGCAGCCTAGCACCCGTTGGCTGGCCTGGCCATGTGGAAATTGTCCTTCATGAACTGGCTGGACCCTCCTTGACAGCACGTCAGGTAGCACACGCCCTGTCTCCCACTCCTGCTCCCTCTTAAAGTGCCTCAGTGTGTGACAGGGCTTCGCTCCCCATGCCTTGGTTTCCTGATCTGTGAAACAGGCGCTTCTGATGAATGAATTCCTTTGTGGCACTAAGGCTTTTATACGTCAAGTAGTATATCTGGTAGGCTCCTCCAAAGTCCATGGGGTAGAGATTTGTACTCTGAGACACCATCAGCCTGGAGGGCACCCAGCTGGCGGAAGGATGAAAGCCAGCGCCCAGGGTCTGAGAGCCTGTGAGCTTGCACTGTTTCTTGGTCTCATCAGGCGAGGACAAGAGGCCATCCCCGCGGGATGTCAGGCTTGGCTAGGGTGGCGGGTGGAGTTACTCAGGACCGCAGTAGGATAGGAAGATGCTAAAGAAGGCAGCCTCGGCTCTGCGGCTCACTGGGCTGCTGAGGTGAGCTGCTGACCCCAGCAGTGCCTGCCTGCTGGCTCAAATGGCTGCTGGGTGAGGCTCCAGAAGCCTCACCCTACCTGGCCCCTCCCCTCCCTTTCCCTGCGCACACCCCCTGTTCCCTGGCTTCCTTCCTCTGCCCTGCCCTCTTCCTGCCTCTGCTTCCTCGCCCTTCCTCTCTCCTCCTCTTCCATCCTCCATCCCCACTCTCCCTCCCCCCAGTCCCTCATCGATGATGAATGTGAAGATGGGCTCTTGACTCAAAAGAGTTGAGGGTGTGGATGCATGGCCCAGTGGGTGTGGATGCATGGCCCGGTGGGTGCGGATGCATGGCCCGGTGGGTGCAGATGCATGGCCCAGTGGGTGCGGATGCATGGCCCGGTGGGTGCAGATGCATGGCCCGGTGGGTGTGGATGCATGGCCCGGTGGGTGCGGATGCATGGCCCGGTGGGTGTGGATGCATGGCCCAGTGGGTGCGGATGCATGGCCCGGTGGGTGCGGATGCATGGCCCGGTGGGTGCGGATGCATGGCCCAGAGGGTGTGGATGCATGGCCCAGAGGGTGCGGATGCATGGCCCGGTGGCTGTGCCTGCATGGTCAGGCTGCCCCGGGTGGAGGAGGAGCCTGGGCTCTGTACCCAGCTAGTGTCCTCCCTGGGGAATCACAGAGCCATGTGCACTAGGAAGCCAGTCCTTTCGCACTATCACCTGCATGTCCCTGTGGCTCCCTCGATGACCCGAGCTGAGCCAGAAGCCACTGGCTGTGACCTAGTTCCAACAGCCAGTTAGTTCCTCATGGAAAAGCCCCGGAGGAGACCCACACACAGGTCTGATGAAAACTGACTTAAGTATAGCTAGAGAAATATAAAATGTTAGCTATATGTTAGCTTACAAGGCTGGCTCAGGTGGATGTAGGGTTCTGAGTCTCTGCGTGGATGCCGTGTGAGAGGGGTGGGCCTCCCAGGAGCACTTTCTGCCCATGTGCGCATGCCAGGTGCTTTCTGGGAACGGGCACGTGAATGAGACTGGTTGGGAGTCTCAGGTGGAGGCTGCAGGAGGCCGGAGGGCTAGGCTGCTCTGCAGAAGGAAGGCCCCGCCCATGAGACTTGGTGGGCAGGTTTGCGAATGGAAAAAAAAAATGGGAATGGAGGTGTCCAGACCTGAAGTTCAGAAGCCTTGCGGCTCGGGGCACTGCAGGAAGCACAGAATGAGCCAGCAAGGCCTGCAAGGTGGCAGAGAGAGACTGAACGGGGCAGCCCAGGGGTGGGGTCAGGGGACAGTCTCACAACGCCTGGTCAGGTGTCTGGGTATTTCCCCAAACCCCTGCTGCGAGCACATACAATGCTGCAAAGTTGGGTTTGATTAGCTCATAAAAAGATGCCCCCTCATGCTTGCTCAGCGCAGCAGTTGCCATGGAGACCAGCGGGCAGGCCCCAAGGGGGGCCAGGCTGGAGCCAATTACTGTGGCTACGGCAGAAGAGCCTACCCCAGCCCCTGTGCTGACAGGGTAGGTGAGAAGGGCCGCCTCTCAGAAGTTGATTTCCAACAGAAACACAGCTGTGTCTTTCACCTTCCGCCTGGCAGGGCTGAGCACCGCACAGCAGCTCCTCTGGTTGCCCGCCTTCCTCTGTGGCTCAGTCCTGGGGACTCTGACCACAGCTGAGTTAGCACCGGGCGACCTCAGGACTGGGGGCTGCAGCCTGTCTCAGCGATGCGCTGGGTGGCACAGAGACTGTGCTGCTTTGCGTGTATGTGAGGCCCAGCCAGCATGGCATGGTAGGTGACCGGCAGCCTTTAGCACGACTGGGCTGACAAAATGACCTACCTGTCACCCATGGCAGTACGGTCTCCAGCCTGGCCATGGGGACATGAAAGCCCCCCACTTACCCAGTCTTGGGTCCTGAGTTCAAGACCAGGAAATGCTGTACACATGGTGTAGCAGATAGGGCATCATGGGGTGCTGACACGGCCAGGCCCCCCTGTCCCAGGAAGGACATGTAAGAAAAGAACGTGGGAGGAAGCTAGCTGCTCAGACAGAGCCTCGAACCCATGTGCAGCTCGCACATGGCCTGGCCAGGGAGGGACATCCACGCACTGGGGGCTTCTGGGCCTGGCTTGCCCCCATGGCTGCCAACAAATGACCGGAAGCCCAGCAAACCCAAGCTCTCCCAAGAAAGCCACTGAGAAGCGAGGGCCCCAGGCCCGAAGCTCGCCCGGGCTGGCCTGTGGGCTCAGGATCTGCAGCAGCAGCGGCACACTCTCAAGAGGACCCTTTATGTAAGGGGTCCAGTGAGAAGGCCCCAGAAGCTAAGGCTTGGTGAGGAGAGCTAGCTCCTGGCCTGCCCCTCCTCCCTCCCGTGGTGACTGCACGCAGTTAGGCAGCCTTGGCCTCCCGTCTGCGGAATCCTGCTCTTAGCTAGCTGCCAACACAGGTGTTAGCTGTCAGTGGAGGTGTTAGCTGATAAGCCATAACCCTCCCAGGGGGATTCACATTTTAATAGACTCACTCCTGAAAGAGCCTTCGGCATTCAGGAGGATGGGGCTCTAGTGACAGGCCAAGGAGCTTTTTCCTAGGGATGCGGCACCCCACCCCTAGCTGCACTCTGCCGCAGCTGATATAGGTCCTTGGCCACACCCAGGTATATCTGGCACAGAGACTAGGATGGGGCGCAGTGCCTTGGGACCACTAAGAGAAGTGGGGTGGCAACAGGGACGGGCGGGAAGGCTGAAAAGGACTAGGGCTGTGAATGAGGCCAGGGGAGGAGGCTACGGAAGGTGCTCACAGCCAAGTCAGGAAGTGCTTGAAAGGGAGGCTGTGTGGAGGAGGAGCAGCCTACCCTGGGGGCCTGGGAGAGAGAGGCTCCTGGGGTAGGATCCCATGCCCTCCCTCCCTCCCCGCCTTCTCCAGGCTCTTCTTCCTTGGTTAGTAGAGGTGCTAGTGAGAAGACCTACCCTGGCCTCAGGAGACCTCTACAGGGAAAGGGAGCCCTCCAGGGGCTGCGAATTCTCCGTGCAAGCATACCTCCTATTTGGCATGAGAGTGTCCCTAGCATCGCAGTTGTCACAGGTCCTCAGGAGCTGCACAAGACTGGGCTGGGCATGGATGGTGAGCCTCGGCCCCTCGACTGCAGCCTGGGCCAACGGACATGGATGCATGTCTCAGGCCGCCCCTCCAGTGTCTTCCTAAGAGCTAGACTCCTCCTCTTCCATCTTAGCCTGTAGCCTGGTGGAGTTGATTTGGGCAGACCAAGGAAAACTCAAGCTAAGAGCAGTGGAGGCAAACAGCAGCCAGGCCTGGGGCTCTTTGTGTGTTGAGAGTCCTGAGCTGGTGTATGTGCTGCCCCAGAAGGCCTTCAGATGTGTGTTTTTGTTAACCAATTGGGCTAGCCCTGTGAGGTAAAGTGACAGCCATGCCAGCAGGTGTATGAGGTTGGGTGGCATGGGGTTGGGGGTTCAGGCATGATCACCAGTGTGGAGTGTGCCCAGGATTGTCTGTATGGAGGAGGCAGAGCTCCTCCTCCCCATTCCCAGGGCTAACAGCCTTGGGACTCTGCCCAGGCCCCTGGAGACCCTACTCAAGGAGAATTGCTTCCAGCATCAGCTCTTACGTCTTAGTGCTTCTGTCTGATCACCTTCTCCTCTGCCCACAGGAAGCCGGCTGCTGGCTTGGGTGTTATGGCTGCAGGCCTGGAGAGTAGCAACACCATGCCCTGGTGCTTGTGTGTGCTACAACGAGCCCAAGGTAACAACAAGCTGCCCCCAGCAGGGCCTGCAGGCTGTACCCACTGGCATCCCAGCCTCTAGCCAGCGAATCTTCCTGCATGGCAACCGAATCTCTCACGTGCCAGCTGCTGGCTTCCAGTCATGCCGAAACCTCACTATCCTGTGGCTGCACTCTAATGCGCTGGCCCGGATCGATGCCTCTGCCTTCACTGGCCTGACCCTCCTGGAGCAACTAGATCTTAGTGATAATGCACAGCTTCGTGTCGTGGACCCTACGACATTCCGCGGCCTGGGTCACCTGCACACACTGCACCTGGACCGATGCGGCCTGCAGGAGCTGGGTCCCGGCCTCTTCCGTGGACTAGGAGCGCTGCAGTACCTCTACCTACAAGACAACAATCTGCAGGCGCTCCCCGACAACACCTTCCGAGACCTGGGCAACCTCACGCATCTCTTTCTGCATGGCAACCGTATCCCCAGTGTGCCCGAGCACGCTCTCCGTGGCCTGCACAGTCTTGACCGCCTCCTCTTGCACCAGAACCACGTGGCTCGTGTGCACCCACATGCCTTCCGGGACCTTGGCCGCCTCATGACCCTCTACCTGTTTGCCAACAACCTCTCCATGCTGCCCGCAGAGGTCCTGGTGCCGCTGAGGTCTCTGCAGTACCTGCGACTCAATGACAACCCCTGGGTGTGTGACTGCCGGGCACGTCCACTCTGGGTCTGGCTGCAGAAGTTTCGAGGGTCGTCATCAGAGGTGCCCTGCCACCTGCCCCCACGCCTGGCAGGCCGTGATCTCAAGCGCCTCGTCGCCAGTGACCTAGAGGGCTGTGCTGTGGCTTCAGGGCCCTTCCGTCCCATCCAGACCGGTCAGCTCACTGATGAGGAGCTGCTGGGCCTCCCCAAGTGCTGCCAGCCGGACGCTGCAGACAAAGCCTCAGTACTGGAGCCCGGGAGGCCAGCTTCTGCTGGGAACGCCCTCAAGGGACGGGTGCCTCCTGGTGACACTCCTCCGGGCAATGGCTCAGGCCCTCGGCACATCAATGACTCTCCATTTGGGACTTTGCCCAGCTCTGCAGAGCCCCCACTGACTGTCCTGCGGCCTGGGGGTTCTGAACCCCCAGGACTGCCCACCACTGGTCCCCGCAGGAGGCCAGGCTGTTCTCGGAAGAATCGCACCCGCAGCCACTGCCGTCTGGGCCAGGCAGGAGGTGGGAGCCCTGGAACCGGGGATGCGGAGGGTTCAGGGGCCCTGCCTGCTCTGGCCTGCGGCCTTGCCCCTCTGGGCCTCGCACTGGTACTTTGGACAGTGCTTGGGCCCTGCTGACCAGCCACCAGCCACCAGGTGTGTGTACATATGGGGTCTCCCTCCCCACCAGCCCGCCCCCACCTCCACCCCATCATGTTTACAGGGTTCCGGGGGTGGTGTTTGTTCCAGAACGCCGCCTCCCACCCGGATCGCGGTATATAGAGATATGAATTTTATTTTACTTGTGTAAAATATCGGATGACGTGGAATAAAGAGCTCTTTTCTTAAGCTGTGGCCTCTTGGGCTGCGGCACTGTGGGTGGTGAGAAACGAGGGTGGGTCCCAGCATAGCATCTCCTTCAGACACTGGCACAGAAGGCCCGAGAGGAGATAGAACTACCCGCCCTCACTGGTAGGGCAGTTTGGGCTGAAAGGGGGGATGACGTGGGGGTGGGGGCTCACATATGGGAGTGAGGTGACATTCTCACCACCCTCCAGCTGCACCAGTGCGCTTGCCCCATAGCTGACTTCCATGAGCTCAGCCAACTTCTCCGTGAGCCGGGCTGACTATAAGCTCGGCAATCTATGCTTCTAAACAAGCTCGGTTTTGTGAGGACATCTTCTCTGGGCTGTCTGGCCCGGGATGGGGAGGGGGGAGGCTGAGAGCGAGTGAGGTGTAAAGACCATGCTCCCCGCTTGGGAATGACCAGGAATGGGGTGGTCTCGAAGGAGGGCTAAAGCTCAGGCAGCCTGTGTGCACCCTCGTTCCCTGCCGGTCACAGCCTGTGTGCACCCTCACACCCCGCCGGTCACAGCCTGTGTGCACCCTCACTCCCTGCTGGTCACAGCCTGTGTGCACCCTCACACCCCACCGGTCACAGCCTGTGTGCACCCTCACACCCCGCCGGTCACAGCCTGTGTGCACCCTCACTCCCTGCTGGTCACAGCCTGTGTGCACCTCACAGCCCTCATGCCTAGGGGCCTCATATCACCCCACAGCGCTTGAGGATACATGTGGCCAGGAATACACGTGAGCACAGAGCAGACACGCGTTGCCGAGCAGGAGCCACACAGACAACACGTGTGTGTGCATGTGCTTAAAACAGCACGGGCAAGAAGATGCGTGTGTGAGTCTCCGAGGCTCCAACGGCCTCGGACACAGAGGAAAAGAACCACTTGGCCAGAAACGAGTGAGGAAGTGGTCGCGAGGGGAACAGCCAGGGGTCTGCCTCCCCCACCAGGGCGAAAGCTGGGAGAATGGGAAAGATGCAGGACGTGGGGGAGGGAATTGGGGGTGCCAGATGGCCGTGGGGGCGGCCGGGGATCCAGAAGCTCAGGGGGAGGCTGGGTGGAGCAGTGTGCAGTAACCACGGAGGAGGCCCCGGGCGGGTGTAGTCTGTGGTCCTGGTCCGCGCTTCTCTTCCTTACCAGGGAACCTCTTCCGGGAAGGCTCTGCACTTGCACCTGGGCCTGGGCCTGCTGGTGCTCCCTCACATGCCCACACGGCTCCCACACTTACACCTGCAGTCTGCTCCTCTGCAGAGTGGACTCTAGGCTGTGCTCCCGGCCGGGGCACCATTGCTTGTCCCTAACCTGGGCATGCTGCGATTGGAGCAGGTCTCATGGCTGAGAGAGCACTGCATGCCCAGCCCCAGCCCCTTAGGAGCCCTTCCCCAACACCCTGTTCGGCCCCCTAGTCCTAGCTGAGGAAGTGTGGTGTACCGCCTGGGAAGAAGACAGCCTACCACAGCATCCTGGGAGGCTGCTGGCTTGCAGGTGGACAGGGCAGGGGTCTCCATCGACCACTAACAGCAAGGAGCTCCTTCCTGCCTATTTGGGAAGACCAAGGCAGCCTGCAGAGTCTGTGGGAGGGGCAGTTGAGAGGTAAGTCTAGGGTTTCCCAAAAAAGGCCCTGAGCTGGCCATCGGCAGCAGATATTGGCGCTTCCGGTGGCGTACAGGGCAGAGGGTCCTATCTTAGTCCACATGCCTTCAGAGCAGGGTCCTCTACCTATGCTGAGCTCGCTCCTAAGACAGGTGCTGTCTGGCCTCAGGCCACTTTCTGTTTCTGTGACTAAGGGCTGGCCCATGGGTGGGGAGGGGAAGTCAGGCTCTGGCGATGGCAAAGAAGGCTTCCGGGCCACTGCTGTTTTGTAACCGGGCTAACAGCCTAAGTCGCATATTTTGGGTCCTACAGACCCCACCCTGTCCCTTGAGGCTCTGCACACTCCCCTCTCCAGAGAGAGGAGTCTGGGGACATATTCCAGAGTGGAGGTGATGGTCTAGCCAGGCTGCCAGAGAAGGTGGTGTAGAAGCTAAGGGGGCAGGGGGCAGAAGCAGAGGCCAGAGGTATGTGTGTGAGAGAGCAGACATCTTTTTAGACTGTGTCTCAAGGGGTGGGCAGGGCCTAATTTTCAGAGACGGCTCTGCTGGCAGTGGTGCACAGTGTGGGGTCTGCACACAGGCAGGGACTGTGGTATGCCCACTTTCTGGCCAGACCTTAGGGGTGGCACATCCAGAAGGCAGTGGTGTGTTTCAAGTTGGACTTGACAAGATGGTTGGAGGCGGTGGGCAGGGCTCCCAGGCGTCTGCCCTAAGCAGCCGGCAAGGGGCGCCTGTCCCCGAGGAGGGGGTGCCAGGAGGAGCGGCTTGTTGAGGCCCAGGAGACATCTGGGCGGGGGTGTCGCGTGGGCTGTGCAGGCTGAGCTCGGGAGAGGGGCCCGGCTGGAGGACACATTTGGGAGTCGTGAGCATTTGGGTGATATTTACAGCCCAGAAATGGATGAGATCACCGGCCGGTGGTGGGGAGGGACCTGGAAGGAGCGGGGATTGGGCCAAAGCCTCAGGACTCCACTCTGGCCCACCCCAGCCCCTCTTTATCTCTACCCACCTGTTTTCGGCTCAGCAGGCTCCCTTAGGTCAGGCTCTGGACATCAGTTTGGCCTCTGGGACCCTGAGGCTGCGCAGGAGGCTAATTAAAGCCATGCAAAGCACTGTGGGGTATGTCAGCTTCCCCCCTTGGGCGTCCACTGCTGGTTTACCATGGACACACCTGGCTCCCTTCCAAGGATTCTAGGCCAACCACAGGGCTCCCTGTGATATAATCCTTCCCTGTTCACAGGCCTGTCCCAGTGTCCCAAGTCCTGCCAAGGCCACAGCACTGAGCACACTTTCTGGAGATTGACGGCTGGGACCTGACCCACAGTGGGTAGGTACCCTGGGAAACACGTCTGGAGCAAGCACGTCTCGAGGCACTGGCTCAGAGCTGGCCTCTCCTAAGGTCACTCAGGACCCCTTGCAGGTCCTCATGTCTCAGGAGCTGCTTCAGGGCTTCACCTCAGGGCTGACAGGAACATCTGCCCCATTTATCTTGCTGGTGGGACTTTGCACAGTAATTGGGCAAATTATTTTTTTTAATCCTTATTAGCTCTAAAATAATAGAAGCAGCAGAATGTCCAGCAGTAGATGTCTAGTGAGACGGAGAACATGCCAGAAACATGTCTGCAGAGAAGTGAGAAGCATATTTCAGATGGGTGCGGAGGATACTCAGAGCTGTAATAAGGTGGGGGGCCCTCCTCACAGTGGGAGAGGCGTGCCTTAGCCATGCCCCAGACCTCAGCTCCTCAGCATGGTGTGGGCCTTACATCCGAGGGTCCACTGGACACTACTGATGTCCCTGATGTAGGGAAGAGACTTGTCTAAACTGGGAGGGACCTGAGGTCACACCTGCTTACATAACTAGCTATGAGCTGAGGCTTGCCTGGGATCCCCTGGAACACAGGAATTCCTGTCACAGGAGTCTCCATGTGGCCCTCTCTCCTGGGCCAGGCAGCCTGGGATGTCATCTGGGAGGAAGACAACACTAGGCCATGGTAAATGTGCGAACACTGAGATTAGCTGTCTGGTCAGAGGGTCCCAAGTCATATCCAGCCGCTGTGGATTCTGCTATCTCATGGTGCCTGAGCCCTCTCTCCCAAGCCATACGCACACCAAGGCCATCTACAAGGCCCACCTTCTTGACTCTCACTCTCTAGGTCTGAGCAGGACAAGGGATCCCCAGCGTCATGTAACACATGGATGAAGGGACCCGGGCTGAGCTGCATTACTGCGGCACACCAACAAAGCAAGCCCCTCGACATTCTGAGACACACGCATGTACACATGCGGGGAGGGGGACAAGCTCTCCCTCCCTCCTCCCTCCCTGGCTCAGATAGCATATTACCCATGATGGCTGACAGGCCGAAGGTACCAGCAGGAAGCCGGCTCCCCTGGACCCTGCCCTCGGGGCCAGCATGTGACTGGACCGGAGAGACGCTTTAAGCCCCGGCACAGGTAGGAGAGGCAGGCCCCGCCCATCTGCCACGTGCAGCCATTAGGTACCTACTGTGTTCCAACAGAAGGCACAGAAAGGAGGCTCTCCTAAGGGCTGAACGCCACTGCTTGAAGGCTGCCCAGACAGGCCTGGGCCTGAGCTGATGCAGAGCTACATGGGCAAGAGCAGACCTCATTGCAGGGCCCAGCACGGGTACCCACATGGACAGGTGTTTGAAGGAGGCGTGATATATGATTCCCTCATGTGGACCAACCTCAATTCCCCCAAACAAAGCAAGAGGTCAGCCCCTGCTCCTGTGCCGGTTCAGCCTGCCCCTCCACTTTCCAGAGCTGCTCCTGTGAGTGCTGAGGCCTAATTAAACCCACAGCCTACCAGCCCAATAAACACAAGGGACTAGCAGGCCTCCGATTTGTCTTTACGGAGTCTATGCAGAGATTTATGGGCAATAAAGGAACATCCATCTCTGGGCGGGAAGAGAAGCAGCAGCCAGGCAGCCCCCTCCTCACACCAGAGTGCTGGGGTTGCATTAATGATGCCGCCAAGGCCTGCAGCTCTGCTGACAAAGGAGAGACGTGAGTGTGGACAATTAGAGACGGACGGACTCACATGGCAAACTCTGCTCGGAGCCGCCAGACAGGCCACCCTGTGAGGATCTGGGGCCCAGGCTCTGGGGCAAGGTCCAGCCACCGTCTGATACAGCTGCCTCACAATTATTTCTGAAAAATGTTGGGGAAAGGAAAGAAGGAGGGGGAGAGGGAGGGAGAGATAGGAGGGTGGAACTTGTGCCGCTGGTCAGACTGTGGGATTCTGGGTAGCAGTCCGAGTGCTGCTAGGCAGGGTGAGCTTTGGGCAGCAGATGCGTGCAGGACCCTTCTTACGTGTCCTCTCTGGGGCGGCTTTACCAGACCTATCCCTCGAGGCTTTCTGGCCAGTCCTCCCTGGCTCCCAGTCCTCCCTGGCTCCCAGTCCTCCCTGGCTCCCAGTCCTCCCTGGCTCCCAGTCCTCCCTGGCTCCCAGTCCTCCCAGTGCTATCACCTGTCAGCCCGGGTGCAGCTGAGCACTGCCTCTGCGCCCTCTGACTAGCATGTGGTGACCAGTCCATCTGCCCGCCTGCCACCGCTCCACTCACTAGGCCTTTCCTGTCTCTCCCTCAAAGGCTCTGCTCTTGTGAAGGGACCGTAACCTTCCTACCGCCTCATCCTTAGCCAGTACCTTCCAGGACTCTGTCCTACCCAGTTCCACCCAAGAAACCCCCCAGGCCTGCAGAGGAACAAGCTGGCCGTGAGTCCTCTCCCTCAGTACGGAGTCCAGCCTAGACACTCTGTGTCACCCTCCAAAATCCTATAACCAAGTTAGTTCCCTGGCTCCCTCTTGATTTCACATTTTGGTCTAGCCTGTTCATGGGCCCAAGTGAGGCAAATGTTAGCCCACCTGCACAGGTGAGAGAGGGCAGCTGTGCCTGGGGGATGGGTGAGAGGAGAAAAGCTGTGCCCATCCCGCTCCCGAATTCAGGTCGGCAGCTGTCACCACCACAGTGGGTTGACTCTGAACAGGCTCGTCCCAAGGAGCAAACACCTCAGAGCTCAGCACCACACAGTAGCAGGCCACAGAGTGTGCCCACCACTTCCTACTGAGACAGCCCCGAGCCTCGGCCAGCGTGGAAGAGTCAAACACACACCAGCAGAGTCATCACCCCCACCTCCATCAAGGGCCTGAAGGCCTTTGCTTACCTACCCACAGGCCCTCCTAGAGGGCCTGACATGGCAGAGGGACAGAAGCTGCTGACTCAGGGGCTACAGGGACAGACAGTAAGAAATGTGAGGGGCAACAGACTGGCAAAGCCCCTTCCTCAAGCTGTCCACTTTGCTGACGCAGACCCCCGCTGCCCACCCTCGGGCTGGTGAAGAGTCATGGCCGCTCCAGTCCACTCAGGTGTGTCAAAGCTGAAGCCTGAGAGCAAGGCTCACCAGGCCACAGCGGGAACCAGGTGCTCTTTGTGTCCTGGCCAGCACTGGCGTTGGGGAGGCAGGTTTGGCAGAGGATTTTCTGCATCCTAGGAGAGCTGGTGGTGACACCATTTACCCTCAGGGGGCTCTTGGTGACAGTGGACTGGAGGCACGTGCAGGGCCGGGCGGAAAGGCGGGATCTCGCATGCCAGTGGTTCAGGGTATCACGCCATATTGGATCTCCTTGGCCAGCATCTGTGCCAGACACCATAGCACCTTCTCTGCCTCCCACCGCCCCTGCCTCACCATATATGAAGAAGGAGCAGCTCTGAGATGTAGGATTCTCCTCACAAAGTAGGTGGGAAACAGTGGTCTAATGATGACCTATAGGAACCCTGGGGAACAACCTGGGGCCGGCCAGTATAAAGCGGAGCAAAGGGGGCAGGGCTAAGATCCCGACCCCATCACCCTGGTCCACAGCCCTTCCCCACTTACCATGAGAGGACACAGCGGTGCGAGGCCTCTGGCCCCAACAAGAAAGGGAGCCCAGTCCCCATGTGTCAGTCCCTAGCTTTACGAGGAGTACCTAGAGTCGTCGGAGAGCTCCACCCACGGCTCCCTTCCCGAGCCTTCTTACCGCTTGGACCTTCCCCAGCACCATCTTGTCTTCCACGCCCTCCCACCTCGGCTGTCCCTCACTCCAGGGACTCCATGTGATGCCGCTGCCAGCCTTCAGCTCTAAGGAAAGATGTGCCCCAGCCCTTCAGCCCCTCATCTCCCTAGGGCTGCCCAAGTCCCAGAGCTAGCGGGGACTCTGGACTGGGAGGAGCTGAGCTTATTCTGGAGTAGGGTGTCCCCAGGGTGACCTGTAGGGGAAGGGTCATCAGAGCGGAGCAAGCTCAGGTCGTTGGACAGACCCTGCAGCAGGGCAGAGCCAGGGGTGAGGACCTGCCCTTCCGAAGCCGGTGGGGGTGACACCCTGTGGCTGGCATCTCTCTGTGTGGGGCTGTCTACTGTGAGGACCTCCTTGGTGGACCCCACAACCCATGAAGTCTATATCCACTGGCCGCCCTCTTCCTTCCTTCCGTTTCCTCTTGTCTGAATCTCATTGCCAGCAGCGCCGAGCGGTGTCCTGCCTCTGCTTCCTCCTGGAGAGTACAGCCCAGGCCGGAGGCTGTGACCAGCTGTCCACGGAGGCAGGAAGCCCCAGGTTCTGGCTCACGATATCAGACAGATGACCCGAGGGGAAGCTTCCCACTTCCCGAGGGCTGCTGACTGCCGGGTTCGCTCCTACACACCTGCCCTGTGATTCGGGGCAGCAGAAGCCTCTGCTCCGTAGACCCACTGTCCACATGCTAGCGTTGGCGCTAGTCTCTGCCATTATCACTGCCTCTCTGTAGCTGTCTCCAGTCTAGATGTGCGCAGGCATGCAGCAACCTGTTAGAACCGCTACATGTGGAACCTTTACACGTAGCCACTTGTAGGGCTGGCCATGTCCTCCAGGGACACACGACCGTGCTATGTGCTAGTGCCCAGGCCGGATGTTAATCCGTCTGGAAGAGGCGGCTCACCGGGCCCTGTGGTCTGTTCTGTTTCTTGAGGTCCCACAGCCTGCTTCCTGGGACCCACGCCAGATCTTCAGACCCTAGGGACCAGCTCTGGCAGGGAAAAGTGGAGTCTGGGGTCAGACAATGTCTGTGTAGCTTTCTCCTCCCCACCCCCACCTCACTACCCTGCCTCTCCAGATAGTTCTAGAGAACTGAACTAGCAGAAGGGGAAAGCAGTCGCTGAGAGATCTGCTTAAAGTCTCCCTTCCAGGTCCCAAGCTGCAGGCTGTACAGTCTCTCCTCGGCACACTCAGCCTGGAAAGAGAATGAAATGAACCTATAATTGGGGTGTGTGAGTGGAGGGGCTCCCAGGCCTCACCCAGGGCAACATGGACATCATCAACCCTAAATCTCTGTGGTTTACTTGTGCCCTAGAACTCCACGGTTACCTGGACTGTGGCCGAGTCCGTCAAACTCCACAGCTGTGCGGGTCTTCACTGACACGCACCCGTGTGCTTCTCCTCAGAACCCAAGGTGAGGCGCAGCTGCCCGTGTGCCCTGCTGGTGACTCTGATGTTGCTGGCTGCAAGCTCTCTCTCCATGTGCTGAGTTCTGCATGCAGTGTGCCTGCAGGTAGACCTCCTGGGTCACTGTCATCATAGTGCAGGGCTGTGGAACCCAGATGCTGCAGCCAGTGGCTGACGGCTGTGTGGAAGCTTCCTGGACCCAAGCCCTCCCTGTGTCATAGGCCCGGTATGCCCTGCCCCCACAGCTACCCTCCTAATTGGGCATTCTCCCTGACAGTACTACGAGGCTGTCTTGTTCTCATTCTCATTCTGTTGACGTTGGCACAATCTTCTCTTTGAATCCTAGTGGTTACAGAGAGGCTGGAGCAGCTGGAATAGCTCCCAGCCCTTGGGAGCCCTCCAGTAGGTACAGTAAGGATCGCTCCTAGGCAGATCGGATGGCAGACGGATACGGCCTCACTAGCTCAGGCTAACACTTGGCCAGACCCTGCAGCTCCCCCGGCTCCGAGTCCAGCCCTAGCTTGTCAACATGGGACCAAGTTGGTGTATGTTGTAGCGCGGACTGGGACCGCCCGGGTGGCGGGATTCAAGGGACCCAGATCACCTACCTTTGGAAGTTGTAGAACTCTGCAAGGTTTCTTGCTCCGGAAGTGCCTCCTCCCAACCCCACCCACCTGGTCCACACAGTCTGGTTTCCTGTTAGCACATGAGTCCAGCCTATTTTGTTAGAGTTCTGGTGGAAAGCCAGTGGCCTGGGTGGCTCCTATGCTGGGTACAATTGGACACGGTCAGTATCACTCAGGGACTACCAAGGCCAAGAGGAGAGGTGCGGTCCAGTGCATGAGTGCCCCTGGTGGCCACCCTCTTAACATGAGGGAACAGTGACAGTCTCAGTGAAGCCCACAAGGACAGAGCCCTGAGCTTGAGAAGTTCATATAGTATCTGAGGCCCTGAGACCCACAGTGCCGGGAAACTGGGCTCTAGTCACAATCCATAAAGGGGAGGGCCAGGGCCAGGCACGCCGTGCTTGGGTGATCCTAGCACCGGCCTCCGAACTGCCAAGCTTCTCATCTCTTGGGGCTGAGATTTCATCATAGTTTTAAAGATTTAGTGTGTGTGTGTGTGTGTGTGTGTGTGTGTGTGTGTGTGTGTGTGTGGCCAAGGATGCCAGAGCTATAGGTAATTGTAAGCCACATGATGTGGATGGGTGAATCAGACCTAAGTACTCTGGACAGCGGTACACACACTTACTAAGCCATCTTTTTGTTGTTGTTGTTTTGTTTTGTTTTGTTTTTGTTTTTTGTTTTTCCAAGACAGGGTTTCTCTGTATAACCCTGGCTGTCCTGGAACTCACTCTGTAGACCAGGCTGGCCTCGAACTCAGAAATCTGCCTGCCTCTCCCTCCCAGAGTGCTGGGATTACAGGTGTGTGCCACCACTGCCCGGCTTTACTAAGCCATCTTACCAGCCCAGTTTCGACATATTTTAGGTTTTCCCCCAGCATGTGTCCCCTGGCCAGGCTTCATTCTCATGCCAAGAAGTCTGTGCTAAACCCAGGATGCTCACCTAAGGCGTAAGTCCTTGCCCCTGGGATCCCTATGATGTGTCCCGATTTTAGGACCTCAGCTTCTTTTGTGGTACCTAGCAGCGTGAGAAGGCATTCCTGACATGACAGTTCCAGAAAACCACCTTACACCAGAGTGTAATGAACTGTTCTCTCCACACACTGCTGCTCCTCACCTCCGTAAGGATGGGACAGACCCTGCGTTTGCAGCCTCTCACCTCCAGGGCTGCCGGTGAGTTTCGTCCCAGCAACCTGCTACACTCTTGAAGAAGCAGTGACTCCAGCCGTCTTTCCTGGCCGTGGGGTCCCGATAATCAGAAGGCTCAGGCAGCAGAGTCCCTGGAGCCCCAGCCTCAAACATCATTTCCTCTGTGTGACAGTCTGTTTGGCAAATCCTGATCTACTGGACAATACCTTCCTCGGGCTGTGGGCTTTGGAGGAGTGCGGCCTGGCCTGGAGGAGCAGCCAGATGGAAGCAGACTTGGGGAGTTGACAGTGACCCCATGCTGGCCCCACAACACAATGACAAGGAACCTAGAAACAAGGTTCCTGCCCTGCTGGGATTAGGGGCAAAAACCATCCAGAAATAGCCAACCTGGAGATGGCCACCTTGTGATGCAGCAGGAAGGGACAAGCTGTGGTCATGAGGATCCACAGGCTATCTAGGACTCAGACGGAACAGATGTGCCACAAGGGACTCACAGAAGCCTGGCTGTCCTCCTTCTGACCTCTCCTTGGGATGAGACACATGTGCACAGAGGAGAATGCCAGGTCAGAGGTCCACAGCTGTCCTTCCTGGCAGATTCTATATCTCCCATCCAAAGCAAGGACCTGACTTCTTTTTACCAGAGAGTTGGGTCGTGGTGCAGTGAGCAGCTGAAGGCCCTGGCTTCTGTCACTCCGCTCTCCAGGCTCAGGCCCGGGGACTTTTTATCGTCAGCACAGCGGTCTAGGTGATACGCCAGCTAGGAGAAAGCAGCTGCATTCTCAAGGGTGGGACTTTGAAGAGGCTCTCTGACTGGTCCTGGCCACACTCCAGTCTTCCTGACCTTAAAGAATCTTTGGATATCCTGGCATGAGCCACCCAGCCCTCCCTGGATGACCCCCAGGCCAACCCTCGCTCCCTGACTTTGGCCTCCTCTGAAATCCAGGAATTTTGAGGGTGTAGAGACCAGTAAAACAAAGACCGGTCACATTCAGTTGGAGTTCTGTAGCACGCTGGGGACTTAGGAGCTCAGAGGCATCCTGAAGCAGGTGTCTTTCTCTCTGCCCATGCTCTTGGGATCTTTGAGATCCACTCTTGGAAATTCCTCCTTCTGTGCTTGGAGACCACCCCACAGCTGGGAAAACTGCAGGAGAGGCCCCTGTGTGCACGACCTGGGCTTCAGGGTTCTGGGTTCTACTGCACCATACATTGTTGTTCTCTCTCTCTCTCTCTCTCTCTCTCTCTCTCTCTCTCTCTCTCTCTCCCCTGTGTGTGTGTGTGTGTGTGTGTGTGTGTGTGTATGTGTGTGTGTGTGTGCGCGCACACGCGACACAGTGTATGTGTGGAGGACAACTTGAAATAGTTGTTTCTCTTTTACCGCCATGTGGGTCCTGGGGAGCAAACTCAGGTTGTCAGGCTTAGGAACAATGCTGCTGTCGGCTGAGCCATCTTGCAGACCCCGGAGACATTTTCCAAATTGAGCAAGTGTTTAGTGCTTACTGTATATGCATTCGGCTAAGGGAGTCTTTATGCTGCCCTCCTGGAACGGATCTGAGCAGGGTGCCTGAACCCTGCCTCCATTGGCACCTTCAGCGCCCACTCTGGGCCTCTCCTTTCTCCCTGTCCCCTCAGTGCACCCCCACAGGGTCTCCTCAGCGTCTCCCCTTCCCCCCGTTCCCGGCCCTCACCCCGCCACCCCAGCTCACTCTGCCGTGGCCTCCTAAGGTGCCATCATAGTTAGCAAGTTTCTGTTCTCTCCCAGTGCCAGTGAGAGAGGCTGAGGGGACACAGATGTGGCTAGGAAGATTGTGGCCCTGCCCCAGTGGCCTGCTCTGCCTGCCCCACGCTGGCCCTTCCTCACTGGCAACCACGGGCTGGCTCTGTCCATCGACCCGGAGGCAGCTCCCAAGCTGACCGAAAAGAGCAAAGCCGTTTCCCTCCTCGCACAGCCAGAGCCAGCAGCTCCCACTCCATGCTAGAGGGCCAGAAGCCCTTCCAGCCTGGACAGCTGTAGAAACGGCAAGTTGTAGCCAGAAAGTCTTGAAATGAAGCGTCACATTGAGATAGGAGGGGTTTTCCTCCAGGGCATGGCAGGTCCCACTGAATCCAGTGAGGGCACCGGAACCCCTCAGATGCCTGGAGGGCTGAGGCCCACATTCTACCTGCAGCTCAAGGATCTGGACCCGTGTCTCATCCCTGTGGGAAGTCGGGGCCCTTTCAGAGTCTGGGCTCACCCAGCCCAACTGAGGCCCACACTGCAAAGCCCCATTGTGTCCCACGCCTCCTGCCGAGTACAAATCAGGTATGGGACCTCACCGATCCCTTCCAGAGCCAGGGACCAGCAGCCACCTTGTGGCTCTAGAGAAGATAAGTCAGGCCCAGCTACCAGGAACCAACCTGTTAGCATTCCATACCCAGCCCTACCTGTGTAACGGTTCCGCTGCAGGCTCTACACTGTGCTCTAAGCACGCATGTGTATGGAGTGTGTTCACTGTGGAGTGCATGCACATGCTCTGGCCTGTCTGAGAGCAAGCTGATTTTATATACATATGTATTACATATGTATCTATTTACACTGCTTTGATGCTTATGGGTACATGTGTCTATGAGGATGCTACATTTGTGTGCAAATGAGTCCGAGGGAATGCATGTGAGCCTGTGTGTGCACACCTGCCCGCCATTCCATGTGTCTACCTTTCTGAGCTCACATCTGTGCCTTCATCTCCACATTGGCCTGCGGTCTGGGCTTTCCCCTTCTGTCCAGCATCTTCCTCCTCCCATCTAGAGGGTCGCAGAGCTGTGTTCATCTAACTCAGCCCAGTGGAGGACACGGAAGCAGCGACTGTATCTCTGTCATCTGGCTGGAGGACCACTGAGTGAAACACGTGTGCCTGACGCAGCAGCTGGGCTCAGAGGTTGCGTTCCTATCACTCTGGCCTTGAAAGGGGCTCTGAGGTGGTGTGGGTCAGTCCGCTCCTCTTCTGGAGGCGAGTAGAGGCCCCTAGTCTGTGGTGAAGGGTGGGGTCCGTGGCAGACGATACACAAGCCGTAGAGCAGAGCGTGTCCTCCTGTGCCCAGGAGTCAGCGGAACCCCCAGGAAGAGGAGGACCCAGGGTCCACCCTCACTCAGCCCTGGCCAATGCTCTGGCCCCTTCGCTGGGCGGGTGCAGCTGCCTCAGCATGACAAGAAATGCACGCCAGGCCAGGGGAAGCTTCCCGCCAGGTCAGACCTGCTAGTGGGGGGAGGGGAGAAGGGGAGCTTAAACAGTGGTTAGACCCTCGCTGGGCCAGCACAGCCCGGGCTCCGCCTGGCTCCTTCCTCTCCCAAGAGACATCTGGCACGGAACCATGAGCTCCGCTCCGGGCCTGCGCTGGAAGAAATTCAGCTCTGTCCACATCCTGGCAGGCATCGGCACAGGAGGCCATGGCGAGACCCTTCGCCAACCAAGGAGACGCTCCCCCTGTGGCCCCTACCCAGGGTCGTCCCTCCCCACCCCTCACCGGTGCCACAGGCAGACGGGGCTTCAAAGGCCCCTCCAGGGGCCCTTCCAGGCTGCTGCTGCCTGAGGGCACAGCTCATCTTCTTCCCAGGGGATCCGTTGCCCTGGATACCACATGCACCCCCACCCTTGGCTGTCAGTACAGATCAGAGAGGCTTCCTCTGGCTCCCCAGACCCCTGAGCTGAGGACGACTGAGGGGCTCAGCATCTTTCCTCCCCAGGAGGCCCGCTTGCCAGGGGACATCTGGGTGTGGGGAGTGTTTGTAAACGAATGGGTGTAGAAATAAGTGAATGAATGAATGAATGAATGAACGAATGAATGAACGAACAAATGAATGAAATGAATGAATGAATGAACGAATGAATGAATGAATGAATGAAAAACAAATGTCCCAAGCCTGCACACAACCTAGAACTGCCCCAGGCACGAGATGAAGAGGTTTAGCATCTTGTGGATAGCAGCCCTGCAGCCCCAGCCCCAGCCCCAGCCCCAGCCCCAGCCCCAGCGCCAGCCCCAGCCCCAGCCCCAGTGCCAGCCCCAGCCCCAGCCCCAGCCCTGCAGACAGGATGACGGAGCACCAGGTTAGGATGTCTGTGGGGCACCTCCTCGGGGTGGGCCAGGGATGCTGTCAGGTGTGGGGAGAGGGGACCAGAGGGTCACAGAAACACCTGCTGCTGCTCTCCAAGCTTTAAGGCTGCCCTGCCAGCCCTCCAAGACCAGCACATGCGTGTGTATAGTTTGGGCCTTAGGGTCGGGAGAGTGGGGCATTCCATGTGTGAACTACAGGCTCTTTCCACGTCGGATGGACCTAGTAGATTCTAGAATCTCTAGAAATCCAGTGACACAGAACCAGCACAGCCCAGTAAGTCCGGGACCTTCCTCTGTTGCTTGAAAGCCCTGGTCTAGAGGGTGTCTCATCCAGGAGATGTCAATAAACACAGAAACGGAGCCAGAGAAAGAGTACGGGATTACTAGGAGGAGTCTCAGGCGGAAAAGCCTTGTGGGGGTCAGTTACCTGAGCTGGGGCCAGCCAGCTTCTGTAGACTTGAGCCCCATAAAAGTGAGGCTAAGAAGTCACTGCTCAGGCTAGGCCAGCAAGCCCCCAGGACTGGGGGCCACACGGCTGAGGGGACATGGTCACTGCAGGTGAGCCACTGAGCTGTGCCCGTACTGAAAAGTCTGGTCAGATCAAGCGCTCTCGTCCCTTTCCTGACCGGTCTGGTGACCAGTGTCCAGTGTTTCTCTTGCACAGCAGGCTAGCTCCTCCACCCCTGCTGGACCCAAGGCTCCGGGCCAGCCCCTCACCAGGACACCCGCCTCGTGGCGGCCCCGGCACCCACACCCACTGAGACATAAGGAGGGCAAGGTGCTTGCTCCCGCCTCCCTCAAAGGACACTGGAGGTCAAAGCACCCACTGCCTCCCTGAGTCCTGGCTCCTGCCACACAGAGACCCCTCACCCCAGTTCCTTGACCATTTCCCAAGCCAGCCTTCCTAGGACCCCGTAAGGCCCCATGTCGGAGTAAAGGGAGCCTGCAACGGCGTGTTTTCATTAGTGAAAGATGAATAATTAATGCCATGGGGCCTTTGAAAACTGTTTTGGTTTTTATTTTAAACATTTTTTCTATGTATAGAAGCAACACTTCCGTTAGGCACAGAATTTATATTTTAATAAACATGGCAGTTATTTCTTCAGTCCCAGGTGCTCCTCTGGGTGGGCTGGTATGGGGCAACTAGGTGCTGCCATCGGGCCTCACTGACTACCAGCCTGGCACCAATGCCCACAGCAAGCACAGAGCGCAGGGAACAGGACAGGCCCACTCCAAGCCGTGGCGCAGGCGTAAAGGGACCAAGGTGCGGAGAGCCCCCCTGGCGTTCCGGCCTCCCTCATGCCAGGCAGGCCCGAGGTGGGAGGCATGGGCGAGCCCAGAGCAGGCACAGGTTGGAGGAGGAGGCTGAGAGCGCCCTCACAGGGCCACCAGAGGCACGGAGCGGCGGGGCTACCTGTGTCTGAAGTGCAGACTGAGCGCTGATCACCCACGGCCTCACAAAGCTCATGTCTGGGAGCTGCGGAGCGCTCATTTCTTGGCTCTCCGAGCACATTCACAAATCAGATTGCCTGGTGCTTTCTCAAAGATTAAGTCAGAAACACTTATTCTAAAATTGCAAGCCACAGAGAGTTTGAAGAAGAAAATATGGTGGTGTTCTCCAAGGCCTCTCCTAGGCTGCAGCCAAGGGGCTGGCAGGGAGCCAGGTCCCAGAGCCCTGCAGCTCATCTGAGGCCAACAGCAGCCACGTGGGGGTCCTTTAGCCCAGCTTATTTCCTGGGCCTGGGCAAGAGTCTAAACAAAAGAATTAGGGAGTTTATTCTTTTTCTTGCAAAAAAAAAAAAAGGCATTAATTTTTTAAAGTGTGCAATATCGTCCTCAACAAAACACATTAAAAAATGAGTTGTCTGTTCCTAATAAATATTTTCTAGATTAAGTATTTTTAATGCTATCAATTATTTATCTCTATATATGGGGAATGCATAATTTGTAATAAAATGCAGAAAGGATTTTAATTTTTCTACAGAATATATGAAATCGACTTTTTGACTAATACATGAATAAATTGACTCTAATCCCTTCCTGTCACCATGTATGGCATTGTTTTAGATATAAATTTCTTATTTTATAGATGTTTTCAAAAAATTAATCTCCAATATTTAAGGAAGGGCATAAATCTCTGTAACGGGGCGTTTCGGAGAGTCCTCTCGACGCTCAGGGCGTCTTCTCCTTGTGTGGCCCTGAATCACCAGCTCCGCAGGCCGCAGTCACACAGGCTCCATCAGGCATGCCCTAGCCCTTCCCCTGGCCAGAGGGGTGGTCCCGGGCGTGTCCTGTGGGCTGAAGGCTCCGGGAGACTGCAGTGTGGGAGGAATTCAGAGCCACCTGCCTGGCTGCACCCTGACCAGGTCTGCAGTGTTGGAGACCACCAGTGTCACTTCATATCAAGTGCTTGATAACTGGAGAAGCGGAGATTAAAGTGGGCTTTTGGAAACTGGGAAGTGAGCTCGGAATTAAAAGCAGGCCATCTACTTTACGAGCCACGGCTACAGAACACAGAGAGCGCAAACATCACGCCGCGGAAAGGTAGATGAGAGGGGTGAAATAGGCCAGGCACAAAGGACAAAGGCTGTATGATCTCACCTTCCCAGCCGGGCAGGGTGGCGGCTGCCAGAGGCAGGAGCAGATGTTTGAAGGGCGCAAGGTTTTGGTCTGAGAAGATGAAAAGACCGACAGATGATAGAGATAACTACACAATAACACAGGGGCACACAACACCGACCAGCACACGTTAAAGGGGTTGGGACGACAAGTTTGGCACTAAGGCCATCTTACCACAACTGAAGAATGGCTAAGCGCCAAAGCTCGTTGCCGTCTCCGTGCTGTCACGTATTCTAGAATATGAGGAAACGATGTTCTTTGGATGTTCTTTGTTTCAAGCTATTCCTCATGACACAGGCTCACCCGCCGGGTGGATGGCCTGAATACGCAGCCTTTAGCACAATAAATGGATCGTTTTAGTTAAAAGGGGGGAAACACCCAAGAAGGAGATGAGCATAAAATGGGACACTCAAAACCAAAGGGCTGACGCAGGACTTGGCCGCAGTCCCGTTTGAATGAAAGGTTTCCGGTCGCCCTGTAGAAGACAGATGCCACGGCCCAGTCGAGGCACTGAGAGGCCTCTGAGAGGCCTCACTGGAAACCAGGACCAGGCCAGAGTGCCGAGGAAGGCTGGCAGGGAGGCAGACAGGGAACATGTTCGTTTCTTTACTGTACTGAGGGGCCTCTCCATGCTGGGCTTGTGCTGGGCCTGTAGATACAGTGGCTCCTGGAGAGGGCTTGGTGTTCTCAAAAGGCCATAGCCACACACAGGAAGCCAGAGTCACAAAGAAAAGTACTGGTGTCGAAGAAGCCCTTCCTGGCCAGGAGCTCCATCACCCTGGGACAGTCTGCCCCGTCCACTGAAGAGCCAGCCCTGCAGGCAGGTTCAGCCAGGGGTTAGAAGCAGGTAGGGATCCAGCCGCTCAGGGAACAGGTGTTGGTGACTACCAGGTCTGTCTGTAGGTGGGAGAGCTGTGCATTTTGGATGCCTTTTCTTATATGTCTGAGTTCTCCAAACAAATGCGGTAAAGAAAAGACCCAAGAACCATGAGCCACATAGAGCTAGGTCTGGGGTAGGGACAGGAGATCTGTTGGGGACCTGGCCACCCCACCCCCAGTAATTCTCAGTACCTTGGGGATTTCCACTGGTCACAGGCCTTCAAGAGCAAGCCTCAGAACTGCCCTGCCACCCGGAGGCCGGACTGGCAGGCCTGCTGGGGTGGTGCCCTATCCCCTTCCACAAGGGCAGCAGAACGGTCCTTTCCTTGTCTATTCCTGACGCTGCCAGGCTGTGGCTGTGCTGAACACTTGGGTTGACATTAAGGGGCTCATTGCAAACACTTCCTGCGCGTGTAAATTACCTGACCCAGAAACCACAAGCGACTCTCTTTCTTCATCAGGTCCTCACACACCCCGGGCCACCGGACCCTGCCTGGTCATGCCAGGGCCAAGCACTTAGCAACTAGATCAGGTCCTGGGCCACAAGCTGGGGCAATTGCTCAAGCCCCCCTCCCCCCTCCCGTCTCTTCCATTGCTGCTAACACAAGCCACAATAAAGGCTGTCACCCATGTTTCCCCTTGTCCCCCCTGCCTCCAGACTGGATCTAACACTGTCCATGTGGCCGTGGTGTGTGCGCCCCTCTTGGGAACTGTGAGTAATGAACGATTTTTTCAAGGGCAGTTGTCTTCTGATCCGTTGCCCTCCTCCTACCTGAATAACAATAAAATCTATTTTAAAACAGGCAACCTCATCACCCGCTCCGAGTGCCCAGGATGACACCACAGAGCAGCGAGAGGGCTGATGAAGCATCTCAGGGCCATGCTGCTGGCCAGGCACAGGGCTGGGCAGACGGGCCAGCAGCCTCCCATCTTGCAGGCCCTGCTACCCAAACCCTTTATCACCCAGGGGTGGTCAGGGAGAGAATGCCCTCAGACCGGCTGCAGTGGTCAGGGATCAAGCTTCTGCCTCAGACTGCTAGGCTTCCTGGAGACTTCCTGTGTCGTGGTGTGATGCTGGGCCCAGGACTTCTGCAACCTCAGCCCCAGGTGGACCAGGGGCCAATAATACCCCTTCTCGGACATCTGTCCAGCTGACAGGCGCTGTCTCCAAGGCCCAGCATGTTGGTAGACTGGAAAGAGTGATCACCAGCCACACAATAGCTATAGCCTCAATTTCTCCAGGGATCACCCCAACATGGGCTTAACAAATGGGAGAATCTGTCTCTGAACAGAAGAGGGGCAGAAAGGTAGCGGCAGCCAGCTGGCACCAACAGGAAGGTGACCATCAGACGGGCTACACTGCCCGGATGTCCAGAGAGCAAGCTAGGAGGTTGGGCTGCAGGCAGGGAGCAGACAGATGGGACAGAGAGGTGTACACAAGACTGGCTTAGGACAGGACAAGGCGTGGGGTGGGGCAAGCGTGCCCCTGGCTGCACCAGTGGGATCCAAATCCATAGAGGACGAAGACCAGCAGCAAGGCCGAGGCCAGCAGCGAGACATGAGTGCGAGCAGCTCGTCTGAGGACGCACCAGCTGGGCAGAGGTAGCCCCGCCGTGCTCCCTTCCCGTGGCTCCTCAGAGGGTCTTTAGTACTCAGTCCTCGGTAGAGGGGTATTTCCAGCAAGTGGGGCATTTGAAATCAGCCCCACATATGGGAGGAGCCCAGCCAGGAAGGTAGCTCTTGGGGACACAGACCAAGTCTGGGTAGATATCAGCGAGGTATCGAGGGAGCTAGCGTGGTCCTAGCTTAGAATCCCATGCAGGACCAACTCCTGGATGGACCTAGAGCCTGAGGCCTGAACCCGTGTTCAGAAGCACTGGGGCTCTAACCACGGCCATCAACTGCCGAGGATGTGATCATCACAGGCAAGGCTTACCTAGTAATGCAGGTGGACTTCTGGCCAGCCCCCATAGTGGCACAGCACAGGCAGGACTTCAAGATGGTTTCAGTGGGTTGGTACCCCTCCTCTGTGATCACTGTAGTCCAGGGAGTGGCACTAGATGTCACTCAGATCCCTGACTCAGATCTAGATCCCATGTCTCCAGAGAGCACCCATGGGTGCTGAAACGGCTTGCACCTCTTCTAAGGTTTCCCACCAGCCCCGCCTTCCCTCAGTGCCACGGTCATACGTGGCTGTGCCCGTGTGTACAGCTGTACATGCATTCATGTGTGTATATGCATGTGACACAGTTGTGTTTGGTGTATGTGTGCTGCCTATGTGTGTGTATGAAGCATGTTTGTGCACGTGCAGTTCTGCCTGGGGATGGCGGTTCCCCAAGTGTGGACTGAAGAAGGACGCTGTGCTTGAAGCTCTTGTGTCCCCTTTTACTGGGGACGTCATGAGCGCTGAGCAAGTGAGCAGGGCCCCGGCTCACCCTCCACCGGATTTGCACAGAGTAGGTTTCAGGAAGACCAAGGCAGTGCCCCAAGACTAGGCACAAAGGATGTGGCCTTTGCGTCATGTGCAACAGTGAGAGCCAGGATCCCCCAGGACAGAACCTGGCTTTAAAGCTGCCAGCAGAGAAGCGTAGCCAGAGAAACGTGTGGCTGCCAAGGCCCCAGACAGCAGGCAGGCCTGGGCGTGGGGAGCAGATGCGCCTCCCGCCCCAGCTGGAGGGGTACCCCAGTCAACGAGGGGAAACTGAGGCTTGTCTCTGGAAGACAGACTTTGTGGCTACGGTGGGACTGCTGACTCCGAGTCCCCAGTGAGGGCCAGCGGGTCTAGAGGACTCTGGCCCTCAGCAGCATTTTAGGATGAGGCTTGTTTCTCATGAAGATGAACAGGGGGACACTGAAGGGGGGTTATGGGGAGAAATCCAAGTGTGGCGTGTGGTACGGCCCCGGCGGGGTCCTGTCTCCCTTGCCCCTTTCGTGTGAGACCAGCCCTCTGTGGGAGGCCCTGTTGTGTTTGTCTCCATCTCCGTCCCTGCCTCTTGTGAATGAAGAGACGAGCTCCTGTCACCCAGGCCCACGTGGGAAAGGACAAGCTGCCACCCCTGACCCCTGTCATGTGTCTTGCTCACCTCTTGTACTTCTGGGGCTCTCTGGGGAAGAAAATATCCTTCTGGCGGAGAAGGGTCAGGTGAGTAAGGAGGGGTCCGCCAAAGCAGAAGACTCACACAGTGATAGAGGCTGCCATCGGGAGAAGCATGGGTGCCCTACCACAGCCGGGCCCAGGGAGAACAGGGGCATGAGACACCAAGACAGAGAGGGGCTCTGAGAAGATGCAGCCTGTGACAAGTTCCCGCCATCCAAGTGCCATGAGAGGTACCACAGCCCACCCAAGGCTCCAGGCCTCCCCTGTGCCTTAACATGTGTCAGGGTCCACAGGTCATGCTGTGGCCCAGGGATAGTCGTGGGAGACTGTTAGGACTCAAGTCATATGATCCTTCACAGCTGAGACAGCTGAGCCCATAGTACATGCCTACCCTAGGCACTATGTGCCTCAGTTTACCCTCCCCTTTCTCTTAGAGCCCGCGAACAAATGGACAATAGATTATCTAATCCAGAATTTGCTCCACTTTTCTGGGACTGGGGGAACCCTTCCCATAAGGCTGTAGCTGAGCATTGCCATCCCCAACAGCAGTGCGCCCCCTGGTGGTGATGCGATAAACCAACGGGCGTCCTGTTCCTTCAGGGTGTTTGATGAGTCTCAGCCTTGCTGCCCCAGCGTTCCTGTTGTGTTCTCTGTAGGTTGCTGGGGGCGCTCTTGCTGTCCTTCCGTTCATTCTCCCGAGGTGTGGGAGCAGGGCTGCACAGTGATGGCTTGTGGCCACGGATGTCAAGCTGCAGGGCCTGCACTGCACTGTGCAATACGCGGTCCTTTCCAAGGAAGCCTGACTCATGCATTCTGCAGACCAGTCCTGAGAGCAAAGTTGGGTGACAGTGGACACTGTCCTCTCCCCCAGCCTTGGGATGCCATTTGAGTGCTCTTGGCAGCAGAGTCACCCATGGCAGACGTGGAGACTTTATCTGTCCTCATTCCAGCCCTAGGGACAGGCTACTACTGGTCGACCACTCAAAGAAGAGTGCTGGGATTCGGACTTGCCTGGGCCAGTGCCTAGCCTGGGTACCCCAGTGCACATTCTTTAAGTCCTGCAGACCAAAGCCCTGTCCTGTAGTCACAGACCCGCCCAGCTGGACCTGGGATGGGCTATTAGGAGACTCTGACAGAAGTTCTGATTCCCCTGGAGACCCTGCTCTTTCCCATCCCAGGCTAGAGGTGGCTCTCTGAGTGACAGCAATTAGTGCCATGGCTGGCAACGAGGAGCCTGCACACACCCCCAAAGCACCTGACATCGCACAGCTCTGGGGGCTGGGGGAGGGCGCTGCGCTCTGGCTGCGGCTAAGGCGCCTGGAATCATCTTCTTTTTGCTGTAAAAATGGAAACATCCCCTATGTGAGACACAAGCTGGCGAGGAGGACGCCACTGTGAAATCACACCCACAGCAGGGCGGGAGGTGGCTGGGGTGCTGGGCCTGCCAGGAAAGGGGGGCTTCATGTACAAGGTGGGGAGGGGTGCAGGGGTGAGGCACAGTCCCTCAGCCAGACAGCCCCACTAGAACGCGGGCCAGGCCCTCCCTGCCTCGATCCCCTCTTTTCCAAAAACAGCAACAGAGTTGGCTGCATCCGGCCTCCCACTCCCACCCAGAGATGCTGGAATAGCTGTGAGGGAGGTGGACTGGGGTACAGTGCGGGGCTGTCTAAATCAGAGAGACAAGAGCCCTCCTCAGTGGAAAGACGTCAGGGCATAGCTAGGTGGGCCCAGGCTTCTGCTGTCAGGGAGGGTAAGATGTCTCTCCGGGAGTTCCGATCCTCCCTGCCCTCTATCCCCCGTCCCTGCGTTTTCAGGCTGCGTGGCAGATGCTGCAGAACCAAACATCTAAGCCACACGCACTCAGCACCCTGGTGTGTCCTCCACCTCTCCCAGCAATCAAGCCAGCTCAGGACTGCCCATCCCCGCTGGAGGTCAGACTTGCCCTGTTTTCCTGGCCGGGACCCTTCTAGGCACTGCTCAGACGCAGCTCAGCACACTGGATCTGAAATCTTCATGGAACCGCAAACAGCCCTGCACACCCACGGGTGTGAGGAGCACGTGCCGTGCATGTGAAACACCAGCATCCTGTGATCTGGTCTCACCTCCAGGCTCACAAGGACACAGCACAGCACCACGTGCCGTGACTAGTAGTGGACATTGGCCAGCAGAGGTCAGGGCCTGCAGAAGGAGATTATGGTTGCAAATTCTGTGGGGTGCATTTCATAAGCAACATGTAATTTTCACTCCGGTTACTGCTTGAGTAAAGTCGCAGGCTACCGTGAGGTATCTTGTCCTCTACCCCCAGAGCTCGAGTCTAGTGTGTGAGCTAGTAATCACCTTTCCAGGATGTCCAAGACTCCAGTCTGAGGACCTAGGCTCACTGTTCGGGCTGTGGGAGCAGGCTACGGCTCCTGCCTTAAGCCTGGCCTGGATAGAGGGGGAGATATATATACACACAAAGAAAAGGAGGCCATGAATTTGAGAAAGAAGGTGGATACATGGGGAAGCAGAAGGGAGGAGGAAATGATGTAATTATATCATAATTTCAAAAATTAAAAAAAAATGCCCTGGGTTCAGCAAGCACTTCCAGGCCGATTGCCAGAGCTTCCTGGCTGCTAAGCCCACACACCTTTGCAAACGTGTACATTCAAATGTCTGTACACACACACACACACACACACACAACACTCAGATACATGCACACATGCGCACAAGCATTCAGCATATGCTCATGCAGTTGTGTGATCATACACACTTGTGTGTCCACCGAAGTACATATCTCCTAACACACTCTCATGGACACACTTAGACTTTCACCCTGGTACACTCATGACACACAGCTCCCTCACGTGCTCTCCTGGTGCCTCCCATTCATTCACATGACCACTCACATGTTACATGCTTTCACATGGCTGCCCCAGCTTCTCACACACTCACTTATGTACCAGCACCAACGCTCACACATATGCACACTCACAATTCTCACACTCACACATACTTGCACGTTCTGCTTTACCGTTTGCACAGATCCATCACTGACAGTCAGAGGCTGCACCCTTGCGTGTCCCTGGTGCCAACAGGTCAGGCCACTGCCCTGGACCCTCCCCTGCACCCCAGGATACGAATCTGCGTCATCATCTAAAGGATCCTGGAGCCAATCCAGGAACAGGAGGATGACTGACCAGCGTTCTCCCCGGCTGCTGATTTGCTCGAGGCTGCATCGGCTGGGCCCCGCGGAGCTGGGCCCTCGCCTCGGCGGCCCTCGCCTCGGCGGCCCTCACCTCGGCGGCCCTCGCCTCGGCGGCCCTCCCTTCTTGGGCCCCCAGTGGACATGGAGTGTGAGGTCATGGAGGGAGAGCAGCCACGCAGCGATGGGAAGCAGAGCCTGGGGTCTGGCTGCTCCTGAACCCATTGCTGGTGCAGGAGGATAACACGACACAAGTTAGAAAGGTTCCAAGGTGGGGTGCCACTGTGGGAGGAGAGAAATAAATCAGCAGTGGTCAGCAATGTCCCCTCCCACAGGAAGTGCATCCCTGACATTCCCACAGGCCTGGAACGTGTGCAGAGGCCACCTCATTAGGAGTGGCTTCATGGAGCAACCCAAGCCAGGCATCCCGATGGGCAGGGGCTGCTGTAGATGGAGGACACCGGCTGGGCCCTCTGAAGACTTCTCTCTGGAGATCCCTCTCCCAACCTCTGGCCCCCAGATGGCAAAACCGAATACCCAGATTTGTGATCGGTCCCTGGGACCCCAACACCAGAGCCAGACCAAGGAGCTCACGGAGCGGGCTTCCCTGGTCATCCTGGAGGGACCTGCAGGCCTTCCCAGACTTCAGGCATCATCAGAATGTCCAGTGAGCCCAGGCAGGGGAAGACTGTCCATCCTCAGCCCCTGCCTCATCGGCCTCTGTGAAGGGCGGTAAGGGAGAGAAGCTTCTGAGCTACAGGCCAGTGCGTTCACAAATGCCCACAAACTCGACGGCTGGCGCGGCTGGCTGCCGGCCTCCTGTGAGCTGGAGGGCTGCTGGACCCAGGCTCTCTCGAGGGAGGCTTAAGCATGCTGGCTCTAAGCTGGCTGGCTTGCAGAAGGTCCTGACCACAAGCAGAGGCTCAGCCTTAAGGTTTCTCTCCTTTGCCAGGGTAGCCCAGCCTCCCCTTGCACCAGGCCAGAGACTTCTGGGCAGAGAAGCCTTTAGTGGGCAGGGAAAGGAAGACAGGGACAGATGGTCTGCAGAAAGCAAGCAGGGGAAGAGAGCAGAGACAGGCCAAGACGTTCCTGTCCCCACCTCATTGTAGAACGATCAGAGCAACAGCTGTGGGTTCAGCTGGGCGGGGGTGGGGGAAGCATCTGGACAAGCCGGCTGCAGTGCTGGGGGGACCTAAACCTATCCTCTACTGGATACAGCCCTTCCTGGGGTAGTTGACTCCAGGCCCAAGCCCAGCCCCTGCTGCCTCCAGGCCTGCAGATCCTTAGCTAGGCAGGAGAGGCCAAGATCGATTAGCAGAGCAAACAGGCATATTTACAAAGTTTGTGCTGTGTTTGCTCAGCCTCTGGGCCTCTCGGCCCATCTCCCCACACCAAGCCCTCCAGGTCCCCGTGGCCATCTCAACCAGAGGATTTCAGGACATGGCCAGTGCTGGGGGCTGTCCTCCACCTAGACTGAAGCCCAGGGTCTCACAAAGCTGAGACAAGGCTCTCCGCTTTCCAGAGCAGAGGGCTTGAGGTTGTAGCACAGCACCCAGACACTGCCCCCACCCTCACTCACATAACAAGGAGGGCAGGGATGTAGCTCACTGGGAGAGTGATTGCCTGGTTCATTCGAAGCCCTGAGGTAAGCTCCCTCCATCACTAGGATGGTAGCGCATGTCTAGATGCCCAGCAATCACGAGATAAAAGCGTCCTGCAATATACAACAAGCAGCAGGGTTCAAGGCCAGCCTGGGACACACAATCACACATACACACCAACAGCAGTGGGCAGGAGAGGAGTCCCTCTGCCCTGATGTCTAAGCCATGCTGGTTTTGTGGATGAAGACGTAAAAGAAAAGAGACCATCAATTGGCTCTCTGTGTGTGTGTCTCTCTCTCTCTGTCTCTCTCTCTGTCTCTCTCTCTCTCTCTCTCTCTCTCTCTCTCTCTCCTCCCCTCCTCCCCCACATACACATTCTGCTCGTTCTGGCCACAGACATCAGTGCTCAGAGCCCATGTGATACAGGAGGTTCATGCAAAGACGGGCTATACCTGGACCACCCTCAGTTGCCAGCTGACACCGTCTGGCCCGCCTCGAGTGGACATAGGAGGTGAGCACTCTTCTCCACTGCCCAGGGCTGCAGCTCCCAGCAGCTGTTTCAGGCCCCAGCCCTCTGGTGCCCTCTGCTTCTCCAGCTCAGCACTTCCATGTCTAATCAGAAATGACCTGGGGGGGGGCACCATGAGCCTGGAACACCCTGCTACAGTAGAGCCCTCCCCTGGGTCGCGCTGAATGCAGCCTTTGACAGACACTGGGCTTGGTACTGGCGTACCTGCTCTTCCTTGCAAATCTCCTACTGAAGCAAACTGTCACTGAGACAGACTTGAAGGAGAGCACAGTAGGACTGCAGCCCGGCTGCCTAGGAGCCGTTGTGCAGCGCTCACAGCCAGGGAACCCCAGGAACATCCGTGGACACGAGGTTGGAGCTAGTTAGTCCCCAGCAGTAAGATGGCAGGGCACGGCAGGGCAGGCTGAGCAGGCGTGGCCCTGCAGGGTGACTCTACAAGGGCCCTGCACACACTAGCCTCGGAACTCCTGCAGGAAGAAATGAGACTGCCATCCTACATGTGAGGTCGGGTCGTCACCATCCTGCCTGAGCTTTCCTGGCCCTGGCTGCCTCCTGCCTCCCTTTATTGCGGTATCTGCCACATGAAGGAACGAATGAATGACCACTAGGCTCTCCTTCTCCTAGGAGTATATGAAAGCTACCGAGAAGGGTGGCAGCAGGGGAAGGGTGGGTAGTCTGCTGTCCCACAGCGGGGGTGGGGAGTGGGCAGGGAAAGGGCCAGCCTTTGGTCCCAGTCCAGAGGGGACAAACTTCTGTAGTCATGTTCCCTCTGCCAAAGGCTGGGACGCTTGTGATTGTCCCCAACACCAGCCAGCTCACCCCTCCTGTCTTCCGCCACCGCCACCTCCTTGTCACACAGCCGTCCCATCATCCTCTCCTTGTCTGCCCCTCCCTCTCCCTGTCTGCCCCTCCCTCTCCCTGTCTCTGCCACCCTGAGATCTGACAAAGAGCAGTAGTTAAGTGCTCATGGGGAAAAATCAATTCACCCGGTTCCACCTTAATCCATCAGTTCCATTTCTGATAAATGCCCTGATCTCTGCTTTGAGGTCACCATGTGGCAGCAATGTCCAACAGATACTAATAGCTAGGTCAGTAAGGCAGATGACTGGCCACCGTCCTCTGGCCAAGGATGGCCCCAGGTCCTCAGCACAGGGTGTATATCCTCACACCCCTCCCCACCCAGTGACCTGGCCCACTCCAGGGTCACCCCAAGCCCCAGACTCTGTCCATCAGAGTGCTTGTCAGCCTACCTTGACCTGAGGACCAAATGTCCAGGCCTCAGAGACACAAAGAGCCCTTTACGGGCAGAGTCGAGGGTCAGATGAGGGCGCGGGGAGCCTCCTGAGAGAGGGTCAGATGAAGGCACCGGAGCACGTGCCCCGAGCTCCCTGGCATCTGTCTTGCTAAAGGGCTTTGTTTCAGCGCCATCCCATCACGACAGTGACACTGGGGCTCATTCACAAGCCAGCACCCCAGCCAGGCTGGGTGCTCCAGCTACACGGACCTGCACCAGTCTGGACACAGACGGGACTTGGGTGCCACTCGGCTACCAGGCATGGTTGATGCTCAGAGGGCAGAAGTACCCACCCTGGTTGGCCCACGGGGCCCCTTACACCCCCATTGCTCTCCATGGAGGTCAGCGGCCAATCTGGACACAGACGTCAGAGCCCAGCACTGCCCCTTACTCCATGCCTGTAGTAAGCCAGGGCCCCCCTCCCTGGGAATCGGGAACATCAGGCAGGATTAAACGGAACGTGCGGCGGCTACACAGAACCCACAGAGGACTGAGCCGGCGTTAGCGGACGACTGGATTAGACTCAGGGTCAATATTTGTGGAACTGAATTGAATCCGTCAACTGGGAGCTGGGCGGGTTCAGGGTAGCTTTCTGTCTCCTCCATCGGCAGGCGGAACTCATCACACAAGCCTCTGCAGGTCGCAGAGAACAACTCTGGGATAAGAAGCCCACTGGCTCTGTACCCTGCAAACAAAGCAGGCAAGGCAGGGGGCAGGGCCATGAGTTGGCTATGGGTTTCTGAAATGAACATGAAGGCCCCACCCTACTCCTGGAACCCGTCTGGTCCTGTAGAAAATAGAGTTGAGGACCAAAGCGACTCTGTCTGGACCCCCAGTGTCAAATCACACACCGTACTGGTTGTCACGCAGAGATGTGAGGTGGGGTGGGGGGAGGTCAGGGACACAACAGAGCAGATTGGGCTGGATCCAAGGGACAGAATGCTCCATGACTGCAGCCAGAATTCTTGTTTAAAAGGGTCCTGGCCACTGCTCTCCATCCACAGGATGCTCTGGTCAAGTAAGGAGCGGACACCATGGCCACACCCACTAGACCAATTCTGACCGCCCAGTGCTCCAGCCCACAGTCCGAGAAGCAGAGCTCCCAGCTTACCTGCTGCCCAAGGCTGCCCTCCGCCCAGCCCTTGAGCACAATTGGATTAGCTGTGTTTAGAAAGCAGCAAATCTGCTTATATTTGAGCAAGGGCTCAGCAGATCACACGGGCCAAGAGGGGCCCTGCCTGCAAGCAGGGAGATTTGGGGAGGAGAAACTTTGCTAAACAAGTGTTAATTGAAAACAAACTCTGTATGATCTGCCTGGGTACCCTGGCCAAGCAAATGCCTCTCCTACAAGGGACAGTGGGGAAAACAATCAGGGTCAGCCACCGAGCCCCCAGAATAAGATCATGACGGGAGCCACGGCGGACTGTGAGCAATGATCCCTGTGGTAATTCGGGCCCAACGGAACCCCTCCTCTGCATCTCCATGACCTTCAAAAGCTCGGGGCATGAGCGGTGGGAGGTGCTGTGCCTGAGTATTTTCTTGTCTCTCCTGTCCAGCAACTGGGAACACCTCAGAGGCGGCGAGCATGCACGTCGGACCGTCCCCAACAGCGGGGGAGTCCTGGAAGAGAGACCAAGGCAGGCTGAGTGGGAATCCGTGGGTCTCTCAGGAGTGGGTTGTGTGGCTAAGACTGCTTCCCTCAGCGGTTGTCAGGAAGGGCTCTATGTCCATTCTACCCAGTCCTGTCCTGACACTAAGCCCTGTACCTCAGACCTGGTGACGCTCCCAAAGCCAGCGAAGGACAATAGCCACTCATTTGTTCATAAAAATGCAAGCAAGCAGTGCCCTGTGCCGGAGAGAGACCCATTGGCCTGAGCAGGGAGCACAGGCTTGTGAGCAAGATCTCTTCAGGGCTGGAGAGATGGCTCAGGGGGTAAGAGCACTGACCGCTCTTCCAGAGGTCCTGAGTTCAAATCCCAGCAACCACACGGTGGCTCACAACCATCCGTAATGAGATCTGATGCCGTCTTCTGGGTGTCTGAAGACAGCTACAGTGTACTTACGTATAATAAATAAATAAATCTTTAAAAAAAAATAGCAGGGCAGTGGTGGCGCACACCTTTAATCCCAGCACTCGGGAGGCAGAGGCAGGTGGATTTCTGAGTTCGAGGCCAGCCTGGTCTACAGAGTGAGTTCCAGGACAGCCAGGGCTATACAGAGAAACCATGTCTCGAAAAACAAAACAACAACAACAACAAAAGAGGCCTCTTCAGGGCACAGGACGTGAGCCCTTCAGGACAGGACAGGCTCATAGCCACCAAGAGCTCAGGAAGGACCCGCATCCTTGCATCCTCAGCAGGGAGGGCTCACCGCCAGCGTTGTCTCGAAGGGCGTCTCACGTGCCCCGGCTCCTGGCAGCCCACCCTTCCCTGGGAAACCTGTGTCCTGGACTGATCATCTCCTGGCTGGAGAGGGGGGCAGGGGGAGATAGAGAAGAAAGAGCACAAAGGAAGAGGTCTGATCCCCGCGTGGGTGTTGGGGGCCTCCCGGAGAGTGCCGAGGCAGGCAGGACCAGGTGGCAGTGCCCCCCCACTCTGCCTTTCATCAATCTCTCAGCCCAGGAAGCCAGCCGAGCACCAAGCTGCCGAGACTCCGCAAGCTCCCTGCAAGGGTGGATGCAGGGTGGCCCTGGCTGACGGAGGGGTGAAGCCAGCAAGGTGGGCGCATGAGCTGGGAAGGGATTGGAGGGGACCCAACAGGATGGTCCTTCCAGCTCGTGGAGTCCCTGTGCGTGATCCAGGGATCACAGCCTCCGACACTAACCCAAGGCCCTTGTGACCTTGTCCCCAAGTTTGGGTCTACCAGTCAGGCCGTGACCACATCTTCTACTTCTGGTTTCAGCACGGGTGGGGCCTCCACCTTCTCATTCCAGATCACACCCCCTCCCCCCCCGCAAGCCAGGACAATCAATTATTCAGCTTCTGACTCCCAGCCTTCTCCGGTTAGTGCCTCGTAAAGCTAGAGAGATAAATCTCTCCGCCTGCATTCTTGGCACCTGACTGGGAGCAGGATACCCCTAGGGCAATGATAGGCCCTGCCCCAGACCCCCTCCCAAGTCCCAGAGCCTCCGAAGAGCACAGCTGGCACCCCGCAGCTCCTCAGCTATTAAACCAATAATTCAGCGGAGACACTTTGAAGCAACCCGCACGGGTTCCCACCCCCACGACAGCAAGAGGACTACCAGCCATCGCAACTGCAGGAGAGGCTGCCCCAGCAGACACAGTCCTGGTACACAGGCTGACCCCCAGAGGGGGGGGGTGCACGGGGACATACAGAGAAGCTGTCAGCACGCCTTCAGTCGTCAGGTAGGAGCTGAACAGTACCTGCTCACCCTGTTGAAACAGCTTTCAGAAAACACTGATGCTCTCTATAGGATCCTGAGTGAAGCCAAGAGAGGCCACCTGCTTGCAAGGCCACCCTGATGGGACACTTACAAGCCTCCAGCAAGACATTTGTCCCCAGGAAAACTGATTACTTGATCCAAGGTCTGGAAGAATCCACATTAGTCCCCCAGACCCACATGACCAAGGAAGTGTTTGTTGAGTGACTGACTGACTTCACAACCCCCTTCCAAACTCTACAGACTCTGGCGTGGCTCTGGCAAGAAGTGGAACAGAGCCGGGTGTGGTGGCACACGCCTGTAATCCCAGCACTTGGGAGGCAGAGGCAGGCGGATTTCTGAGTTCGAGGCCAGCCTGGTCTACAGAGTGAGTTCCAGGACAGCCAGGGTTACACAGAGAAACCCTGTCTCGAAAAAACCAAAACAGAAGAAGAAGAAGAAGAAGAAGAAGAGGAGGAGGAGGAGGAGGAGGAGGAGGAGGAGGAGGAGGAGGAGGAGGAGGAGGAGAAGAAGAAGAAGAAGAAGAAGAAGAAGAAGAAGAAGAAGAAGAAGAAGAAGAAGAAGAAGAAGAAGAAGAAGTGGAACAGAGACAAAAGGGACAAAGTTACTAGGAAGCAAAATCACAGAGACAGGGGAAGGTGAAGGGGAGCGGAGGCCTCCCCCAGAGGCCTGTCCTCTGAGGAATGATGCCCGTCCCTGCAGGGTCTCCTGCTTCAGCCTCGAGGGACACAAGCTCAGCTGGCCCGACTCCCAGCCGAGCCCCCTCCTGCCTCTGCAGGGCAGGGTCCCAGCAATTACCATTAGTAAGCTGAGGGTCATCATCCGGGTCCACGTCTAGTGTTACCTGAGGCTGGTCCTGCCTCTTCTTGTCAGCTAATCTGTGCAGCCACCCTCTGACAGCTTGGCCCTGCTGCTTGCCTGATTCAAGGCCCAAGGCTGCCCCTGTTCTGACCGGCAGCTCACCCAGCTGTCAGACCCTGCTGGCAGCCTTCCAGCACCTTCCCTGGGACTCTGACTGCCCTGGTGGTGCACAGGCTCACCCTCTGGGAATATCTACTCCAGCGGCGGGCTCTCCCTCCCGACTCCCTGTGCACACAACCCTGTTTTTCCCACTTCCAGGCCTCTGATGCTATTGTACCGCCAAACAACCATTCCGTGCTGGTGTCTGAGCCAAGGTCCGGTAGACACAGGCTCTGTCCCGGCTCTACAGTTCATTCTTCCCAATGACAGGCCAAGTTGGAATCATGGGGCTTGCAGCCAAAGCACAAGGCTAGTCAGACATAGGAGCTCTGCGCTATGCCACTGGCATGGTGACTTTCAACAAGTCACCAGATAGGAGTGTCCTAGGGTGGAGTGATTCAGGAACAGTGATCCATAAACAAAACTCTGGGGGAATGATATCCAAAAGACACCCCCAGATAACTGTCTCTTTGTGTCCTGACATGCTCTGTCACTGGAGCCCAGGCTATTAAGTCTGGCTGGCTCTAGACCCAAATACTCCAAATTAAGAGAAAACAGTATAACATAGCAAAAGAAATTGAAAGGTTAATTTGCTTCAAGTAGGGAGACAGAAACTTTAACTCTGTCCCCAACTTACCCATAGGAGCATCACAACACACAGAGGAGTGACACAGAAGCCAGGCTGTCCTCGTCTTTGTCCCAGAGTCAGATCTAGCTTTGGTCCTTCCTGCTTCCCACACAGAGTTTCCTGGGGGAATCCTGACTCACGCTACCTGCCTTCCTTCCTAACTTCCTCACCCACTTTCTCCACTGCCTGAAGTGAAACTACTGAGATGGCAGGCCTGTCACAATTTTGCTAATATTCCCCTGCACTACAGGCCTTCCCTCCCTCCCTCCCTCCCTCTCTTCCTCCCTCCCTCCCTCTCTCCCTCTCTCCCTCCCTCTCTCCCTCCCTCTCTCCCTCCCTCCCTCCCTCCCTCCCTCCCTCCTTCCCTCCCTTCCTGAAGGATCTCATGTTTTCCAGGCTGGCCCTTTACTTGCTGAGGAATCAAAATGGCCTTGAGCTTCTGGCCTCTGCTTCCAGCTCACAAACGCTGGCATTACAGACGTCTGTTGCCACGCCTGCTTTGTGCCGCTCTGAGGGTAGAACCCAGAGCTCTGTGTGTGCCAGGCAAACACTGTACCAGCTGAGCTGTGGAGGCCTGGGCACGCATTCTCTGATAGTGACATAGCTGAAGACGGTACATTGGGGGTGAGGGGAGGAGGTAAGAGAAGCTCTTAATTCTAGAACGTCCTCAGAGTGACGGCTGGTGTATGACTGGGGTACCGTGAAGGCTGTCCCTAGGAAGTACATTTTGGCACATTGTCCAGTATTCTGGACAACAGAGGTAGGAGCTAGTGAGGGAGGGGAAGCAGCAGAACTGGGCGGGGGGGGGGGGGTCCACAGGGTCCTGATCTGTCTCCTTCATCTACAGAGTCGCCATAACCCTCATGGAAACGAGGATAAAACCTGTGTAATCACTGAGGAGGGCTGGGTCACTCTGCGACAGGAGCCCAGATAAATGTGCTGAAGCGGCGGGAATGCGGACACACTCAGTCAGGTGAGCCTGGGAGGCGAGAACCCAGGGCGTCCTTTAGAGCAGTTTGGACCTCACTGTGTGGGCTGCAGGTGAGACAGAGATGACAGAAAATAACTTTACCATTGAAAGGAACAGGAAGAAAAAAAGGAGGAAAATAGATACGGAATCCCAGTGGGAAAGAACTTTCTAAGAAAAAAAGCCAAGATGAGCACACTTTGTGTGAAAGCTAAACTCTCAGCACCAAAGGCAACATCAAGGTAAAGGGTGAGCAGCATGCCGGGTGAATGCTTGGCAGTGACATGACGAGGACTTAATACCATTACCACAGCGTGAGTTATGCTGAAGCAGAAATACTGAGGAAGATGTGCATGCTCTGCAGAAGAAGCAAAGCATGTGGCCTGTGTACACACAGATACTCATGCACACGTACTCATGCATATACACACGTGCACACATGCTCTCACACACATACATGCACACGTACTCATGCATATACACACGTGCACACATGCTCACACACACACACACACACACACACACACACAGCAACATTCTGGTCCCTCTGCCTGTGAGTCGGTAGCCTCTCTTGTTCTGAGGTTCCAGTCAGCTCGTAAACTGATAGAGGCTGTCAGTCACCCTTCGTCCTAGGAACAGCCTTTACTGGCCCTGTGCTGATCGAACACGTGCACAGAGCCAGATCAGGACTCATGGGCTGTAGCAGCCTCAGTGCTAGGAAAGCCAGTGCAGGAAATAACACCTAAAGAACATTCTCGAGCTGGGCAGGGGTGGCGCACGCCTGTAATCCCAGCACTTGGGAGGCAGAGGCAGGCGGATTTATGAGTTCAAGGCCAGCCTGGATTACAGAGTGAGTTCCAGGACAGCCAGGCTATACAGAGAAACCCTGTCTTGAAGAAAAGAAGAAGAAAAAAAAATTCTTGATAAAATCTCACCTGAAATAAATGCAAAAAAAATGGCCATTCTGGGAGAGGCGTGAACTTGGAAGGGTGTGCACAGAGCAAGGCTGAGAGGCAGTAAATAAACTGCATTGCAGAGAGGATTCCACTCTTTAAAATACATGGTGAGACTGCCGAGATGGCTCAATGGTTAAGAGAACTGGTTGCTCTTCCAGAGGACGTAGGTTCAATGCCAAGCACCCACATGGCAGCTCACAGCTGTCTATAACTTCAGTTCCAGGGGATCTGACACCCTCACACAGACACATGTGCAGGCAAAACACCAATACACATAAAATAAAAAGAAATCACACACACACACACACACACACACACACACACACACACAGAATGTAGCCGCAAGAATGAGATTCTGAGGACTATCCTGGTCAAAATCAAACACCAATGCCAGAATCTTCTGGATGGTGGAATAAGCCACTAGGGATTTCCCAGGCTCTGGTCATCTGGGACTGGAAGGACAACCCCGTTCTTGGGTGGGGTGAGAAGCTCTAAACTGGAGGATAGATAGTCAAATGGACGAGGCTAGGAGGTGAAGGAGTGGGTGGGCAGTCACATGAGTCCACAGGTGGATGGTAGGTGGATGGATGGAAGAGTGGGCGGACAGCTAACAGGTGGATGATGAGTGAATGAGTCGATAGAAAGAGGGGCAGTCAGGGATAAGGCGATGGCTAATCAGATGGACATTACGGATGCACACCTGGGTGGATGCACACCTGGGTGGACGCACACCTGGGTGGATGTACACCTGGGTGGATGCACACCTGGGTGGATGCACACCTGGGTGGATGCACACCTGGGTGGATGCATGCACGCATGGATGGTTGGATAGGTTGGCAGGTAGATGGACAGTTGAGAGATAGTTGGATAGATTGGGGGATGGATGGAGATAGGCGTAGGCCTTGGGTGAGTAAGAGTTAGCCATTGACTCCTTCCTAGCCTGTACCTTTCCCCTTCTCTCCAGGAGCTACGCCGGGCCGATTCTCTCTGCTTGTTTCTCTGCTGCAGGCATCCTTTGACCAGCCTCTCACCCTGGGTCCCACACAGTTCCCTTCCCTTTCCCTGTCCTTGGGCTGTTCAATATGCTGGAGTACCAACCCCACACAGCCGCCATAAATCCTGCCCTTGTCCTACAACCGATCAATCTCCAATCGGCTCCAAAGCCCCGAATGTCCGTAGTTCAATCTGGCCATGGGAGCCACAGCCACGGCTGGCTCAGAATGCTGCTGGCTACATATATTGAACTTGAAGCATCGGATTACATGTTTGTTCAATAGCAATAAACTCCCAAAGTTTTATAGGGTCATAAAACTGCTGCCTGGGCTCCCACTTACGTGGTGTGTAATGTACACAGACCGGTTTCCCTGCTAATGGGGCAGTGCAAGTGATTTGGGGCTATTAGCTGGAAACAGTACATCTGCATTCGCCGAATTCTCATAAATAAAGTGGCCCCACCAGAGCAGACCGCACAAGGCTCAGTCCTGATGTTCAAGGGCAGAAAACATGGCAGAGAGTGCCAGAGCCGTGAGAAGCAATTATAAACAAGGGTGGTGGAGGTGGGGGGACGACAGAGGGGAGTGGGGTACAGTACCCCCACCGTCCACAGGGCCTGCCTGCTGCACCTCAGTCACACCCATCCAGCCCTGAGGAAGTCAGTGGGCGGCACCCTCTCAAGGCCTACCTTGCGCTCTGGGGAGGACGGTTACAGATGGGAGGGGAACTTGGAAGGGTGAGGCAGGGAGAAGAAACAGGTAGAAATGCACTGAGAGATGAAGACAACAGTTCTAGGCAACAACAGGAGCGCATACCCCAAGGCAGAGGAGTGGGGGAGGTAGCGGGGTCCCTAAGGCTCCCGGTGAGCTAGGTCAGAGGACAGTCAGAGGAATCCTGAGCAAGGAGACGCAGCCAGCTGCCTGTTGGTATGTGCTCGGGGCACTGACCTTCTGTGGAGCCAGGACCAGAGTGAAGAGCTGTTGTGATCTCAAAGGACCAGGAGCCAAAACAGGGCCCCAAGGGAAGCGGTCCTACTAGACTGATCTGCACTGGCTTGGGCCCAAGGCCACCAGAAGAAAACCTACCCCAGTCCTCAGGCCTAGACAGTAGCAAGAGACAGAGCCATAGCTGGGAGCCGAGCGCACGCCAAGCTCAGGCAGGCAGAAGAACATGTGCCCAGATAATGCCCATAAGCCCTGGGGTAGCATCTGCCAGGCCTCTTCTCTGCTAACTCCCTGGCACCCTAGATAGTGACAGATCCCACTTCAGCCTCTGCCCGGGTCTTCCTTAACACTAGAGCTGGGCACGTGTGTGACTTTGCCCTGATCCTTGTAACTTTGCTATCGACCCAGATCCTTAGAAACACATCGATTTGCCTGAATAAATCAATATTTATTGCGGCTTCAAGGCCTAGGGCCTGAGGAGGGCCTACAGGCTGATAAATGGAGCCAGCATGCTACAAGATTCATCCGACGGCTTCCTGACCATGCTCCAGCCTCAGGGCCTCCAGACTGCATCCCACCAGAAACAAACTCCCCAGTGATAGCCTGCCAAATACAGACACAGCCGAGAGGGCACCGGGAAGGTGGCACCCCCTGGGCGGGGGTATCTCCCTGCTTGCCTTTGGACAGCCTGCTGTCCTGCTTGGGAGAAACTGATCTGCACTGTGGACTCGTTTAGCAGTGAGGAGAGGAAGTCTCTGAGGAGAGTCCTCTGGGTAATTCTCTCCAGCTGCCTCCTCCCTCTCCTTTCTGAATTCCATTCACAATGAAAATGCCAGGGGAGTTGGGAGGTGTGAAGAGGGCAGGCAATAGAACACTTATTAGGTAGGTTCTTGCATTAGGTAGGCCCTGTGTTACAAAGGCTTTGTATTAGATACTCCCTTGTGTTAGGTATGCTCTGTGTTAGGTAGGCCCTGTGTTAGGTAGGCCCTGTGTTAGGTAGACCCTGTGTTAGGTAGACCCTGTGTTAGGTAGGTCTCTGTGTTAGGTAGGTCTCTGTTTTAGGCAGACCTTGTGTTAGGCAGGTCTCTGTGTTAGGTAGGTCTCTGTGTTAGGTAGACCCTGTGTTAGGTAGGTCTCTGTGTTAGGTAGACCCTGTGTTAGGTAGACCCTGTGTTAGGTAGGTCTCTGTGTTAGGTAGACCCTGTGTTAGGTAGGTCTCTGTGTTAGGTAGGCCCTGTGTTAAGTAGACCCTGTGTTAGGTAGGTCTCTGTGTTAGGTAGGTCTCTGTGTTAGGTAGGTCTCTGTGTTAGGTATGCTCTGTGTTAGGTAGGTCTCTGTGTTAGGTATGCTCTGTGTTAGGTAGACCCTGTGTTAGGTAGGCCCTGTGTTAGGCAGGTCTCTGTGTTAGGTAGGTCTCTGTGTTAGGTAGGCCCTGTGTTAGGTAGGTCTCTGTGTTAGGTAGGTCTCTGTGTTAGGTAGGTCTCTGTGTTAGGTAGACCCTGTGTTAGGTAGGTCTCTGTGTTAGGTAGGCCCTGTGTTAGGTAGGTCTCTGTGTTAGGTAGGTCTCTGTGTTAGGTAGACCCTGTGTTAGGTAGGTCTCTGTGTTAGGTAGGCCCTGTGTTAGGTAGGTCTCTGTGTTAGGTAGGTCTCTGTGTTAGGTAGGACCTATGTTAGGTAGACCCTGTGTTAGGTAGGATCATGTATTAACTGCTTTTCTCTTTGTTCTGATAAAATTACCTGACCAAGTCTGGCAGTGGTGGCTCATGCCTTTGTTCCCTGATCTTGGGAGGCAGAGACAGGTGGATCTTCTAAAAAGAGGCCAGCCTAGTCTACAGATGGAGTTCCAAGATAGCCAAGGCTACCCCGAGAACCCTTTTTCTTGAAAAACAAAACAAAACAAAACAAAACAAAACAAAACAAAACAAAACAAAACAAAACATTACCTGATTAGAGAAACTGTGTGAAAGAAGGGTTTATTTTGGCTCACAGTTTGAGAGCATAGTCTATGGTGCTGGAAAGGCATGGTGGCTGGAGGACGCGGTGACTGGCTGGTGATGGGGTTTGGGTCTTGGCAATCAGGAAGCAGAGACCTACCTAACACAGAGACCTACCTAACACAGACCTCCTGCTCCTCATACTCACAGCGAGTATTCCCTCATTTGCTGCCCAGAAGTTGTCTCCTAGATGTTAAGTTGACAGTGGCTGTGGTGGTTTGAATATGCTTGGCCCAGGGGAAGCAGCACTATTATGGGGTGTAGCCTTGTAGACCTTTGTCTTAGCTTGGGTTTTACTGCTGTGAACAGACACCATGACTAAGGCAACTCTCATCAGGGACAACATTTAATTGGGTCTGGCTTACAGTTTTAGAGGTTCAGTCCATTTTCATCACAGCGGGAAGCATGGCAGCCTGCTAGTCAGACATTGTCTTAGTCAGGGTCTCTATTCCTGCACAAACATCATGACCAAGAAGCAAGTTAGGGAGGAAAGGGTTTATTCAGCTTACACTTCCACACTGCTGTTCATCACTAAAGGAAGTTAGGACTGGAACTCAAGCAGGTCAGGAAGCAGGAGTTGATGCTGAGACCATGGAGGGGTGTTTCTTACTGGCTTGCTTCCCATGGCTTGCTCAGCCTGCTTTCTTATAGAACCCAAGACTACCAGCCCAGGGATGGCACCACCCACAAGGGGCCCTCCCCCTTGATCACTAATTGAGAAAATGCCCCACAGCTGGATCTCATGGAGGCACTTCCCCAACTGAAGCTCCTTTCTCTGTGATAACTCCAGCCTGTGTCAATTTGACACACAAAACCAGCCAGTACAGACATGGTGCTGGAGAAGGAGCTGAGAGTTCTACATCTTGATCAGAAAGCTGCTAGGAGAAGACTGACTTCCAGACAGTTAGGAGGAGTGTCTCAAAGCCCACACCCACAGTGATACACTTCCTTCAAACAAGGCCACACCTCCTCCAACAAAGAGTGCCATTCCCTGGGCCAAGCATACACAAACCACAACCTTGTTGGAGGAGTTGGGGGTGGGCTTTGAGGTCCTATGCTCAAGCTCCACCCAGGGCAGAAGGGTTCCCTCCTGGCTACCTTGATCCAGGATCAACATGTAGAACTCTCAGCTCCTCCAGCACCATGTCTGCCTGGATGCTGCCATGCTTCCCGCCATGATGATAATGGACTGAACCTCGGAACTGAAAGCCAGCCCAATTAAATGTTGTCCTTATAAGAGTTGCCTTGGTCACGGTGTCTCTCCACAGCAGTAAAACCCTAAGACACTGTCCTCCCTAACTCCCTGTCCACTCAAGCACCAGACAGTCACTTGTCTGTCAGAGTGCCCTTCAGGGACTAGCTGTGCAAGCACACAAAATCCACCCCAGAAGCTCCCGTGCCCTCCCTGGCAGAGAGAAACCCTTTACCCCTCAAGCTCTGTGAGGGTGACATGGAGAGTGGTCAGGAAAAAAGGGTGGATCTTCCAGCCATGAGCTGTTATAGAGGGAACAGGGTGTGGGCAGAGCTCTCTGACTGAGATTGTGTTCCTGTGGTGGTTTGAATATGCTTGGCCCACGGGGAGGGCATTATTAAGTGTGGCCTTGTTGGAATAGGCATGGCCTTGTAGGAGGAAGTATGTCACTGTGTAGGTGGGCTTTGAGGGTTCCTAGTGCTCAGGCCCTGCCTAGTGCAGAAGACACAGTCTCTTCTGGCTGCAGTCAAATCAAGATGACCCTCAGCTCCTCCAGCTCCATGTCTGCCTGGATGCTGCCATGCTTCCTGCCATGATGATAATGGACTGACCTTCTGAACCTCAAAGCCAGCCCCAATTAAATACCGATCCTTATGAGTTGCCTTGGTCATAGTGTCTTGTCACAGAAATGGAAACTCTAACTAAGACAGTGCCCTTGATGCAAAAGTGCCTATTCCAGTAAATTCTAAGATTTTTAACTGGAGTTGCTGCTATCAGAGGACTGGAAACCTAAATGATCAGTTCACACTCACCAGATCTGGCTCTAGCACATGGTGACCTCCAGGAAAAAAAAAAAAAAAAAAAAAAAAAAACCCTGTCCCTGCTGCTTCCATCTAAAACAACAGTCTGGGTCTTGGGCATAAGTCATCTCAGAGCCTTAGAAGAGGCTGAGGATATAGAACACAGGAGTCCAGAGAAGAATTTCCAAGATCAAGAACGCACTCTGACCCCAACCCTGACTCCAGCCTCCCTGCAGCACTTTGGGGCCTCTCTAGAAGATTCAGGAATTAGAACTCCTTATTAGACAGAGTTCCCCGGTAGAGAAGAGGAGTCTGATTTACTGGCTGGTGGCATCCATACGCTTCTGGAAAGGCCCCTGTTTGCTGGGGTGGGAGGCAGATGGGCCTGCACCACAGCCAACTCCAGAGGCTCTGCCACCAAGGTCAACTTCCATCAGCCATGCATCCTGAGCTTGGGGTCTCAGACCTGTCCCCGTCATACATGTTATGACAGATCCAGTCCCTAGGTTCACACAGCACAGAGTAGAATAGCCAATGACAAGGCCTTGGGAGTCACCTGTGAACAGAGGAGCAGCAGTGACACTCAAGGCTCTGTGGCCGGGCATTGGCTCCTGTCTTCACTGTTCACGGGAACGGACAGTACTGGGCCCGCCTCAGGGTAGAGAAGACAGGCAATACGTGTATGCTGAGCCTGCATTCAAGCCCACATAGAGCCATGAGACAAGAAAAAGCCCAGGCTAGACAGGCCACTGCCACGGTTGTCCTGGTCGCCCACGCCCAACTTCTTCCTTCCACACCACGCCTACCACACCACGCCTACCACACCACGCCTACCACACCACGCCTACCACGCTGGGCAAAGACCCATGTTCTGCCCCAGCCTGCCTCTGCCCACCCACCCGCCTCACTGCTGTTTACTTGAGGGGTTTCAAATGGATTTTCACTTAAGTGATTACAGCTTGAAAAGAAATCTTACAGCAGCACTGAAAATGGAAGACAAGCACCAAGGGTGGCAAATAGGAGGGGCCACACACAAAACATGCTGTGAGAGCCCAGAGAGGCCACGCCCAGCAGCCCAGGTCCACTCAGGCCAGTCACCTCAGTGACACAGGACCTCAGTCAGACTCTGGGGTGCTGGGGACACTGGATTCTGACTCTAGTCACACCTTGATTCCAGATGTGTCCAAAGTCCTAGACATACCTTGATTCTGAATCCTAGATATACCTTGATTCTGGGTTCAGTCACAACTTCAATCCTAGGAGTTATGGGTCCTGTACAAATTTGTTTTCTGAGTCTTATTCTCACCTTGATTCTGGGTCCAGTCACAGCATTAATCTACTCAGATCTGGGACCCGAGCCCTGGTTATACCTCCATTCCAGATTGACACCTGACACTCTGGATCACAGTTACGACTGGTTTCTGGGTCATGTGGTCATATCTGGTTTCTGGGTCTACCTGGACTCTGGGTGTTTTTCACAAGTTGTTTCTGGGAGCTACTGGACTATACCTGGATTTTACCTTGGCTGCATTTTGGAGGAAGAGGAGGAGGAGGAGGAGGAGAACCTGCCTCAAGGTTTCATTTACAAGGACAGCACCTTATACAATACTGAGAACATCTTTCCTGTGCTCGGGGCAGCATTACAGAAGTGAGTGCTCTTATGTGTGGACGTGAAATAACTGACTCTTGACCACTGTTCAGATGTGACAGGAAATCTCACAAGGCCCCAGCCGCTGCTCATTGAAGCCCATGCCCAGCCGCCCAGATCCACTGAGAACAGGAGGAACGGCAAGGTCCTATCACACCCGTCTTAGACACTAGCTGCACTTCTTGGTGCTTGTCACACTGAGTTCTGGACTCTTTTCTGGGGACAGAGACCCCTACCCACACTGTCTACCCTGGCCCCAGGGTCCCAGGCAGCCTGTTCTCCTGGTGCAGCACGGGAGAAAGAGACAGCTTAGCCTAGCACCACTCACCCATGCCACCTGCCTGTCCCTTAGGCTCACCTATACCGACAGACCACAAGCGCTGAAAGGCTTTTTTTTATTTTGTTTTTTGGTTTTGGTTTTGGTTTTTGGTTTTTCGAGACAGGGTTTCTCTGTGTAGCCCTGGCTGTCCTGGAACTCACTCTGTAGACCAGGCTGGCCTCGAACTCAGAAATCCGCCTGCCTCCGCCTCCCAAGTGCTGGGATTAAAGGCGTGCGCCACCACCGCCCAGCTTTGAAAGGCTTCTTTAGCTCAGGCTTCTCTGGTGATTCCTTCCAGATGGACCTCTGGGGGCCTCATCCATCCACATCAGTGAGCAGGACTCAGCCCCAGCTTCACTTCAACAGCAAGACGATTCCCAAATGACAGCCGGCAATTTTCCTGTTGTTTTCAGCAAAGCCATAGGACATCCAGCCTACCACTGGCCTGAGCAGGAGAGATAGCTCAGCCCGTAAACAGTGCAGGCCTTATCAGTGCCTTGGTTGATGTCTCTAAATCTCAGGCTCAGCGAACAGGAGAAGGTGCTCAAGATAAAAGTTCAGACTTGCAAAAGGCCCTTCCTTAATTAAAAGACAGACTTGCCTCTCCCAAACTGATTCCCAGGCATGGTAAATGTTGCTCAGGGAGATGCACACATCTCTCCGGGGTCCGTGGACACGGAAGAACACTAACTGCAGCCAGCACTTGGTCATCCAACCCTTCAGACATCTCTAACAAGCTATCATCCCCTGGTTCTGGAGCCTGACCTACCCAAGGGGTCCTGGGACTGGCACAGGTATTGCAGCCATCAAAGGCCACACCCAGAAGCCTCCTGTAAGGACATTTGTATGTGGCAGCTGTCTCCAGGCCTGAGAGTGTGGATCTAAGTGGAAGGAAGGATAGGAGTGTCTCAGAGCCTGGTGAGCTGTGGCCAGGGTGGGCTCAGATACCTCCGCCTATCCACGGAGGCACAGCATCTGTGAGGAGGCCTCGCCACCCACCCTGTGCGCGACACTCGTCCTTGTCAGCTTGGCTGGGTTAGGGGGGCTGGAGAGATGGCTCTGGGGCTGAGACCATGATCCAGAGTCAGTCTCCACGGGACCGCTCACCATCACCTGCAGCTCCAGGTCCAGGGGATCTGATGGCCTCTGAGGGGACCGATACACCCATCCATGCAGGCATACACATATGCACATAAAATAATAACAAATCTTTGAAAACAAACAAGACATGAAATCGGAAGGGGGATGTGGGGCAGGTTTTAGGAAAAGTTGGAGCAGGGGATGAAAGTGCATAGCATCAAATATAGCATCCATGAAAGTCTCAAAGAATACATTTAAAATGTATTTAAGAGCCGGGCGTGGTGGCGCACGCCTGTAATCCCAGCACTTGGGAGGCAGAGGCAGGCGGATTTCTGAGTTCAAGGCCAGCCTGGTCTACAGAGTGAGTTTCAGGACAGCCAGGGCTACACAGAGAAACCCTGTCTCAAAAAATAAATAAATAAATAAATAAATAAATAAATAAATAAAATAAATAAATAATAAAACAGAACCATGCAGGAGGCAGCTTTACAGGACTGTAAGTGCAGCTCCACGGAGGTTAGCTGGGGAAGAAGGCCTGCCTGCCTCCTCTAGTCCCTGCCGTGGGGAGCGCGCCTCAAGCTGGGAGCCGAAGTAAAGCATTGCTTTTTTTTTTTAATGATTTATTTATGTATATGAGTACACTGTAGCTGTGCAGATGGTTGTGAGCCATCATGTGGCTGCTGGGAATTAAACTCAGCCACCATGTGGTTGCTGGGATTTGAACTCAGGACCTCTGCTCACTCCAACCAAAGATTCATTTATTATTATATGTTAGTACACTGTAGCTGTCTTCAGACACACCAGAAGAGGGCGTCAGATCTCACTACAGATGGTTGTGAGCCACCATGTGGTTGCTGGGAATTGAACTCAGGACCTTTGGAAGAGCGGTCAGTGCTCTTAACCTCTGAGCCATCTCTCCAGCCCAAAACATCTATTTTTTAAGTTGCTCTCCTCAGGTACTTTGTCACAGCAACTGGAAAAATTATGCAAAAGACACCATGTTTCCAGGAATCCAAACCAACCTTGCCCTGTGCATAGGCACCACACAGCCCTCTCAGTGTCTCCATCCCTATTTGTCCCTTAGAGCCATAACCCCTGTGCCCCCACTCCCCATCCTGTCACCCCCACCACACAACCCCAAGGCCCTCACCGCCATACCCCCCAGTCCCACCTCACCCCCAAAGAGAGGAGGCTCCTCCAGGGTCACACAGGGCTCCTGCCACCCATGTTTGTCCAGCCCTGTGTGGTGACTGGCTCCTGCAAGCACTCCAGAGAGCCCGGGCCGACAGGAACAGAGGTGGGGAAGACTGTATGGGGTGGAGCTGGAACCCCCTTGCTCCTGACCTGGTGCTATAAGGAGATCCAAATGAAGTTACCCAGATGGGAGATGTTTGTCCTCACACACAGAGTCAGAGTGAGACCTGGACACAGCCGGGTGGTGGTCCTCGTATGAATCAGGGCCCCGAGTGTCTGGATTGCCGGATCCAGGGAAGGTGAGTGTCATGGAGGTCACAGAGCCCTGTGCCCAGTAGACAGGACAGGAGAGCCATAATGTGCCTGCAAAGGCCAGCCCTTGCACAAGGGACAAGAAAGCAGAAAAACCACGCCCCTCACCCTGAGAGGACATCTCCGATTCTTCTGTGCCAGCTTCGGGCACGGATGCTCCACCAGCTTTCCTCGTTTACCAGCGTCTGCCACAAGGCTCTGCTCAGGCCCAGGCAGGCCGAGACGGTGCTCATCACACCCCCCTCCCACACAGTTCTTTGGAATACGGTGGCCACTGCCAGCAAGGACCCCTGGGAAATCAGCTGACGCCAATAACCCTCCCTCAGAACCGTAAGGCCCCCACTGTTCCCTTGCTCCTCCACGTCGGCAGGCCACCACGGCTGTGTTGCCGAGCCCTCATCTGTCAGGTGCGGGGCCAGCCCACTGCTGCTTTTCCACAGCCTGCAGGCCACCCAGAGCTCAGCCCTCAGCAGCGCCTCTCAGCGCTCGCCTGGCTCCACTGCCGGGGCTACGGCTCACCCAGCCTCACGGTCAGGAGTCGGGCACTGGCTGGGCTGGCCACCCGCCAGCCTGACATTTCCAAACAGGCCAGCAATGCTTTGTCAGCAGGCAGAACACGCACCGTCAGCAGCTCCCCGGATACCAAATGCCAGTGTGGCTACCCAGGCATGGCGGGATGAGGCCTGGGCCAGGCGTGGGTGCAAGAGCTGTGGACGGGAGCCCTGGGTCTGCCCCGGGGAGAACAAGCTGATCTTTGCCAGCTAGCCAGCTCCAGTCTTCCCTCTCCCGTGACAGGTGTCCATCACAGCCCTGGGTGGGCCTCACCACCCCGCAACTCTCGTTGGCCTGCTTCTCCCAGGTGCCTGCATGGCCTAAAAATCAAAGCCACAGCTACCCCAAAATCCCAGGTGGGCTTTAGAACGCATCTCCTACCACATTGTTGGACCTGGCCTGGACAGCCAGCCGGGGACTGGGAGAGCAGTCAACAGCCACAGGCCCAGGCAAGTCTATTGAAAGAAAATGTGGGTGGGGCCAAGCTCCGCCCACAGCCCCACAGTTCCCTGGAGGGCCTCACCCACCAGCAGGTTGGCATTCAGGGTGGGGAAGCAAAGACAGTGACTGGAAGATGGAGTGTGAATGACTCACGGGTGTCACAGCTCCTTGACTTTCAAGGAAGTTAGAATAGACTGAAGTCAGTCCTAGACTGTGGTAACTGCTCATAGCAGTGCGGGCCAATTAGCATGTGACTGGGGATATGAAAACAAGGCTTTTTTCTCCTGTTGAAACACTTCAATACAAAATGTAGGAGGCTCTGCAGCTAAATGGAGCCTGTGAGGAGGACACTGTGCGGGAGACTCACTTGGGTCCCGGCACACGTGTCCCAGGAGCATGACGCTCCAGTACAGGACCCACGAGGACGTAAGCCTGGGAGGAAGTTCACTTTCACTCCAGCCAGCGTGGACAGAGCCATCCTGTCCAGTAATTAACATACGGTGCCCGGTGACAGCACCAGCTGGGGCAAGTGGGGGTGGGGGGGCTGAGATGGGCGGGGCAGCTGGGGCAGGCGTAGATCGAGGAGCAGGTACTGCAGGGCAGCAAGCCGATACCTGAGGACATGAACTGATATTGAGGAGACCCGGGTCTGCAGAGCAGGTGCTGGGCCCTGTCCCTGCTGTGGCTGGAGTGCGGCAGGAGGATGGAGGCGTCTTGGTCCTCTGCTCAGAGAGAGCCCCCTCTTCCCTGTTCCTATCGGGGACTCCAGCGCCTTCAGTAAGGCCTGAGCACGTGCAGAACGTCTATCAAAGGCTGTTCCTGGCGATGCCCTCCTTTGGACTACCTCTCCACTTAGTCGGCCTCTGGAGCCATTAGGAGGGCGTTGGGGCTCCGGTGCTGCAGTCCCCACAGCTCGCAGGACTGTGGAAGGCAGTCTGTGGCCTGGGGAGCGAGGCTTACTCCGGAGACCCAGCAGAATATTCTACAAGGGACGGAACTTGAGCCGTGCTCCCAGGTACTCAGGCTCCTGACACTCCTGACTCCTCAGCTCCATAATCCTGTGGCCATCAGTCACTAGGGCCAGGCCCAGTGTTCTGGCTGGACTCCGCCCCCACAGTCACCTGACTACAGCCAGGCTTTCCCCGCCCACGGTTACCTGGCACCCAGCCCCCTATAAAAGGGGGCTTCTTGGCCCCTCCTAGCTCTCTTCCCCACTTCTCTTGTCCCCTGTCCCCCCTCCCCATTCTTCTCCCCTCTTTCCACGTGGTCATGGCCAGCTCTCACCCTTCCAGCTTTTCTTTCTCTCTTTACTTCTCTCTCTCTTTTCCTTTTCCTACTTTCTTATACTAAAGCTTTAAAGCCACGGGCTGCCTCTTATCGAAACCCGCTGTGTAGGAGCCATGGAACAGGCCTCAGCGTCTCCAGCCACCAGAAAGCACCCAGGACCTCCCCGCCTGACCAGGCTTCCTCTACAGGTACATGGGGCCTGTGCCAGAGCAGCCCTGCATTCGGGGCAAGGGCCTTTCCCCCAGCCAGGCAGCCTTCCTCCGCAGGTACACGGGCGCCTGCCACCCCCGCCACCCCTGCACGGGTTCGCAGGCCCGGCACCGTTCGTTTTCCCTACAACAGCTGGTAGCCCCAGAGCTCCCTTTGTGTTTATCTCTTCCTTGTGACACCCTAGACCTGGCAGACTGACAGAAGCCAGCCAGGGCCCCTCAGCATCCTGGGCGCATCACCTCTCCCTCTCTGCCATTCCGCATCTTTGAGCTGGTGACCGTCGGCATCCCTGGATCAGTCACAACATAGATGTGGGAGGCTGAGGTACTGACCCCAACAGTTAGGACACAGGAGGGCCACCTTCTTAGAGCTGAGCCCTGACAGACAAGCTGACTGGGGCAGGACCCCGCCCAGCCTACCTTGTTCTCAAAGTCAGTCCTGCTTCTTGAAGGTCTTCTCAGGGCCGTGGATCCCACACTTGCTAACAGGGCTGCCAGGTCTAACTCAGGCAGATTGGTGGCTGATTGATGGGTAATTGTTTTACCTCTGAACAACCCAAGCCCCATAATTTCGAGGCATAAATCCCAGCCTGTCGGGCTTGGCTGACATGCAATGACACCCAGAATTAAACGGAAGCATAACAATTAACAGCCCATAAAAGTGTTTCTAGCAAGGGAGCACTACCGGCAGGCTCCATCCCCCGTGGGGCTCCCACAGAGGCCGCGTCCAGGAGGGAGGTGCTGCTCGCCCTTCCCATCAGCAGCTCCACTCCAGGCTAACATCACGCCCGCCCGGATCCAGCACTGCAGCACTGCCCGGGCCTGCATCCTGCTTAGGCGCGGCCCCTAAATAGAGAGCCTTAATCCTGCCACCGCTCAGCTCCTGGTATGACGGGCACCATGAGAGGACCCTTTACCCCCCAACCCTCCCTAGTCCTTTGGGGGTCACTAGTGACCATGTGCAGCCACATGCAGAGCTAGAAGTCAAGAGCCAAACTCCAAGAGGCCCACGGTGTCCCACGAGTCATTCCCACAGCACCATCTACCCTGCCCGGCCCTTATTCCCAGGGTCACCGTGCCCAAACGAGCCCTCGTCCTCAACCTCACGCCAGGGTCATTTTGGAGGAAGCCACACGAAGAGAGGCCAGCAGGTGGTCCTCATGTCTGACTCCCACGTGCTTCACCATCAGGGCCGCATGGAGGCCCACAGGGTCCAAAGCTCTTTTGGGGGCTGTGCGGCCCACTCCTGCTCCTGCCCTCAGGGTTGCTAAACTCCGGAGTCTCAGGCTGGACAGCCGTGAGCACAAAGGTTCCTCCTCCCAGATCCCCACAGGGCCTCCGGCTTGGGAGCCGAGCTGGTGAGGAAGGCCTCTGAGAAGTGAGGAGCCGTGACTGACCCAGCAGCTCCTGCCTCTGCCTCTGAAGTGCCCACAGCCAAGGTGTCCTCGGGTTCAGCCATTCCTATGCACTGGGGACAAGGACAGAGCTGGGACCTTCCTAGCGGCCCAGCTCGAGGTCCTGCAGGTGGGTCAGTATCAGCTCTCCTTCACAGCCAAGTGACCAAGACCGGCCAGGGCCTCTCATCACGTGGACACCCAGCCTTGTCCTGTTGGTAACTCTGCAGTATCTGTCTAAGTAGATCACCCTCCGCTGCCTCAGCTCAGCCTGTGAGGACAAAGCCACAGGAATCTAGAGGAGCCTTGCCAGCCAGTGCCAAGGGCATCATGGTGGCACATGGGTGTCTACTGTCCCCATCATGCACAAGTAGCAGAGCCTCCCGGGCCCCCTCTCCATCCTGGAGCGTTCCGACACCACAGGAGTGAGGCTTCAGACCCACGGGCCCCACCCCGCAGGCTCACTGCCTTGGCACAGCCCCCGTGCTGAGGCTCAGCCTGGCAAACACCTCGTCCCCGCCTTGAGAGCGGTACACAGCGGCTGCCTAGCTCTAGCGGCACTCAGCTCTGTTGTGAAACTCTGTAATTGCGATTTTTGCTTTTCTACTAACAGTGTTGCTAGAATCCTGCTCCAGAATGTTCTGAGTCCTCTCAGGAGGAGTACTGCCATGGGGTGCAGGGCAGACATGAGACTCCCCAATACCGCTCTCCTGGGGTAATTTCAGGGAGTGTCTGAGAGCAGGTCATCAGGAAGAAGCAGGGGCAGGCGCTGAAAGACACTGAGGGAGAGCAGACCTGGAGTGCGGCCGGAAGCACTGCCTCTCAACAGGGGGCACACTGCAGACAGTGGAAGGGCTGTCCGGTGGCTCGACAGTGTCACGGGAACCTCTGCGTGCTTGGGAGGCGCCCAGCGTGGGGTTCTGCACACCTGGAGAGCACACCTGAAGAGGCCATGTGCCCTGCCCAGCCTCGGGGCTCAGCCCTCTCCCTAGGCGCCCTGACAGGAGCCGAACTGCATTGGGAATTCAGGGCAGGTCCAGCCTGCGCACTGTGTTGGAGAAATGCAACACAATTAATTAGCCCCTAAAAAAAGTGCTTGAAGTGTTTATTGCAGGACGGCGCTCCTGGTTTATAAGCAGATGGGGAAATAAAGCGGTGGGGATGACAAGCCAGGAACAGCTGCACAGGGACCCGGAACCTAATTCATAATTCAGCAGACTAATCAGAGAACATCTTCTGCGAGCACCGTAATGAAGGGACGTGAGGCTGCAACCGATGAGGCGCTCCCACGGTGCCCACCACACCCTCTCGCCCTCCTCCCGCACAGCCAGACCGAAGGCAGCACATACCTTCTGCCCTGGGCCTGACACAGCCTCTGGATCCTCTGGCCCACAGAGACCTCAGCATCACAGAAAGGTCCTCTGTGCAACATTGCAAACACAAGCCCATTTTTCAGGGGCAAACTGAGGAACAACAAGACTGCACCCATGACAGTTCCTGATGTACACAGACCCACAGGAGCCCTCTCCGGGGTCCTCCAGGCTCGACAGCATCTTCCTTGTGGCCCGGGAAGCCTCCCTCCCTAGAGGCTGGGCGGGAGGAGGGAAACAAAGTGATGCTGAGGGCCCTAAGGAGGGTACAGTGGGAGCTTCCACACTGGGCACAGAGGGGGTCTAAACAGGCCGGGGCTAGGGACTGGAATGCAGACAGGGCAGCTCTCACGCCCTGAGCGGGAGACCTAGAATAATTGGACATAAAAATTCACATGCATTTTATGAATCTTCCAGCTCCGACAGGAGCCCAGCACTCGCAGCGGTTGCGGACTGTAAAATGTGTGGGATGAAATATTTGTGACAGCCGTAAAGTCCTTGTTTTCTCCTCGGCTGCTGTTGAAACAATGGGAGGCGGAGGGTGGACCCCCCTCAGCCAGCCGGACCCTGTCCCGCCTCCACACTCTGCGTGTACACAGCATTGAGATCCGGAGAGCTGCCCAGCCCCTCCCTGCTCTCGGTCAGGTGAAGCCTTGAGCAACTTGCAGGGGAGCACTCTCGGTGTGGGGTGCCCCGAGGAGGACTTCAGGGGCTCTGTGGAGTCTTAGCAGCACTCGTTCCTCACGGACCTCTCTGACTCACCTCACTGGAAGGGGTCAGACTCAGAACATAAATAGAGCTTGAGTCAGACCCTGCCCCAGCCTTTGTTGTACCCAAAGGTCCTTCTCTCAGACACGGATGCCTCCTCGTATGCTGTGAGGGTGTGTCCAGGGAGAGGCAGTTCTGCTATCCGTGCTATCTGTGGGTACCAGGGACCCCGCGAGGGCACGAGGGCTGTTTATGCACAACCTCGGCCTGCGGGCTGCAGGGCCCCGGCCGCTCCTTCTCTGCGCAGCCTACCTCAGCTAGCCGCATGGGGCTGAAGACAAAAAGCAGAAGGGACGGGCTGGACCACTCAGCACTGGACCCTGGATCAGGACAGAGAGTTCGGTGTGCCACTTGGCTGTGAAAGGACACACGGGACACGGCACAGCCCCAGAGAGACAGAGCTTTAGGACAGCTGGAGCCTACCACCTTGATCCTGATCGAGCTGCACCCATGTGCCTCAGTGGCTGGGGCTGGGCAGAGCCACTCTGGGAGGACTGGGCACTGGGCTGGGGCTGGGCAGAGCCACTCTTGCCCCCACAAATGCCAAGCCAAGTTGCATTCTGAAGCAGCTAGAGGTCCTGGGATCCATTATCTTCTCCTAAGACAGGTATTAGCTTGTTGTGACTGGACAGAACACTGGGGTACAAGGGGGCCAAGGGGGCCAAAGAGAGAGAGAGAGAGGCATAAGCAAAGAGGGGAAAACAGTGTCCACCCCAGCTCTGAGGTTCCAGTACAGGCAGGCTACCCTGGGCCTCCAGCAAGCACTATCCTGAAATAGTCTCTGCCTAGGACTCTCCTGCCTAGAGGGTGGGCACCCCAATGTGGAAAGCCAAGACAGGGGCTAAACACCTGCCAGAGCAAGGGGGGGGCTTCGCAGGTGGTCAGCCCTTGCTACCCCAACGGACTGGCTCAGGACTCTGGGTAACAGACCAACCACAACCACCTCTTGGCTGGGCTCCTAAGGACCAGAAGGGGCAACCTAATCTCTGGCCACCACGCCCAGCGGGATGCTCTGCCCCCCAGCCCAGCCAGCTCCCTGCACGCACCCCGGCCTGCAGCTGCCGACTGACGAGGGACCAGGAGTTCTACAGTATGGCTCCTGTGCTTGCTGCCCCCAGGGCCCTCTCCCAGCCTCTGCAGCAAGTGGAGAGCTCCCTCGTAGTACCCCAAGGGAAGGCACCAGGCAGCTCTCTTCCGCACTGGAGGGCCTTTCTTGCTTGTCTCTGATTTCTGCAATCTCAAGCTTTTCCGAAGGTGGTGGGTTTCTCGAGGAATCGGAACGGTCAGCGCCAGCAAGAGCCACGGGTGGAGGCCCAGCAGCCGAGGGGGGGGCCTTGCAGGCTCACCATCTGCTGAGGGTCCCCCGGGGGGCTCCGCGTCCTTATGCAGCCACACTTGGGCTGTGCCATCCCCTGGGTGCATTTGTGTCCCTCCTTAGGGATGTGACAAGATCATTCTACTGCTGCTGCGACGGTTGCATTAACTTGTATCTAATGGGACGTTCAGCTATTGGGCACGGAGCAACTGCAGTTTAATTAGGCACCGGAAAGCAGTACATTAATTAAAATAGCAAACGACTCAGCACAATGCAGACCTACCTGGAAGGAGAGCCGAGCTTAGGAGCAGAGGGGAGGCCCTGGGCGTGCCCCCTCCCCCGTGTCATCCTGGGGGTCTGTGTGTCTGTCAGCCGTCCGCACCGCGCCTACCAACAGCGTCTGCAGCACCCAGGGGGACAAAGCCCTCGTTGTTCCCTCACCTCCCTACACACAGAAAGCTATCCCCAGGGAACGCAAGGGCCCAGGAGCAGCTGGAGACTGCAGTGAAGGGCAAGTGTCACAGGAGAGAAGACAAGGAAGGCCCCGAAGCCAGCGGTGCCACAATGGGCCTCGCAGGGAAGGATCCCTGTCCCATCTGTCCTCTGCACCTGGCTCTCTGTGGACCCCCTGAGCTCTTGTCCCTCTGTGGTAATGAGCATGACCGTTCACCCCAGGTTCTAGTATTTGCTGCATTCAGGAGAAAGGCCTTATATGGCTTTAGGAACAAGTGAGCCAGCCTAGGACAGACGCTACACTCTGCCGTTCCTGAACTAGGACACCCTTCCTCCCGGCTGGGCCATCGGTGCTGCTGCTGCTGCTGACGGGTCACTGACCCAGCTCCATGGCCCCCCAGGACAGTCCTGACCTCGGTTATCACAGCTCAGCAGCAGCAGACCGAGGAGGGAGTCGTGGCCTCCTCCCCGGCTCTCGGCTGTCCTTGGGGTCTGTCTGCAGCCATCCTTCTGTCCACCTTCTCCTGCCTTCTCATGCTGCTCTTAGGAGCCTTGATGGTCCCCGATCCCATAAGCGGGCAGCGGGCAGCCCTGCCTCACACACACGTGTCCCTTTCCCCACAGCTGGAGGGCTCAGTTAATGACATGGAGGAGAAGGTTGTTAGCCAAAATGTGTTATTAATGAGGAGGTCTAACTAGGCAGGCCACTAAATCACTTAGCTTCACCAGATCCCTGGGGAAGAGTGTGGGGGAGGCGTCAGGACTTTGGAGGGACTGCTGGGATGAAGGGTGGGGCACAGGGCTGCACAAGCCTCATTCAGCAGTGATATGGCGGTTATGAGGGGGCAGCCACCTGGCTGGCCGAGTTTGGGACCCTTGGTGACTAAGGCCTCAGTCCCCATGGCGGTGACGAAGTGAGCAAAGCCCGCAGGAGTGTCAGATGCCCCTGCCTCTGGACCTCGCCTCCTCAGCTCCATGCCCCACGCACAGTCCTGACCTCAGTCTAGACGGCCCAACCTAGAGCAAGAGCTCGGACCAGGTGTCTCCGCAGCTTCTGGGTGGGGGACAGCCCAGGTCCCCAGCAGATGGCAGGGGCTCATCTGGCCTGTTGACGGGAAGATGGAGAGTGGAACCACTGTGCCACCCACAGGGTCAGAGCCAGGGGCACCGGGAGCTGGAGCTGGACCGGAGGGGAGCTGTGCAGGTGGGGTGGGGCCATCAGAAGCTCAATCCGCCAGCAATCAGGACGCCAGCACCCCTCCCACCACCTCCGAGCCCCAGACCCTGGAGCTGAGCCATTCCTGATGAGGAGGCCATTGAGGCAGGAGGACCAGGAACCGCGTACTAGAGAGGCCTAGGGCCTCTTCAACCCTGGGTAGCCCCGACATCTCAGGCCTGTTTACCCATCCACGTGCAACCATATGTGTGGCAGAGGAAAGGAGAGAACTGGTGTTTCTCCCCGATGGTGAGTACAGGCCAAGCTCGTACCTGTTCCACCTTGGCTGTGGAAACTATCTGTGCTAGAAGACAGCGCCACCACCCCAGGCCCTCTATTTCTCCAGCGATGTCTTTTCTGTTTTGAAAAACTTTAAACCCTCAAAAAATAGGACTGCAGGGGCAGCCTAGCGTCCTCTCCTCATACCCTGGTGTGCCTGTCACACGATTCCAGGGTCACCGCCCATAGCTACCATTGCCACAGCAGCGATGGCCTCTGAGCTCCAGAGGGGGTGATTATAGACCTGATTATTGCCATCAGGGGCTGCTTCCTGGTGAACCTTCACAGTAGTAGTGATGGCTGAAACAGGGCCTATCCGTGTCCTCCCTGGTGATGGAGACACAGAGGGCTCCCAAGGGGACAGTCTCTTCTTTGACACTGGAATGAGCTTCTAGGTCTACCTCTGATCTCTGCCCCGCCGGTGACCACCCCGGTTGTCATTACTGCGGTGCTGGGACTGTGCCACGGCCTCTGGGACACCCCAATCACTCTTTACATGAATTTTTTTTGTTTGTTGTTGTTGTTGCTACTGCTGTTGTTGTTGATCTTCAGACAGGGTTTCTCTGTGTAGCCTTGGCTGTCCTGGAACTCACTCTGTAGACCAGGCTGGCCTCAAACTCAGAAATCCTCCTGCCTCTGCCTCCCAAGTGCTGGGATTAAAGGCGTGCTCCACCACTGCCTGGCCTCTTTACATGAATATTGATGGCGCCATCTTGAGTTAGATCCCGGGAGGACAGAAGAGCTGACCCTTGGTGGTTCAGAAGCCTTGCACCATGCACCTTCTCCCCTGAGGCATCATGGGTAAGCACCCAGTATCGCTGGAGTATAAAGTCTGGCCCCTTAATCCCCGTGTCGAGAGCCAGCCGGGTGATTCTGGATTCACAACACCGCCAGCTGCCGGCAATGGTTCTCAGTCCTCTTGGAAGTATGGTGACTAGGGGTGGCCCCGCTTAGAGTCCAGCCAGGAGGGCATGGAAGGGAATGACCTCACAGCAAAGTCTGTCCAGCCAGGGCAGGAGAGGCCCTTCTGCATGAGAGGCTCCATTTCCCCAGACTCTATTCCTATGTGGGCTCCCAGAAGACTCCAAGTCATTGTCCAGAGCTAGCAGAGTCAGCCAAGACAAAGCACAGAGTGAGAACCCTCTCACCGGAGGTGCCCCTCCCCCAGCGGGTGAGGACTTCCTGTGAATCAACGCACGCGAATGTCTCAGGATGCACCAGTCTACTAGCCTTGAGACTCAAGATGCCCATGGCCACATACAGCCAAGAGAAACAAGGAAGGAAGGAACCAGGCCCCACCGTGCCGCTCAGAACTAACTTTCTGGGCACAGGCGTGCTATCTCGCCCTCCAGGTGAGAAGCCCAGCTCACCCTGGCTTACAGCCTAGAAGCGAATGTGGCCAGGAAGCCGACTCACCACACGGCAGCAGCAAGGTGCACGCGCTGCTCGGAGCACCGGCATGGATAGGCATTCGTTTAACTTTCTCTTTATTGTAATTACTTAGAAAACTATTAAACGCAGTTATTCATCATTGAGTAATTATTATCTGCTCTTGTATTAATTATCCGGCCACCGGGAATGTCACCAAGATTTAAGATTTTTAATTGTTAATATTTCTCAAACACAAGAGGAATCTAGTGCAGCTCAGGTAAAGTAGGGTGGGGCCACCTGGCCAAGTGTCTCCACGGCCGAGTCCCCAGCTCTTGGCCCCAGCAGGGTTCTGGGGTACCTGAGCCCTAGTGCCAGTCCCTTTCTTGTCCCTGAATTCTTCCACTCTCCAGCACTGTGCTGCACTCGGGTCCCTGGGCCCAGAGCAGAGCGCCTGGGCCAGCATCCCAGCCAAGCGCCTCTCTGCCTCCCAGCACGGTCCAGCCGGCCCTCTCCTGTCTAACTGCTGCTCCTGCAGGGCTGCTACAGTTTGGGACAGGACAGTCAGTGTATCTTGAGCTAAAAAGAACATTTAATCTTGGTTAAAAATAAATAAGTGGAACTATTGGAAAGGAAAAGGGGGCTAGTACGCACTTCAAGCGGACAGAAGGTCATTGCCTGGGAAGGTCCCCTTTCAGGACACTGGGGGCCTGGCTCCTCCTCTCCCTCCTGTCAGGCTCACTGGAAGCTGGTAGTCAAACTTTGCAGGGAGCCAGTAGTGATACACACCTTTAGTCCCAGTACCCAGAGGCAGGCGGACCCCTGAGTGGGAGGCCAGCCTGGTCTACAGAAGGAGTTCCAGGACAACCAGGGCTACACAGAGAAATCCTGTCTCAAAAAACAAACAAGACAAAATCCCCTTTGCCTAGCACCGCTAGAAGACCATTCCCTTACACCCTTCAGTGGCATGGTACACACCCACAATGGCATCTCTGAGCCTGTGAAGTGGGGAGGGACAGCAGCTGCCCTGGGTTGGTGAGGGACAGAGGATCAGTGGTGGTAGTTGTGTCCCTGGGTCTCTGTGTAAAAGGACAGTCGTCCAAGCCCTGGACCCCAGCCCGCCCTCTCCCTGCTCACCTGGAGGTGGCTTCATGTCCATATGCCCTCTGATAGTATGACAGCAAGACCAACAGTCCTAGGCAGCAGGGTGGAGGCAGGGCCTGCTCCTGTAGAAGCCAGCCTGCCACTGGGTCGAGGGAGTTAGAGCCAGAGCAGCCTGGAGACCAGGCAAGGAGGAGGCAAAAGAATCTGCGCCCATTCAGCCCTCAGCCTCAGCCTCCAGGTCCTGCTGCTGTCCAGGGCTCCACCCTGGGTTCCCAGGGAGACCCAGCAGCCTGGAGCCGCCAGTGCGTCCTCTGTCAGGCTACCCTCATCCATCTCGCCCTGTGCGTTCCCTCCTCTCTCCTCTCCTGAATACACAGCCCCCTCCTCTAGAGCCAGGATCAAGGTCATCAAGAGATCTGGGCTCCCGTAGATGACCCAGCCCTGACCCCTGGGTGGCACAGGCCCGGCCTCAGCCAGTGCCTGCCCGCTGTGTATGATGGGCGGCTTGGAGCGGCAGTTGTAATTAGTGTGAGCAGTGCTTCATTTGACAGGGAGGAAAATCCCATCTTGGAAACACACGTCGGATGCAGGTTCAATTTTCCCCAAGAGGCCATAAAACCCCTTTCCCAATCACCTGGTCCTGTTGGCTGCCAGCAATGCTAATCCTAGAGATGTTATTTAGAGCGGAGACATCACTTGGGGTGCAGAGATCAGGCCCCAGCCCCTCCCTGAGGAGCGTGGGTTGCTCCTGCAGAGGCCCCAGAAGACAGATGATTGAAATTCTCCAGAGGTGGGCTCACTGGCAGGTGGGGAGACTGGGAACCCAGACCGCTGCAGGGATCGCCATACGTGGGATCCTTTGGCCCCACTGGTCTATAGACCAGTTCTTCTGGTCCCTAACCACCAGCCTGCACCTTCAGCTCCCTTCAAGATTGGTACCATTTTCTGGACTATCATTAAAAATCGTTTCCTTGATTACCGGGGTAACAATGAAAACACGTAATTGAATCTTCAAGAAATTACCATTTTTATAACTCGCGCCTAGTTCCTGAGATAAATTAAACGTCTCTCTCCTATTGCAAGCAGCTCTGGCAGCGAACGAGGGCCTGATGGCGCCCTTTATCACCGACACAGGCTTCAGTGAGAAGATGCTGCTGCCTCCAGGGAGGTCTGGCGGCGTCTCCTGGCTAGCCTGTGTGGTGAGGCAGCCCCCCCCCCCCGCCAGCCAGAGGGTGGTTGGGCTGTGGGATCGCTAGCTCCTCAGCTAGCCCGGTTGGGGGGAGGTTGGGGGGAGGGCAGTGGAAGGACCATTGTAGCCCATGCTCCCTCCAAAACACAAGGCCTCTGGCCCAGGAGCTGTGGCTGGGGGTCCAGGCAGAGGCGGGGGCCGCAGGCAGGAGTGCAGTACGCTGAGGACGGCAGTGAGCAAGAGGTGTGTGAGTGTGAGGAAGGAGTGGAGGTGAGGAACAGGGTGAGGAACAGGGCCGGAGGGCGGGGGCTGAGACGCAGACCAGAGCCACACTTAGCATGGCAAGACCAGGATTGACGCTCATGCCTTCCCTTTGGTTAAAGGCAGCCAAGCCCACCGGGCCCAGGAAGCTCACGGTCAGTCAGCTGAGAGGCTGCTGAAGGAGCGGCCAGGTGAGCCGCGTGGAGCGGGGAAGGGGGCGCTTAACGGACGGAAGAAGTCTGCAGGACTCTTAGGAGGGCTTGCAGCAGTGGTGGGCACTGTGAGGCAGGTAGACTCTCAGGTAGACTCTTGCTGGCTGAGGGAAGAGAGGCTACAGGCTCCAGACTCAGGGACAAGTGGTATCCACTTGCTAGCCGTGCTTAACAGAAGCAGCTGTAAACAGGGGTGCATAGAGAGAAGCCCCCCGGGGGCAAGAGAGGAGGCGAGGGCACACATGGACAGATGGTTTGCTGTCTAGATGGGAGAAAGGGTGGCTTACAGAGCCAAGGTCTCCAACCTTGCCATCTAGACAGACTCAAAGGCTGGAGTCGCCAGGAGCATGGAACTCTGGCTCGGAAAGGCCTGTGTCCTCCTAGACAGTGGTCAGGGAGGTCTTTAGGCAGCGCCCTCTGGTGGAAGAGGTGGGACGTGCAATGCGGAGTTACCATGCAGGCAGCATTCTGAAGGGCGGGTGTGCCACGGCAGCAAATGTGCCCTCCACGCCACCCCGTCGGCCTCTCTTTACTCGGGGCTTCCTCGTCTTGACAAAGCTCTGTCACCCAAAGGCTCGCCTGGAGCTCCCGAAGGAGACTCATGGTCAGAAGACAGCGTGCAGCCTGTCTGTTCCTGTCACTGACACCATGCTGGGATGAGGAGCCGTGACAGCACACCATAGGGCACAAATATACTAGGGTCTGTGGGTGACAGGGACATCCTACTTGGAATCAAAGATGGCTTACCTTACACGCCCACTCCATCCCGAGGGCAGAGCCCAGACTTTTGGCCCGGCCCTTTGATGCCATCACCCAAGGCCTAGTCGCCTGGGCCGAGAGGGCCAAGGTCGAAAGTCCTAATAACAAACGGGCAGAAAAACGTCAGGCTAGGCCCTGGGCTCTATGCTGAGTCTCCTCAGCAAAGGCCTGTCCCCGCCCACATGTGTGTGTGCCTCAAGGCCTGACAGACACAGTTTTGAGCACTATGCACCCACTCCAGCCAGGCCTCCAGGTCCTCCTCCCCAGACTGAAGGCAGAGTCCTGGCAGGCGGTCCCCACCCTCCTAGAGGAGAACTGCTTGGAGCCCCTGGGTTACTCTCAGCCAATGTGTCAAAGACCTGGTACTACAGCAGTCCCACATGCCGGCTGGGACCATCCTGCCCTGCCCTGATCACATAGCCCCGGGACGACTTATCCTAGCTGTGACTGCATTGTCACAGACAGAAGTCAGTCCAGAGCTGCCTGTCTGCAGGACAGAGGGAACGCACAGGGCTGGGAAAGTCTAGGATAGTTTACTTCATACTAAGCTTCCCTCCCGGAGCTGTAACCTCTAGAATTGGGAATTCCCAGAAGACCTCAAGGACCCAGCCCACCTAGTGCCCTCTTTGCAGGGATGAGACATGGAGACAGGATCTCACTGTGCTAAGCAGTGGGGTAGCTGTGACCACACGGATACCCCTCATGGAAGCCACAGATCCGAGAGGGGGTGGATGCTCGGTGCCTGCTGTCGCTTCCTTGGCACAAGGTTCTGCCCGGTGGACTCTTCAGTTTCTCCCTAGCCTGTCTGCCCTGGGTGCTGGAGCCCATCTGTGCCTGGTGCAGGGTTGTGGCACCATCTGGTGGTAAGTCTAAGAACTGCAGTCTACTCCTGGGCTCTGCCTGCCACCAGCAGGAGGCGGGAGCCAGCTTTTGGCAGCTTAAAGTGACCTCTCATTTGTTCACAGTCCCACTTCAACCTGAGAGTCTTTATGTCATCAGGATACAGAGATAGGTCTTTGGAGTTTATAGCCTGGCACTACTGCCTGCGCTGACAGGTAGGCCAGTATCTATCAAGAAGAGTAGGGTCAGGTAGAATAGAACAGGAGAGACAGCATCCCAGGGTCTAGCCCCAGCCAGGTATTGAGCACGAGGCAGCCCATTCATGCTGACTTTCTGGACACCACTGTCCGTAGGGAAGTAACAAGAGGACAGATCTGGCTCCTAAGAACGGAGAGGGGTCCTCCACTTGGGCAGGGACGCCGACGTCCAGCAACCGCGGGAAGCAGAGGGGCACGGCGGCCAGCATGCTATCTCCCAGCATAAGGCCGCAGAGGATGGCTATCTGCTGGGACTGTGTCTCTCACAGGGTTGTCTTTAGCACTCTTGTTATCTTTCTGATTATTAAAGTTAAAAATATGAGTGGTTAAGAGCACTGACTGCTCTTCCAGAGGTCCTGAGTTCAATTCCCAGCAACCACATGGTGATTCACAACCATCTGTGGTGGGATCTGACGCCCTCTTCTGGTGTGTCCGAAGACAGCTATAGTGTACTCATATATGTAAATAAATCTTTTTTGTTGTTGTTTTGGTTTTTTTGTTTTTGTTTTTGTTTTTTTCGAGACAGGGTTTCTCTGTATAGTCCTGGCTGTGCTGGAACTCACTCTGTAGACCAGGCTGGCCTTGAACTCAGAAATCCGCCTGCCTCTGCCTCCCAAGTGCTGGGATTACAGGCATGCACCACCACGCCCGGCTTTGTAAATAAATCTTTTTTAAGAAAGCTAAAACTATGAGCAGTGGCTTCCAGAGAGTGATTGGGGGCAAATGGCCTGTCACCACACACATCCTGGGAACATCGAAGCCATGTCTAGTAGTGAGCACCCCAAGGGTGGACCTTCTCTCCCAGAGCTTTAACTTCTGGAATTGGGGATTCCTAGAAGACCTCAAGGACCCAGCCCACCTACTACATGGAGACAGGACTTCACTGTGTATACTAGGTTGGCCTCAGACTCATGGCAATCCTCCTGCATCCACCTTACCCAGTCTTGATACACACGAGCACGGACCAGCATGCCTAGCAGTCCTGAGGCCTTCTTTTGCCCACCGTGGTCCCAGGACCCAGCTTGCTCTGCACCCTCCTCTCCCCGCGGACTGGAGAAGGCTGAGGTCACACAGCTCTCAGAAGCCCAGAGGCCTAGCAGCCTCTACCTTCTGGCCCTGGGTAACTTGACCACTTCATCCTTCAACTGCCCCGCTATGAGTCTGAGGACACCTGGAAGGTCACAGGCCATGACTCAGAGCCAAGTGTCATCTTTCCTCTCTAACAAGCAAGGGAGAGCTCATGCCTGGGCCACGCCCTAGGTCCTGGGAAGGAGATGAAAGGCCTGATGAGAGTCCTGAGTGGCAGGTAATCCCAGGGCTGCTCCAGGCACATTCACCCAGGGTCTGTAGGACCCTCTAGTCCTGTGCAGGGTGCTTTGGGGCTGCAAGTGGTGGGTAAGGGCCAGAAGCCCAGGTTAAAAGTACAAAGACGAGACTCTCTCACGGGTCTGGCTGGCTCTAGACCTGAGTTCCACTCAGGCCCTGAAATGAGCATGGGCCAGTGAGCATCAAGGCCACGGCGAGGAGAGGAGAATCTGCCCAGATGGACCCTGACTTCATCTCAGCTGCAGGCAAGACGCTCCGGACACCACAGCCTCCTCTCTCCTCTCCTCAGCATCCCCTAGGCACCAGCCGGGGTGGGGGAGGGGTGGTGTGAGCCTGTCTGCATAGCTAGCCCCTTACCACCACTTCAGGCTCCTCAAGGCCATCTGGGTGTCATGGCAACATGGGCAGGAAGCGGCTGCCATGGCAACTGGTGTCCAGGGAAATGTGCTGCCTAGCAACAAGGGCTAGGGCCACTCTAGCTCCTCAAAGCACACTCTAGTGTCTGCGTGTGTGAGTCTGCATCATTCGAGGGCCCCCAACCAACGCAGACCCGGCTCTTCTTCTGCATGAGGCTGGGGCTCCGCACAGACCCTCACCCCGCCCCAGCACACCCATCTGTAGGGCATTCGACACGCTAGCACAGCTCGTGCTCAGTGGAGCCGGCCGTGCGGCGGACTCGGGGCTCTTCTCTCCGACTAGACTCCCTGTCCTCTCGCGGCACTCTGGAGCTCAAGAGCATCCATGGAGAAACGGGGAGGCATCTGACTTCGGGGCTATCTGAGAGAAACCAGCCTTCCAGATAGGGCACAGCCCTAGGTAAGGGGATCAGAGACGTCGGCTTCCGGGTTAAGGTAGGTACCTAAGGTCTCAGAACCTACGAGCACCTGGAGAGCCCCCGGGCCTTCACCCAGGCTACTCAGTAGCTGCAGCCCAACTCGAGCACTTGGAGTTGCGACCTGAGGACCCTAGCCGACAGCCTTAGTGCTGAACTAACAGGACAGCATCATCCTGAGTATCTACTGGGCTCTTGCCAAGTCTGGAGACTCAGAACATGGGACGAAGACACCACTCCCACCAATGTCAGCTGCTCAGGGCCTTTGCTGGGGCTGCTCCTTCATACCAGCCACCGAGGCCTTCCTGGGCTCCCGTCTCTGAGGTCATCACATCCTGGTAACCATGAAACCCCAGAGAGGAACAAACAGGCTTAGAAGACCCTCGGGGACCTGAGTAGGCCGCTGCTGAGTACTTTCGGACATGCTGAGGCAACTCCAGGCCCCTCCTGTGGTGGGACTGCCAGCCTCTGTCTGTACTGAGTGTGTAGATGCATGCCATTCTGGAAAAACGCAGAACTCCAGCTGTGTGCCAGCTGGGCCCACCGGAGCTCTCACGGTAGCACACACCGGCTCCTCTGCCACAGGGGCCAGTGGTCCCTGACGGGTATCCATTCCAGGTCTGCGAGACAACAGGAGAGGGGCCGTCAGACTGTAAGGGGCCTCAGCAGTCTGAAAGCGGGACTCAGCTAACTCGGGGTACAAGGCTGGGAAGCAGGGACTGGCTGGGCAAACTCCAGCCCCAGGACTGATTATGGCAGCTGTCAACAGAAGTCCTTGGCAAACTCCCGGGTCTCATCACTGCAGACATCAGAGCTGGGGCAGAGAGGTGCGAGGCAGGAGGCCTTCCTGCTTCGACGGGGACCATCCCTACAGGTTAACAGGAAAAACTACCTGTTAGCCTTCTGGACTCCTTCATAAACAGAGACAGAAAACACCCAGATGTGTTTTTATTAGAAGAGGGTCTCCTGGGAAGTCCCAGATCAAGAATAAAGGAAAACAGAATGAAAGAACCATAAGGGAGAAAGAGAAAAGGTTGCAGCCAAAGGTCTTCTCCAAAACCACTGCATCCTGGAAAGAGAACAGGGAACCCTGAAAAAGAAGAGGCATTTAGGGGCTCACAGTGACCTCCAGTGATGAAAAATATGACCAGTGAGATTCAAAGTTGTAAAAAAAAAAAAAAACCATGTTACATAACCCTTTGGTCAATTATTGACGACATGTGGTCCCATAAGAATGCATAATCGGATGGAGGGGAGGGGCAGGGGAAGCTGTGGGGGTGTAAAGTAAGCAACTTAATTTTAGAAAATCAGTAATCCTCACACAGACAGACAGACGGACAAACAGAATGTTTAATAGCAAGGACTGGAAGTGTAAATCAGTGGTAGATGCCTGTGGTTGTGTGCAAAGCCCTGGGTATCATCCCAGCACTGCTGAGAAAATGTTGATAATTAGACACTCGCATCAAGCGTCGTGACATAACACATCTCTCACGCTTGCGCTGGGAATGGCAGGAATACACTACCGCATGGTCAGTGCAAGACAGTGTGGAGCATGCATCACACAGCCCAGGACTGCAGACGACAGGGCATGCCTGTGCTGACTCTGGCGCTTTACCACAGGACACTTTTTGTTATTTTGGTGTGCCCTTTGTGTTTGTGTTTTTAAAAGGCTTTACTGTAGAATGCAGCTGAGGTAAGCTGGAGCGTCCTCTGGCATCTGTGCTTTGTGCCTCTCACCGGCACTCTACCCCGCTCTCCCTGTCTCCCATCGCTCCTCCCAGCAATCAGGGAGCCGCGGGTCTCCACACCCAGGTTCCACGCGGCCCAGCTCTATGGCACCATCTAGGCTTACACATGTATGCTTTAGAATGCCAAATCACCTACCGGCAAGTTCTTCGGAATGCACCCCGTCATTACGTGACACGAGGCTGGATAGTGAGAAAGAAGAGCTTAGACAGCTCAGCCAGCAGCAAATGCTTGCCAGTGAAGCCTGAGGACCTGAGACTGATTCCTGGAAGCTCTGTAAAAAGCCAGGGATGGGGGCTGGAGAGATGGCTCAGCAGTTACGAGCACTGACTGCTCTTCTGAAGGTCCTGAGTTCAAATCCCAGCAGCAACATGGTGGCTCACAACCATCCATAATGAGATCTGACCCCCTCTTCTGGTGTGTCTGAAGACAGCTACAGTGTACTTACGTATAATAATAAATAAATCTTTGGGCTGGAGCAAGTGGGGTCAGAGTGAGCAGAGGTCCTGAGTTCAATTCCCAGCAACCACATGAAGGCTCACAACCATCTGTACAGCTACAGTGTACATAGAATAAATAAATAAATCTTTAAAAAAGCAAGCCAGGGGTGATGACTCACAGGCCCAGTGCTAGTGCAGATCTGACCGGCCAGCTACCCTCCTCTAATCAGAGTGCCCAGGTCCCAGTGAGAGACTCTGTCTCAAACAAGACAGAACACATCTGACAGTCTCTTCTAGCTCAAGACATGCAAGTAGCCAACACACACACACACACACACACACACACACACACAGAATAAATTGTTTTAAAGTAAGAGAGAGCTGGGACTTAAAGGAACTGACATACAGATATCCAAGCCACATAGACGAGACCCAGAGTTCCGAACAAATGTGAAAAGCAGAAGAGATTTCGTCAGTGAAATATTGTACCCCAAAATGGAACACTGACGGGGTAGAGATGGCTCAGCAGTTAAAAGCAGTTGCTGCTCTTGCAGAGACCAGAGTCCAGTTCCCAGTCCCCTCAGCAGGTGTTTCCCAACCACCTGTAACAGCAGTTACGGGATCCAGTGCGATCTTCTGGGTCCTGTGTGCATCTGCACACATGTGTACACACAGAGGGGGGAGGGGAAGGAGGGAACAAGGAAGAGGAGAGAGGGAGAGGAGAGACAGAGAGAGACAGAGGAGAGGGGAGAGAAAGACAGAGAGAGGAGAGAGGGGAGAGAGACAGAGAGAGGAGAGAGAGGGAAAAGACAGACAGAGAGAGGAGAGAGAGAGGAGAGAGGAGAGACAGAGAGACACAGAGAGAGGAGAGAGAAGGGAGAGACAGAGAGGGGAGAGAGAGACAGAGAGAGGAGAGAGGAGAGAGAGAAGAGAGAGGAGAGGGGAGAGAAAGACAGAGAGAGAAACAGAGAGGAGAGAGACAGAGGAGAGAGACAGAGAGAGAGAGACAAAGAGACAGAGAGAGAGAGAGAGAGAGAGAGAGAGAGAGAGAGAGAGAGAGAGAGGAGTAAAAATACATTGGCTATTAAAAATAGAAAACAAACCAGCTAGGGAGAAGCAAGGGGGTGAGAGGCTTCCCTTGTACACAGACCCTAGACCGCACTGTGAGCGAATAAAGCTCGCGGGTTGGCCCCTGAAGATTGGCGGCAGCAAGCCATGTGTCAGCATGGACCTCTAGGGTCAAAGAGAGGGTGTCAAGGTCACTGGAGTGGCAGCAGAAAGCATCCTCAGACTGGCATTCCAGACCAAGCCAGAGGAAGATGCCTGGAGCCCTGTGTCCTGTTAGCTGTCCTGACTCTTAGGCATGCGCAGTTATGATTTAGCCCTTCTGAGCGCGGCGACTTTACTGGCCCTGAGGGTGTAATCAAAGGGTGAAGTCTCAGTGACCTTGGCCAGCCACCTCTACTCTGCTCGACCCTGACAGGGACGACAGGGACGCGGCAGAAGGCCTTGAACCTGGAGTCACGATAGCTGCCATTTTGCCGCACGTGATTTCTCCCAGGGCTCAGCTTTTCCCAGAGCCAGCCTTCTGAGAATGAATGGGCACCGTGAACAGAGAAACGAAGATATATGGCAGAGGCTTCGGGCGAGGCAGGAGCCGCCCACCCTCCTCCCTGCAGCCCCAGCCCCAGCCCATTGTGACCTCCCTGACTGTACCCAGGCCTTTGTGACTGTCACCCTGGTAGACTTGTGAGCCAGAGTGACATCCAAAGTGCCCTCAAAGAGAGTGGCAGGTTAGCCAGGCCAGAGCCTGGACCCGGGGTCAGGAACGGGTCACGGGGACCAATGGAGGGGCCCAAACCCCTGGGGTCCTGCGGGCACTCCCACCCCCAGCATCCCCAGGCCCCAGTTTCAAGCAGCCATGGTGGGTGCCTGGATCAGCCCTGTCAGGGATTTGTAAGGTGGCCCTGTCTGGTCCCCCTTCAGTCCACTCAGTCATTAGAGTCTTCCAGACCGTTCCCAGCTCCAGGAACAGGGGGTGGGGGACCCAGAGTGGGAGGAGAGGCCCCTGGGATGTTTCTGTCAAGTGAAGGGGAGATCCCACGACAGAGAGCTCGAGAGCCAGCAGGGGCCAGACCAGAAGGGGAGGTTGAGGTAGAGTGGGGCTGGCCCCTCCATCCAGGGCATGAGCAGGGGCCACCTAGGCAGACAGGACCCCCCCCCTCAGGACCCAGGCCCTGCCCATGCCCAACGCTACCTCCCAGAGGAAGGGCCACAGCGTCATCCAGACCAGCTCCCACACAGCTTCAGGGAGGGACCCTGGGGTCTGCAGAGCAGTCCTTTCTGCAGCTGGAGCAGGAGAACCACAGTCTGGTGAGTGCATTCCATAGGCCAATCGGAGCCGTAGCTTCCCGCCTGAGAAGCAGCCAGGCCAGGAACCCCCCCCCCACCTTTCTGCCCCCTCCCCCAGAAAAGGCAGAACCAGGACCTTCGGGAGCAACTGGGGGCCCTCCTGGGGCCAGGGCAGCAGTTCCTACCTCTCTGCTCGGAGCACTCAAGCTGCACGGCCCTGGCCTGGGTAAGCGGGAGCACGCAGCAGTGCCGGACCCACGCAGGAGCACCTCCAGCTGGCCACAGCCTTGGGCACGGCCCAGGGCCTTTCCCACAGTCCCCTGAGCCAGCCACCCGGCCCCTGGAGCGCGGGGCACCTGTGCAGCTGTCACGGCAGGAGCTCTGCCCAGGGAAGGAGTCCTTTGTGCGGCAGTCCCAGGTGGGCCCTGGGGAGAGGGGCTTGGCCTGGGGAGCGGGGAGCAGGCTCCTGTGCCCACACCGCTCCTCCCCACGCAGAGCGAGCTGCAACAGATCCGACTGTCCTTTGAGAGGAAGAAGATGGCCATTACCGAGGTGCCTGCTTGGCCTGAGGTGGGAGGGAGCCCGCGCTACATCCTGTTCCTTGGGTGTGATGCAGGCCCCAATTCCCTGCTCCCAGGTGTGGGACGGTGTGGCTGAGGTACACATGGCTCTGAACAACCAGGCCACCGGGCTCCTGGTAGGTCACTGAAGGGCCATGGTAGGGATGATGGCCACGAGGGGCGGTGGGCATGGCACAGTGATAGGGCACTTCCTCTGCCTCCTAGAACCTCAAGAAGGACATCCGGGGTGTGTTAGAGCAGATGGAAGACATCCAGCTGGAGATTCTGGGGTGATGCGGGGACCCCGGGCTGAGCCAGGTCGGGATGGGGTGGCCCCTTCTCTGATCCTCAGTCCCACAGAAGTGGTGGGGGCAAGGGCGGCATGGTCCTGACAGTGTGCTTCCCCCAGGGAGAGGGCCCACTGCCGCACTCAGGCCCGGAAGCAGCAGCAAATGATGGAGGTAAGTCCCCACCCCATGCCTGCTCATCCCAGTGTCCCCAACCACGGAAGTGCTAGGGAGATTCTGAGAAATGGACTTCAGGGATCAGGTCTCAGGGCTTGAGCCCAGTGGCCGCAATAGACTGTCTCCGGGAATGGAGGGGAAACAGGCCCAGCTGGGTTGACCCTACAATGGAGTCTGTTTATGGTGGGTACCTTAGGGCTAGGGACCTGCCCGCCCCAGGGTCCCCAAGGTATTGAGGACAGGCTCTGACCCAGCCCCCTCCCTGACAGAAAGGCAGGCCACAGCTGGGATGTTCCGAGGGCCTAAAGGGCCACCTCTGGTAGGTCACTTTCGGGGCAGAGCCCAGTCCTCCAGGATCACCCCCACGGGCATTCCCTACCCTTTAACTGCCGCTGCCTGCAGGCTGCTGGCCTTGAGGCTGCTGCTGGGTGCTCTGCTGGCCTGCACAGCGGCCTACGTGTACGTGGTGGACCCCACACCTTTCGAGGGGCTGGTGCCGCCCCTGCTCAGCCGAGCGGCAGTCTGGAAGCTCAGGGCCCTGCTGGGTCCCTTCTTGCGCCTCGAGGTGGACGACTTCCTGCCTTTCTAGACCGGAAGCCCAGCGGCCCCAGCAAGGAGAAGGCCAGGTGGCTGGCGCTGCCCCGGGGACCTGGGGACCTTACTGGTCCTTGCCTACAGCACCACTGCACACAGTCCCTACCAGGAGCTTCAGAGAAGGGTGGAGGAGGGGCTAGTCCTGAGGGCTGGGCCTGCAGCTGGATATACAGTCATGACACACTTTGCATGTAAGCTTGTTTCCATGGAAACTGGGGCTTTGTGGGGCAGAGGTTTGGAAATTTTGTGAAGCACTCTGGTGGTAGGGGTTGGTGGTGGGGCACCTGCCTCAGATCCCAGTGTTGTCTACAAAGGCCTCCTGGGGCTTGAGGGTGTGGCGGGGTGGTCTTCCTTAGGTAACCTGGGGAGTTAGGAGGGTCCTCAGTGCTCTCCTGGACCAGATTCTCCCAGGGACCGTGGAAATGAGAGCCCTGAATCTGCTGACCCCTTGTCAACTCTGCAGGGGCTCCTGACCCCTCAACCATGGTCCCTGTCTTAACTCAGCCTCCTGGCACTGTCAAGGCTAAAATCAGGGGACCCATATGCTGGGCAGTGCTGTGGAGGTGAACACAAAAAAAAAATTTATTAGGGAAGTTGAGGGAGGGAGATCCTATAGAACAGAAAACAGTGTGAATCTGTCCCCAGACGGGAGACACAGAACTTCTGCCCAAAGTGGACCCCAGGACACAGCCCCTGTGTGAAAAGAGGAGCTGGCAAGGGGTCTGTTCTGACTCCTCCCAGGGGTATCCAGGCCCACAGGCTTGGGTATTTCCAGAGGTATCATCCTTGGAGGCAGAAGACCCAGGTGGAGTCAGAGCAGGCAAGAGGCAGAGACAGGTGAACCAGGTTCATGGTGCACCGGGCTGGCTGGCAGCTCCAGGACGTTAAGGCATCTGTTCAGGGGATTGGGGTTGAGTGGAGGAGCGCAGTGACCTGCGGTGACCTGAGGTGACCTGCGGTGACCTGAGACTCCCACCCCAGCCCAACCCACAGAGGCCTGGGCTCCCTAGAGGAAGTGGCTTAAAGTGCTTGGAAGGGATACGGAGGTCGGGGTGAAGGTCATGCTGGTTCCCAGTAGCTCTGAGGCCGTCCCCACTGGGGCGCTGGACCCCTGCAGCAGGTGGGGGTACTTCCTGAGGTCACCTGGAGACGGGGTCCTGGGCCCTGGCAGAACGAGCAGTCAGAATGTGGCTGGTTGACAGGGGATGGGCAGGGATCCCCAGGCTCCATCCAGCCCGACTCTAAAGCTCTACAGCAGCCTGGTCTTTTGGGTCCCCAGGAGATTGTCCATGGCCCTAGAGCCCCACCTACTAGTGTCCTGTTAGGGACCTGAGAGGCTGGGGGAGAGGCTGGGTGCAGCAGAATGCAGGCGACACATGGTCCCACGGGGGGCCGCCCCAGCAGCCACGCTCCAGGGGCCCCGCAGCGGTGGGTGATCCTCAGGATGGCCAAGGTGGCACAGGTGCAGGCCGGGAGTCCCCCTAGGCGGACCACGCCACCCCCATCCACGGCTACAGCTGCCAATGCGCCCCCTGTTGGCCAATATCCATGAGAGAGAAGCAGAAAGGTGAAGTCAGCAGGGGGAGGAGCTCAGGGGCCCCGGGGGTCTGGATACCCCTCCCTGAAACTCGGGACTTAGCCTAGCCCTCTCCAGCCCAGAAAAACATGGCTTTCTGACACTCCCTAGTTCCTCCCTTGGCATGGGGCGGGGAAGAGGGCATTTCTGGAGTCTTCAGGCAGGTGTGGCCTCGTGTGCAGCCTCCACTGTATACCTGCTCCAAGCCCTTGGCTCCTCAGAGTCCCAGCTTCCCACCAAGCGCCCTGTTGTCTGGCATGATGCAAAATGGGAGTAAGAGATCTTTGCAACTCACCAGCAGAAGTCCATTACCAACTAGGCCTGACTTGGCATGTCAGCAGAAATGTCCAAGAGGAAGGTGCCACCCTGGACCAGCTGGCCAAGCCCTTTCTGAGACCCTCCCCTGTACCCCCAGCCATAGCCTTGCCCAAGGAAAGGATCAGAATGATTTTGCCTTTTTTTTAATAAAATTATAGATATATAGATGTAAATATAAAAACATAAGACAGACACGATGCAAGCAGATGCTGCCATGTGCTTACTCAGGTCCCTGACGCCAGGGCAAGAACTGACCCCTCCCTGATGTGCTTTCCAGCCGCGCTGGCCAGGCCAGTGCTGGGGACTCGGGGTGCTTTGGGGTGAGGACTCTCCAGTCTGGCAGGGAAAGCCTGAGAGAGAGGGAGGGGCTCTAGGCCCCACTGGTCCTGGGGCAGCATGTGGCCCCCTCTCTGCCCTGGCCTACCCCAGCCCCCATCACCTCCCACAAGAGCATACAGCGGAAGTTAAGGCTTTGATGAGAAGAGCGCAGCCGAGCACTAACACATCAGACGCGGCACGGCAGCACAGCAGACAGACACGGGGACATGAACCCACCAGCCAGGCAAGACAGGGACAGAGGGAGCGGGAGCCCTGCTCAGCTGGATTCTCTGTCCATCTGTCCATCCATCCGTCCCGACCCAGAGCAGGCCAGGGTTGTGCTCCCTGCAAAGCACAGGCCTTGCCGAGCAACAAGCGACCAGCTGTGTCAGTGAAAGGCTATGAGTTAGGAGCAGCCGGGGCGGGGCTGGACACCCCATCCAGACAGGAGTGGGCGGGCCCACGGGACCGTGGGGACTGGCCTTAGGGAAGGAGGGCAGTAGGGAGCAGGGCTGAGCTTGGATGATGGAGGAGGCAGTCCAGGGCCCCATCGCAGCCCACAGCCTTGGACCCGTCTGCCCTGAGTACTAGGTAAGCAGAGGAACAGGCAGAGGCCGGCGGGGCACACGCTCGTGAGGCAAGGCTTTCTCTCCTGGTGACGTGTCCACAGCGGGCTTGGGCAGCCTCCTCCCAGGGGCAGAGAACTTGATAGGGTTGGGGAGCTGCTGTGGGGGTCCTGGTCCCCGTGGAATCACAGCAGATGAGTGGTGGTCAGTTCTCACACCGAGATTTCGTACGTAGTCCCACCCACGCCGGACACCTTCTTAACCAGCGTGTGCCGGGCAGGGCTGGCGTTGGGCCCCATGGGGCTGGCAGCGGGCCCCAGACGGGCCATGCCTGGGGACTGCCCATTAAGCTTACTTGGGGGGGTCTTCAGCTGAGGGTGATCCCTGCATCAAAACAAGCACATACACATACATGCACACACAGTGAACACGGGACAGTGGGCGATAGGACAATGTAGATGTGGCCTGGAGCCCTGTGTCCTAGAACCTGCACAGTCCTTGTCCTCAGGATTGTGCTGTCACAGGACAGATACTTCCAGAACTGCTGTCACCCTCAGGGGTACACTGATCTTTCCAAGCTGGATCAGCCAAAGAGCAGCTAGCCTGAGCTGCTGGGCCCTCCCTGTCCACTAGGATTGAAATTGGGAGGTGGGCACACAGCTCTCTCACTAGTCTCTCAGGAAAATCAGGTGTAACCAATCCTACCACCCCCCGGCTTGGACAGATGTACTACAGAGCCCTGAGAAATGCCCCATGGAACCTTTGTAGCCACACAGCCTAAACAGTCTCCTCCCAGGCCTCATCTGAGACCAAAACAATGAAGCCAAGGCCTGGGTCCCCCCCACACACACACTACCTGGACCTCAGGCCTGACTCCCACCCCCACACACTACCTGGACCTCAGGCCTGGCTCCCACCCACACACACTACCTGGACCTCAGGCCTGGGTCCCACCCCCTTCACTACTTTTAAGCATAGAGGCTCCTGCTAATCTGGGGCTGCATGCTCAGGATACATGAGTTGTGGTGAGGCAAACCCCTAGTCTCAGCATGCCTGGGAAGGTAGGGGTCCCCATCCCCAAGGGAAGCTCTAGGAGAGGGGGGCTCTAAGCAAAGGCCGTGCCAGTGTGTCTTCCACGTGCACACCGCACCCAGGCCCAGCCCTTCCCATCAGGTAACCAGGTCCTGCAACCTAGTACTGTCCCTAGAGACAACCTATGGGCCTCCGGGCGGAGCAGGGAGAAGCAGGTCACGAGGGGCCCCGCATGAGAAACCATCCACACTTCCGGACACCCACCTCTGCAGAGCCAGTGAGGGCTGCCGCTCCGGGAGGTCTGTGTGGATGAAGGCGACGGCCTTGGAGCCTGTGTAGGAGGGCGACTGGGGGGTGCCTGGTGGGGAAGGCAGGCCCTGACGGGCAGGCGACCTGTGTGACCCGCTGCCAGGCCGGGGTCCCGGGGCATTGTTGTTGGCCTGGTCAGCCTGCAGGGAGGAGGAGGACGTGCGAGGCGCCCGGCTCACGGAGCTCGACAGCGAGGACAATGACGTCTGCAGGGCGGGATTGCGGGCGCCGCCAAAACCAGGCCCGGCCACGAGGTCGTCCCTGGAGCCGTAGCGCAGCACAGAGCCACGGGGGCCTTCCGTTAACACGCTGGCCTGTTGCAGGCTGTAGGAGCTGGGTGTGTCATAGACACCAGAGTCGCCAAAGAGTGAGTCAGTCTGGGAGCACAGCAGCCGCTCGCGCTCTTCTCTGTCCTTGCGCTCCTGGATAGAGGCCATGATGGTCCGAGACAGGTTGTCATAGCGCACGGGAGAGGGCTCCCTAGGCCGGGGACCCAGCACAGGGCTGAAGCTGCGGGGTGGGGGCCGTGGTGGATCTGACGGCCCAGGGTGCAGGTAGGGTGAATGGTAGCCAGCCATACCAACAGAGGGGTGTGTGGGGCATGCGTGGCCACTGGGTGAACCAGGATTAAGTAGGCTGTCATATGACAGGCTGCCATTTCGGTTGGGCAGTGCATGAGGAGCAAAGAGACCACGGTGGGGTGTCGGGGGCCCACCTTCAGAGCGGAGCGGCTGTAAGGTCATGTGGTCCCCACCCCGCCGACTGGCAGCCTTAAGACTCAGGGAGCGTAAGGCACCTGAGAAGGCATCAGTGGCGTTGGGCGGGGAGGGTGGGTAGGTAGGATGCAGACCGCCGGGCCCGTGGTCTGGGAGATCCAGGCTGGGCTCAGACACGAAGTCTAGACTGTGGGTGCTGTCATCTGTCCGAGTCAGGGAGTCGGGACCTGGGACCTGTGGAGCACAGGGCATTCTCACACTGTACACACCTTACCTCTCCCCTGACCCTGCAGCACCAAGAGCTCTGAGGCTGCGGTTCAATACAGGCCACGGAAGCAAGGGCAGCGGAGCCAATCTACAGAACAGGAGGCCCCCGCCCCGCCCCTCAACCCCCCACAGCACCTCCTACGGATGGAAGCTGGGACACAAGAGCCGGCACGGTGATCCCAGAATTTACCTCCGAAGGGGAGGCTGGTGTGGGGCCTGCTTCTACCCACAATCACTGAAAGGCTGCACAGGCCCTTCCTACGGTGACCAACAGTGGGGCTTTGTAGTGCAAGGCCAGAGCAGGCTTCTCCAGACACAAGGTCTATGGTCTTGGGCTTCTCCAACCCAGAGCGCTCACGGCCACGGCCACAGGCAGAGGGGCTAATTTAGTCTCTGTGACTAGACTTGAGGCACAGGCCCCTCACATTCCAAAGCCTGTAAGAATCACCTGCCCTGGTGCACTCAAGCAGCCGTATGACATCCTTTCTGGGGTAAAGTCAGTCATAAGGAGGCGGTGACACAGGGTGTCCAAAGCCCGTCCTAATCTACACAACCCTCCTGCTGGGCAGCAGGGCTACCACACTGCACTAGGATGGACCTTGTCTGTAGTGCCCAGGGTCACTCTCATCCCATGGCCTAGAGAGTAGGAGGTCCCAGGTTAGAGCTGGTCTAGATGTGTAGAACTAGTCTCTCAGGCAACCTCTAGAGGACGGCAGCTTTGGGAACACTCAGGGTTCTGGATCATTCCACAGGCTGCTCCATGGTGCTGACTGTTCCACAGTGATAGACAAAGAAGTACTAAACTCATGACAATAACTGTGCTCTCTCAAACAAACCTCCAATTCTTCTGAGGGCTCCCGTGGGCCTCACAGAATGACTAATGGTGGAATTCCAGACATCCTAACCGCTGGAGGGGGGAGCTGCCCTCCTGGTCTGTGGGCAATGCCAGCACAGAAGCAGAGATGCCAGGCCAAGATGGTCGCACCTGCCCCCCTCCGAGGGACCCCAGCTCAGCATACCCAGAGGACGCAGTCCTGCCAGCACACACAGGGCACCTCTGTGACAAGTATGGTCTTGTCAGTAGCACAAGCTTGGGAACAGGACACCATGACCAAACAACGCTCTCCCCAGGGACAGACCTTTTCCAGGGGCAGATTCCTCCCAGGGATGGGGTCTTCCCAGAGGTGGGCTGTCCTCAGAGTTGGCTCCCTTCCTAGAGGCAGAGGCTGGACTCACCTGCTCACTAGGTCCACAAAAGGGTGTCTTGGGAGCAGTGAAGGCTGGCCGGAACTTATACATGGCAGGCGTTGGGGGGCTGGTCCTCTGTACTGACAGGGCACTCTCTGAGAAGAGGGACTACAGTCATGGACTGACACAAAAGCCAGCCCATGCCCCTCTCCTCAGCTGCCCTCCGCCTCACCAGCACTGCCAGGTCTCGGGGTCTTCAGATCTCTTCCAAACGTCCCAGCCTCTATCTTGGGGGGCAGTGGAGGTCCCAGGTCCAGAGGTTTCTCATCCAGCTGGTCTAGACTGCCCTTGGACTAAGGAAGAGGGAGCAGCGGTAGATGAAGTCTTAGGACAGGGTTTCTCCGTGTAGCCCTGGCTGACCTAGAACTCGCTTTGTAGACCAGGCTGGCCTCGAACCCACAGATCCACCTGCCTCTGTCTCCTGAGTGCAGGGATTAGACATATGCCACTAATGCCGTCTTCCTGTGGCTTTAGACACGTGCATAAGCCTTTCCAGTCCCGCTACCTCCTCTTCCTGCCCCCGCCCCTACACCCCCAGTCCAGACCCCCACCTTGCTTCGGCCAGCTTTCAGCCCGTTGTCGCTGAGCTTGACCTTGAGGGGCACAGCTCGTTCCAGGAGCTCAGGCCTCAGGAAGGGCGGCTTTAGGCTCACGGAGAGCGGCATCCTCGGGGGTTCCACCACATACCTGTGTCAGGGTAGAGAGGTCAGTGGCCAGACAAACAGGCCAGAAGGAACAAGGGCAGGGCCAGCCCCACCTAGCCAGAGCAGAAAGAAACCAGGCTGAGGGCTCGAGGCTGCCCACCCCACACCCAGAACAGGCCTCTTGTCCCCTGCCCAGGCCGGGCCTCACCGGGGCGCCAGGGGACTGCATAACACGTGCTCCACGTTCCCATAGCAGCCTCGGGTGAAGGGATTCACACCCCCGCGGAACTTCCCAGTCACCTGTGGACACGGGTCCCCCTCAGCCAGCCTGACCACCCAGGACAGGCAGGGAGACAGGCAAAGGTAGGTGGGGTCCTTAGAAGTGGTCTTCATGGAGGCAGTGTGGGCAAAGTGGCCCGCCAGTGCCCTCTACCCGGGCTATCCTCGCCAGCCCTGCAGGAAGCTATAGCATTCCCAGGCCCTGAGCTGTTGGTGGCCGCAGTGTCCATGGGTTGCAAGTATGCAGCGGGCTGGGCAGCCATGGCCCCACTCCCTGAGCCCCTCCTCCCACTGCTGCCTGAGCAACCTCGCAGGAGGGCCCCTGAGGCCCAGCCCACAGGGTTTGCACCTGCTCATTGGTGGTGCGCCCCCGAGTGACCAGTACCACGTGGAAGCCAGTGAGGCCGATGACAGGAATGAAGAAAAGGCCAGCCACACACATGACGGCCATGCTGGCCTGTTAAGGCCAACAGCTGAGGCGAGAACATGAAGACCCCCCTCCCCCCACTACAGTGGCAGTTCTTGTGGCCCTCTCTTATCTAAGCACAGTGACTCTTCTGGAAGACCCACGTACCCACTGACACCCCCACCCCCCCACCCCACCCCCGCCCCGCCCAGAACATGCTGTCGAGGGCTGGACCATGTGAAGATAAGGATACGTGATGGTGGTGTGGGCGGCTCCCAGCCCCTCTGAGTGATTGAGCACGTACAGTAAGCCGAAGGCCACCACCCCCACCATGTGCGCGCTGAGCGACAGCAGGAACAGGAAGAAGTAACGGTAGTTGCGGCGTCCAATGCAGTTGTTGACCCAGGGGCAGTGGTGGTCAAAGTCCTGGCAGGGGCAGTGTGTCAGAACGCACGGAGGGTAGGACCTGGGCACAGGGGCTGGTGGGGGGAGGGGCGGGGTGGTCACCTCCACACAGTTGTCACAGACGCTGCAGTGAGAGCAGCGGGGTGGACGGTAGAAGTGGCACGTTGCACACCACTTCATGCGGACCTGGATGCCCCGCACGTCCACGTTCTTGTACAGTGGGGCCCGGAAGTCATCCTCCTTGTCCTCGTCCTCATCCGCTGAACATCAGGAGCCCAGGGGTGACAGGAGGACAGGAAGGTGAGTTTCCTAGCAGGAGAGGACCTCTCTGCCCAGCAGAGGTCTCTCTGACTTGTGAATCCCAAGTCAGCCACCTGCACTCTAGTGGCTAGAGGCAGACGAGCTGCCTGCACAGGGCCCTACCTCGGGGGAAGACTCCAGGGTCCATAAAGGTAGCCATACTGAAGTTGGCCAGGACGAAGAGGAAGAGGATGCCATTGTAGACAGGAATAGCTGGAGACACGGCTCTCGTCAACCATGGGCACCTGCAGTGGACAGCGGCAGATGTCCGGGGTGTGAAGGAGGCAAGGTCAGAAGTTTGAGACGCAGCCATCTGGACGCATCTGGGCCCGCCAGGCAGGCACGCTCACAAGCAGATCTTAGCCGTCACTACTCCTCGGCTGCGGCCATTACGCTCTGTGTGAGCTCCAACCCCGGCCACCCGGGGCCACTGTCTGGAAGACACTCAGGGAGTTAGCTGGAGAGGGCACAGGACTGGGGTGGCCACAGAGCTACGCCAACCCACCTGCAACTCGCCCTGGCTACCATCCTCCTGAGTGACCCAGACAGGAGTGAGAACTCACAGGCCAGCGGGTACCCAGCAGCCTGAGCCGGGCCACGCCAGAGCTGTGCGGACACAGACTCTTCAGCAGGGCACTCGCTGAGGTATGGAGAGTCACAAGCCTGCTTCGGCCAGTGACGGGTTCACTCTCCTTTGGTCTGGAGGGACAGCTCTAGGCCTGGCAGACCCTTCTTCTGGGGTTGTTACCTTGTTTGCCAGGTGGTAGTACAGGATAGTGAAACACTGGAAAAGCACACGCTCGACCTTCTGCTCTCACAGGCCCACAGCACTCGGAGCCAAGGCTTTCCCTCTGACCCCATTTTCTAAGAAGCCTTCCAGAAGGTGTAAAGGTGTATCTCTGTGGCTTCATAGTAAGTTTGCATATCTGCCTCAGCCCTCACGGGGCCTCCCCAGAAGCCCCTCTCCAGAGACATGCCGGGCCTTGAACCCCCGTCCTGACTCTGCAGAGGCTACTGAAGTCCACCACTGTGTGCAAGACCTTCACTGGCCTCAGGAAACAGTGTTTCCTTCCGTGCCACTGGCTGCTGAGACAGGTGGTGGGGCACACACGGGAGGTGGGGGGTAATTTCCTGGTCCTTTGTGGAGCCAGGCCAGTGGGGCATCCCTCACGGTTGTCCTGACCGCAAGATGGAGTGAAGGTGGCCGCCTGCAGAGCCTGAAGCTGCCCGCCACCCGAGTGCACGGTCCACGCTGTGCGCCCACGCCTGCCTTGGCCAGGAGCCAGGCCCGCCGCCCCAGCAACCACCTCCATGGCAGAGAACTATTTTTAGTGGAAAGCAGGAGGCTATTTAAAGCTCCTGCTTCCCACGGCAGCACCCTCTGTGGGGCCAGCAGCCATGATACCCCATCCTCTTCCCTGGACATACGGCATGACAACACAGGCCACACCCATGAGGGTCCAGCCGGAGACGGCACCCTACCTGCCGGTCTGGAGCGCTCACGCTCAGTCCCCATCTGACACAGACGGCACAGACAACATGTCTGTGACCTCCAATCCGTGCTGTTCAGCAAAGCTACAGTGGCACCCTACGATGAGATCCACAGCCCCGCAGTGAAGAACTCGGAAGGCAGGGGAGAGACACCTCTGGGTGAAGCAGTCAAGCCTTCTAGGGATGGGGTGCCCTCCAGCCTGACTTAGTAGAACACACTAGCTCCCCGTGGTGCCCATGCCACAAAGCCAAAAGCATAGTGTCAAACCCTAGCACCACCTGCACAAATAGTGAGGGTCGCAGGGGTGCTGGAAAGGGGAGACGGGGGAGGAGGCAGGTGGGTGTCCATGGGAAGACGAGGCCCCGGTGGACTCGGGGTCAGTCCTCATAAGAACCTCTCTGACATGATGTGCCATGCCCTTGGTTTTCCTCACCAGGAAGTGGACACAACTGGTGTCCTTCCTATAAACAAGAAGCTGAAGACCACAAGCATTGGGGCCGGGCGCCCCCTAGTTTCCACTTGGGCTAGCCTTGGAGGTGCACTGCCCATAGAGTAGAAAGGGGCTAGCTCCCAGGACCAGAGTGTTCCCCTAGCTGGGCAGCCTGCATTCCTGTATTGCCTGCCTAGCTCCTTAGCAGACCACGTGGGCCAGACTGCTACCCTGAGGAGCACGGGGGCAGCCCTGGGCCATGATTGGTGGTTTGCACTAGTATGGCACCTCGGTGGTATGGAGGTGCTGGACAACCTCTGTACAACGTGAGCAAGCACCACCTGCATAAACACAGCAGGGTGGCCGGGCGTGGTGGCGCACGCCTGTAATCCCAGCACTTGGGAGGCAGAGGAAGGCGGATTTCTGAGTTTGAGGCCAGCCTGGTCTACAGAGTGAGTTCCAGGACAGCCAGGGCTACATAGTGAAACCCTGTCTCGAAAACACCAAAAAAACAAAAAAACAAAAACAAACAAAAAAACACAGCAGGGCCGTGTACGTGTGTGTGTGTGTGTGTGTGTGCGCGCCAGAGGGCCTGGTGTACTTTGAGCTGGAGTCCAGTCACTGTCCTTGTCTCTAAGCCCCTAGCGCCTGACCTGGGTCCAAGTCCAAGCATTTGTCCTCGCGAGGCCTCCCCACTGGGGTCTGGATAAGGTCTACACTTAGAAAGCCTGTGTGCCAGGACAGGGCTGTGGGGAGCACAGCACATACGGGCACATGCAGAAACAGACACAAGCACATGGACACATAGGCATGCTCCACGGCACATAAAGAAAGGCACAGAAGCACAAACTCACAGCTCACAACCATCCGGAAGCACAAGTCTTCCACGTGTGTGAACAAACAGCTGCTGACACAGGTACACGCAGCAAGACGTGCATGGAGACACCGTGGGCACGCACACCATACCATACAGACAGCCAGACCTGCACATCTGCTCATGCCCAGAGACATGTGAATGTGGGCACTTGTGCAGACACCCATGTGGCACCCTCCTCTCAGATATGTCTAACCCTGGTCAGCTGCCTACTACCATGGGACTCGGGCAAGCCTCTGCCTCTGTGTGCTTCCCACTGCCCCCAAGTACAGGGCAAACCTGAGCATACACAGGGACCACTGAAGCCTGGAAGGATGTGTGAGGACACAGACACAGGAGAACATCCGAGGACGCACCAGCTTTCCCCAGGGATGCTGCAGGCAGGAGCACTAAGGACTTGTGTGTTTAGTCCTCTACTTAGTTTTAGGGCTTGCCTACAGAGTCCATGCTCTGCAGCCCGAGCCTGAAACACACCTGGCCAGCCCCACACTGCCTCCAGTGGCCGGCCTTCAGTGAGAGGGAGGCTCTACGTTCCTAAAGACCCTTTCCTGGCTGGCTCAAGCCCTGCTGAGGACTGGGTGTGTGCGCACGAGCAGATGTGCATTCCTAGCTCGGAGCGCCGAGACCCCGCGGTCTCCAGGTGCATCCTGAGCAACAGTCACTCAGGCAAGGACACAAGCCATCACTGTGTGCCCCACCCAAGTGAAGGTCTGGCGCCCCACGAAGGCCAGCAGAGAGACACCACCCACGGAGGGGGCGACTCCAGGGACCGAATATCTGACAAAAGCCAGATGTGGAATGGAAAATTTTTACTCAGACATCTTATTTTAATGGAGTTCTTCATTAACACTACCTAACATCACCCAGGGCCCACAATAGCACCCGCTCGGCCTGGACATCCAGGCACTCTGGAGTACTGAGCAGCTGCACCCACCTGTCCTATCCCTAGACATCTGGACAGAAAGAGTAAGAGGGGCAGAAGAGCAGTCATTTGTCACAAGCAGGACACCCTAGCAGGAGAAAGCAGAGTTTTCAAACCTAGTCTGCCTCCCATGATGCTCCAGTCACTGCTTTCCACCCAAGTCCTCAAGGCCACCAGGGCCAGAACTGGTCTACTGTCTCAGACTAGGCTAACCACGAGAGCTCAGGCTCACCCTAACCCAGGCCCACCACCCTAGGTGCCCCAGTGGCCTACCACAGCTCTAGGGTTAGCCACCTAACAGCAATCCCCAGCCTCTGCCATGCATTATCCATGTCCTTTGAAAAGTGGATCTGAGGGGTGGCCTGGCCTGGAGGAAGCCTTTGGACCCATTCCAACACCAAGCCCAGCTTAGCACTGTACCACAGGGAGACACACATACACACCAGTAGAAGCCCAGGAGGGTTCCTGGGAGAGGGGCTCACTCTCCCATCCTACCTCCAAGGAGTTCATCCCAAATCCCACGCCCTGCCCACCCCCAGCCTGTTCTAGAAAAGCGTGTCTGCTGCACCTACACCCTCTCTGCGGGTGGGAAGGAGGACTGGTCCTTCGGTCCGTAGGCTCTCCTTCTTGACTGACCCAATTCTCCATGGCACCTTGAGAGAAGCAGTTCAGACTCACAGAGAGGAGATATAAGGGTCACTTACCCCAGGTAAAGTTTCAGGACCTGATAAAGACCCCAAAGGTAGGCTGAGGAACCACATCCTTTTCCTAGTGTCTGAGGTGTCAGTGGGCTGGGTCAGGAGGAAGGTACTGAGAGAATAGGGATCCTATCTTGAAAAATACACCTTCTCCAGGCTGGCCACCAGACCTGCCTGGACCCTGGCATAGCCCAGATCAGCACAGCTGCCCAGCAGAGCCTCTGAGAACAGGGCCAGCAGAGTGGGGCAGTCCGGTCAGCCACACCTACATCTCAGGGACTCACCCAAGGGGCACATGAGGTTGCACACAGACTGAACAGGGCCAAGTCATGCCAACTGTAGTGCCAGTTCAAGTCAGAGAGGTTGTCCCTTAAAGAGAACCCCAAACCTCAAGAGCACCAACATGCCTGGCCCCAGAGCTCGAGCTTCAAGAACAGCGCAAGCACTGCCCAGGAAAAGGGCAGCAACCTCAGAGAGCAACGCGCGGGGCTCAGCCCAGTGCCCAGGAAGCGCCACAGAAGGCCCCTCTGAAACTACAGTTCTCTGAGTAGAGAGAAACAGGGGGGAAAAGACTTCAACTTCCCTTAAAACTTGTATCCCCCTGGAGTTATGTCCTGAGACACCCTCCCTGCGCTGAACAGAACCCCACTCCAAACCTCTGGAAGGCTGAATTTTCCAAGATGTGTCCCCTCCAGTCTTAGCTCCCCAAGCCCTCCCCTTATCCCGCAGTCCACAACATCCGAGTGACAAGAACACACAGGCTCTCTCTGGAGCCAGAAATATGCCCGTCCACACAGGCCTTTTTTAAACTTGCTCTTTGCAGGCGGTGGCACCCACCCAACCCCAGCCTCCAGGTAGGGACTCTCCTCCCACAACAGACACTGAATTCAGACTCCAAAAAGCGGAAAAGGTGGCTCAGGCTCACTAGCATCTGAGACAGCCCCACCTGGAAACAAATGGCCATCCCGTTGGTCACCTGAGTTATGTCAAGGCTTTGGAATTGTGGAAAGAAACGAGTGGTCAGAGACTCTCAAGACTGACCAGTAGAACCCCATGACCTATGAGCCAGCCCGCGTCAAGAATTTGAGGCTGTTGAGTGCCAGGCTGGCAGAGTGCTCCCGCCCCACGACTGGTAGCCTAGCTTCTGAGGTCTTTTGTGCCCCGGACCTCTCAGCGTTGTGTTCGGGGAGGGCAGAGGGCCCTGAGTAGACTGGGGTGGCCAGTCACGGCCGTGGGGCAGGCCACACCTACGCCGAGAATCACAGAAATAAGTTGATTTTACATGCTGGCTGCGACGAGGGGGCTCACAGCTCCTACTCCCCCCTCCCTCGCCAGGAAGGTTGGTGTCTGTAGGTGACACGCGTCCCCCTCCAAAGCCCCGAGGGAATGAAGGGCTGCAACCACACCCAGGGCCTGCTAGAACGCTTAGAGGCCGGCATTCACCTGTCCGCGCTTCCCGGACGCAGCCCTTCGCCGCAACCTGCTGATCCTCCCGGCCCGCCGTCGCCCCCGTGGGGCACGTGCGCCCACTCGCCCCCGGAACCCCGCTGCTCCCAGGCTCTGGACCCCGCGCCGACTCACGTGAATACGAAGAAGAGTGTGCTGGAGCCAACCAACAGCGCGGCGGCCGTGGCCACCGGGATGTACTTGGCGGGTTTGAGGCGCGTCCCGGGGCTGCGGGGCATCCTGGGCGCCGCGCCGCCGCATCCCTCCCCGGGCCGGGCGGGCGGGGCCGGCCGGGTCGGGCCGGGGTCGGGCGCGCGGGCTGGACGCGGCGTTGGATCCGCGGCAGCGGCCGTGGAGGAAATCCCACCCCACGGGCGGCGGCGGCGCGCTGATGTCAGCGCGCCCCTTAAGGTGGACCCGGCGGCAGGGCCGCGGCGGGGGCGGGCCGAGGGCGGAGCGCCGGGCGGCCAACTCCTCTTTTGCGGGGTAGCCCGACGCCCCACGCACGCGCAGCGACTATCTGGACCGGCAAGACAACGGGAAGCATGTTCTTTTTTTCTTTTCTTTCTCTCTTCCTTCCTTTTTTTTTTTTTTTTTTTTTTCCTTGCTGCCGCAGGCCCTAACCCGGGAGCTTTCTTGGCCTTACATGCTCCCCAAGCACAGTCCCGGGACAGGCTTAAGGTCCGCTGGCAGTCACTGGGGTGTGAGGGACATTGCTATGACAAGGGAGGGGTATCATGGTTATCCAAACCTTAGCCAACTCTCAGCCCTCCACACACTAAGAGGTCACCGAGTTCCCGTCTGCCTGGCCTTGACTAGAAGGCTGCGCATGCTCGCCGCCCGCGGGAAGCCCACCTGCCCGCGCCAGGACGCAGCTGCTTAAGGTGGAGCGGCCTTCCAAGGATGCTGCAAGCTAGGCATCTGCACTGGCATCAGTCTTAGCGTTCTGAGCGAGAACATGGTTGTTGCCTTGGCCACTCAAGGCAGCAACATCTACTTTGAAGCCTATTCAGGGCCTGGACAGGGTGCTGGCTGGCGACTCCCTAGCGTCGCCCAGTCCCGAGGCTCTTCTCCATAGTCCACCCAATCCCAGATCGAGGGCCTTCTTCCCTTGGCTGCTGCTGCCTCCAGAACCCAGCCAGAACCCAGAGTCCCGCAGCCACCTTCTCCCTACAGCGCTGCTTGAAAGCCTGGGGCTCCTTGGATGGGCCACAGCTCAGGGGTGGGTGCCTTAATGTAGAAACAGCTTTTCAACACAACAAAGTGACAGATTTTCTCCTAGAAAATGTTCTGTTGGTCATTCCACGTCAGAAGGAGTCTCGCTGAGGTTGCTAAGGCCTACAGCGAGATATTTAAGACTATATTCCTGATTCTACTGCAGTGTATCTGGCTTCATTACTGTGAATCTTCGACTATGTCTAACTTCTAAACTTAGCACAGGTGTGTGTGCAGTTAAACAGGTTTTTGGTACCCTCTTAAGTTTAGAGCGTCTACTGGGAGTCTTGGAATGCCCCACCATGGATGAGAGGGTGCCACATCTGTGTATGTCTTAGTCCTAAAGCCTGCTAAGACTTCATCCCACTTGGCACGGCCTCTGACTCAGGATACAGCTCAGGGTCACCTAGAGTTCTTGCAGCGCTGGTCAGATAGCAGTGATGTGACCTCACAGGAGAGCAGAATGGATACAAAGTCCTTCCAGCTGGCCCGCTGCAGTAGGCACACAATTCAGTTAAATTTACCTGACCTGTAGCCTGGACTTTAAAGCGCAGAGCCTCTAGGGCCCTCAGGAGGCCCCCCCGACTCAGAGCTCCCCCACTGCAGAGTTCCTTTGGGACTCTAAGTCTACTCTCATGTTGTATGTAGGGAACCAAGTCAGCCACACTACTGCCTCAGCCTGGTAGGAAAATAGCAAACATGGTCATGGAAGAGACTCCACAAGTTTTAGGTGGGACAGATCTAGCTGCCGAGGCCAGAGCCCGGTGTGATATGGTACTTTTCTTCCTGAACCTATTCTTCCTGAACCTAACTGGTAAGGCCTATTAAAGCCCAGCACCACAGGGCTTATAAGGGTCTTAAATTCAAGGTTATCCTCAGCTACAGCCTCCGTGCCCAGGTAGGTCTCTTACTAGAGTGGCCACTGGAACACAGCCTAGAAGAACGGAATAGGCCCTGAAACAAGTGTAGAGCGGCGGCCAGTGGAGGGACCGAGATGGAGGGGCAAAGCAGCACTCCCACAAATGACACTGAATCCCCGTGCTTTCAGCTACCCACAGTTCAGTTATTAAATAGAAAATTCCATAATTTAGATTTGTGTACGATTAGCAGGATGTGGTTGACTCGTGTGGCCAGCTCTTGGAAGAGCGAGGTAAGTAGACTGCCCGTGAAACTCATCTCAAAAACTGAAAAGCTGGGAGTGGTGGTACATCTTTAATCCCAGCACTGGGGAGGCAGAGGTAGGTGGATCTTAAGTTTAGGCCAGCCTGGTCTACATAGTTCTAGGCTAGCCAAGCTAAATAACTAAAATGGATATAGCTCAGTTTGATAGAATGCTGGCCTATTAAAGCCCAGCACCACAGGGCTTATAAGGGTCTTAAATTCAAGGTTATCCTCAGCTACACAACCAGTTCAGGGCCAGCCTGGGCTACATGAGACTATCTCACACTAACCAATTTAATAACTGTACTATCCTGGTCTTCTCAGCCTTGGATGTGAATTCCTCAGCATTCCCTCATTTGACACTTTGTGGCTTTCTTGTGTCTCAGTGTCCCCAAAGTTCAACAGCAGTGATGCCTCAGAGCCCGTGAAACACTTAGGAAGGAGTCTGGCTGAGGTTGCTAAGGCCTACAGAGATACTTAAGACTATATTCCTGATTCTACTGCAGTGTATCTGGCTTCATTACTATGAATCTTCGACTATGTCTAACTTCTAAACTTAGCACAGGTGTGTGTGCAGTTAAACAGGTTTTGGTACCCTCTTAAGTTTAGAGCGTCTACTGGGAGTCTTGGAATGCCCCCACCATGGATGAGAGGGTGCCACATCTGTGTATTTCTTAGTCCTAAAGCCTGCTAAGACTTTATCCCACTTGGCACAGCCTCTGACTCAGGATACAGTGCCAGGCTAGGTAGCTTCAATAACCTGTTGATGTCTTCCAAACTGCTGTCAATTGGGCACTCAAAACTTGAAGCAATGCATGTCTTCCTTTCAGCTACACCATCTACAATATGGAGAAACCACTTCCTTAAACAGACAGAATAAAACCTGAGCACTGGCCAGCAGTGTGCCCTGGCCAGCTTGGAGGGGCCTTTCTGTATTTGCAGAGCAGGAACCCTTCTGGATCTGACTCCAGATTGCGCCATGAGCCGTCACAGCCGTGCTCACCCACTGCCAGATAGATACATGGGAGGAATGCCTAACGGTCACAGAAGAGACCTGCCACTTACATAGTCCTTCCTACTCGGTGAGGTCCTTTTTAAAATACAAACATCTCTAAGGGCATTTACTTCTCCCAAAAGGTTCATTTGCCTGTGACAAGGTAAAGGTTACTTTGCACTACGCCAAAAGGTGAGCCTGAATCCTCAGTCCAGGGCTTCCTTTGAGGAAAATCAAGCCCATGGACAATTCTCCAATGTCTCAATTCTACTGTATCAGGCCCCACTGTGTGTGTGTGCGCGTGCATGTATATTCCTAGGATGGAGAAAACCAAGAGATAGCCCTTAGCTGGCTTTTAAAGCTTGGGGCATGAAAAGATACTTTTGCAGGAGTGGGCAAGGAGGGAAAGTACGAATATGATAAAGTACAATATGTCTATATGGAAATGTCTCAATGAAAACTTTGAATGCTAGCTTAAAACATTTTAAAAGCTTTTAAGATGGGTTGTCCAGCACTCTGGGAGGCAGAGGCAGGCGGATTTCTGAGTTCGCGGCCAGCCTGGTCTGCAGAGTGAGTTCCAGGATAGCCAGGGCTACACAGAGAAACCCTGTCTCGGAAAAAACAGGGGTAGTGGGGGGATTGGTGGTGGTGGTGGGGTGATAAAGATGGGTTGTAGTGGCACACACCTTTAGATATTTTGAGTTTGAGGCCTGCCTAGTCTACAGGGGGAATTCAAGTTAAACCAGGGATATACAGAAAAACCCAGTCCAAAAAGGGAGGGAAGAGAAAGGAAGGCAGGTATTTGTACACCCTACAAAGGACAAGGTCAGACATAACAGGGTCAGTTTAGTAAGTTTAGTAAGACAAATAACAAATATCTAGACTCTAAAACACCTCTGATGCCGGGCGGTGGTGGCGCACGCCTTTAATCCCAGCACTTGGGAGGTAGAGGCAGGCGGATTTCTGAGTTCGAGGCCAGCCTGGTCTACAGAGTGAGTTCCACGACAGCCAGAGCTACATAGAGAAACCCTGTCTCAAAAAACAAAACAAAAAAAAACCCACCTCTGGTGGTTGTTATTGGCAGTCTGCTCCAGAGCGAGACCAGATCCTGTGGATGCAATCAGATCCCACTGTGGCTCCTACCCTGTGAAAGGTGGGCTGTCAGAAGCTCCTGAGGCCCACAGTGGATCAGGTCCGGGCTTTCTTTTGTTTGTCTGTATATATGTACATCACCATTTGATTTGCCTAGAAAGAGTATCTAATTCCCTGGAGCTTCAGTTAATTGTGAGTGTAAAACTAAACTCAAATCCTCTACAAGATCAGCAAGCGTTCCTAACTGATAAGCCATTCTCTAACACCACATAGGGCAGGTTTTACTCAAGTAGTCCTTAATCCTAACAGTGCTGAGTTTAGAATTCACGGTTCAAACTCCTAGAGTGCTATTTGAAGATGTGTTGGGGGATCTAATAGCTTCCAATAGGAGAGTTGTAGGGCAAGACACAGCTACACTATAACACAGTACAAGAACGAATATGCCTCTTACGGGTGGCCTTTTCCTCCAGAGCTGAGAGCTGCTCTATTTGTCAGAGCCAATCAAAACCAGTCTTTCCTATAGCCAGATCTGTTTAACTACCCACCACCCCCCAAGGTGAAAGCATTTACTATTTAATAGCCTTCCTTCATATCTCTCTCTCTCTCTCTCTCTCTCTCTCTCTCTCTCTCTCTCTCTCTCTCACACACACACACACACACACACACACACACACAACCAGCACAAAGCAACAGTTGAAGCAATCCACCTTGGCCCTGAATGCCACCAGCAGGAACAACCACCCAGTGGCCTCCAGCGTCAGCCACTACCCTAGTGTCCACTGGTTCTTAAGAGCCACAGAAGAACACTTTGACAAAATGATTCTCCTAAGAGAAAACCAGGCTGGTCCACAGGTGGCCAGGGAGAGCTCCAGGACAGACACTTTTCCCACCCCTAACACAGCCTTGTCAGCTGGTCCAGGTTTTCAAAGGAATTTTTTATTCACTATTTTTGATGACTATAAATAAGTGTTTCCACTATGGAAAAGAAAGTTAGCACAGTACATTTTCATGACTGGGGAATGGATTTCTGAAGTCATATTCAATGGTGTCAAAACTTGGAGGAAAAAAGTTAAAAAAAAAAAAAAAAAAAACACCTGAAGGTTGGAATTCAGTTCTTTATAAAGTCCCTTGTAAAAACAAAACAGAATAAAAACAAACCTTAAAGGGTAGGACAAATTTTTAAAAAGAAAAGGAAAGGAAAACGACAGAGTGATTCACTGCTTCTCCTCAGACTTCTCTTCAGCGTCGTCTCTGGCCTCTCTCACTGAAAGGGCTTCCAGCTTCTCAGCCACCTTTTCGGCATTATCATTTTTGCCTGGTCCTGCAAAAACAGGCAATCACAGTAAGACAGCAGCCAAGTCCAGCTGTGAGACCGCACTGCTCTTGGCACTCACCTGGTGTGCAGGCTCGACCCGTTCCCCAGGCACCCCCCCACACTATACCCCCAGATGGGCCCAGCAGGTCATGTGTGGTCACTTACTAACCCAGGCCCTGTCTGCCCCAGAAGAACAGAAAACAGAATTCGTTGAGAAAACGAGGAATAGATCTTAAAAGCCCTTTCACTCCTGGTGGGTTCCAAAGAGCTGATTCAGCTCTATACCTGAAAATGACCACAGATGCTCTGAGGCCAGCACGAGGCCACAGCCTACAAGGCACCAGGCAGTGTCCCCAGGCAGCCGCACTGCCTCTGACAGGCAGAGGCAGCCACAGCACTCTGGAGGTTTCTTTGGCAGATGGAAAAAGCACCAGACCGGAGCTGCAGCCAGGTGCAGAGTGAATCTGCAGAGACTCCACAGCCCTCCCGCCCTCACCACTCGCAGGGCACCACGTCACCTTTCTTTTCTCTCTCTTCAATTTCTTTCCTGCATTCTTCAAACTTTGTTTTGAACTTTTGTGCATCTGTAAAAAAGAGAAGAGACTAATGCCTGAAGTTTCTCAAAGTAGTCTGGCAATATCCTAAAGTTTTGAAGAGCCAACTCATGGTCCTCAATGTTATTTTTTCTAGATGGGAGCCTGGTACATAGCCCTGGCTGTCCTAGAACTCAAGAGATCCATCTGCCTCCGCCTCTACTGAGATTAAAGGCATGCGTTACCACGCCCAGCCCCAAAGGCAAATTCTGTCTATTTAATACCTGCAGTGAGTCCCTCCTGAGGCCACTGAATGCTCAGCTAGCTATCATAGACAGCCAAGGGCCAAAGCTCTTACTGCAGGCTCCATGGTGGAAGGGCTACCAGATACACATTATACTCCCAGAGCAAGGGCAAGGCTCGCTTTCACAAGAGCACCAGCCATGAGGGCATTTGCCATGGTACCTGCTGGCTCTCCATGGTCCCCAGGGCACAGCTTTGTGGCAATTCAGACTAGAAAGATTCCCCCATGGAAGAGAGATCAGCCAGGGCTTGCAGATCTCTGCAGTCTTTGCTGGTACAGGTGCCTAAGCGTCCGTAGGGGACACCAGTGTCCCAGTCTTGAGGAACCAGAAACCAAGCAGAAGCAGCAGCAGGAGGAAACTCTAGGGTGTGTCTCTGGTCCCACACACCTGATGGGAGTCAACTGGAGGCAACAACTGTTTATACAGACCCCTAGAATTTCAGAGGCTCTGCATGCTCTGGGCTAACATCAGCTGCCCAGCAGGTGACCCACAGTTGGGCAAGTTCTGCTTACTCTCAGCATTTAGGAAGCGAATGGCGAGCAGCTCAGGCTTGGGGCACTCATCAGCAAAGTCAGCATGGGTATTCCAGACCCAGGCTCGGTCACTGCCAGCGTTCGGCTTCAGCTCCATCATCGGTGTGACTAGGGGAAGAGAGGCCTGTGAGGACAGTGGTCAAACCACCCAGCCCTCACCAACGTGCTCACCAAGTGAGGGAACCTACTTCAGCCAACATGAAGTCTAGAATCTGAGATCCAGGCTGTTGTACCTGATTACCCTGAACTAAGCGATCACCATACTGGGGTATTCAACTCTGCCCACGTGCAAATTAGCCCAGTTGGGCTTGACTGATTACATCCCCTCAAGGTCAGAGACCCCACCAGAGTCTCCAGCTATTTCCCATCACTGACTGTGTGCAATTCTGCCCTAGCTGCATGTGCTCTCCCTCGGGAGGGGCTAGAGTACTAGGTTGGGAAAGACTAAAGGAGAGGGAAGGAGAGACCATCTTCCCTGCTAGGTCAGAGCTTTCCAGGTACAGCTCGACGGGGTATGGAGCACCAATACCCCTATAAATAACCCCTCACCTTTGCTCTTTAAGAAAGCCTAATAAACTCATTGATTCCCAGAGTACAGTTTGGTGGCATCACACCTAGATTTGTCATTAGTGTAGATATTCCACTGGGAAAGAATTTTAAAATATAGGCCTATACAACTCTACACTCTGATGCGAACCACATCTGCTTAAAACCAGAACAATTCTTATGTAGGAACAAGCTCGGGGCCCTGAAGCAGGCTCTACCTCCTAACGTTTTAAGGGCAGCTACTTCGGCTCAAACCTTCCTAAGGGTGACCAACATATGGCTACAAACATATGCCCACACCAGCATGAACCTGGCTGACTGAAAGGTGGGAACAGAGGCAAAGGAGCATGAAAGCAGGCCCAGTGTCCCTTTCCTATGTTGCCTACGGACCAGGATGTAAAGCTCTCACTTAGCAACTACCTACCTGCTTCCTGACATGACAACGGACTAACCCCCTGGATCTGTAAGCAAGCTACCCATTAAATGCCCTTTACAAGTGCTGTGGTACGAGATCTCATCATAGCCACAGAACAGTGACTAATCAATGCCCAACCTTGACCCACGACAGGTTGGGTCTGCGACCAGGAACTCCACCCAGGGCCCGAGTGGAGAGGACCGAGACTATGAGACTACGTGCTAGCCAGGCTTTGGAGCACCTTGACTGTCCCTCCCCCTAGAGAATGCTCCAAATCGGGGCTTCGAGGAGACTGAGGCAACTGAGGGATAGGGAGGGCAAAGATCCTTCTCACGCACCTGTTTCAGCAAACCACCTATTAAGCCCTATACCCTGATCTTACCTATAGTCTGCCTATGTATCTGATCTATGTATGACAAAAGATCCCGATGGCTAGAAAGTGTAGTGTGTAGACTGTCTCCGTAAAGGCACTTTACAGCTTGATCAGCTGCGTCCCCAGGACCACAGGAGAGGAGAACCGGCTCCTACAAGTTGCCCTTCAACTGCCACAGCCACGGCACATGCACACACAAAGGAAAGAAAACGTGTTCAGTAGATAAAATCACTAGCTACACGAGCTCAGTGATCCAAGCTGAGAACCCATGTCAAAGTGTCAAGAACAGATCCCACAAAGTTGTTCTTTGGTCTACACGTGGACCCCATCCTCACCAAAAGAAAAAAAATGTTTTCAAGTTTAGAAAGTGTAGATTTTTTTGCATTAGAGAATCTACCAGGATCAAAAGAGTAGCCCGTTGGAAAATGGTTTTGTGCACTGTGCCCAGAGATCTTGTTACAGTCTGGGCGTTGGCATTGTCATGATTACTGAATCTCCCATTTCAATGATGTATACAAATTCTCCCCTCACCTGATTGGTTATAAAGAGCTGATTGATCAGCCTATAGCTGGGGAAGAGAGCTAAGGTGGGACTTCTGATCTCAGTAAGGGTGTCCTGGGTGGAGAGGATGAAGCAGGAGCGGCCAGGGCGAGACTCAAGATGGCAGGTAACAGGGAACATGACTCAGTAGTAGGCAGTATAGTTAGAAAAGATGTAAACCCTGCCCAGCTATAGTGCATTATTTCTAGGCAAAGGAGGTGTAAAAACCCATGTACCTTTTATACAGCCCAAGATGGATCACACAAATAGGGAGGGGTGGCTTGTTGAGACCTCTTTCTAGACACACAAGATCATACCCAGAGGTGTGCCCAGAGGCCTCCTCATTTATCTCCTTGCCAGACTGTTCCCTTCCTATTTCATCCCAGGAAACACCTCAGAGAGAGAACATAACAAGACAGCAGCTTTGGCACAAGACAGCCCCAACCTGCCAGGCAACACACGTCACCAGCCAAGCCTAACTTGGGTCTGTATCCACCCTGGACCCATCTTGACCACAGCCTGTAAGTTTCACTGTCAGAGTTCAGAGACTTGTTTCAAAAAGACTCAAGTCCAATAAGTCTCAGCCTCCCCCTCCCTCCCCCCCCCCTCTCTCTCTCTCTCTCTCTCTCTCACACACACACACACACACACACACACCTACCTATAACCAGCACCTAAATTCTAGGGTCTAAGAGCTGAAAGACACCTACTGTAGTGGTTGGCGCAGATCTTCAAGGTCTTGTCCCTCCTCATGAGGAGGCGGATGGTCCCTTTCTCCTTATGCTTCAGAAGCTTCACATCCCCAGTGCCTCGCTCCTTCCACTCTGGGAGGTCATTCTCTGAAGCGAACCGGAACAGCTTTGCACGCCTGTATGAAAAGCCAGGAAGGAATCATCTAGACAGCGGGATGAACACCTGAACCAGTTGCCACAAAGGAACACCTGTTCTTTGGATACTGAACATAAGGATACTGTTGGACACCATGCCCTCCCCAAAACACTTTTTCTAAGGCCTTTGGGCACCAAAATTACTAGGCAAAATACAACCCAGGGGAGCACAAGAGCCCAACTGGCTCCAGGCTGCTTGTACTTCATAGCCAGAAAGAAATTCATAGCCAAGGATTTTTTCCCAGAGACACATCTAAGGATACACATGGCTCACATAGGGTAAAGAAGCTACAGAGGTCTGGGCACTCCTACTACATGAGTACCCTGTAACTACATAAAACCTTAGGAACCTTATCATCCACAGGACCAGCCTCCTGTAGAAGGAACCTTTCATAGCCTCCAGGGTTCAGGCACCCAGCACAGCTGCCCCTTGGGCCAAGTCAGCTCCCTTCCTTTGTAGCCCACATTGGCTCTTTACAAAGCCTCTGCTCTCCTCCAAATTCAGTCTTGTTTAGGGAGACTGTCTTCACTTAACTCCTTAAGAGAAAGCTCAAAGCCCCCTGTATAAAGGCACACTATGCTGTCTCCAGAACTATACTGAGGACACTGGGGTACTTTCAGCATCAAATGGACAAAACCAAGTACCACATAACTCAGGGAGATGCTTTCCTCACCCACTGTTGTGAACAGAGCTTTGGACCACCACCTTCTAGGTAGTAAAAGGTGTACTTACTTACAGCTCTCTTGGGCAGGCTTCCTTTCTTCCCTTACTTCAGAGCAGAGGAACCTTTATCTAACATCTTGGACATACTTGAAAAGTTGACATCAGCAAATTCTCTTGATTTTACTACATGATCCACTGCTACATTAAGATGAGACTGAGGTCCTTACCACTGCTAGCACTACACTCTCAGATCTCACACTTCCTAACCTGCAAAACCATGAGCTGGACACGAAGCAAACCAGAACAGCTTTGCAAGCCTGTAAGAAAAGCCAGTGAGGAATCATCTAGACAGAGAGGGATGCACACCTGGACCACACCCGAAGAGATGGCTCTGCAATTAAGAGCACTGGCTGTTCTTCCAGAGGTCCGAATGGCAACCCACAACTGTCTGTTACTTTAGTCCCAGGGGATCCACTACTTTCTTTTGGCCTCCTTTAGCACACTGTGTAGCCACAGGCATCAATGTAGGCAAAGCACTCATACACACATAAAAACCAACAAGAGCTAAACAAACCTTCATCTTTAAGGTACAGTTAAGACAATAGAAAACAAAGCAGAAAGAAAAGCCAAGAAGACTCTACTCAATAAAGAAACAACAAAGTCTCACCACCTAGTCCTGGCACTTGGTTATATAGACCAGATTGACCTACAATCCACAAAAATCAATCTGCCTGCCTCTGCCTCCCAAGTGCTGAGACTAAAGGTGTGAGCCACCACAACCTGCTGGAGGCACCCAGGTGACAGAACAGTGATGGGGACACCCTTCACATGACTGGCCACAGAGTTTTTATTGTAAGACTAGTCACCATACAACAATTCCAGGCACTTTCTTAAAACAGCCTTTACCAAGTTGGGTACAAGCCATGAAATTCACAGAAATCAGTGTGCCCAGCCACCCTAAAATTCTTCTGTGCAGTTCCAGATAGAAATCACAAAGAGGCTATGCCAGAAAGCACCACTAAGTCTTATACCTGAAAGAGAAACAGTACAAGGGACAGGATTCCTAGCTTGACTGGCTCCTCTAGAAACTGAAGAGGAAAACATAAGTGGTTCTGTTTGGGCACTGCAAATTTTAAAAGAAATGACCTGCAAAGAGCTGCTTCCTGTCCCCTCTTTTCTTTCCGTCTCAGTCAGCCCATCTAAAGATACTCCCAGGACATCTTAGCAGACTTACATTTTAAAAAGTTCCTCTTCATCTTCCTCCAGCGTTTTAATTTCTTGCTCAGGAAGAGAAACTATTGGTTCGAACTGGGGGTCGTGGTTGGACTCATCTGCGTTCTCTGTGGAAGTATCATGGTCCTCGTGACTGTCCTGTGTAGAGAGGTCAGAAGGGATGCTGCTGGCTGGTGGACTTGGTCCACAGAGGGCATCATCAAATGGCACCTGGGAAACGAAGACAGGCCTCCCCCAAACTGGAAACCAAGCCATCTTATCATCTGATTGTATTTACAACCAACATCACAAAAACCACAGGATATCATGAAACAAGACAATGGATTTTGACAATCCTCCTACACACTCAAACATCACACAGCCAAGTCCTTGGCAAAGTAGCTTGGGAAAAACTCCCTCTTCTGTAAAATAAAATGATAACCGTCATAAAAAGAACATGATAAACTCAAAAGGAAGAGCAACCATAACAATCTTTACTGAGGATTATTCTAGCACTTGTAAATTTACTAGGAATCTATGGAAGAACTAGCATCTACATGAATTCACAATCCCTCCAACAATTTTTCCCAAGCTTGAAATTTTAAGCTGAAAGAAGCTTAAAAAAGTATGACAAATAAGCTCTAAGATTCTGACCCAACTTGGAGAATTACAAGGGCATGCACGTTTAAATCTGATAAGATCACGTGCTTGGATACCAAGGAAAATTCTCAGACTAGCTAACTCAACAGGATAAAGAAGTAGAAACCTTTCGTTCGGTTTCTCAGCACTGCGGCTAAGCTGCGGCCGACACACGAGCCACCAACAAAGCCGCCCCCGCCCAGAGTCCGCGCGTCTAGTATCTGTACCGTGCGCTGGGGCGCTAGCTTCCCCCACCGAGGGCGGAATGACCTAATGAATGAAGGGGTCTGGGGGTACCCGAAAGGAGGGTCGCGGCGCTAATGGAGAGATCCCAAGTGGGCCACGCCGTAGGAGATCGGCCTCCTCCAGGTCCCCAGGTAAAGCCGGGAGCACAGTTTGGCCGTGGCTGTTCTTCCGCAGACCACAAGGTCACGCGACGCCCTGCAGCCCCCGAGACCGGAGTCTTGGCCAGCAGCTCCCATTCCCGGACCCCAAAGACCTCGAGCACTCCAGGCCTAGGCGCCTCGACAGGCCCCGAACCCGCAAGCCAGCGAGGGTTGGAGGCCGAGGCGCGGGCCGCCCACGTGGCCGCCCAAAGCGGCCCTTGCCTCTCGGCCTGTCCGGCCCCACCCGGGCATCCCTGTACCTTGGCGGCCGCCATGGGGGCGCGGCGACGGCGGCTCGACTAGCTCAGGCGTCGCTGGCTCGGCGGCCTCTGGGCGGCTAGTAGCAGCTCCTTTCCTCCGCGTCTGGCGCCGGCGTCTCCCGCCCGTCCGCTCTTCCCTCCGCCCCCCGACCCGAACCCTGACCCCTGACCCCAGCGGCGGGAAACGCGCCGTGATTCAAAACCAGTGCAGCTTTATTGGCTCTGACTGCGGACATTCATTGTCCGGCCCGCCCCGCGCTTCCCGCCAAAACGCCCGCGGCGCATGCCCGGCCGCGCCTCAGCCGGGGGAGCGCGCTCTCCCGGCGACCCACGCGCGCACTTCCGTCTGCAAGCTAGGAGTGCCCCTGACGCTAGCGTGAGCGGCTGGTGGAAGGCTCCGTCGGGACTCGGCGCGTGGCGGTGACGTCATCGGAAGCCGAGCCCTCAGAGAACTGAGACGCGGCTAGCGTGCGCTGGCCGACCAGAGGCGGGCGAGGCGTGTGTCGGCCGCCAGCTGGGGAGCGGCGGTGCACCCGCAGCCCTCAGTCCCAGCCTGGAGCCCTGTGCGGAACTGCGGTCTGCCTTCGCGGCGGCGTGCCTCCTATCCGAGCCTGTGTGAGAGGCCTAGCTGGTGGTCCTCGTGAAGCACCCCGGTCCAGGCAACAGACGAGCCCGGCGATGAGTGAGCTGGACACGGAAGTAAAGCAAAGGGAGCCTTGCAGGAGAAGTGGACGGGGTGGGCGGAGGTGGGTTTGGGCAGCAGCCATTACTGTCGGGTCAGCGAGAAGATGGGGGAGAACTGGGTCTCAAGAGTAAAAGGCCGAGTCTGGCCGGGGCTGCGTGTAGTGCGCACTGATGGAGAGTTGTCGGCGGGTTGGGAGCAGGTCTGAGGCAGTGGTCACACTAGTTACAGCCTTCAGCCTGGCCCATCTGTCCCCACAGGCTCCGGAGCACATGGAGGACTGCAGCCGGGATGCCAGTGCGGTACCCACTGCAGCCCCACCGTGTCAAGAGGAAGAGGGGCCGGGGCCGGGGCCGGCCGCAGCGCCCGGAACCCAGCCTGGGCTCTACAGCTACATCAGGGATGACTTGTTCACCTCAGAGATCTTTAAACTGGAGCTCCAAAATGTGCCTCGCCACGCCAGCTTCAGTGACGTCCGGCGGTTTTTAGGCCGCTTTGGCCTACAATCCCACAAAATCAAACTCTTTGGACAACCACCATGTGCCTTTGTAACATTTCGCAGCGCTGCTGAACGAGACAAAGCCTTGCGAGTGTTGCACGGTGCTCTCTGGAAAGGCCGTCCGCTCAGCGTGCGCATGGCCCGACCCAAGGCTGACCCCATGGCTAGGAAGAGGCAGCAGGAAGGTGATAGCGAGCCGCCGGCAACACAGATTGCCGATGTGGTGACCCCGCTTTGGACAGTGCCCTACACTGAGCAGCTGGAGCAGAAGCGACTGGAATGTGAACGGGTGCTACAGAAACTGGCCAAGTGAGTGTGGCACTACGCCCTGGGCAGAGCTGGGTTTTGCTCTTGGCCTGGTCCACTAGCCTTGTAAGCAACTCAGGATACTCACAGGGTTTGTGTCAATGGTTCTCAACCTGTGGGTCACCGTTGCCTAAGACTGTCAGAAACATACATTTACATTATGATTCATAATATTAGCAAAATTACAACTACAAAGTAACAACAAAAAGTTATGGTTGGGGACCACATGATTACAGGGTCACATGTACCATTAGGTTGAGAACCACCAGTCCAAAGTGGTCAACTAAAGAACTCATAAGGCCCATAGCAGTGTGATAGCGAGGTCACAGAGGAATTGCCCAGTGTGGGTGGGGAAGTGCTAAGGCCCACCATGATGGATTTCATCCTGCAGAGAAATTGGGAGCACTAATCGAGCCCTGCTACCCTGGCTGCTTTTGCAGAGACAACAGCACAATAAAGCTTGTTGCCCCCTGGAGGGGGTCAAGCCATCACCCCAGCAGGTCAGACAAATCCCATTCTGTGGGAGGTGGGGGAGGCTGGCCTTGTTCATGTCAATTATATTATGCTCTTTGACATTTTTTCATGCTTTTCATTTGATAAACCATCAGTAAAACCTTGTTCTGTCGTCGGCCACCCCTTGGGCAAAACTGGGTCTCCTGTTCACTATGGTATTTCTTCCAGTGCTGGGTAATCAAGACTGAGATCCGACTCTGCTACATTCTCTTCTACAGACTGAATATCGGAATAAGTGTGAGTTTCTCATCGGAGTTGGGGTAGATGGCGAGGACAACACTGTTGGCTGCCGGCTTGGCAAGTACAAGGGTGGAACGTGTGCTGTGGCAGCTCCCTTTGACACCGTGCACATTCCAGAGGCCACGAAGCAGGTGGTGAAGGCCTTCCAGGAATTCATCCGGTGGGGACCATGCCTGGGACTGGGCTTCTGGGAAGTCCCTGATCCATCTGCACTGGCAGTTACAGATGTGGGGTAAGGGGACAGGGTGCCAGGACAGGCAGGCGCACACTGAGTACACCTGTGGTTTCTCCAGTTCCACCCCGTACTCGGCATATGACCCTGAGACATACACAGGCCACTGGAAGCAGCTGACTGTCCGCACCAGCCGCCGAGGCCAGGCCATGGCCATTGCCTACTTCCATCCCCAGGTCTCAGGTGGTGCTCCTGTTGGGGGATGCGTCTGGTGGAGGTTGGCTTTGCATTGCCTGATGGGCATTTTATATTCTCTACTATAGAAACTGAGCACTGAGGAGGTGGCAGGACTTAAGGCCTCTCTGGTGTGCTACTTCATGGAGGGGCCAGGCAAGGCCAGTGGGGTGACTTCCCTCTACTTTGTGGAGGAAGGACAGAGGTGAGGAGCCCAGGTGGAGGCAGGAAGGGCCAAACAGGCCAGTGACCCTGACAGGCTTGTTTTCTCTTTCTCTCTATAGAAAGACTCCCAGCCAGGAAGGCCTGCCCCTGGAACATATTGCTGGTGACCAGTGCATCCAGGAAGACCTGCTCGGCCTGACCTTCCGCATCTCCCCTCATGCATTCTTCCAGGTAGCATACCCCTTGTGAACATAAAGGCACAGGGAGGGAAGCCAAAGAGAGATTTATAGAGAACATTCAGGTAATAGGGGCCTAAAGTAAGTGTAGGATAATAAGGGTTATTTGCTAGTGACTGGCCCCTTTGCATGGCCTTGTTGCCTTTTGCCAAACCCAGAACAGGATCAACCACATTCACTGTTGGAAAAAACCCTATGAAGATAGAGGGGGGAGTCCAAGGTCTCTAGCATGAGGTATACAGTCACTCTCAGTTGCCCTCAGGGAAGTTGTAATGTCAGGAGGAAAACTTCCCATGGATGGGGTTCTCTGTTGTAAGGATTTGGTTTTTAAGAGACTGGGTAAGATCACTGGTATGTAGAAAAAATGGGACCCAAGCAGTGTGGGATACTAGCCTACACTAGAGTATACTATGGCTAACTAACCTCCAGGTAAACACACCTGCAGCTGAGGTGCTCTACACAGTCATCCAAGAATGGGCCCAGCTAGATGGGGGCAGTACAGTGCTGGACGTGTGCTGTGGCACTGGCACCATAGGCCTGGCTCTGGCTCCGGTAAGCCTCCCAGCCCTAGGTAAGGCCCCTCTCTGTTGTCATGACCCTGAAGGTCAAGACTACTACCCTGTCCTTGATACTACCTAGTTGTGCTGTGTCTCTTTCCCAAGCAACCAGGGCAATGGGGCTTATCTATCTTTCCACCTCAGAAGGTGAAGAAAGTAGTCGGGATTGAACTATGCCAGGAGGCTGTGGAGGATGCCCGCATGAACGCCCTCACCAATGGTGAGAACCTTTGCATTACACAACAGACAGGTGGTCTGGAACCTCTGCTGTGTATTTCACTGTGCCTACAATGTCTTGAGATATTAAGGATCTTCTAAATAACAGACCAAAAGTCATTTTGGCCTGTGTGCTACCTAACCCTGTCAGGCCATTCCAATGGTAGGCCCATATAGTCTACTGACAACTGTCATTATCTCTAGAGCTGAGCAATGTTGAGTTCCACTGCGGCAGGGCTGAGGATCTGGTACCAGGCTTGGTGAGCAGACTGTCTTCCCAGCAACTTGTAGCTGTTCTAGACCCACCACGGGCTGGCCTACGTGAGTGGCTTTCATTTGGGGAGAAGGCAGTACCAGAAGAAGAAAAAAACAAAAAAACCTATGCTGGGTAGAGAACCACTAACTAGCCTGTCTGTGACTTGCTAGATTCTAAGGTGATTCTGGCCATCCGGAAAGCTGAGAACATCAAGCGGCTCCTCTATGTTTCCTGCAACCCCAGGGCAGCCATGGGCAACTTTGTGGAGTAAGTGTGTGGGACAGAGCACCTGCCTACTGCCTAGAAGAATTTCTGTGGGGCTAATATTGGTACCTCTCTCCGCAGTCTCTGCAGGGCCCCATCTAATCGAGTAAAAGGCATCCCATTTCATCCAGTCAAGGCTGTGGCAGTAGACCTGTTCCCACAGACTCCACACTGTGAGATGCTTATCCTGTTTGAGAGAGTGCAACAACACCCCAATGGCATTGGAGCCCTGGAGCATCAAGACCTTCAAACCCCAAGAGATCTTCCTGATATCACTCCACAGGAAACTGAGACAACCTTCTCATCCTAGGGTAGTAGAGGAGCACAGGAAAGCTGGGGAGGTCCTTACAGGTCACTAGTAAGCAGAGGATGACCAAGCATTTGTGAGCCTTGAGGCCTGCCTACTGTAGTTCAGAGTGTGAACACCTGTGTCCTAATAATGGGATAGCCAAATTCCAGAATAAATAATTGCTGATTTTATTGAATTTTCTGTGGTGAGCCAGAGCCTTAACTCACTAGAAGGGTATGACCTTGAACTCAATAGCTTTCACGTTCAATTTTCCAGTGCTAGTAGAAACGTGTTAAAAGACTAGCCTCACAGATGTGCTTGCTGTGGCTCAAACTTTTGAGTGCTGAGGTTAAAGTGTGTACCTGATGAGTGCCAGGGCTTGCTTAAATTTACCCCCTGAAGAGCCATGCTTTATAACCAAGCACCAACCAGGTATTCCAGGGGAACACTGAGGATGGCTGAACATAAACTATGCTGAGTTCATAAGGAACTAGGGATGTCCACTAAGGCATTTAATAACACAATTGACTATAGGACAGTCCTGTCCAGTTGAAGATCCACAAGTATCCAGCACTCCCATCAGAAGAAAGAAACCAGCCGTTCCCTTTTGGACAGTTTTATGTGTTTGCACCATCAGGGTACAACCTACAGCCTTGGCCAACACACAGACGCAGCATCAGCATAGGCTCCCACCCTTGCAGTATGATTGCATGTGTAAGCCTCACCCACCTGTAAGAGACAGGGAGGGCACTGGAGACCAGGAATGTGTGGCAGCACCTGTTTATAGTGCCTGTGTCAGTGAGGCTGCAGAGATAGCATTACTATATGCTTTTTCAATGTTAAGTCTGTTTTAAGGGCAATGGTTAGTCAAAAGACTGAACAAAACTGAATGGGAGGCAGAAAAGAATCAAGTGTCCCAACTTGATAAAGGGTTCTTTTTGCCAAGATCAACACAGACATTAACTGCTGTCACACACATGATTAGGGAGGAGGAAGATGCTGTTGAGAGGTCCACAGTTGCCACTCTGTCTTTCTAACAGCATATGTCACCCATATACCAGGTACATGGTGAGGGGCACACTGTAAAGTGTAGCCCCTCTGAACAGGTAATGAATACAGGCTCTAAATACACCTCTACTCAATACCCTTGACAGGGGCTATTCCAATAAGCGCAGGTAGACAAAACCCTGAAATCAGGCCTGGCTGCACAAAGCAGCTACCCTTGAGATCAAGAGACGTCATAACTACTTCTGTACAATGTGCCAGCCAGCTCTTGGTCACACACTGAAGACCGTTTCCTATTTATGCATGTCCATCTGTTGGAATGCATGATTCTAAATCTGTCATTCTTACTGTAAAAGTTTCTTTCCAAAATTTAAAATATCGTAAAAGCTTTAAAAATTGATGAACAGATAGATGGGCTTGATTGTGCAAAAATCTGTAAAAAATTGTTGCTAAAGTTTATCAGAGGTGGAAGTTTCAGTATCCAGAAGACAGCTGTTAGGACATTAAGACTTCATAAGAAAAAGAACCAACCAGACTAACACTCAGTATCTTGACAGTTCAGTATCTTCACTGCAATCTCAGAAGAGTATTTCTGGTGCTAAAATTTTATTTTAAGCCAAAATAGCCTGAAAATTTTGTTATAACCTTTTCAGAAAATGGGAAACACACAAAGCAGGTAATACTACAGGACACCTGCATCTTCTGACCAAGTCTCAGTGGCTCCACCAGAAAGAACCATATCAAAGGGGCTACCTGGCATCATAGGCCAGCCAAAACTATAAAACCTGGTCATCTCATCTACCAAAGAAGTATTACTTCTTGTCAGTGCATATAGTATACTAAAATTAATGAAAACCTTCATAAAAACAGTCCGCAGCAGATACATATAGGCAGGATCTACAGCTGTCTATCAGCTTCCACTTGTGCAGTTAACATTTAACTGATCCTTAAGTATATCCAGTCACATTGAAAGCAGCTTGTCCAGAACTGCTTCTTTGCATGTGTACTGTGTAGTCACAGCTGTCCCCATGTGCCAGAGCCAGAGCCCAGACACTGCCACAGGAGTGTTGTTAGGTTGGAGGCCTGGTGCTGCAGTCATGATGTGTGGCTGATGGTCTCCTGGATGGCACTGTTGGCCCATGCCGCCTACCTCATACATCCACTGTGCACAAGGGCTCACCACCAGGCTGGGCAGATGCTACAATTGACATCTTGGGTTTCTTCCGAGTCTCCTCCTGGAAGAATAGAGGTTAATGATGCTAAAGGTGGGCCCAACAAAGAGGTTCACAAGGGTGAAAAGGTGGTAGATAGCCCCTGAATTCTGAGAGCACAAATGCTTGGAGGGAAGGTAGAGGGAGCGGGCCAGGCCAGGAGGGTCTCCTCAGATAGCCAGGATAGACTCCCATGTGCTGCAGCTTCCCTGGCAATCTAGAGACACCCAGAATGGAAGAATTTGCAACAAACTGGGTTCTATCCCTCCAAGGTGAGTGTCATCCTAGTCTTGCTTGCTTGCCCAGAAGCCCAATGAATTTCCCCACAAATAGAAGTATGTGTCTTGTGCTTGTTGCTTTGATCCCCACAATTCATCTCCTAACAAGCGTCAAGCTAGAAAGTCCTGCTTATTCTAGCAGACAAGGCCCACCCCTACCTGAGAGCAGTAGAAAGGCAACAAGCAACAGACACTTGGTCCTCAGAGCTTATGTTCATACCTGAGCCATGCCACCAGAGGTGGAAATGCTCCTAACTCAGAGGGTCTAAAGGTATGAGTGATTACAAGATATTGCCAGGGGCCAGGAAACAATACAGCCCACTTGGAATAAGGTTCCTATGGCAGTTTTAGGAAGTTTCACTAAGACTAAGTGATTTCTTTGAGTTAGCAAACAGGTCAGTGCACAATTTTTTCTATCAAATACCTGACTCAAAATTGGAACCGTTTAGCCACTAAAATGCTGGCCTGTCTGCTCTCTAATTCAACTAATGTCAAAGTCATAAAAAAAAAAAAAAAGGCCAACCTTATCTGCAAGAAGGATTAAGCATCTCGAGAGTCAGGGATCAGAAACAGGATCTAACTACAAGGAAGGGTCTAACCCAATGGCTCAGTAACTATGGTATGTGCAGAAACTATACAGGGGTAGATGGTGAGGTTAGGGGTAGAGAGGCAAGTGGCCTGGGGAAGGGGTGAGGAAGGAAAATAATCACCCGTTCTGCAGCCAGCCTCTTCATCTCTTCTTGCAGCTTGCTCAGGATGTGAAGGTTGGGCCTGTTCTTCTTGGCATACTGTTGTAGCTCTATCACACTCTTGTCAGAGGTTTCCTAGGGACCCAAAGCCTGCTCTCAGAACCGCATAGTAGCAGTATGCTAAAATAGCATCCACCCAAGTCAGGAGTGTAAGGGCTCAGTGAGGCACAAGTGCATACCAGTGGCCTACCTGTGATAAAGCATTGTTGCTGACAGTTCCCTGGTCTCCCAGACACTGTTCCTTCTTCTGTGTGTTTACTGGCTGAGTATGAAAGTCAAGCACTCACTAATGCTAGGAACCCTCTGACAGTGGCAAGATTATGGCTAAAGCCAACTGAGACATAACACAGCCAAACAGCCTGCACAGCTGTTCTTTTCCTTCATGACTTGGAGGCTACAGCCAAGGATGCTCACTGTGTCTTAGAATGCCAGACAAGGGCCATTCACTCTCCAGTTGAAGGAAACCTCTGTCCATGGTTGCAGCAATGTTCCCTCTCTGTCTTAGTCCCAGACTATGTACCTACATTTCAACTCATGAAAAATGCTTCTATTCAGGCTGAAGATGCAACTCAGTGGTACAGTCCTTGTTTGGCCTGTACAAAGCCCCAGATTATGATCGACAGCAGTAGGGGGGAAATAAAATAAAAAAAGAGAAGTACCCTTATGTTATTTATGTTCTCCATGTGGCTCCTGGACTCCTCCTGCCTTGAGCAAGGACAGGGCCAAGCCTGAGTCTTGGGGGATCTGAAGGGGTACTGCATTGCTCTAGACTATTAGTTCAGCTCAAGGCAGGGTTACGCAAGGATCCACAGGACAATCTTCAGGGTCTCCACCTATACTCCTTTAAACAATGAGATCCTGATAATCTAGGTGGTTTCATATATTAGGGGAAAATGTAAAAAATGCTGGTGCAGCTGGGTTCCATCACTACCTAACACCACTTCCCAGTACTTCCCATACCCATTAGGTTTGGAGACTGGTTTAAATTCTGATATCTGGGCAAAAACTTCAGAAACATAACAGACAATACCTATATTATTTAAGCCACTGAGAAACTTCAATTGAACAAGTCTTGAGGACTGCCAAAGGACTAGTTTGCGAGCCTTCACCCAGTTCGACACCAGGTGGTGTTCACTGCCTGCATCTACTGTCTGTTTTATGTCTGACCTGATAGATTCATACTTAACTGCTTGGCAGATTCAAGAGGAAAACGTGCTCCCACCCTCGGCTTGCACAATCACTGTCACAACACAGCAGAGACAGTCATGATTAAAAGTAGTGCTACCAAGCCTGACCTTGACAGCAAGCCCTAAGCCAGAGCAAGAAACGGAAGCAGAACAACTGCCAGTCTGGTTACCTGCTTGACCATTTTGCTGCTCTCACGACCGTACATGCGCAGTAAGGACCCCCAGTTCTTGACATGTGGGTGCAGGAGCTGAAGAATTTTCTGAGATGCTAATTGTTTCCCAACTCGTTTATTCTTACCTACGAGGGAGAAAAAACAAAGGTGAGAATACAGGAAAGACTTTCCTGGGTGCCTAGGGAGCCCATGCAAGGCACTCCACAAGAAGGTAGACGGCGCTTTGCTACTGTGCTGGACACCATGACTCAGTCCCGAGATCTTGACCCAGGTACCAACTACCCGACTGAGCAGCTTTGAAGAGATCCAAGGACTTGTGAGAAAGCTATTAGCTAAGACAACAAAATATCCTTCCCTCCACCAGCCCACTCTACCTCACTTGCCTGCAACACAATGAGCACCAGCTACAAGGCCTCCTAAAGTTTATAGCTCTTGTAGGTAGGTGTCAGGGTGGAGCCTCTATATAAAAGATACTCTAAGCCAGGAGAGCTCTCCAGGCTGAGAGATCAGTACTGTTCAGATTCACTCAATCTTCTCACCAGCCTACTTCTGTGGGGACTGGAGTTTATATGGTGCAGCAATAGGCATAGGTATAGGAAACATCCAAATTTGAATGTGAGCTTGTAATTTCCTAAGGTCTTCTATGTATTATCTCCATATATATGACACAATACATAGACTACCTCTGGGACAGGCTGCAGAAATAGTACAGTCATGCACTGATAAATCTACCAGTTGATGATGGATCACGTACTCAAAGATAGTCCCTTTTGGGGGAGATATATATATATACACACACACACACACATACATACATACACACACACACACACACATTTATGCATGTATACACATATATTCACTAATTTTTACTTGTAATGGTTATAGTTTTATTTTTTATTTCTTTAGAAACAAGGTCTCACTATGTTGTTCAAGCTAGTCTTGAACTCACATCTTCACATGATTCTCCTGCTGGAACTACCTGAATTCTCCACCATGCTTAACTTTATATTGGCTTTTATTAAGCAACCATGTCAGATGTAAAAGCAGAGGAAGGTGGTACCTAGAGACCAAATATAGGAGTGTAGATAAATGGTTAGCCATCAGGATGTGCCCCAGTCAGCAACTCAGGAAAGTAGTCCCCTTATCCCACCAGAGACGGGCTGGTTAGAAGTAATAGTGACAATGGAACAGGAAGGAGACTGCAAGGAGGATGATCACCTATCTAGTTTTAGATGAAGGTGTGATGGCCAACACACAAAACTGGTGTTTAGAATGACTGTCAGAGCAGGAGTAGCAGACCAGACCACACACCCTCAGATCAGAAAATGCTAGTTATGCCCCAACAGTCCTCTGAAAATATGCCAGTCTATGAGGGAAGCAGGGGAGGAGACAGATTCTTACACCACCCGCGCACTGTATGTTTGCCGCATGCCATAACATATTCACTCTTCTGGTTTTTCCCAGGAACCACTTCAAACTTGATGGATGTGTCACCCATTCCATGGTTTCTTTTAGGAGAAAAAAAAGATGACAAGACATTACTGGATGATGCTCATACATGATGACTTCTGAGGAGGGCTCCTATATAACCAAGTCCATTAATGACTCTCCAAAGAAAACCCAAACCCCTCCCTAGATGTTCAGCAGGCTAGGGAAAGTTCTCCACACACTAATTTCAGTTACCCAGGGTTCACCTATCAGCCAGAGCCAAGGGTCTCCTGTATGCCCAGGCTCTCTCCACCTTGGAACAAAGAGCCAAGTAAAGTACTGGGATGCTCCCTGGCGCCTGCATGGCCTGACTGTTAACAGAGGCACAGCTTACCCTACCTTTTAAGGCACTCATGGAGAATCTGATATGGAGACAGCAGCCCAGCCTTGCTTGTCAGCTCGTAGACTCGTGAATCCTCAATACTGATGTGGTTAAAATACTAAAACAAAAAGCACGTTTGTGAATCCCAAGCATGCCCATACCTTTAGAATCATGCCATACTGTGTTTCCCTCAGACAATGAACATCTTTTTTTGTTACCTCAATAAAGCATATTATACTCCAGATAACTTAGTTGATGGAACTATTTGGGAAGAATTAGGAAGTGTGGCCATGTTGGAGAAGGTATGTCACTAGAGTGGGCTTGTTTCAAAAGCCCATTCCTAGTTAGATTCATTTTCTCTCTTCCCTCTTCCTTTCCCTGCCTCCTGCTTGTGGATGACATGCGAGCTCTTCGCTACTTCTCGAACACCATGCCTGCCTGCCACCATGCCTCTCATTATAATGGTTGTGGATTGACCCTCTGAAACTGTGAGCCCCAGTGAACTCTTCTCTAAGTTGCCTTGGTCATAGTGTTTTGTCAGAGCAATGGAAAATTAAGACATGAGGGAGAAAAGTTTTGCACAGCAAGGCTCAAGTAAGCTAGGGATAGGAAGAGAAGCCCTAAAATGTATAGGACAAAGGATAAAGGCTCAGAATTAAGTAGCTAACAGATCTCTGCCTTCATCCCTGACTGACCCTGTACTCAGTGAACAGAAGACTGCCAAATAGCTCAGCTTACTCTATACAGAGACTACCTCTGGGATAGGCTGCAACAGTACAGTCATGCACTGATAAATCTACCAGTTGATGGTGGATCACATACTCAAAGATAGTCCCATAGGATTTTATAGCCTAGCAATATTAGAGTCATCCTAGTTTGTGTGATACACTCTGTATGATTTCTTGTTGTTGTTGTTTTTTGGTTTTTTCGAGACAGGGTTTCTCTGTATAGCCCTGGCTGTCCTGGAACTCACTCTGTAGACCAGGCTGGCCTCGAACTCAGAAATCCGCCTGCCTCTGCCTCCCAAGTGCTGGGATTAAAGGCGTGCGCCACCACCGCCCAGCTCTGTATGATTTCTATAAGTAAATCATCTAAGCAATATACTACAAACTGGGTGACTTTTAGCAACCAGTGTGTCCTCTCACAACTCTAAATAAAGGCAAAAAGTAAAATTCAAGGTAGTCAGCAAAGCTCTACTCCCCCTGCAGAGACTACATGACAAGATCCAATTTCTGATGGCCTAGCTTCTCTAGCTTATGAGAGCAGCAAGGCAATCTATACTCATTATGTTTTCTTTGTTTCTCCCCTATGGAAAACCAGTCACAATTATTCAACCACATGTCAATAAATTATACCTATAACAACCTGGTCTCCAAAGTAAAGCCACATTCTCAGGTACTAGGGATTAGCCCCTCAGTGGATTCTTTTCAGAGATATAGCACAACCCAAAAACAGGATATCAAGGAAACTTAAGAGAAAAGATTTAACAAGCAAACAGGAACAAAGAGCTTGAAATAATGGGGCCCACCAGGCCAAGGATCTGCTAGAAGGGGAAAGTCTCGCGCCAGCCTAATAGGTAGCAGCCTGTAGAGCCCCAGAGTCCAGACCTTAGGTAACATGAATAAACTAAGTCAAGACCTTTCTAGAATGACATATGAACAGCTTTCCTCTGTGTTTGTATTGCTCCAGTGACAACAGTGTAGAGGAAATTCTTACATGAAGAGTCCAGCCAAGACTGGTAAGCATGAACGCCAACTGTCGTGGTTTGGTTGGCTTCAAACAGGAACCAAAAGATGCCTCTGCTCTCAAATGTAGGGAAGTCACCCACCTTACCAGGAGTTGGACCCTGGAACTAACTACAAGAACCAGTAAGGAAGTCAGCTGATTAGCAGCATGTGCTATGCTCAGCTTATAGTACCTGATCTACTCAGCCGTTAGTACCTGTCCACCAGAGCACAGCAGACAGATGGCCAGCTTACCCCCAACCCAAAGGGAAAAACCTGAGCATAGTCACTAAAGAACATACACTCAGAAATACAAAGATGTTTGTGTCTGGTATAAAACTATGAGCATAAATCTTACAGCAAGCATCTCTGTGGAGTGTCTCTCAAGTGCAATCAAATGGTAAACTGACCTGCAGATAATCATTGGTAGTCCTGAAAGACAGCCTGGGAGCCTGGAGAGCCCTGAGCCCATAGATGACAAAGAAGCACAAGTTGCTCATGGACAGCCCATGAAAAACTACAATCAAGTTGGGTGATGGTGACATATCTTTAATCCCAGTACACGGGAGACAGAGGCAGGCAGATCTCTGAGTTTAGTGTCAGTCTGGTTTACAGAGTGAGTTCCAGGACAGCTAGTATACAGAGAAACCCTGTCTCAATGCTCTGCCTCCCCCCCCCATCTAAAAAACAAAATACCCAACCCCACAAACCAGAAAAACTACAATCTAGATACTGAGGAACAGTATCTTGAAAATCAGACTTCTGAAACAGCCTTCAGCAATATCTACCAAGTCAGCCAAATTTGTGGTTATAAACTATCCCACTAAGAAAACTTGAGGTCCAGATGATTTCATTGATAATGACCACTCCACATTTTAAGGAGGAAAAATATCAATTCTATACAAACTCAAAGAGAACAGCTTAGTTTATGGTGCTACCTGTACCATATTAACACCAGGAGAAAGACAAAACCAAACCAATCAAAACCTACACAAAAGTAACCCTTGCAAACACAGATGGGAAAATTATAAAGTATCATAGTGGTGGGTGCCTATATGCCCATCACTCAGGAGAATAAGGCAGGAGAATCCTGAATTCCATGCCAGCTGAGCTATGTACCTAGATCCTGTCACAAACAAATAACACACTCATCTTGGCAGAACACACCCTTAATTCCAGAACTCATATGATAGACTTCAGTGAGTTCAAGGCCAGCCTGATTTGCATAGCTAGGCTAGTTAGTGCCACATAGTAAATTCCTATTGAAAACAAAGAAACAAACAAACAAACAAAGAGCAAGCAAGATGGCTTAATGAAGAAAGTGCTTGCTGAGCAAGCCTGGCAATCTGAATTCAATCCCTAGAACCCATATAAAGGTAGAACAAAGCTTCCTCTGATTTCCAAGAGTGTTTTGTAGCCCATGTGCTCACACACATACACCCACTAAATAAAAAATACCCCTCATATGCAAACACAGAGCAGACAGACAGACAGACAGACACACACACACACACACACACACACACACAGAGCCAATAAATAGAAACTCTCAATACAAAAAGAATAAATACCACACCAAAAAAAGGAATATATACTATGCCAAGTAGGACTTTTTCAGGGATGCATGCCTAAAAGAATCAATATAACTATACAAAAAATTTTAAGTAAAAATATCAAACCATTAATAAGATCAGAAATGTGGTACAAAAAAAGACATCTGACAGAATTAAAACAGCATTTATGTTAAAAATGATCAACAGGACGGAGACCTTTCTCGACCCAATAAAGAATTATTATGAGAACTCTACAGACAACATCACATTCAGTAATAAGAACTGGATACTACCCTTTGAGATGAGGAACAAATACCTTTACTATCACCATTTTTATTCAGCAACAGCCAGAACAATTAGGTTAAATATCCATACTGGCAAGATAAGAGACTACAGTCAACCCAATCCTATATACAGATGAATTATTTTTTTGTTACTGTGTTAAAACACAATGACCAAAGCAACTTAAGAATAAAGAATTTATTGGGGCTTACAATTCCAGAGGGGTAAGAGTCTATCATGACAGGGGGATATGGTAGAAGTGGCAAGAATGATGGCAGGAACAGGAAAGATCATCTCAAACACAAGCATGAAGCAGAAAAAGTAGATTGGCAGTAGGAAGGCTATGAACTCAAAATATCTCCAAACTATACCACCAAATGAGGACTAAATATCTGAACCTATGGGGGACACTTCTTATTAAGCACCAAAAAAGATGATCCAAAAATATTACAGAACGAAAACGTGAATTCAGCAAAATGGAAAGATACAAAATCAATTAAAAAACATTAAGTTGTATTTACATGCTAGCAACAAAATAAAACCAAAGGATTACTCACTACAGTGGGACAATTTAAGAATAAAATGTGTGCAGGCTAGAGGGAGACTCCCAGAGAACTAGACTCCAGAGAATCAAACAAAAGGGTTGTATATTACAATACATTATATTTGTCTCCTCGTCTGACATGCTGAACTGACCTGCTTGAATTCCTTCTTGATGTCTTTGACTCTCAGCCAAATCCAATCGGGACACGGATATCAGAGAAGAATACAATCGTTGGTGTGGCCTTAAGGCCAATCAACTCCCCCATTTTCCCTACCTTACCCCCCTTCAAATACCTCAGCACCCATATTAAGCTTGAAGAAGTGAGGAAGAGTTGTCATCCCAGTTCCCTGGGCTTTGGGGCTGGAGGTGATTATTATAGGTTATCTTTCTAGGGAATATAGAAATGATCATATTTGGAACAGGGAGGAATAGCTAGAGTTGACTGCCTAGCCATAATCTCATTTGATAGAAATCTTTATAATTGTTACTAAGTTGAAGACATAAGTTATTTTGGTACAGAATTTATTATGATGCAAAATCAAGGTTTTCATTGGTCTAAATTTCTTCTATTGATACTAAAGAGTTACAAGTACAGGGCTTAGACCCAGTCCTTCTATTGCTGTTATTATGAACAGATCTGAGATGCTTAAGCCTGTGAGTTTAGGGCCAAATAGCAATTTTCAAGATTTTAATTAGAAATAGCTGAGATGTCAGGCGGTGGTGGCACACACCTTTAATCCCAGCACTTGGGAGGCAGAGGCAGGTGGGTTTCTGAGTTCGAGGCCAGCCTGGTCTAAAGAGTGAGTTCCAGGACAGCCAGGGCTACACAGAGAAGCCCTGCCTTGAAAAAAACCAAAAACAAAAAAAACAAAACAACAAAAAAAAAAAACCCACCCCACCAACTACTAACAAAAGCAAAGGCTTTGACCTACAGGGAAATCACTGACCAATAATCAGCTAATCTAAATGAACTGACTTAGTAGACCTGTTACAAAAAATACAAGTAAGTTAAAGAGTCAAGAATACAAATACTTTGCAATTATTATCTGGTAAAAATATTATAAGTTGAACTATAAACTGCTCCAAAATGTACAAGTTGAAGTCTAACCCCTTACTTAGTGCCTCAGAAAGTGAATGAAGTCCATGGGTGAGTGGGCTTATGTGAGGACTCAGCCTTATCTATCCCAGGAGTCATTCTTTACACACAGAAGATTCAGAGAAAATCCTTCAAAGAAAAGCATGAAGACGGCCATCCCAGAAAGCAGATACCTCTGGTGGATCTAGAAAAAACTGACAAACCTGACTCTATTTGGACTTCTGACCTCCAGAGCCAAGGCAACTAAACCCCTGTGCTTTGATCTGTCCAGCTGTTGAGACTTTGTGATAGTAGCACCAGTAAACAAATGGTAACAGCAATAACTTTGGTTGTCCTGCTGTACTTTGTGAGACATACAAATTGTTAAGTATAGATGGTCCTATATGGCAGAAGAACAGAAAATAGAAACTATTCCTGAGATTAGATTACCCATCATAAAAAGCACAGACTGGAAGGCTTAGTGGTGGCATATGCCTTTATTGGGGGTTGGGGAACTACACATACCACACCTTTAACTCCAGGACTTGGGAGGCAGGAATAAGTGGACCCCTCTGAGTTTGAGGCCATTCTGGTTTACACAGTGAATTCCAGTCAGCCAGGGCTTACTGGCTGGCCATACTAGTCTAATTAGTAAGTACCAGGCCAGGCAAGAGATGCTATGTCAAAAAACAAGAAATGACATTCAATGACCATCTGTGGCCTACCCACACAGACATAAACACACATCACAAAATTAAAGAAATCATGCCTAGAGGCTAGAAAGATGGCTTAACAATTAAGAGCACTGCTCTTCCAGAGGACCCAAATTGGCTCCTAGCACCCATGTTGGGTAACTCATAACTGTCTGAAACTAAAGCTCAAAAGGGATCCAACACCTTCTTTCTGTCACCGTAGGCAGCCCCCTACCTGCACAGTATACAACCATACAGACACATATGCATTAAAACTGTAATTAAAATAGGGATTGGCGGGCTGGAGAGGGCTCAGCAGTTAAGAACATTGACTGTTCTACCAGAGGTCCTGAGTTCAATTCCCAGCAACCACGTGGTGGCTCACAACCATCTGTAATGGGATCTGATGCACTCTTCTGGTGTGTCTGAAGAAAACAAGTGTACTCATTTGCATAAAATAAATAAATCTAAACAAACAAACAAAAAAAAAAAAAAAAAACAAGCCCAGCGGTGGTGACGCACAACTTTAATCCCAGCCCTTGGGAGGCACAGAAAGGCGGATTTCTGAGTTCGAGGCCAGCCTGGTCTACAGAGTGAGTTCTAGGACAGCCAGGGTTACACAGAGAAACCCTGTCTCAAAAGAAACAAAAACAACAAAAAAATCCCAAACAAAGCAAAACAAACAGACAAGCAAAGACAGGAAGGAAGGAAGGAAGAAAGGAAGGAAGGAAGGAAGGAAGGAAGGAAGGAAGGAAGGAAGGAAAAAAGGGAGGAAGGAAAAAAGAAGGAAGGAAGAGCAAGCGAGCTCAGTGGGTCTGAAAGCCTGAGTTCAATCCTTGGTATCTATATAATGGTCCTTTGGACTCTACATGTGTGCAGTGGCATGCATGTACCCACACAAAACACACACATGCACGCACACACACAGACAAGGCTGGAGAGATGGCTCAGCAGTTAAGTGTGCTTACAGCTCTTCTTAGGAATTTATTTCCCAGCATCCATGTTGGGCAGCTTAGAGCTACCAGTGAGTCCAGCTCCAGGGGCTCTGACCTCCCTGGATACCTGTATTCAAATGGCAGACACACAAAATAAAATCCAACTTAAAAAAAAAATGAATGAATGTAAAAAAATGTGTTTTTCTGTTTTGTTTTACATCAAGAGACCATTTCCAAGCTGCCAATAAATCATTTTTAAGAGCTGGCCTTCCGCTGGGCGGTAGTGGCGCACACCTAGCACTTGGGAGGCAGAGGCAGGCAGATTTCTGAGTTCGGGAGCCAGCCTGGTCTACAAAGTGAGTTTCCACGACAGCCAGGACTAGAGAGAAACCCTGTCTCGACAAAACAAAAACAAAACAAAACAAAAAACAAACTGCAGGTTAAAGATAAACCAGTAACAGTATTTTTTAAGTGCTGGGATTAAAGGTGTGTACCACCAACGCCCAGCCAGTAACAGGATTTTAAACTACACAGTGAGGCTTTGTCTCTGAAAGAAGATAGAAGAGTTAAGTAGACACCAGTTATGAATGTCTGACACTGGCAGGCAGCTAGAAACAAACACACACACCCTACAAAGGACAAAGGTCCACACACACCATCAAGCTCTTGTCCACTGGCATGCCTTGCCCTCACTTGTTCTCACTTGTCCCCCTCCTACTGGTCGCTGGTAAGATCTCTACCTTGCCTGAATGCCAGGAGCCATTCTCACATAGGTCTCAAAACACCCTCCTTTCAGCCATTTCTAGCCTGCTTCTTCTAGCCTGCTTTTAGAAGGAAATGTACTAGTTTCAAGATTAGCCAAGTAGCTAGATGGTCAGTACATGCAGAGCTCACCTGAGTGGGCTAGAACAAACAGAGCTCACCTATGGTTAGGTTACCATAGCAACTCCTTTCCACTTCACCTCCTCATGATCAATTTCTCCTGCCAAGTTCCTGCAGCAATAGCCAGCTTTTCCCTGAGATTCTGAGAGACAATTCTGAGAAACTGTTCCTGAGATGATGCTAGCCCCCTGAGATTGTTCCCCGAATACAATGACTTTCCCCCTTCACCCCTCCCTACACCTTGCTTGCTTCCCTTTAAATTGCCTTGTGTAAAAAATAAAATTTGACAGCTTGATCAGAACACTGTCTTGCTGTCCGGCTCTGGTGTCTCTTCTCTCTCGCCTTCTCCTAGGTGGTCCGGGGACCCTGTCGACTGTCCTGCGGATCGGGACACCTGCACAATCCTATTCTTTGTAATACCAATATACTGTCCTTGAGTTTCCTTCAGAGTTTAATATTGTTTCTCCTCCCCCCCCAAAAAAGTATTTGTATGAATGGGTGATTTGACCTCATGTATGTCTGTGTACCACATGTGTACAGTGACCATGAAGGAGGGAAAAGAGCATCACATCTGGAAGGAGGGATGGGGGATGAGGAGAACCAAATTCAGGTCTTCAAGTACTCAACAATCTCTCCAGTTTCTACTTTTATTATTTTTTGTTATTTATTTTATCAGTCTTAATTATGTTTGTATGTATATATGAATCAATGTGCCCAGTAAGGCCAAAAGTATTGAATCCCCTGGAACTGGAAGTACCAGTGGTTGTAACCTACCCAATGTTTAGGTCCAAACTTGAGTCCTTTGCAAGAATATAAGTGTTCTTAACCACTGATGCCTTTAATCCCTGCACTGGGAGGCAGAGGAAGGTAGATCTCTAGGAGGCAGAGGTCAGCCTGATCTACATAAAGAGTTCAGGGACAGCCAGGCGGTGGTATCACACGCCTTTAATCCCAGCACTTGGGAGGCAGAGGCAGGTGGATTTCTGAGTTCAAGGCCAGCCTGGTCTACAAAGTGAGTTCCAGGACAGCCAGGGCTACACAGAGAAACTCTGTCTCGAAAAAAAGCAAAAACACTAACAAAAACAACAACAACAACAACAACAACAACAAAAAAAAAAAAAAAAAAGAGTTCGGGGACAGCAACGCTACATAGTGAGACACGGTCTCAAAACAAACACAAAAGTAGGAGTGGGGATGAGGCTATACTTATGACTCAGGGTCAGAGTTCTTATCTTGAATGTCTAAGGCCCTAGATCCTCTAGTTAACACAAAAGAAAGGGCAAAGTGGGGATTATAAAGCATTCACTAGAGGTGTTTCCTAGTAGATTCAAATAGGCAGAAGAAATATCAGCAAACACAAGGGTTGATATATTGAGATTATCTAGCTGAGCAACAAAAATAAAAATAAGGCAGAGTTGCAGAAACCTTTAGGACAAATTAAAATTATTATTAAGTATAAAAACAGAAGGTAGTGGCACATGCCTTTAATTCAGTACTTAGATCTCTGTATGTTCGAGGCCAGCCTGGTCTAGATCAAGTTCCGAGTCAGCCAAGGTTGCACAGCAAAACCTGGTCTTGGGGGGAGGGAATGGGATATAATCACACTAGCCCAAGTGGTGGCTCATACTTTTAATCCTGGCACTCAGGAGGCAAAAGCAGATGGATATCTTTGAGTTCAAGGCCAACCTGGTTTATGAAGTTGAGTTCTAGAACAGTCAGAGACAGACTCTATCTCAAAAAAAAAAAAAAAAAAAAAAAAAAAAAAGCAGCTAAATAAATCCCAAGTCACCTTTAATGCCAGCACTTGGGAGGCAGAGGCAGGCGGATTTCTGAGTTCAAGGTCAGCCTGGTCTACAGAGTGAGTTCCAGGACAGCCAAGGCTACACAGAGAAACCCTGTCTCGAAAAACCAAACCAAAACAAATACATAAATCCCAAGTCCAATAAACTCACGCATCTATTTCTAGACTCATCCACTGAAAGCCAAACAGAGCCAAAGAGAATCTATTTATCGGACACAGAAAACTCAGAGGGTAACAAGCAATGTTTGATTGCTTTTCCTTTTCTTTTTCCTCCCCTCCAATGCTGGAAATCAAACTCGGGACCTTATATATATATTAGTAAAATGCTCTGCCATCAAGCTATATCCCAGTCTTTGTTATTCTATTTACTGAAACAGGTTTTACTTCCTAGCCCGGGATGAGTTTAAATTTGTGATACTTCTATACCCAAAACAGTTTATCAGAAACCAGAAAATGTAGAAGGGAGTATGGGCTAGGATGTTAATCAACTAATTCTTTTTTTTTTTTTTTTTTTTTTTTTTGGTTTTTCGAGACAGGGTTTCTCTACGTAGCCCTGGCTGTCCTGGAACTCACTCTGTAGACCAGGCTGGCCTCGAACTCAGAAATCCGCCTGCCTCTGCCTCCCAAATGCTGGCATTAAAGGCGTGCGCCACCACCGCCGGCCCCAATCAACTAATTCTTTATCTAGGGCTATGGAGATGGCTAAGTAGGTAAAATCCTTTGCCACCAAGCCAACAGTATACATTCACTCCCCAGAACCAATAGAGTAGAAGGAGAGAACCAATTCTCACAAGCTGTCCTCTGATTTCCATGCACATACACAAATACATTTAAGGAAAATATTAGGGAAAAAAATCCCTAGAATCAAGCACTTGCTAACTTGCTCACTGATGTCATGGAGGGGAACTATCTCAGGAGAGATCTTATATACCATTAAGCTGGGGAGAGAAGACCCTGCATTTACCTATCTCCAAACGTTCTCCACTGGCTACGGTGACTACCCCAAAATGGCAGTAGGGGTGGGATGGCATCAAAGAGGTTGGAGGGAGAAATAATGTATTAATCTTTTAATTAAAGGGAAAAAAAAAAAAAGAATGTGTGTAAACTGGAAAACTGGATGTGAATCAGGTTCAGACAGATACTTGGATGGAACTTGGCAACTGTATCAGACTGAAGCACAGAGCAAGTCAATAAGGAATCTGCAAACCAAATGCTAATTAATAAGAGGGAGCTGACCTGGCCGGGCGTGGTGGTGCACGCATGTAATCCCAGAACTTGGGAGGCAGAGGCAGGCGGATTTCTGAGTTCAAGGCCAGCCTGGTCTACAGAGTGAGTTCCAGGACAGCCAGGACTACACAGAGAAACCCTGTCTCAAAAAAACCAAAAACAAACAAACAAACAAAAAAAAAAAAAAAGAGGGCGCTGACTAGAAAAGTAGATAGAGTGCAGGACAGAACTGAGGCCAGGGCAGTTAAGATGAACACTTTGGCTAGATAGTGCAGATTGTTTTGGTCTCACTACTTTGGATATTCTCAGAGGTTGGAGAAAATCAACTGCTGCTTGGCAGAATAATCCACCCAAGAGACTGAAAAGACAACTCAAATAGTTGGCAAAGTGTTTTCCGCATAAGCATGAAATCCAGGGTTCAATCCCCAGAACCAACACTAATTCAAGGCATGGTGATGTAGTCATGTAAAGACAGACTTATCCCTAGCACTTGCCAAGCAACCCAATCTACCAGGTATCCAGAAAGATACCCCCAAAACAGGTGGCTAGCACCTAAGGTACTAAGGTAATAACCCGAGGTTATTCTGTTTGTATGTACATGCACATGCACACATACACAAAAGAACTTCCCACCACAAACACACCAGCAGGACCTCTGGTGCTCAGAGACAAAGGATGTCCTTTAGCTTGGCCAGTAGAAGCAATCTGAGGGAGGTTCTTAGATGTCCAACATAACTAGGCCTACATAACAGAACCTTCAACACAACAATGCCGCTTGAGAAAAGTTCTTTCTCTGAATTGTTTTGGACTTTCTTCACCTATAAAGTGAGCCTGGAGGAAAAAGGCTCATCCTTTCTCTTGTCTTCAGCAAAAAAGAATGAAGACGCTTTGCTGGCTCCCTTTTTTCTTCCCTTTCGTACCATCTTTCTTAGTTTTCTATGTATTCCTGTCTGACCACTTAAGTTTTCTTTTTCTTTTCCCTTTCTTATTGGTTTGACGTGAGGCAGGGTATTACATAGCTCAAGTTAACTTTGTGCACCGCATCTGCTCTTGTCTTGGTCCTTTTGCCTCTACTTGGCAAGTATGAGCACTACAGGCATATACTACCACACCACACCACACCACAGCACGCCTGGACACTTCACCCCATACATCTTTTCTCTTTTTCCGTAGTTTACTACCTTTCTCCTTTCTTCATAGTTAAATGTCATAGAATGACTCAATGGCAAAAGCACTTGTCACATAAGCTTGAGGGCCGGAGTTTCAGTCTCAGAAAGCACATGGTGGAAGGAAAGGAAGGACCCACCACCCCTGCCTCAGGCTGTTCTACCTTCACACATGTACCACAGCATGCATGCAACCATACACATACATAACCACCAAAGTAAATAATAAATCGATGTAATGTAAAAATGGAACAGTTGTTTTTAGAAAGACTGCTTTCAGCCAGGTGTGGTGGCGCACGCCTGTAATCCCAGCACTTGGGAGGCAGAGGCACGCGAATTTCTGAGTTCAGAGTGAGTTCCAGGACAGCCAGGACTACACAGAGAAACCCTGCCTCGAAAAACCAAAAAAAAAAAAAAAGAAAGACTGCTTTCTCTCTTAGTGCAAATGGGGAACATACCCCAAGAATCCAACAATATTCCACTAACAAGACCCCCATAAAACTTAGAAATGGCCGGGAAGTGGTGGCGCACGCCTGTAATCCCAGCACTTGGGAGGCAGAGGCAGGCGGATTTCTGAGTTCGAGGCCAGCCTGGTCTACAGAGTGAGTTCCAGGACAGCCGGAGCTACACAGAGAAACCCTGTCTCAAAAAACCAAAAAAAACCAAAAAAAACAACAACAACAACAACAACAACAACAAACAAACAAACAAAAAACTTAGAAATGTGTTTGGTTTTCTGAAACAGGGTCTCACCATGTAGCTATTGGCTGGTCTAGAACTAATTATGTAGGCCAGGATGACCTCAAACTTATAGATATCTGCCTGTCTTTGACTCCCACTTAAATAAATTTAATAACTTGAAGAGACCTATCCCGACAGACACACAAGACACAGTATAGAAACACAAGAACCCTGAAAAGCCAAGGCAATTCCTAAAAATGTTCAGGACTTCTTCATAACTGAATCCAAAGGTAACAGGTGGGTTCAAAAGCCAAAGAACTCAAAAGTCTGCTTTTAAAATAACCAGTAACCACAAGAAAATTAGGACAGACAAGAAATCAATTTAAAACAAAGATTAAACTCTTTTGCTACAAGTAGCTGTAAAACCACATTTATCCTAAAAGGTTTCTACAGGACGGGATTTTAATACTTGTAACAACAATCTCCACCTTAGACACTCTGCCAGATTCATTTCCACCATAGATCTATCTACATCTGTAACATAGACAACTGAAGCGTACCGTCTTCGAAACTTTCTCCTGTCTTCACAAAGGTAAGGGAGGTGCTCTGACAAGCTGACGACTACACCCTGACACGGCGTACACCCCGGCTGAGGGATGGCATCAGGGCTGTATGGTGGCTCCCCGAAGAGCATGATCAGCAAGCACACTCACCTCCAGTTCTTCACTGTCTTTAGGCTTCTCCTCAGAGGTCTGTTTAACAAAGTCAGGGATGAGAATTTCCAGTGTGGCTCGGGCTACAAAAAGAAAAAGTCTGAGGTGAGGGGAGCCCAAAAGAAAACATGTATGTTGCCCAGCAAGCAGTGAGCCTGCATGCTGGCTCCCACACTCATAGCCAAAAGCAGCAACAGCACTTTAAAAGGTAGAATTAAGAGGGCATAAAGAGCAAGTGAATCCTGCAAAGGGACAGTGACATGATACAAGTTTCACATGCCAATTTTACCAAGGGAAGAACTTAAATCTCCATCTGCGTTTTTAGAGGAATCAAGTTGTAGTGTATGAAAACATGGCTTGGTAAAACCTGCACCCAAGGAGGCCTGACAACAGGTTGCTATGGACCACAACACATGGAGAGCAGTTACTAAGAATAGGCATATGTGAGGAACTCTAGAAGAACCTTTTCTAAGGACCAGGAACAGGCAGGCCACTACCTGTCACAATGGAGAAAGAACACATACAATAAACAGCCCATGGACTAATTGCTGTCTGGTCCAGCACAGCAGTTGGTAAGACATCAACAGCAAAATAAATTTGTGATAAGGACCAAACACTGCAGATGTCTAGAGTGTCTGGCTGAAATATTGGTGGAGGACACAAAGTCCAGAATATAGACTAATAATCTTGTAAAGAATAGTTTAGGAAGCCGGGCGTGGTGGTGCATGCCTGTAATCCCAGCACTTGGGAGGCAGAGGCAGGCGGATTTCTGAGTTCGAGGCCAGCCTGGTCTACAGAGTGAGATCCAGGACAGCCAGGACCACACAGAGTAACCCTGTCTCGAAAAACCAAAAAAAAAAAAAAAAAAAAAAATTAGCTTAGGATAAGCCTGAGGGGGGTTCCATTTGTCTGCCAGGTCCTATCTCAAAAGTTATCTGTTGAAAGTCTTAAAAATTTGTTGAACTGAAAAAATCTTTTTAGATTGAATCCTTCTGAAATGTACAGCAGCAGCTAGATTATTAGCTCAGTGGTAGAGCACCTTACATGTGAGCACCTGGCTCAATTCCTAACTCTTCATGAGTAAGTCAGCAAATTATCAGGACATCTTGCAGATTGAGGCAGAATATGTAAGCTAAAGGAAACTGAACAGAGAACAGCCAGTCACATGACAGAGAAAGACTTGAGCTGGAGAGATGGCTCAATGGTTAAGAGCACTGACTGCTCTTCCAAAGGTCCTGAGTTCAAATCCCAGCAACCACATGGTGGCTCACGACCATCTGTAAACGGATCTGATGCCCTCTTCTGGTGTGTCTGGAAACAGCTACAGTGTATGGTGTAAATAAAAATAAAAACTTTAAAAATAAAAAGACTTGTTGTCCTCAGCAATGGACACTTAAAAAAAAAAAATTGCAGAGAAAATGATTGTTAGAAGTAGAAAATCAGCCTGGCAGTGGTGGCGCACGCCTTTAGTCCCAGCACTTGGGAGGCAGAGGCAGGTGGATTTCTGAGTTCAAGGCCAGCCTGGTCTACAGAGTGAGTTCCAGGACAGTCAGGGCTATACAGAGAAACCATGTCTCGAAAAAACTAAAAAAAAAAAAAAAAAGTAGAAAATCATCCCCCAGACCCCAAGACCCAATGAAACTGAGAAAACTAGCCTATCTCTTGTTCTGTACAGATACTAGTTCCGGAAGACAGCAATCCCATAAGATGAAGTTCAAGAATGGCCCTATATGTGCCAGGGTCAGAATATACCTAACACTAATCTACAATATACTCCACTGCTCAGAAGAACCCAAGTAACACCAATGCTGGTCAAAATGACTTGGTGCAAAAATGCTGTCTATCTCTGCATAGAGGCAGAAGGCAAAGATATGATATAGTTTGTCTAAAAGAAAATGCCAGTTCTTGGGATGAACATTGTGCACAATGGCTGTCTAATCCCCAATTTGAAATCTGAAGAACTGTGGAAATAATCTATACAAATATCAAAACCCCTCAAGATGATGATAGCGTACAATCTGCCTTTTCTCTTAACATGCCCATATTCTGCTATTCAAAAATAAACTTGAATCAGCTGGGCGTGGTAGCGCACGCCTGTAATCCCAGCACTTGGGAGGCAGAGGCAGGCAGATTTCTGAGTTTGAGGCCAGCCTGGTCTACAGAGTGAGTTCCAGGACAGCCAGGGCTACACAGAGAAACCCTGTCTCAAAAAACCAAAAATAAAAATAAAAAAATAAACTTGAATGCCAGGTGTGGTGGTGCATGCTTAGCATTCAGAGACCCATCTCTCTCTCTCTCTCTCTCTTTTTTTTTTTTTTTTTTGGTTTTTCGAGACAGGGTTTCTCTGTGTAGCCCTGGCTGTCCTGGAACTCACTCTGTAGACCAGGCTGGCCTCAAACTCAGAAATCCGCCTGCTTCTACCTCCCAAGTGCTGGGATTAAAGGTGCAAGCCACTACTGCCCGGCCAGAGACCCATCTCAAAAAACCAAAAACAAAATAAAAAATAAAAATAACAAAACACACTTGCCACGTACCCCATATGGCCCAGATAACTCTAAGCATACCCAAATCTGCATTTGGCTGAATCAAGAACTGAAAACACTGGCTCTGCTATTATTCAGTAGAAAGAGGCCCTCCAGTATAAAGACTCACTTTAGATAACATTTCTTTAAAAAGATTTATTTATTTTATATATGTGAGAACACTGGTGCTGTCTTCAGACACACCAGAAGAAGGCATCAGATCTCATTACAGATGTTTGTGAGCCACTATGTGATTGCTGGGAATTGAACTCAGGACCTCTGGAAGAGCAGTTGGTGCTCTCAACCTCTCAGTCATCTCTCTAGCCCAAGCCTTACTTTAAAAAACTTAAAATAAAAATCTGATTGTTTTTGACACATAGCCCTGGCTGTCCTGGAACTTACTCTGTAGACCAGACTGGCCTCAAATTCAAAGAGATCTGTCTGTCTCTGCCTCCCAAATGGCTGGACTAAATGTGTATTACCACACACAGCCGGCTGAAATCTTAACTATGTGTATATGTATGTGCAGAAGCCAGAGGCATTAGATCCTCCTGAGCTGGAGTTAAAGGTCTTTATAAGCTGCCCCACATGGGTTCTGGGAATTATGGGGATTTGAATGGAATGTTCCCCTCGACTCCCTAACTCTACCCTGTAGTCTCCAGACAGAGTACTTAGTCCCTAGGGGGTGGAACATTTGGAAAAGGATTCTGAGGCATGGCCTTATGGCTTGAGGCTTCAAAAGCCCACGCAATACCAAGTTCTCTCGTTCTCTCTCTCTCTCTCTCTCTCTCTCTCTCTCTCTCTCTCTGCCTCATGCTTGTGGATGATATAAATTCTAAGCTACTGCTCCAATACCTGTCTCCTGTCATGATGGTCGTGGAAAACCACAAGCCCCAATTAAATGCTTTATTCTAAAGCTGCTTTGGGGTCATGGTACTTTGTCATAGCAGGACAAACTTGGCTCTAATAAAAGAATACTACACAGTCTTTACTATTGAGCCATCTTTCTAACTCATCACGTCTGTCTTTTATTTTTAGTTTAAATCATTTACAGTAAGCACATAATTATTATAGTTTGCCCTTGACCTACTCTAAAGCTTAATTATATCCCCAGCCCTCAGTTTTAAGACAGAATTGCTCTATAGCCAAGGCTAGCCTGAAATTCACAATGGTCCAGTAGCAGCTTCTCAGTACTAAGATTACAGTCATTTACTGAAACTAGTCTTATGATGTTTTAAAAACCAAAGTACAGGGTAGAAGAGATGACACTTGAGGCTCTGGGTTTGGTTCTCAGCACTCATATCAAATTACTCACAACTTCCTGTAATTCCAAATCCAAAGAATCCAATGCCCTCTCTGGCCTCTGAGGGCACTGGCACACAATTAGTACACATGTATACACTTATGTATACGTACGTATGCATGTGAGAACGCACATACACCCACACCAAAATTATATCTTTTTAAAAATCACCTTTAAAAATAAAATAGATAACACGAGTAAAAGTCTTACCTATACCCATAAAAACCTACGGGCATTATTCAGCCCTTGCTAATCAGAGATGAAGACTCAGCATGCAGGGCACGGCTCTGAGATACCAAATGTGATGTTGAATTCTGATTACCAACTCCTGGGCATGCCTGTGATGAGTATCTAAATTAAGTTAGCCTCTGGGGCATACTTATGGAAGAATATCTAGATATGGTAAACTGAGTTGGGAAAACCCACCTGAATGGTAAGCCCATCCCATGGGATGAGGTCGTGGGCTGAACAAAAACGGGGAAAGGAAGCTGTATGTTCCTGACTGCAGATACCATCTGAGAAGCACCCACAAGGTCCTGCATCATGCCTTTCCCACCAGGATAAACTGATGAGCCAAAACAAGCCCTTCCTCTCTTAACTTGCTTGTGTACGGCTATCTTATCACAGCAACAGGAAAAGTAGCTGATATACCAAGCAAACCACATTACCAGCTTTATTCTTCGCAAGTTTTTTGCTGCTTGCAGTTCCAGATCCGTAAGTCACACCATCAATGGTCACGGAGGCACCAAAAGGCTCACTTGGATTCTCTTAAAATTAAAATTACTGGTTTTAAAACACTTGCCAAAACATTAAAAGCACACACTTTGCTAACACAAAGTCGGCCAGTCCTGACAAGATACCCCTGAATAAATCATGTCTATGCTTGTCTGAGATGCTAAGACAAGGTTGGAAACCATAGACAGCAAAGGGCACAATTGGAAAGTTGAAGAGTAAGGGGCACTATGGGAAATTATCCAACGGGGAAGCAGAAGCTGGAGACAGACAAGGTAGGGATGAGGTTTCTGAAAGACAAACAGGACTTTCAAGAATAGCAAAGCATAGGATCAAGGACATCTGAGAAACAGCTACCCGGCCCCCAGGTATTAGCTCCCAAGGGCAACCATAATGGCATTCATAAACTGTGTGGAAGAAACCACAGAAGACAGAGCTGGCAGAAAGTGTGGTGAAATCAAGGCTTCTTCATCACTGGAAGATGGGGCGTGGCGGACACAGGACAGGAAAATCGAGAAAGAACTCAAGCACAGCAGAAAGGTCTTTATTACAGACTGTTCTTAACAGTCAGAAGCCACCAAGGCAGACCAGAGAAGACAAGAAAAGGGGAAGGGGGAAATTGGGGCAAACTCAAAGGGAAAAGCTGAGCAATCTCCCCTCTCAAGACAAGGTCACTGACATGAAAATACGACCCCACCTGCACCACGCTTCTCTTTCTCCTTGCCTTGCATGTCTATCCAACCCAGCAGGTCCAATGTACTCACTCCCACCTCCAGCCATGACCAAAATGATGTATGAGACTCTTCAGGACTAAAATGGGTTTGAACTTACCACATTCAAAGAAATTATAAACAGGGCGGACCTTGAGAACACGCTGCATGTATTCGTGCAGGATGCAAACCTCAGACTTCCCATTGGGATTGATGACAAACTCTGTGACAAAAAGAACTATCTCAGGTAAACTCAGGAACTTGGACAATCTACATCTGAGTCATTCATTAGGGGCTACACTATGAACATGGCAGTCTCTGCATTACAAAAAACACACCTTTGGGGAAGTCCAACTCATAAACACAGACTAAGCAGACAGGACAATAGCATGTTCCATCTGTTGATGCTGACAGTACAAGCCTGGCCCACCTTTCTTTGTGGGTGCATCTTGCACAGATAGAGTAATCAGCTTCTGGTTGGCTGGCAGGATGGGCCTCTCTGACTCGGCCTGCTTCCGCTTCATCTCACGGTTGAACTGACGCCGCTCAGCCCAAGTCCTGAATTTTTTCACAGTTACTTGTTCAAAGTCAAAACGCTTCTCCAGGTAATTACGAAATTCCTCCAGATCTGTCCAAGATATACCAGAAAACTACATTATCAGATTTCCAAAGCTAAGAATCATATTTTCCTCAGCCCTGTATAGAATAGCAATGCCATTAAACAAGTTCAGAATGCACAATATAGATTTCCCTTTCCCCATGTCTTTCAACAGCAAGGAAAGAAAAGAATTAGGTCCTCTCACAGCTACTTCAAATCATTCTGGCACGCCTCTAAATGGAAGAATCCTGGGTATGATCTCTCTCTCTCTCTCTCTCTCTCTCTCTCTCTCTCTCTCTCTCTCTCTCTCTCTCTATCTATCTAATGAACTATATCTGGACTAAGAAAAATAATACAAGCCGGGCGGTGGTGGCACGCGCCTTTAATCCCAGCACTTGGGAGGCAGAGGCAGGCGAATTTCTGAGTTCGAGGTCAGCCTGGTCTACAGAGCGAGTTCCAGGACAGCCAGGACTATACAGAGAAACCCTGTCTCGAAAAACAAAACAAAAAAAAAAGACAAAACAAAACAAAAAATACAAAAATGATATGGGGGATTAAAATAAACAACAAAAAGCCCACTAGTCTTCAGGCTTTCCCCTTAATGCAAAGTAAGTATTGGGGCTGGAAGAAACTAAACATGCACACACAAAAACAGCAAGTACCTAACTGCCACGAGCAAATGTCTACCACCTTCTCTGACCATCTCACTTTTGGCTCTGTCCCTTTAAACTCAGTAACAAACCAAACCAAACTCTCCACCTCCTCAGATATTCTGCACTGATGCACCTCTTCCCAAACCACATACACACCACTCAGTAGAAGCTGGCCCTCTCTCTGCACCCCTCCCACCAACAGCATACAAAAAGTCTGCCGGGCGGTGGTGGCACACGCATTTAATTCTAGCACTTGGGAGGCAGGTGGATTTCTGAATTAGAGACCAGCCTGATCTACAAAGTGAGTTCCAGAACAGCCAGGGCTACACAGAGAAACCCTGTAAAAAGAGTCTAATCCTGAAAGCTGCACGCCCTCTTGGGAAGTGATTCAGCAAGTGGGCTGAAAGAGCTCTGACACCACCAGGGATCTAAGGGACAGAACTAAGCTAAAGGAACAAGAAAGAGAATATAAGCATATAACCAGATAAATGCAAAACTCAAGAGCACTGCCCAGTACCTGAAAGGCAAAAAAGCAGAAACAGAGAGGAGGGAAATGAATGGCAGTTTCTTGGTGCTGAATTTATGACTGCAGGCTCATTCTAAGTCCATCAGATAAATTTAAACAATGTTACATGAGCACATTGTACTAAAAGAACAAGATTTCAGAGGTCAAAAAGGTTGGGCTGGAGAGATGGCTCAGCAGGTAAGAGCACTGACTGCTCTTCCTGAGGTCCTGAATTCAAATCCCAGCAACCACATGGTGGCTCACAACCATCTATAATGGGATCCAATGCCCTCTTCTGGTGTGTCTGAAGACAGCTCCAGTCTACTCATATAAATTAAAACAAAAACAAAAACAAAAAAAACCAGAAAGGCTAGTTGGCACTGACATGCCACCTCTACTGAAGCTTTTGGCAGTCAGATCCTACAGAGTCCAATGCGGGGGTGGGGGGACCTGTATACAAGCCTTCTCTTGAAAGTGGAAGAAGGGGCTTGTCTGGCCTGTGAGCTATATAGGCAAAAATTCCTTCTCAGATGATCAGCAAGGAGGGAAGAAACTCTTCAGAATACTCACCAACCGATTCATCTTTGCACACCTCAACTTTGGCCTTCACTTGTCCCAGGGCTCCAGTGGCTGCCTCAGCACCCAGTGGGTCCTTCTCATCCAGGGACCCTGAGTCTCCAACCATGGGGTCAGGCTCTTCCAGGGGGAAATCCAACTCTGCAGATCGACCCAAAGGCTTGACAGGTGACACCCCTCCGCTGGGGGCAAGGTCACAGTTTTGCTCTCGTTCCTCATTGTCCTTCATTTTCTTATAATGTAGACAGGGGATACTGCTTAGAGGAGGATCATGTTTCTGTAGTGACATTGAAATGGATTATCAGGACAACTTTGAGTCTGTTTAACAAGCAGACAAGCACTGAAAACTGACAAGCCTAAATATATGACAGATGACTCCCCTACCCGTATGCTTCCCGTTCCCAAGAAGTAGGGTCTGGACCAGGTGACCACTCGAGACTCTCTGTGCAGGTATACAGGGACTCCAGAATTATGAAAAGTCATGATCCATCCATCAGGCAATGGCTCTGTAGGTGGACGGCCACGACCTGCACAGAAAACAAAAACATCCTGAAATCCCTTTACAAGCACGAGATTGTCAGACAAAACCTCTTGAACATATCTTTGTATTTGTGTGGGTTTTCCATCTGCCTGATGAACCCTAACTACACCATAGGATAATATGTGGAACAAGGTAAGGACTTTCACATGGAGAACCAATGCCCAAGAAGCCCTAAACGGTGTTGTTCAAGGCAAGTCCCTACTCTAGCTTTTGCCCCCACACTTGGGAAAAAATAACAGTGGAATTCTCCTATCTGCCAGACATAACAGGTTTTGGAGTAAATTTTGTTAATAAACTGCAATGTTATCAACCACTGTTCCTGGTGACCAGGTGCATGTCACTAAATAACACTACCTTACTATCATGAAATATGCTGGGTTTGATTCCACAAACAAAGCATGTTGGAGAGATGGCTCAACAGTTTTAAAGAGCACTTGCTGGTTTTTTCCCCCCTTGGGGGTGTGTGTAGGTTTTTGTTTTGTTTTTCCCCTGAAGCAGGGTTTGTGCAGCCCTGGTTGTCCTGGAAGTCACTCTGTAAACCAGGCTGGCCTTAAACTCATAGAGACCAGTCTGTCTTGAGTGCTGGAACTTAAGGCATGGGCTACCATCGCATGGTATTCTACATAGCTTTTAAGATACTGCTTCTAACCCTTTCTTTGCTTTATTGGCAGTTTTAAGTACCAGACTTCTTTTCATCTTACTTCTTCTTCTTCTTTTTTTTTTTTTTTTTTTTTTTTTTTTGGTTTTTTTGGAGACAGGGTTCCTCTGTATAGCCCTGGCTGTCCTGGAACTCACTCTGTAGACCAGGCTGGCCTCGAACTCAGAAATCCGTCACCTCTGCCTCCCAGAGTGCTGGGATTACAAGCGTGCGCCGCCGCCACCACCCGGCACTTCTTTTCAATGATAAAATTAATACCCCCTTCCAACCAGGGGTAAAGGGGGGGGGCACACACAAGGCTTGGGCTGGGGAGATGGCTCAGCGGTTAAGAGCACTGTCTGCTCTTCCAGAGGTCCTGAGTTCAATTCCCAGCAATCACATGGTGGCTCACAACCACCTATAATGGGATCCGATGCCCTCTTCTGGTGTGTCTGAAGACAATGACAGTGTACTCACATAAACAAACAAGTAAGTCTTTAAAAAAAAAAGAAAAAGACTTAACAAAACACCTTAACTAATCCCTGTTCTTTCAGGTATTAGAACTATGATATCAAGAAACTAAAGAAAAAAATATATTAATGAAACCTAAGCACTAGGCATCACTTAAAAAGGGGCTGTGCTAACAAACCTTGACCCCAATGCTCAACACCAGCCACATCAGAAGGTGGAGGCAGAGGGAATCCCTGCAGGAATATACCTTCCAGAAATCTGACCAAAGGTGAGCTGCTTCACACACAAACACTGGGATAATTCAGAAGCAGCAAACAGAATGTAGGCCCCAGTACAATGTAAGACAGGTTTATCCCAGCCACATCTCTGATAGCAGGCAGGCAAATCCACCGAGCTGTCTGAAGAGCCTGCGCTCCTAGGTAAGTGAACACGCCAGGGCTACTGCTGCTCTGTGGGAAGCTCAGAATAAGAGACCTGGAACCCTAAGAAAAGCACAAAGCCAACCACAGGAACACCAAGGTAGAGACCACCTACCTAACTTATCCTTCCCAGAAGCTGTAGCTAAGAGTCACCTGGTCTGAAATTGTCTATCATGACATCTCCACTGCTTGGCTACCACCAACATATACAACAATATCTGGTATCTAGCCTTGCAGACCCTCCCATCTCCCCAGCAACTTAAGGAAGGCAACATCTCCACCTTCTCCTCAGACCCTTAGCCTATGGTCTCTTATTTGCCTGAGTCCGTGTGCCTTTTAAGACCCTCCGACTGATCCTAGAATCATTACCAGAGTAACAGGTGCCACTAATCCACGTCCACATAAATGCCCATGTGACTTGTCCCACACTTTCCCTACACTGGCAGACCGAGCCTGGCTATCTAACAGTGGGTGTTGACCAGGTGCTCTCCCATTGTCACCAGATGCAGGTGTGCCACTGCACATCTCCCAGACACTTCTTCTACTCACAGCTTCCACATGCCCCACAGTGCATGTGCCATGCTGCAGCCCGGAATCCTGCTTCTGGTGCTTTCCTGATTCACTTGCAACTTTTGGATGGTAACTATCACCTGCCAACCCATCAAAAACTTAGTCTGGCCTTGGCCGCCGTATCTTCAGACTACTGGTCTTTTATCCTGGCACACTGATGCACCCCAGGCAAGGACTGTCTATAGCTCTCTATGGCTTCCATGAAAGGTGGAAGATCTGATCTGGGTTGTGTGTTTGAGTGCTTTATGTCCGATTTGTTTTCTTCTCACCTCCCATGACTATTCTATACTTAAACCTGTGTCTCTACCCAGACTGATGTCTGGCTCGAAAGAATTCCTAAAATATTCTTGGGAAGGAAACAGTCCTGGGACCATGGAGCACTCAGGGTCTGTGGTGGACTCACTTTTAAGCACTGTTTTGATCTTGGTCATCATTGGCTGTACACTTGTCTCTCCATCAGATGGATGATCACTGTCTCCGCCATATTTTTCCTCCATTCGCCTCTTCTTGGGTGCACAGAGACCTTCTTCTAGTAAAGCATCCACATCATTGTCAAAGTCATCCTGCAAAATAAAGTGTTCAGACCCTACAGCCCTCCATGCTTCTGTACCAAGGACAAGTTTCACATGTATGAGGGAACACACAGAGGAGCCCCTCAATGGGGATTGAGCATGCCCTGATGGCATTTGGTCATCTGAAAAACAAACAGGTTGAAATGACAAGTGAAATCAACACGCCTACTCCAGGAGCACACCCAGCCAAAGAGGCTTTTCAGCAGCATCTGCTGACTCGGGTTAGAAAGAGGAGAGGCTCAATGTTAGCCAAACTTTCTACTGAGGAACTTTAGAAATGTAAACTCTTTACATCTTTCTTCTCCACATTAATATTTAACCTCACACAGGGTTTTGCTTTGTTTGATTTCCCTGCTTTTTAAAAATAAAGCCACTTCCAAACCTCTCTTTGGGTTTTGCTCAGAGCCCTCCAGGGAACTGGTCACCAACATACCTCATAGGAGAAATTCAAGGCCTCTTCATCCACTCTGTCTCTTTGAACGATTGCTTTAGCCGTGAACCCGCCTGTTCCTTCTTCATCTAGCTCCAAATTGTCAGTAAAATCTTCTAACTCATCGAGCACTGCATACTCCACTCTCTTTTCCTGATCCAGCTCATTTTCCTCATCTTTCTTATCTGCACTCTCACCCCCTAAGCCTATCCCATTACCAACACTCCCGCCAAAGGGACAAGCATGCACGTCCCCGCTGACAGGACTAAGGAGCTGGCTACTCTCAGGCCGAGTGCTGCGTTCTACTCCTGTGTACAGCACCTTCCTGTCCTTACTCCTGCAGCTCTCGGTAAAGCTCACGCTAATCTTTACATCCTTAAGCAACTTAAGGTCAGGGGAGAACTTCCGGACCGCAGGTGCGTGCCGGGCAGTGCGCGGGCTGTGGCCACTACAGTTCGGGTCTATGAGGAGGCGGCCCTTAGAGAAGGATCCTTTGGAGAGAAGAGAAGCTCCGTAGAAGTTGAATGGGTCGTCGGCAGGAGGTTCGGACTGTCCATCACCACCAGAGCCAACGTCCATTACCTCTGCATCACTGGACGTTTGCAGGGGAGGTGGTGGAGACTGTTCATGGGGCAGCACTTGGAAGGGGCAAGCTCGGTTCTCCATCATCGCTTCTCCTGCGGGCTCACGCGGGAGAGGAGAGGGACTCTCATATGTCTCCATATTATGAGCAGTTAAGACTACTTTAAAAGACCAGAGTTTTAAACCACCTTACATAAATCTATTCTGCTAACATGCACAAGTCCGCCGACACCCGCTGCCGTCCTGCCCGCGCTGTCCACACTGGCGGCTTAGTCAAGCTGGCCACATTGCTCTTTTCATTAATGTAGACAGCTTTTAGAACCACTGCCTCAATTATTGGAAATCACAATGCACTCAGCTTAAGAGATTGACGTTTAAGTGAGTCTATCTTCATGCCAAAGTGGCACCTTTCTTCTTCCACCTGCAAAGAAATTTAAAAATATCATCACAAATGACAGAAACCTTTTACTTCTCTGATACCAAGTTAAAAGTCAAATGTTATCAATGGTGTAGTGAAGGGCCAAGATAACACTGCCTTTAAGGAAGCCTTTTAGACATCAGAAAAAAAAACTGACTTTAAATTTTAAGTCCTAAATTAAGTATTTTATCAACTATTAAATTTAATCTTTATTTCAGTAGCACAAAAATAAAAGTCTTAGAGCTCAAAAAAAAAAATTAAGACTAAAATAAAAAGCTAAATTTTCCCACAGGACTCCCGTAAGCTGGTCTAGTGGATAAGCAAGCATGCATCACCATTTCAGGAACAGACATAGAGTGCATGGCTTCCTTCAGGCCGTAAGATGGACATCAATCCACTCACCTGCAAGGGCTGGGTCAGTCAGAGGGCGAGTGAGACCCTCCGCTCAACTCTGTAGCACTAGAGACCTCAGAGATATAGCCAGGCACTCTGCTACCCAGGGACCCCCTCTCCTGGGCCCACAACGTGGCACGTGGACAGGACAGTGGTGCAGCGTGCTGAGGTCACCAGGAGTGGCAGCATAGATCCATTCCCAGTAGAGGGAGGGTGTCTGTTGGGAAGGGAGCCTGCTAGTATTGAGGGGTAGGTGGGACAACATAGGAGAAATCTAGAGCCAAAGTAGAAAGGGTTCTGAGTGCTATCTGGAGCCTAGCTCCAGGCTGAGGATAGTGAGCTATCAACAGGGAAGTGACTCTCCTTATAAAGAAGACTCACAGCTATACCAGGTATAGGACTGCACCAGATGTTGGGACAGTTCTCCAAAACAAAGATGTGGAAGCAGCTCTGGAGACAATAAGAAAGTGTCACGGAATTGTCTACGCTTGCAGACCCTATGGGGATGGAAAGCAGAAAAAAAAGGAGGTGAAGAAAAAAAGCTTCTCTGCAGACACACTCTAGTACCCAGGCAGAAGCCTGGAGAGAAGAACAGAGGGGTGCTGTAGGCAGCCTTGTCTCACAAGTGCTCAGGCAGGCCATAACTCTGGAGCCCCGAAGAGGTCTAAGGGAGGAGACCACATGAAATGGTAGTAAAGCAGCAAAGCCCAGGAGGGAAAGAGCAGAGAGGGAAGTATAACACTAGGAAGCTCTGCTACAGAGGAGGCTGGTCAGAGGGGTGACACAACAGGGAAGGCAGACCAGCAGAAGGCCAACCACAAACCAAAGACGCACAGAAAGAAAGGTTATTGGCAGAAACACATGCACACAAATACACACATGCACTCCCACATCATGCAAAGAAACATGCACATGCCATGCACACTGTTACAGGTGCAGGTACACACACATACAACCATACCCATGGGTGACAGCTTGGTTGCACCTATAATAACTCATATTCTTTGGATTTTGTTTGTTTGTTTGTTTTGTTTCTTTTCGAGACAGGGTTTCTCTGTATAGCCCTGGCTGTCCTGGAACTCACTCTGTAGACCAGGCTGGCCTCGAACTCAGAAATCCACCTGCCTCTGCCTCCCAAGTGCTAGGATTACAGGCGTGCGCCACCACCGACCAGCCAATAACTCGTATTCTTAAGACCCCAGAAAGGACAAGAGGACAAAAAAACATCAACTATATAAGCAGTTTACAATAAAAGGATTGAGTGGGGTGGTTATGCCTTGCTGGTGGCAAAGCCAGAGGCTTGTTTAGGTTAAATTAAACCATTTAAAAACTCAGTCTACTCTGAGAGGTGCTACCACACACAAGAGATAATGATCCCATGGCCTAGATACAGCTGGAAGGTCAAACTACACTATGACTATTTCCTATAACTAGCAGTGGCCTAACAGTTTTTAATTCAATGGAAATTTAACAAAATACCTCTCCAAAGATGTTCCCATCAAAGGTGCTTATGAATGACTGAGAAGAGCAGCAATAACTAAGGAGCCCGAAGGGGACCAAAGGTTCCTGGCAACCAGGAGCAATGCAGAGGACAGACTGGTCAGCATGCTTAACCCTAACAGACCTTAATAAGACCAGGACAGGGCCCGTTAGATGTGCAGAGATCACAGCAGGTCCAATCTGCGGTTTCTGAGGTAGAATGTGCTAATGGTAAGAATACTCCAGTAGGCAGGGGTTGGAGACAAAGAGTGGTAGAGGATAGGGAAGCAAACTGATGTTAAAAGCAGTGGGCCAGTGAGGATGACGACAAGTGTTAAAGCAGGGAAAGCTTTAAAGAAATACACACCATAAGTGGGGACCCTGAGACCCTAGAAAAGGAAAGTATACATCTTGCAGAAGCAGGCAAATTGTCTAGCTCTTGAGCTCAGCAGCAGGCTAGGTAAGTTTCTTACCTTCCCTCTGAAAGCTTACTCAATCCATTAATCAACTATTTGCTGAATACCTTCCAGAAGGCACACACAACATTTATGTGTTAAGCACAACGCAGACAAAACACTTGCCCCACAGAGCAAATACACTTCCCCCACAGAGCATGTTAGTATGAGATGAATAAGAAAAGTATCTATGATGCCACATGCTGACAAATATTCTGCTAAAACAAAGCAAGGGGAAAAGCTAGGCAGCTTCTAAAAGATTACACAAGGCTCTATAGCCAGTGGCCACCCAAAGATGAAAAGGATGGAGCCAGGTGGTTAACAAGGGTAAAAGGAGGGTCACTGTAGAAGGCACTTGAAAGAAAAGCATAGACCCCGGGGCAGAGCCAAGCTAGGGATAGTAGGCTGAGTGAAACTGACAGCCGGCCTGGACAACAAGTATTCCGATTTTTACATTTTTATCTTGAGTAACAGGATACAGCACAGAAGGGGTCAAAACAGTGGTATCACTGATTCTTGGGTAACAAAGGCAGCCAACTCTCACACAGATCCTGCTCTATGGATTTTATACAACTCACTCAGCACTGTGACAGAAAGGGTAAACAACTTGCTCAATGTTACAAAGCTAGGAAGTGGTACAGCTGCTTTGCCACCCAAACAAGCAGGCCTGAGTCTGTACTACCTCAGTTTTATAACATCTTACAATTTAATGCATCACTGTGTCCAGAAAAACTAGGAGGGTAAGAGTGGGGATCAAATGAGAATAATTTAAAAGCTCACCAGGTAGCTTAAAAAGGGACTTTAGGTTGCAGTTTCTAGGAAATGGTCTGCCGTTGGAAACAGGTGGCAAGGCTTCCTAAGAGATGCATTCAGGCCTAAGAGAGGCCCCAAGGTGACTTTAGACAAGCATAAGGATTGTTCTGGCTCGGACTGTGGCTGTATCTTGGCTTGGATCAAACGATTTAGTATTGAAACTAGAAGCAGGAGGATGAAGATCAGAAGGAAGGTCAGCATTGGAGAGTCATGGAAGATGTCAAAGGAAGCTGATGTGGAAACTTCATGCGATCACATGGGAGGGAAATGAGGACAAAAGAAGGCCAAACTGGGCAAACCAGTGAAAATCATGTTTCTCACAAGGTACAATTCAGACAACTACTGTGAACTGCCTATTCCACAACATGCCTGACAGCACAGCTCAAAGGGGAGCCCTCCTGCCTGTCAACCTCACTATTCTTCAGCCTACTAGATCTACGGACGCAGATCTTGATTTGCCAATTAGACTGTGAGCAAGTCAGACCTGGCTGCTCTGAACCATGGCACAGGGCTTACCCAACACATCTGAACAACTACTTGCTGAACTGAGGGCCAGTGCTACGGCTGCAGCCTCCTGCTCAACCCAAAGGCAGTATGACCTCATCAATTCCTTTGTCACCCTTCAAATCCCATTCTAAACTGACAGGCCGCACTCGCTTGACCAGCCTTTCACTCCCTTCGGTTAGTGATGACTTACAGTGGGAACTGAGCCACTTCCAAGACTGGAAGTCTAGTTTGGGCCAGCAGATAGCGGGCACCCTAATAGTGATTGCCATACAAGAGTCAACAACCCTACATAGGACATCTCTGCATCTGGCAACGAGGTACATGCAAGCATGCAAGGTGGCAAATCAAATTCCTACCATGAGCAACCCAAATCCACTGGACGATACTACTTGACATGTATCGCTGTCAACAGGTTGCCACTTCCCATTTATTTCTACAACGTTCACTGTTACTGTAAAACCACATTCTGATAAGCTACATGACACTTCATCCACGGGTAATTTGGTGAAGACTTGGGCGGTTTCTCCGCTTTTCCAAACAGACAAAACAGGCAGAGTTGAGGGCGTTGAGGTGTCCCTGCCCACACCTCTCCCGCCAGAAGGCGAGGCGATGGCTCCGGGCCCACCGCCCAAGGGGCTTCGTTACCAGGCCGACAGCACCCTACGTCCATGACGCCGCCTGGGCTCTGGGCCCGGCCCCCACTGCACAAAGGCCGCGACTCCTCGTGGCCCAGCCCGCCTAGCGCGCCGCGCCCCGCCCCGAGCCCCGGCCTGTGGCCTCGCCCGGGAGGGGGGGTGGAAGGAGGGAAGGAAAGGGCGCAGCCTCTCCAGGCCGCAGCGCCCGCCGCCCGCGGGGCGCTCATCGCGCCCCGCACCTACCTGTGGCGCCCGCGACCTGCCCGTGCCGCCCGCAGCCTGACCACAGTCGGCCGACCCTCACCGCCCCGGCGCCGCCGCAACCCGCGAAGGCCCCTGCAAGCTCTCGGCTCTTGAGACCCGCTGCCGCGCGGGCCAGCGGAAGGCGGGCCTTAGCGGAGCGCGACCAATCCCGGCGCACGGCCGCCGCACATTGGGGGAGCCGGGAGCGGGCTGAGGAGGCCGCCAATCGGGGCGCGAAACGCGCGCGGCCCAATTGCGAAGCGCTATGGAGACCGCGTGGGCGGGACCAGCCGCAAGCCTTGCACAGCTAACGGCCGTCGCTCCGGGTGGGGCTGAGTTGCGGCCGCGGGGTGCGCCGGGAGAGGCGCGTAGAGGCTGCCGGGAGCCTGAGAGCGCGGGAGTGCGAGGAACGCTGGGAGCTGTTCTGTGAGCCGGCCCCTGTTGAGCTCAATAGTCACTTTTGAGTTTGCGAATGAGGATGGAGCTCCGACTCTGGGTCGTCCCAAGGACTAAGCTGGAGGTACACCCATCCTAGAAAGTCAACGGACAAGATGCGCGATGCTGAGGACGGGAAAGGAGTTTTGCTCGCAGTGTCACCACACAGGAAGTACAAAGGTCTAATGACTAAAAATCAGTTCACTATGTTTTCAGCATCCTCCTTGTCAAAAAGGAAAGAGAAGCAGAGCCAGTTGGGGATCCTGTTGGTCTGGGATGGACCTTAGATCGGCATTGCAGACCTGTGTCAATGCCAAATTTAAGACTGTTCAAGACTGATCTGACACCCTAGGTAGCAGTATGTAAGACTTAGAAAAATTCTTTTAAGACGGAAGTGACTCAAACAAAATGGAGTTAGCCAGGTCTGTTCCTGAGACCTCCAAACCACTACCCACAAACCATTGCTTACATTGTTATGGACCCGGGACTGAAGTGGGGCTAAGTTATATTAATACTCGAACAGTTTAGCTTTCCTTAAGATTCTCATTCAAGTCAATAAATGAAATAAAAATATTAGAGAAAACTGTCTTCCGTTAGTCAAACACTTCATTAATTGCTGCTGGACATGAAAAGTCATGGATGCTAAAACCAGGACTAAAAGGTGACATGTTGAGAAACTCGAGGTCTCAAGCACACTTGAGTTAATGAGCTATTTCCCTGCTTGGGAGATTGCATCTGTTCTAACAAAGTAGAAAAGTTTCTCCCCAAAATTCATAAAAATTGCAAATGGCAAATAGTAGCTTTACTGTGGATTAAAAGACTCCACTTTAAGCCGGACGTAGTGGCACACGCCTGTAATCCCAGCACTTGGGAGGCAGAGGCAGGCGGATTTCTGAGTTCGAGGCCAGCCTGGTCTACAGAGTGAGTTCCAGGACAGCCAGGACCACACAGAGAAACCCTGTCTCAAAAAAACAAAACAAAAAAACCAACAACAAAAAAACAAAACAAAAAAAAAACAAAAAAAACAAACAAAAAAAACAGTTATAGTGTTAACATATGTACATTTCTCTCCTGCTTTTTTACTAAGATAGGTTCATTGCCCAAGGTCGTTCACTAATATGTAACATTCTGTGGAGGGCTTTTGACATTTATTTATTGTATGCTTATGTATGTTGTGGGTCCTGTGTCTTGCAGTTTACATATCTAGTTCAGAGGACAATTTTGTGGAATCAGTTCTCTATTTCTACCTTGTGGGTTCTGAGAATCCAATTCAAATGGTTACACTTGGCAGCAGGTGCCTGCAGAACCATTTAGTCAGCCCAAAAGACTTTTTGGTGTGTGTGTGTGTGTGTGTGTGTGTGTGTGTGAAGATAACTTTATTGAGTTGGTTTGTTCTTTCTCTCATGTGGGTCGCAGAGACTGAACTCAGGTTACCAGGCTCAGCAATGGGTGCCGTACCCACCATGTGATGGCTAACATTATGTTGATGGCTAACTTTATGCTTAAAAGTTTGTAATCTCAGCTGGACGGTGGTGGCACACGCCTTTAATCCCAGCACTTGGGAGGCAGAGGCAGGCAGATTTCTGAGTTCCAGGCCAGTCTGGTCTACAGAGTGAGCTCCAGGACAGCCAGGACTACACAGAGAAACCCTGTCTCGAAAAACCAAAAATAAATAAATAAATAAATAAATAAATATCCAAGCAGATGTCATCTGCCTTCAACAGCACTGTAGTTCAACACTGCATACATAGGTCACCTGAAATTGCTGTTGTCATAAATATAATTTGGATAATAAGTTGCTACATTTGTTTATATGTTGTTTTGTCTCATGATTTTTTTGTTTGTTCCCCGCCCCGTCCCCCCATCCCTTCACCATCACAGGCAGACGTTCCTATAGTCAAACAAGACTCTGTCCTACAGTAAGGGATTTTTCCAAAATAGAAAATGAAAAGTGAAGAGCACCGGCCCGCCTGACTCCTGGGCAGGGGTCTCAGGGTTTTGTCTTCTGGGTGTTTTGGTGTTTGGCATCTTTGTCTTTGAGACAAGGTCTTTTTGTGTAGCTCAGGCTGTCCTGGGACTTGCTATGTGGACCAGACCAGCCTGAACCTGCCTTCTGAGTGCTGTTATTAAAGTCCTATGCCACCACACCAGGCCAACTGTGTGTGTGTGTGTGTGTGTGTGTGTGTGTGTGTGTGTGTAATCTGTGTAAGTACAAGGCATGCATGGGCCAGGAAAAAACCCTCTGGAGTTGATTCTCTTTTCCAGTGGGTCTCAGGGACTGAACTAGAGGCTCCAGCAAAGGCTTTTACCCTCAAGCCATCTTACTGATCAAGATTTCAACTTTAAACAGGTGTCTGCCCAAGACATGGTTAGGAAAGGGAGCTTGCAGGCATGAGGACCTGAGCTTAGTTTTCAGAACTCTTCTGAAAAAGAACTGGGTGGAGCGGCATGTGCTTGTGTTCCAACACTCACCGGGAGAGGGTGAATTCCAGGGGTTCACTGGCTGACAAGCTTACTGGCTAAGCTCCAGGCCAGTGAGGGAGGCGGGTGGACAGCCCCAAATTGTCTCAGACTTCCATGTGCATATGCACATATACACTAGGCACAAAAGACAGGATGTGCAGGGAGTGAGGAAGTGTGGATTATCTGAGGAGAGTTCTGCAGACAAAGGAACTCGGATGTAAAGGTCCTATGTCTGTGAACAGTGGGAGGGCCCCGGGGCCATTGTGGTGAAGGCAGGGTACTAGGCATATGATACCTGCAATGAGGGCTTGTAGCAGCAGACACTCTTATTTTATTTTTAAAGATTTATTTATTTATTATATGTAAGCACTGTAGCTGTCTTCAGACACTCCAGAAGAGGGAGTCAGATCTTGTTATGGATGGTTGTGAGCCACCATGTGGTTGCTGGGATTTGAACTCAGGTCGGTGCTCTTAACTGCTGAGCCATCTCTCCAGCCCTAGCAGGCATTCTTATAAGCAACAGCTTGTCTTTATCTTGGCTTCAGGTCTCTGCTTCCTCACCTGTGTGTAACTAAGGGACCAGAAAGTCCTTTCGAGCAGGGTGCCTCACAGGTAAAGCTGTATTCCTTTCCTCATGCTACCGCAGCAAACACAGTGGTAATGAATACCTTATTCAGAAGATTATTTACTCTATTTGGGGTTTGGTTTTGACTATAGTTTTATGAGACAGGGTCTCACTAGGTAGCCCAGGTTAGTCTCCTCTCAAACTAACTTTCTTTCTTCCTTCCTTCCTCCCTCCCTCCCTCCCTCCCTCCCTCCCTCTTTCTTTCTTTCTCTTTTTTTTTGGATCAGGGTTTCTGTGTAGTCTTGGCTGTCCTGGAACTCACTATGTAAACCAGGCTGGCCTCAAAGTCACGGAGATCCACCTGTCTCTGCCTCCTGAGTGTTGGGATTAAAGGCATGCACCACCATTGCTTGGCTTGATCTCAAATTTTCTGTAACCTCCTTGCCTCAGTCTCTGGAGTGCTAGGATCATAGAGGCATACATCACTACATTTGGCCTGTTTTCCTTTTTGGAGATGGCTGACATCTGATTTTTGGAGTGTCAGGGTTGCTGGACAAGCATTGGCTCTGAGCTAGATGCCCACCAACACAGCAGATACTTTCGGAGCTTTGGAGGCTGGGTGTCTGGGTGGAGGTGGTAGCATGCTGTGCACCCTCTGCAAGCACCGGTGCACCCCGACTGCTGCAGGACTCCAGCATGCATGCACTCGTGTCTGCATGTATCTGTATCACCATTCCTTTTATATAAGTCACAGCTGCCCAATGGCAAACAGATCTCTGAGAGTTCAAGGCTAGCCTGGTCTACAGAGTAAGTTCTAGGACAGCCAAGGCTACACAGAGAAACTGTCTAGAAAAAAATAAAATAAAATAAAATAAAATAAAAATAAAAAAACAAGTCACAAGATTTGGATAGCAGAGAATGACTTTAGGTTATTGTCATTAACTCTACAAAGACCATCTCCAGACAGTCTTACTCTGAAAGACTGGGATGAGGATTCCTTTTTTGGGAGGACAAAGCTCAGTCTGTAAAAGAAGCTACACTTTTGGGTCACCCCTTTCCACAGGAGGCCCCTGAGAAGCTCCAGGCCGACTTGGGGCAGAGGACTCTATGAGCAGGGTTTAGGAAGCTTTCCCTGGCTGCACAGCAGGACAGACATAGACTAGACATCTGAGGGGTTCCCGTGAGCGTAGGAACCAGTATAGAACAAGGGTGCAGGATCTACAGCCTGTGGGGCTCAGCCAATGTGACCCCCGGGATCTCTCTCTTCCTAGGCCTCGGTGATATGTGGTCACCCCTTCAACCTTAGTTTGAATCAAGCAGTATTTCTCTTGGACCCCAGAGGAGGATGGTAGGGACAGGAAGAGTAAAGTCAGGCTCTTGCTCTTCCCTAGAGAGGGACCAGCAACTAACCACATTCTGTCTGGAATGCCCAGTTCAGAACCATCCTGGCTCACTACTCCAAAATACCAAGACAGGTGGCGGAGAAGGCACTGGGAGCCTGAGCCGTGGGGCGTGGCCTGAGCCGTGGGGCGTGGCTGGAGAGGCAGAGAGGCGCGGTTAAAGACACACCGTGGCCTCTCTACTTCACCCAGTCCCACCATTCTCTCGCCATCTCTTCTAGGGCCTCCTTATGAACCAAAGGATCCTAGGGACTCTTGATGAATCGAATCCCTGGTGCGGTGGCAGCTCACTCTGTAGTCACAAGTAGGTGCTCTCACACCCAGGCTCTGCCTAAGGACAGACAGACAGACAGTTGACTTGACCTGCAGGCATCCATCAGTGCTCCAGAGCTTATGTAAATAAAGATTCTCAAACAGGCATCTGACCCACCATGATAGTTCCAGTTCTGACTGTTGCCTCCACACAAAGGCTCTGAAATACCCTTAACTTTTAGTGACATTTTTTTTTTAAACCCAGTTATGTTATGTGAATGTTTTGGTTAAATTCCAGGTGTGGGATAAAAGGCTGTTTCGCAGCAGGTGATTATGATTTGCCTCATGCACTAGCAGGGGCATGATTTTTGCCGGTTACAGATAGTTTAATTCTGGGGACTCCAGAGAGGGTACAAATGAGAAGCCCCAGAGAGGGCTTGAGGAGACTGCTGCTCCTGGTTGCTGATGTTGCTGTTTGAAAAGTTGGAAATATCCTAACATTGAAAATTGGACTTGGCCCAAGGAACTCAATGCCCCTATCAGTAGTAAGTAGCCAAAAGAGGTCCATGCCCCTGTCTCCTCTCTAAACATCTTTCTCTCATCTACTGCTGGGAGATTGAAAGGGATAAGGGTACAATAAGGATGGAAGAGAGTAAGAGATATAAGAACCCAATATAATCGTTTTTTTAAAAAAAAAAGCCAGCACTCATTACACCCTCAAAGTTTTATTATGAACTGTGCACGTTCAAGTTCACATTCCTATGGTGATTCCTATGGTATAACAAGGGCAATGGGAGACGGCACAGGCTGGCTAAGCCGCTTGTTGAGATGGTCTTGCTCAGAACCCACAATCCTGGGCAAACAGGGGTCTAAGAGATACCAGGGTCCACACTACAGGACTGAGAAAATGCACACAGGGTCCTTGTACATGCAGAACCACTGAACACACATGAACATGAACAAATACAGGATCTCCAGTTTCTTCAAAAAAGTTTGCTTTTGTTACCTGTCCAGGGATGAGACCCACTGGCCAGATGTGTGAAGTGAGAGGCACGATCCTGCTCATCTGTCAGGTGCACACAGTGGTGGTGGGCTTGCGCACAGGATGTGCATTCACAGATGGCATACCCAGGCCTGACTCAGACCTGGTATTTAACTCTGTCCTTCACTGGTACAAAGAGAAACCCTGAGCTGAGTATGAGAACACAGACCAGAATGCCCTGGTCCTAGGGATGCTGGCTGAGGCACAGACATGCAGGCTCCTGTCCATGCTGGCCCTTGAGGAACAGCATCCTAGGAACCCGGCAGGGGCTAACTCTGTAGTGTGAACTCATAGGTGTTGGTCTCCCAGCGGGAGGTGTCTTTGTCCAGCATGCTTCGTTCAGTGAAGGTCACACGGCCATCTGCATCCACAAGGATGATGGTGTTGGTTCTGAAAGAAAGCATCCTTTAGCCCCAGCCTCACCTTTCAGAACCATGACTGGGCCCAGACTAGGCAGGAAGGGTACCCATCACACCCAGGGCCTGAGCTAGCCCCTCAATAATACCCTCAACTTTGAGGACATGAGGCGTTCATCAGAGGCATCTGGGCCCCTGGCCAGCACACACTGGGAGAGTCCTATTATGGCTGCTCTAAAACTCTTCAGCTTGGCCTGACCTTTTTCTATAGCAAGACCCATTTCACAGGCTGGGTGATAGTAGCACATTCCTTTAATCCCAGCATTCAGAAGGCAGAGCTGGTGGTGAATCTCTGAATTGGAGGCCAGTCTAGTTTACATAGCAAGTTCCAGGATGGCTAGGTCTACACAGAGAAACTCTCGAAAAGCCCAAAAGAAAAAAAAGTACCAATTTACCACATTCCTTAGAGGGTGGTCTCAAGCTAACCCCACCGGCAGTACACCAGGCTCCCAGATACCTGGCCAAGAACAAAAGTTAAGCTCTCAACTACTTGGGATACATGATCTGCTTACCTAGAAATCCCCTCTATCTCCTTCCTCCTCCACTGGCCCAGGCTAAGTCAGCTGGCTCACCTGCTTCTTCCTTCTAGCCCGTCCTAGAGCAGGTTCTCATGTGTGAGTCCCTGCCCTTCAGAAGGGCTAGCACACATATGACAGACCAGCTCATAGCTGCAATCCAGCATGTCAATCACAGGCTCTGGAAAATCAGTGCCAAGACATCTGCCAACCAATATGTACCAGCAGAAACATTCCAAATGCCACCTCCTGCTTCTGCGAACAGGTGAGGCAGTCAGAAGCCCCACCTAGGATATAATGGCAGCTTCGGGAGGCCAGAGCTCTGACCCACCTGACCTGTGCATGGGCACGTTACCTACAGGATCTGATCAACCCACACTTAAGTCTGAAGAGAGACTGGAATGTGCTGAATCTGGGGCGGTGCCTGGCCATGGCCAGCTGTGTTGTGGGGGACACCTAATGGGAAGTGAATGTGCCCAGGAGTCCCAGCCCTGATCACCTGGTGCCGTAGGTGGCACAGCGGACACACACAGCTGCATACTTGCTCAGAATTGGCTGTACATACTCCTGGCCCTGGTCCTCAATGGCTGGGTCTGGCAGCTGTCTAGAATAGAGGGGTCAGAGAAGCCGTTAGTCCCCACTGCCCGTCTGTAGCTTATGTATATGGGGACCCCATATGCCATGCTAGTTGCTGAGATCCGCGAGGAGCCTGTGGGGAGAGGGACTTTCCACCCTTCCACTCCAACACTAAGCCTAGGCATCCGGACGGCACACACACCCTCTATTGTGTCTTAATGCTACCTGGTGGCATCCGTCCATACACAGGAGCCCCCGGAAACCCCGAAACTCAACAACCAGCATAACTTGTGCCATGACTATGGTTATCAATAAGAAAAGCCAGAGCCATAATTGCCCTGCTCAAGTGACCGAGGACCATGTGGGCAAGAGGCGGAGCAAAGCCCAGCACAGCCCCGCAAGAGGAAATCTGATGCTGAGGCTGGAGAATGAGGCTATGGCTCAACGCCCATAGTATGGGGGATGGCAGCATGGTGGGGGTGTGGGGCTCCTTAGAGAGTGGCCAAGCCCAGATGAGAACGGGAAGATTCGGGGGGCTGTGAAGGGACAGGTGCCAGCATGGATGGCTAAGGCCCAAGGGCCCAGAGTCTGAGGGCGCCTCATGAAGAAGGCCATGGGCATGGAAGAGGGTGTGTGTGTGGGGGGGTGTTCCTTCCAGGGACAGGTGTGTCTTTGCCTACTGCTTAGCTCCAAGGTCACTGGAGACAGGACACAGGAAACAATGTCAAACCCTAGGCCTGTTCTGACTGGCTTCTGGATTCTTTGGCTCTTCTACCTAAAGTTTGCTGAGCAGCTAGAACCTTCTAGAACACTGGCCCTCCTGGTAAAGAGGGAGGCCAGATCTCAGAAAATACCAAGTCTCCCAGAGCACAGGCCCCTGGCTACACCATCTATCATCCAGGGCCCCAGTGGAAACCCTGCCTGCTTCCCCAGGAGGAATAGGTTCGAATCCTAAGGATGCAGAGGAGCGTGTCAGGTGAGGCATCCCTACAGCTGAGGAGCGTGTCAGGTGAGGCATCCACAGCTGATGGACCCATCTGCTTGCCCTCACAGCCACTGAAGGTAGCAGAGCCTGCCTTCCTGCCTGTGCCAGGCCAGCGGAGCTACCCCAGAGGGTCTCGCTAACTTACGCCTCCTCATTGTTGAGGACATCTAGGAGCTGGGTGACAAGGACGTCCTTCGGGAGAGCCTCGCTCTGCTCCACTGCTTCCGTGAAGAGTCGTTTGCCAAAGCACAGCTTCTTCCAGGGTGTCTCCAGCAGGGCATTGCTTAGCCCATAGGTTCCTATAGGAGGAAGGTCAGCCTGGCCATGCGGAGGCCACAGGTGGCTGGGGCAGATGGCTCACAGTCAAGCATTCCAAACAAGGCACCAGTAGAAGCCAATTCTGATGTAAGTCCAGCTGAACCTAGAACACCACTCTGGCTCTGCTGGAGCCCCCAAGGCCAAGCTGTCAGCCCTAATGGCACTGCTTTTTCTTCCTGGACTAGTTTGGATACCACTCCATAATGGAGCTGGGAGATTCACAAAGATGGAGTTGGACCTGACCTCATACTCTAGGCAAAAATTACCTCAAAGCCAGCAGGATGGCTCAGTGGGTAAAGGCACCTGCCACCAAGCCTGATGTCCTGAGTTCAAGCTCTGGGACTATGTGGTGGAAGGAGAGAACTGGCTCCTGCAAGTCTGTCCTCTGACCTCCACATGCAAACTGAGGCATGGGCACACAGGCATGCATGTGCACATACACATGCACCACAAAGAAATGTTTGAGGTGGGGCTGGAGAGATAGCTCAGTGGTTAAGAGCACTGACTGCTCTTCTGAAGGTCCTGAGTTCAAATCCCAGCAACCACATGGTGACTCACAACTATCTGTAATGAGATCTGACGCCCTCTTCTGGTGTGTCTGAAGACAGCTACAGTGTATTTAGATATAACAATAAATAAATCTTAAAAAAAAAAAACAAGAGAAAGAAAGAAAGGAAGGAAGGGAGAGGGAGGGAGGGAGGGAGGGAGGAAGGAAGCAAGGAAGGAAGGAAGGAAGCAAGGAAGGAAGGAAGGAAGGAAGAAAGAAAGGAAGAAAATGTTTGGGGCAAGTTTGTTTACATGAAACCTATCTCTAAAAACCACTTTAAGATCAAACGTGGAGCCGGGCGTGGTGGCGCACGCCTTTAATCCCAGCACTTGAGAGGCAGAGGCAGGCAGATTTCTGAGTTCGAGGTCAGCCTGGTCTACAAAGTGATTTCCAGGACAGCCAGAGCTACACAGAGAAACCCTGTCTTGAAAAACAAATAAAACAAAAACCACCACCAACAACAAAAAGATCAAATGTGGTGGCATGTATCTATAATCCCAGAACTCAGGATGCTGAGGCAAGATTTGGCAGGTTTGAGGTCAGCCTACGTAGCAAGTTTCGGGTCAGCCTGGGCTCAGTGAAACTGTGTCCCAATGTGAGTGCATGTGCTAGCACACAGACAGCAGACACATTTGTAAACGAAAAAGCTTTATAATCCAGTGATTAATGATTTATTAGGTAAGACAACACAAGCATATCAACAAGATAAATGGGACTTCCTAAAAATGTAAAGCTATGCTTTAAAAAATGTGCCAAAGAATTAAATAAAACACAAAATGGGAAAGGATTTCTGCAAGTTAGATATCTGATGAGATTTATAGATTATAGAAGGAACTTTTATAAGCCAGAGGCCCCCACTCTGACTCACAGCACCTCAGGTTGGGGAGGCGGTAACGACAGCCTGAGGATGTAGCTCGGGTACAGCGTGAGCTCAGCATGCTTACAGGCCTGCATTCCATCTCTACAACTCTCTCCTCTAAAGACAGAACAAGTCTGGGTGGGAGCTCAGGAAACAGGAACCTTTGCGAACTGCGGGCAGGGGTGTAAAATGGTGCAGATGGTTTGGCAAACCATGTGGGAGTTCCTCAAAAGGCTGGAATGGAGAGAGATGTATGGGCCAGTGAGACGGCTCTGGGGTAAAGGCGCTTGAAAACATCGAGTGAACCAAATTAGAGGTCAGCTTCCTCCACCACATGGCTGCTTCCACCCCCCAAAAAATGTCCAGAATGCATAAACCCCACTAGACAGGAAGTGAACAGCAGCAGGTGCACATGGATCTGGGGTTTTTCGGTGGATGATAAGAAAAAACATTTGGAATTACTGGAGCTCTCTATGTAAACCAGACTGGCCTCTAACTCAGAAATCCGCCTGCCTCTACCTGAGTGCTGGGATTAAAGATGTGTAGACCGCCGGGCGGTAGTGGTGCACACCTGTGATCCCAGCACTTGGGAGGCAGAGGTAGGCGGATTTCTGAGTTCGAGGCCAGCCTGGTCTACAGAGTGAGCTCCAGGACAGCCAGGGCTACATAGAGAAACCCTGTCTCAAAAAACCAAAAAAAAAAAAAAAAAAAAAAAAGATGTGTAGACCACGCCCGGCTCACCATCAGTTCTTTATTTTATGAATTTATTTGGTTTATTAAGATAGAGTCTCAGTATGTCACCTTGGCTGGCCTGGAACTCAATGTATAAACCAAGTTGGCCTGGAATTCATTGGCGATCCTTTGCCTCTGCCTCCATGAGTGCTGAGACTTTTTTTTTTTTTTTAAGATTTATTTATTATTACATGTAAGTACACTGTAGCTGTCTTCGGATGCACCAGAAGAGGGTGTCAGATCTCATTACGGGTGGTTGTGAGCCACCATGTGGTTGCTGGGATTTGAACTCAGGACCTTTGGAAGAGCAGTCAGTGCTCTTAACCGCTGAGCCATCTCTCCAGCCCCCAAGTGCTGAGACTTAAAGGTGTGCACCAACACACACAGTGTCCCATTTGACTGGTAATGGAGTCCATTCTGCTCTGATCCCTCTGCTTCAGCTCCTACCACTCCCAGTTTACAGGAAGCACCCTGCCTGCCTGCCACCCTCTTCCTTCTTTCCTTCCTTTCTTTGTTTTTTTGTTTTGTTTTGTTTGGTTTTTTGAGACAGGGTTTCTCTGTCCTGGAACTCACTCTGTACACCAGGCTGGCCTCGAACTCAGAAATCCGCCTGCCTCTGCCTCCCATGTGCTGGGATTACAGGCTTCCTTCCTTTCTTAAGAAAGAGGCTTGTCATGGAGCCTTGGCTGGCTTTGAACTTATTCTGCAGATCGACTGGCCTTAAAATTACGACTGTCTTTTTGCCTTTGCCTCCCTAGTGCTGGGATTCTAGGCTTGTGTCACCATGACTGGCTGTGTGATAGACTTTACTTGCACAGCATGTGAGAGTCACATTTCAATGACGGTTTGCCGTTTGAGAGCACCATTCTGTAACGTAGACTGGCTTGGCATTCACTATGCAGTCAGCACTGAGTTAGAATTCAGGGCAACCGGCCTGCTTAAGAGCATAGGTCTGCGTGTCTCCTGAGAGTGTTTAGTAGGTCTAAGAGCGCAGGTTCAAGTCCCAGCCCTAGGAAAAGGGAAGCGGATAAGGATGAAGTAGGGACGAGCACAGACAGAAACCATGATGTAGATGGGAAGAAGCTGGACTAGAAAACACGCCCCTGTCAGGGAGTCTTCCGCTCTGAGAACAGCAGGCCTCATGCACCAGCTTCCAGCTGCTTTCCCAGAGGCCTCTGGGCCACTTGAGATTGTGCTGGTATGAGATGGACTCCTGGGATACAAATCCCCTTCAATAGATCTGTAGACCCCAAGAAACTGAAAAAAAAGGGGGGCTCTGTGGCAAACAGAGCGGCAACACCTGGTTAAAGATGAACTCAAATGGCTGCCTACTCTCGTGACTTCAAGTCAGGCACCAGCTGGCTCTCGGGGGTACTACTGGACCTGCTCTGGGGCTTGCACAAGAAGGGGAACACATACAGCACCAAGGGCACTGAGGGTACCACAGCCAGAGTGCCTCCAGCTAGCAGAGAGTCCCCTGTGAGCCGTGTAGGAGTTAGTGGGACAGACTAGAATCTATGCTTTGGTGTGGGCTGCCTGTTCTAGGATCTCACCAGCCCATGACATCCTGGCCTGGACATAACCCAGCAAATGGGAGGGGGGTCTCTAGAGCCCCTTGGCCCACCTGGGGCTCCAATATCCCCAGACAGTCATGAAAAGCTGGAAATCAGTGTTGCTGTGAACCAGTGTGAGGAATTCTGGTATGCAGCAAGCCAGGACCACAGGCTCTACCATTATTCCCGGAACCAGTAACACAGGCAGGATAGGACTATCCAGCCTTCCTGGGGACTCCTCATTGCTCCTTACTGGGCAGGAGTGACATGTGTCCTGCAACCTCAGGAACCTATGCCACCTGCCTAAGGCTTCACGACTTTGATTTGAGGAAACTATTACAAATGAAAACTGTCCCACAGAGGTGGGACATAGATGTTGTGGAGGACACTGACTCTTTCCTAGGGGTAGGGATACTTGATATGAGCCAATGGCTCAGCTGGAGGCACCCAAGTCAGAGTCCAAGGCCCACAGAGCCAAGATGTTACCAGCAAGGGCTGTCCACAGGCTGTGAATAGAGAAAGCAGCTGGCCCCAGGTCAGTTCACCCGGTGCAGTGCTGGAGCCCAATAATGCTGTTACCCAGGGGTCTTGCTCAATCTTATTACATAGTATTTCCAACATAGGAACAGTCCCCACCCTGTCTGGACACCAAGCAGGCTCACCTGGTGTCAAGACAACAGGCTCTGGCTCCCCCCGGTTTCCATAGTAGCAAACAACATCTCCTTTTGTTGTGCTGTGAATAGAAGCCAAAAACCAGAGAAAGTCAGATGGGAGTCATAAGCACCCTCTGTTCCCAGCGCTGTCTCTAGCCTGGGCTGGTGACTAGCACAAAGACAATGGCGTACTTTAGCCCAGCTCAGGACCTGGAAGGCTCGGCCAGAGACACCAGGACGGTCCAGCCTTACAGGTCCACTTCTGGCTCACATGGAGCCAGTAAGGAGGGAGCAGAAAGTGCCCCGTACTTCTCTAAACGTTCTGAGGCTTGGCTCTGTGGTGACAGGTGCACCCTGGTGTCGGAACGTGCTCGGCCCAGGGACCGGACCGGCACTACTGGGAGGTGTGGCCTTGCTGGAGGAAGTCTGTGGGGATGGGATCTTGTCCGGAGGCTACCGCTCCCTTAGTCAGTTTATCTCCTTGAACAGAGCATTTAGCTCTCTACTGCACTTCCCTGGTGCCCCTTTAACACTTGAACCATACATGTTGTATTTTTTTCTCAGCTTGCTATACTTGATCAAAATGCTCTTCATGAGAGAAAACCAGAGGGCAAAGTCTATCTAAACTTGGTTAAGACTTCTTTTGTCAATGCAATTAATCTAAAAGGGAGTGGAACCAGCCCAAGGGAATAAAGGTTTTTGCTGCGGATTGTGCTAGTTAACAAGGCAGAAAGGAGCTGGAGATCTGAAGGGTGTTCTGACATCAGACGTGGAGATGCAGAGTGTGGAGTTTGCACAGCTGGCTTTTGGTCTTGCTTTTGTCCAGTATTTCCTCACTGTGACATTTAGGAATGGCGATGTATATTCTGTGATGTTGGAGATATGCGATCTGATTTTTTTTTTTATTTTGATTTTGTAGGAAATTACAGTTAAGAGATTGCATGAATCTCAGAAGAGACTTGAACGTTAGACTTTTAACACTGTTGAGATTGCTATAGACTATGGGGACTTTTGAAGGTGGACTAAATGTATTTTGCATTATGCTATGGCTAGGTGTGGCCCCCAGAGACTCATGTGTTTGAGCAAGCCTTTGGGGCCAAGGGTAAGCTGGACCTCAGAAGTGAGCATGAAATACCTTCCAAGTGGATGACCATGGCGTAGCGGCTTTGGCTACTGAGACGGCTCCTCTTGGCCCACAGGGGCCCAGGCATGGCTTGCCCCAGACTCATCAGCAGCCCCAGTCTGGGTTCACATTCCTTTACCTTCTTCACCTCAGCCCTTGAAACTTTCTTAAGATGTTTAGCTAATACATTTTGGAGACAATGCTTGTGTGTGTGTTGGGGGGGAGGTTGTTCTGTTTTTTGTTTGTTTTTATTTATTTTTTGTGTAAGGACCCATGGCATTGAGCACTTATGTCGGGGTTCCTGCCATCCTTGCCATGGACAAGGGAAAGGCCAGTCCGGGGACAACTATGACCAGGACAAATTGCCGTTGTAGGTCTTGGTTTCTTTTTGTTGTTTTTGTTGTTGTTTTTAAAGATTTGTTGTTATTTTTGATTGTGTGTATGGGTACTTGTAGATGCCAGACACTAGAATCCCCTGGAGCTGGAGTTGCAGGAGTCGTTTGACGTGGGCGCTGGGAGCTGAACTCTAGTCCTCTGCGAAAGCTGTGTGCACTCAAGCCTCTGAGCCATCTCTGCAGCCCTGGACTTAGTTGCTTGTTTTGAGACAAGGCCTCACTGTTTGGTCCTAGCTGGCCTGCAACTCTCTATGGAGACCAACTGTCTTTGAATCCACTGAGATCTGCCTGTCTCTGAGTCTCGAGTGCTGGAATCAAAGGTGTACTTCATCATGCCCAGCTTAGAACCTTGGCTTATCAGTACCCAACTGATATCCTGCAGCCTCAGCCATGGCAACAGCAGCCTGACTTGTGGGCTCTTTCGATGTCCTCTGACCCTGCAGGGTCTACAGCAAGGAAGGCTATTTAGATTTCTAGAGGCCCAATGCAGAAGCCACAGTGTGTCTGCTCGGGTTAAACAGCAGCCAGTTTCCAGCTGTTTGACACGGTTACTGAAGTCCTGTGTGCATCGTAGCCATACTAATTCCTCGGGGCTGGATCAAGCACACATGGAACTACTCTGGAAAATGTATACACAGCCCCATGTTTGGAGAGGAGGGCAAGCATGGGTTCACGGCCTCTTAAGAACCCCAACATGAGAAGGGATGGCACCATGCCACCCCAGCTCCCCACTTCCTGTGACCACACCTCACTCAGCTTCCACAATGAGCCAATCTACCCATGTAGTCCAGGAATGACACAGGGCACAGCATACACAATGGATGGGCAAGACACACTGAGCCTCAGGCTCATCTATGGACCCACCCCAACCCTCGGGTAGGAGGCAGCAGGACAGATATCTGGATACAGACTGCCAGCAGCCTCCCTCAGGAGGAAGCTCATAGCATTCACCGGCATCAGGGTATTTACCTCCCTGAAAGGCTAAGCATGTAAAACTTGTGTTCCTACAGCCACATCACCACCATGAGACCCACCCGGGCGGGCGTCCATGGGCCTGGTGAGGACAGACTGCCTGTTACAAAGCATCCCCACAAAAGCTGCAGTGGCCCAAGCCAGAGGCTCTTCAGTCTCAGCACCACAGTTCTCTCACTGTAGGGAGCCAGTGCTCTTCATATTGTCTCATTACTTCCTACTGTCACCAAGCTGCCTGGGGCGGGCGGGGAGCTGTGGAGAAGTGTTAGAGACCTAGTTACCAGAGCAAACCCACCTCAGGTCGGCCGCTAGGAGGTTAAAGCCGTTGTACAGGTGGCCCTCTGTAGACACCTTCTTCAGGTAGGACAGGCTGTCCATGTCACTGGTCAGAAAGTGAGAGACAAGCTCACCTGTAGGCAGGGCACACGTATCAATGGCCAAGACAGCAGACACAAACTCCTGCCCCAGGGAAGACTGAAGGAGGGCCTCTGGGGAGGACGGAGGAAGAGGGGTTCCACTGGGACTGGACTCCAACATCTGGAATCAGCCATACTTTGATAACTGGATTATTACACAGAATGCTTTTAAAAATACTTTCTAGCTGGGTGGTGGTGGCGCACGCCTTTAATCCCAGCACTTGGGAGGCAGAGGCAGGTGGATTTCTGAGTTCGAGGCCAGCCTGGTCTACAGAGTGAGTTCCAGGACAGCCAGGGCTAAACAGAGAAACCTTGTCTTGAAAAAAAAAAAAAAAACCAAAAACAAACAAAAAAACACTTTCTAGGCCTGGGTGGTGGTGGTGGGGCACACCTTTGATCCCATAACCTCTAGGAGATAGAAGAAGGTAAATCTCTGAGTTTGAGGCCAGCCTGGTGTACACAGGGAGTCCCAGGACAGCCAAGGCTACACAGAGAAACCCTGTCTAGGGGGAAAAAACATATACGTGTGTGTATATATACACATATATATGTGTATATATACATATATACATATATATATATATGTATATATATATGAGAGATCTCATATATATGTATATATGTCTCTCATATATATGAGAGACAGATCTTGTCTAGCTTGCTCGATGCCCCTGGGTTCAATCTCAACATGGTGGAATGAACAGATAAATGTAAGAAAATAACATTCTTATCAGTACATAAGAGCACTGGCTGTTCTTCCAGAGGTCCTGAGTTCAATTCTGAGTACCCATATGGTGACTCACAAAGGTCTATAATGGGATCCAATGCCTTTGAATGCAGGTATAGATGTACTCATATACATAAAATATACACATAAAATAAATTTCCTTTTTTAAAGATTTATTTATTTTTTATGTCTGTGAATACACTGTTGCTCCCTTCAGACACACCAGAAGAGGGCATCGGATTCCATTACAAATGGTTGTGAGTCACCATGTGGTTGCTGGGAATTAAACTCATGACCTTTGGAAGAGCAGTCAGTGTTCTTTTTTTTTTTTTTTTTTCCCGAGACAGGGTTTCTCTGTATAGCCCTAGCTGTCCTGGAACTCACTCTGTAGACCAGGCTGGCCTCAAACTCAGAAATCCGCATGCCTCTGCCTCCCAAGTGCTGGGATTACAGGCGTGCACCACCACCGCCTGGCCTTTTTTTTTTTTTTTTTTTTAAAGATTTATTTATTTATTATATATGGGTACACTGTAGCTGTCTCCAGAAGAGGGCATCAGATCCCATTACAGATGGTTCTGAGCTACCATGTGGTTGCTGGGATTTGAACTCAGGACCTCTGGAAGAGCAGTCAGTGCCCTTAACCACTGAGCCATCTCTCCAGCCCACAATCGGTGTTCTTAACAGCAGAGCCATCTCTCCAGCCTATAAATAAATCTCGTTTAAAAAGAAAAAGAAAACTGAAACTCAACAGGCAGGGGACAGTGATACAGTGGTCAGGGAGTCATAAGCCGGAAGGAAGGACGATGCCTGGTATGATCACACTGGCAATGCTTGGCCATCTCTTCTTCCTATCACCGTGGTGAGAGGCATGGAGGGTGTGGGGCCCGCCAGTAGAAACCCTGGCAGGGTGCCTGTCTTCCTTCCCCACTGTACCAAGACCTGGGCACTTACATTACTCTGCCGGTCCTACCTATGCTCCTCCCCAATGTGTCTTGGCTTGATCCCACAAATCCCATACCTCTACCGCGGGCGTCAGGCTCTTGCCGGGGCTGTAGGTAGTTGGTGAGCGCGCCCAGCTTCCCACGCGTGCTGATGCCCAGCCATGTTCCTCCTGCCTTGCCTTCCTCCATGTCGAGTCCTACAGCAGATGACAACATTACCAGCAGCCAAGGGCCTGTGATGGGCCCCGCTGGAACCCTCTTGCTCAGTCCTCAAGAGGCATGCTCTGCAGCTCTGCCGGGACGCACGGCTCTCACAGGGTAGGCGCTGCTGCCACTCGGCCCTGCGCTGGCCCAATGAGCCACAGGAGAGGAGCTGGGCGGTATGGCTCAGGGATGTGTATGTGTGAGAGAAACCTTAGACAACAGGAGGTGTCCCAGCCAGACAATTAGGCCACTGCGCTCAAGTCTGAGCAAAAAGAGTCATTAAGATGTCACATGAGGAAGTACTTGCTTGCATGAGTGTGCATGTATAATATGAATGTGTCATTTGTATACTTGGGTGTGTACATGTACTTGTGCAAGAGTGGGAGTTCCAGCAAGACAACAGGTATCTTGTCGCTCTCCACCTCACCCTTATAACAGCATCTCTCACTAAAGCTGGAAGTAGACCGGGGCCAGCAAGCCTCAGCGACTCTGGCTCTGGGTTACAGGCACACCGGGGCATGCTGCCGGGTACCAGAGTTTGAACTCAGACCTCATGTTTCTCTTACCTGATGAAGCATCTCCCTAACCCTAAAATGTCATGTTTCAAAATCAATTATAACAGAGAAAGGGATATAAAATGTAAACACAGGAAGGAAGACACAGCTCTGTGGTAGGGTGCGTTCATGCGCACAGAAAGCACAACCTGACCCACGAGCACAGCACCAGCACACGGGTGGCCCGAGGGCTGGAGGACTGGCGTGTGCTTGTTCACTCTTTCACTGTTATTTGAGTCAGGGTCTAGCGTAGCTCAGGCTGGTCTTGAATTTGCTACTTCGTTGAGGTTGCCCTTGAATACCTGATTCTTCTGCCTTAACCTAAGTGATGAGATTGCCGGTGTATACCTCCTGTGCCTGACTCATGCGATGCACGCTGCCACGCACTCCACCGACTGAGTTACAGCCTGAGCCCTATTTTGTTTTTGTAAGGCGGGGTCTCATGATATAGCCCAGGAAGGCCTCAACCTGAACCTAAGGGTGACATTCCTGTCTCAGACTCCAAGGTTTTGTAATTACTGGGTTATATCACCATGCTTGGCTTAGAAAATGAATTTTTAAATGTCCCATTTAAAACAGTATTTAAAATACTTAGAACCTTGAACTCTTAGGCTCAAAAGATCAGGTGTGACCACTGTGCTCAGCTCACAAGGACAGAAACAGACTGTAGCACGGGTACCTACACACACAATTCAGCCTACACACACAATTCAGTGTGACAGGAGTCCTGAGCAACCCCCCCTTCCCTCCCCCTCCCCCTTTCCCTCCCCCCATCATGCTCAGCTGATCTCAGTAAATAGTCAGCAGAGGGATAGATCTCAACCCTTAACTCACACCAGGCACAAAAGTTGATTTCAGAGCTAGGGAGAATTAGTGGTGTGCACGGATGAGGACCTGTTTGATTTCCAGACCTAAGATTCAGGATGAGGTGGGGCAGGCAGGGAAAGGCTAATCATGGGACACTGATGGGACAGTCTAGACTGATGGGTGAGCTCCTGGCCAATGAGACTTTGTCTGTCCTGAAGTTGTCCTTTGGGTCCATGTACTCCTGTGCACACACATACACATGCAATAAAAATTAATTTGAGACAAAATCACTGTCAACTTAGAGCTTTAATAGACAATATTATGGCCTAGGGGAGGAACAGGGCTCCTGAACAAGACAAAGAACAAACCAAAAAGATATATTTGTTAAAAATAGTAGCCGGGCAGTGGTGGCGCATGCCTGTAATCCCAGTACTTGGGAGGCAGAGGCAGGCGGATTTCTGAGTTCAAGGCCAGCCTGGTCTACAGAGTGAGTTCCAGGACAGCCAGGGCTACACAGAGAAACCCTGTCTCGAAAAAAAACCAAAAACAAACAAAACAAACAAAAAACAAAAAAAAAAAGAAAGAAAAGAAAAGAAAAGAAAAGAAAAGAAAAGAAAAGAAAAGAAAAGAAAAGAAAGAAAAGAGTGCGCTGCTCACCAGAAAGTGCTAAGGAAATTAGTTGGCAGCTCCTTTACCCATCAAAAGACTCATATCCAGAATTCATAAAAACAAAAACAAAACCCTACACATCAACAACTGAAAAATGAATGGGCTCTCACTGTCTGGCCCAGCAACAGAGAAGGGATTTCCTCGCCCACCCAAACCCACCAAAAACAAACCTCATGAGAACACAGACATTCAGAGGAGGAGTGGGCCAGGATCTGAGCTGTGATAGCATACACCTCTAATCCCACGAGTCAGAAGGCAGAGGCAGCAAGGTGCAGATGGGTCAGAATCACAGTGAGACCGAGGTGGCCTGGGGCCATGGTCATTGGTAACGGCTCTTGCTGTCAAGCCCAATGTTTGACTCTCGTGGCAGAAGTGAGAGTGTGTGTGAGCACCCCTCCCTCAATGACACTAAATGAATAAAGTGAAAGCAAAGAGGCTGACTGTGGTGGCAACGCCTTCCCAGAACCAGGAAGCAGAGGCAGGGAAGCTCTTGACTTTGAGGTCAACCAAGGTTACAAAGAGAACACATTAGATGGATGGATGGATGGATGGATGGATGGATGGATGGATGGATGGAAAAATGGACAGAGCCATACTGGGGTGTCATGCCACCTGGTAGGAACTTGACATTGATCAGGTGAGGTTTCTCTCCCAGCCTTGGTTGAGCAGGAATTACTGTGCTAGCCAGGATCCTGCTCCATCTAGGGCGGAGAGCTCAGAGTAAAGGTGAAGTTCTTTGTTCCTCCAGGTCTACGAATTCCTGAGTTAAGCAGGTGACCGCTCAACTGCCCAAGGAACAGCCAGACCACTTTCCCAGAACACACCCCTGAGTTTGGGGGGAGGGACTCGCCCCAACCCTTAAATTGTCAGACCCCCATTAAACTGTGGGCCTCAATCAGCAAGTGTTGTCCTGGCCTTTCGTTCTTTTTGCTGCCCCCCCACCCCCCATCTATCCCAGCTTCTCTTCTAGGGACCCAGTTCTCTGTAGCTGCAGGCAGTTATAGAAAAAAGGGGGGAAGGGTCAACAAAAACACAGAGGGAACTGGTAAGATAAAAATTTATCCCGATGGGGCTGGGGAGATGGCTTAGAGGTTAAGAGCACTGACTGTTCTTCCAGAGATCCTGAGTTCAAATCCCAGCACCCACATGGTGGCTCACAGCCATCTATCTGTAATGGGATCCGATGCCTTCCTCTGGTGTTTGAACCAGCGTCAGTGTACCTATATACATTAAAAAAGATACAAAAAAATAGCGCTGAAGGTCCGTGGAGACTAAGGTGACCTGAGTTCATGGAACAGTAGAGCAGAGAGGCCAGACCTTTCAGGAGATTCACTGACTGTGACAAAGCAAAAGAGCCATATGGAAGGACCATAGCAGACAGCTCTCGCCCAGGGCAGGGAGTGCTGCCTGCTCCCAGAGCCAGACCGGAAAACCCATTAAGTCCTGGGGCTCTGGGTAAGTACCATGGAAGGCTGCAGCAGGGCACCCTCAGGAATCACAAACACTTAGCTCTAGCAGGCTGGCTTCTCCTCTCCCTAACAGGCTTTAAAGCAAAGAGCCAACTGTCTCCTGACAAGTGGCCCACACGGATAATACTTCTAAGAACACAAGAGAGATGCTTGACTCTGGGGCTGGCCAAGTCCCCAAAGCCACTCATGGCTACTTACGCATTGCATTCGGCATCTGCATGTGGAAGCAAGGCCATTACTAGCCCTGAAAGGATGAGAAATACAGCCTAACTCTCAAATGACCCCAAGAAGTCAGAAATTTAGAAATGCTTCTCACTCCTAAGAAGCCCTAAATACCTTAAATTCCAGCTCCCCCTCTTTGTTAGAAACTAGGTGAAAGGTCACATTCCTTGAGCTTGCTCTTTGTTAGGAACTAGGCAAAAGGGGGCCTTGAGTACGTGATCCTGGCCCCATAAGGCAACGGGAAATGAGCTAACTAGCTGCTTATCTGACTTCTGTAAATTGCTTACGTCATCACCCCCATCCAGGATCCCACGCAGCTATGGACCTCTGAGAAAATAGGAAACTGACTGGTCCTTGGAGCGCGGGCTTGGATAATTTAAACTGATTGGCTTAGAAGCTATGGAGTAGTGCAAATCGATTGGCTCGCACTGCCCAGGCTCTCGATGCTAAGGAATGATTGGTTTGTGATGCGCAGGCTTTGTTGTAAATCTATAAAAGCTGTCCTGATTCTGCACTCGGGGTTCTGCAGTCCTCTACCCCTGCATGGTGTAGACTGAGAACCCCAGAGCATTTGGAATAAAAATCCTCTTGCTGTTGCATCAAGACTGTCTCTTGAGAGTGATTTGGGTGTCGCCTTCCGAGGCGTGGGGCACCCTCCTTTTTTCGGGTCTTACAGCCCTATTTGTGGATGCCACCTCACAAAATGAGTGGCTCACGTAAGAGTTGCTCACCAGGTGCAAAGACACACTTACCACTGAGAATCTCACTGTCGTTCCCCCAGAAGTCTGCCACCTTGGACGGCCTGTGGTAGAATTCATCTCTGTTGGCTGCCAAGATGAGCCTGGGAGAAGAGAATTCAAGGGAAGCCATGTGCTAGGGACAGGCCTGCATGCACTCCACCAGGAGCTGCAGCCTCTCCTGTTTAACAACGTGAATCAGAACTCCACCCCGCCGAGTCCTTGGTATGTCTCAGGGGCTGTAGGCCACTCCTGGAAACCACTGGGCCCCTGCTCAGGAGACAGGCGGGTGCTGGGAGGAGAGGAAAGAAAGTACGAGGCAGGATAGAAGGAAAATGTAGGAGAGCTGGGAAGGGGAAGGGTTGAGGTGTCCCACAAACGCGGCTGAGAACTCTAGTGAAACATTTACTGTGAAGACTGCCTACACTGGGCAGGTACATGGGGTGACTCAGCTTCCACTGAGTATACACCGCTTTTACAGAGGTCTGGAGTTCACTTCCCAGAACACACTTCAGGAAGCTCACAGTTGCCTGTAACCCCAGCTCCAGGATACCCTGCACACCAGACATCTATGGGCACCTGTACCTGTGCACGTATCCATAAAAATATAAACAACTCAAAATAAAAATAAATCTTTTTAAAAGATTGCCTAGGGCTGGAGAGATGGCTCAGTGGTTAAGAGCACTGACTGCTCTTCCGAGGGTCCAGAGTTCAAACCCCAGCAACCACAAGGTGGCTCACAACCATCCATAAAGAAATCTGATGCCCTCTTCTGGGGTGTCTGAAGACAGCTACGGTGTACTTAGATAGAATAATAAATAAATCTTTAAAAAAAAAAAAGCCAGGTGGTAGTGGCACACGCCTTTAATCCCAGCACTTGGGAGGCAGAGGCAGGAGAATTTCTGAGTTCGAGGCCAGCCTGGTCTACAGAGTGAGTTCCAGGACAGCCAAGGCTACAAAGAGAAACCCTGTCTCAAAAAAAAAAAAAAAAAAAAAAAAAAAGTGCCAGAAGACAATATTCCTTTCACATAGATTTTTGTTTCAAATAAGACTGTCAGACCAGGCGGTGGTGGCACACGCCTGTAATCCCAGCACTTGGGAGGCAGAGGCAGGCAGATTTCTGAGTTCGAGGCCAGCCTGGTCTACAGAGTGAGTTCCAGAACAGCCAGGACTACACAGAAAAACCTTGTCTCGAAAAAACAAAAAAAAAAAAAAAAAAAAAGTCAGATTAGCAAGCAACGAACTGTGTATTAAGGCCTGAGCGTTTATGTCCATGAGCATGGTCTTAGTACTTTACCCAGACGTTAATAAAGTTTGCTGAGAATCTCACAGATAACATTAAAATGTGTTTACAAGCCGGGCGTGGTAGCACACACCTGTAATCCCAGCATTTGGGAGGCAGAGGCAGGCAGATTTCTGAATTCGAGGCCAGCCTGGTCTACAGAGTGAGTTCCAGGACAGCCAAGGCTATACAGAGAAACCCTGTCTCGAAAAAAAAAAAAAAAATTGTGTTTACAGTAAAAGTACCTTTGCCCTCCCTGTGACCCTCGTGACCTTTCCCTTCCCAGCTAGTCTGACCCTGTGCCCCAGGAGCCACTGCAGGAGCTCTAGAATCCGAGACATTCCTTCAGGAGGCACGGGATCTACATGCGCCTCTGAGATGTTCCTCCACATGGCACAGCACCCTACGCCACTGAGCACCAGACTCTCACACACGGTGCAGACACACAAGTGTGACTCTCTGGGAAAGCCCACGCCTTTGCCCCTGGCTGTGTCTTATCTCAGACCTGAGTGTCTCCATCAACCTCGATGTCAAAAACCTATGTTAAAATCTCTCAATAAGGGGCTGGACAGATGGCTCAGTGGTTAAGAGCACTGACTGCTCTTCTGAAGGTCCTGAGTTCAAATCCCAGCAACCACATGGTGGCTCACAACCATCTGTAATGGGATCTGACGCCCTCTTCTGGTGTGTCTGAAGACAGCTACAGTGTACTCACATACATAAAATAAATAAATCTAAAAAAAAAAAAAATCTCTCAATAAACCTCAACTTTGCTTTATACCGAGTCACTTTGAATATTTTTTCACAGTGGTGAAGTCAAGCCATCTTTAGTCCCAGCACTAGAGAGGCAGAGGCGGAGGGCAGATGCAGGCAGACAGGGAGACCCAATGAAACCTTATCTAAATAAAGAAAAAAAAGAGCCACACTGTCACCCTTTACTTCCTCACCCGAGTGACCATCTCAGACTGCTACAGAAGGCAGTGGGGAAGCTTGGAGCTGTATCTCCGATGGACTGGCAGGTTTTCGTGGCTCAGCTTGAGGAGACAGATCTACTAGGTCTGTGGACAATCTCATTCCATGTCATACCCCAAATTGTCAGCCCAGTAAGGATTCTTCATGGTATTACCTAGCATGCAGGAGCCAGGCAATTTGTGGTTGCAAATCCCAGCAACCACATGGTGGTTCACAACCATCTGTAATGAGATCTAATGCCCTCTTCTGGTGTGTCTGAAGACAGCAACAGTGTACTTACATAGACTAAATAAATGAATATCAAAAAAGGGAGCGGGGAGACAAAAGCTGCCTAAGCAGAATCCCACCCTAGGTGTTCATTCCTTATTTCTGAACTGTCTACGGGCGCTGTTATGTCTAGGCTCCAGCTGCATGCAGCCCACGGAGGCCAGAACAAGAACCGGACTTACGGGGGGTGGGGGGTGGAGGGGAGGGGTTGTGAACCCCCGTGTGGTGCTGAGACTCAGACCTCAGTGCTCTGGAAGAGTGGACACTTCTCCTAGCTGCTGCGCCATCTCTCCAGGCCCTCAACTACATAGTTTTAACCAAGAAATATGTTTGATAAATGCTCAAGAACTCTAACTGCTAGGTTATGTTTATCTCGGGTTGAACCGCTGATGGCTTGCAGAGATTCTATAATTTAGGGAGGTCCTAAGAGAGAGAAGCACCAACGTCAAGTGCTAAGCGAGCGCAGAGACAGCCCCCTCAGCTAACACATGGAGGGACTGCAGTGCCTGCCCACGAAGGTTCGTCTGTGCTGAGTTCAAGTTCCTAGCAGCCACGGAACTGATACATGGTGGCCTGTCTAATCCCAGTCCCTGGAGCAAGCTGACTAACTAAGCTACCCATAAGGCAAGCTCTGGATTCAATTGAGACCCTGTCTCAATGAATAAAGCGGAGAGCGATTGAAGGCAGCTTGCAACATGAGCCTTAGGCCTCCACATGCATGTGCACAAGCACAGATGTGCATATATAAGCACACAAGTACACCTACAGACATACATACACACCACATGCTCATGAAGAACTAATGTTCCCCCCAGGAAATGAAGAGGCATGCTTGCATTTGCATTTATAAAGAACGCGTTTCACCAGATCACGGCTCTTCGGGTGCCTGGGCAGACTCCACTGACTTACTGTGGGTACTGACCAATCTTGTCAACGCTGTTTAGGTTGTCTGTAAGAGTATTTCATGTAGTCAGGTACAGATTTTGAGGTACCATAGTGGTAAGCATTTCTGTGCTTGACTTTTGACCTATTCCTTTAGAAGGCATTATGCTAGATTGAATTAAGGCCCTGAGTTCAATAATTGCTTTATTGTTTTATTTTTGCAGGGCTGAGGGTTGGAGCCAAACCCTCTACTACTGAGTTGTATATATGTTAAATACCATGAATTTTAAGCATCTTTTCCAGCTTTGGATTTTGTGATTCTGATCTGGAGACTTCAGACCTTTGGGATGTTTCCCCTACCCCCATCACCCCCCACCCCCGAGACAGGGTTTCTCTGTGTAGCTCCAGCTGTCCTGGAACTCACTCTGTAGACCAGGCGGGCCTCGAACTCAGAAATCTGCCTGCCTCTGCCTCCCAAATTCTGGGATTAAAGGCGTGCGCCACCACCTCCTGGCAACCTTTGGGATGTTTGTGCTGATCTTTGGGGGTGGATCTTGGCGGGGATCTACAGCACTTCTCACTCTTCCTCTTAGTGAACAAGTCAGAAGGCTACTTGGCTGCACCTAAGGTGACAGCTGGGGGCTACGGCCCGCCACCGTTACTGGACATCCCTGGAGCTGGGATAGAAGCAGCCACCGGAGTGAGCTTGGGAAAATATGGCTTGGTTTTATTCAGTTGCCTAGGGCTGATCTAATGAGATCTGTGTTAGGCCTCCCATCTCCCTCAGAACACAGACCAGTGTCCTGTATGGTGACAGATCACCATAGGCTGGTGGCTTCAACATTAGCTGTTCATTGTCTTGTCTGGAGGCTGGAAGTCCAAGATGGAGGCCCTGGCAGGGTGTTTCTGCCGAGGTCCCTGACTTCCATGTCTCTGCTCACAGCAGCCGTCTTCTGTGTCTGCATTCTCTTCTCTTCCCGGGACACTCAGCATATGGAACCAAGGCCTACCCATGTAGCTTCATAACCACCTGTTTGAAGTTCTGTCTCTAAAGAAAATTCTGATAAACTGGCAGTCAGAATTTTTATTTTTTATTTTTTGGTTTTTGATACAGGGTCAGTCTGTATCTCTTGCGGTCCTAGAACTCACAGAGAGCTACCTGGCCCCGGCTCGGGCATGCTGGGATTAAAGGCCGGCACTACTACACCCAGCTGCACTCAGAATTTTTTTTTTTATATTTTCTGATTTTTTTAAAAAAATATTTTCTTTATTTTATATATGTGAGTACACTGTTGCTATCTTCAGACATACCAGAGGAGGGGATTGGATCCCATTACAGACGGTTATAAGCCACCATGTGGCTGCTGGGAATTGAACTCAGGACCTCTGGAAGAGCAGTCAGTGCTCTTAACCGCTGAGCCATCTCTCCAGCTCCTGCTGTTAGAATTTAAAGATAGGAACCTAGACACAGTCTACTTCATAACAGCCTGTGGTTGTATGTAACTGTTTAGTTACTTTTTTACTGCTGTGATAAAACATCATGACCAAAGCAACATATAAAAGAAAGTGTTTAGTTTGGGGCTTACAGTTTCAGAGGGTGAGAACTCATGAGGGCCAAGCCAAGGCATACTGGCAGGAGCATTGAGACCTTACCACTTTATCACAAGTTGGGGACAGAAATGGATTACTGGAAGTGGCTCAAGTCTTTTGAAACCTCAAATCTCACCCCCCCCACACACACCTCTTCTAACAAGGCCATAAGTTCTAATCCTTCCCAAACAGTTCCACCAACTGGGATCCAAGCATTCCAACACATTAGCCTATGGCGTCATTATCATTCAAACCACAGTAGCCCTAGTCAAGCATCTGTGCCCTTGGTAGTTTGACGTTAGGAGACTTTTCTCCCATTCACAGCCATCTGTAATAGCCATCGGTACGACCTGAGGACCAAGCCCGGCTTCATGGTCAATCTTTTTTCTCCCAGAGCTCCATGTTGCCCACGTCACCCTGACCTCCTCCTGACCCTCCTGCCTGTCCCCCACTACTGACCCTCCTGCCTGCCCCCCCACTGCTGACCCTCCTGCCTTCCCCCCTGCTGACCCCCCCTGCCTGCCCCCACTGCTGACCCTCCTGCCTGCCCCCGCACTGCTGACCCTCCTGCCTCCCCCCCCCCCCGCTGGCCCTTCTGCCTTCCCCCCCACTGCTGACCCCCCTGCCTTCCCCCCCACTGCTGACCCTCCTGCCTTCCCCCCCACTGCTGACCCTCCTGCCTCCCCCCCCCCGCTGGCCCTTCTGCCTTCCCCCCCCACTGCTGACCCTCCTGCCTTCCCCCCCACTGCTGACCCCCCTGCCTTCCCCCCCACTGCTGACCCCCCTGCCTTCCCCCCCACTGCTGACCCCCTGCCTTCCCCCCACTGCTGACCTTCCTGCCTTCCCCCCACTGCTGACCCTCCTGCCTTCCCCCCCACTACTGACCCTCCTGTCTTCCCCCCTGCTGACCCTCCTGCCTGCCCCCCAACTGCTGACCCCCCTCCTGCCTGCCCCCCCTGCTGACCCCCCTCCTGCCTGCCCCCCACTGCTGACCCCTCTGCCTTCCCCCCCTGCTGACCCTCCTGCCTGCCCCCCCCACTGCTGACCCTCCTGCCTGCCCCCCCACTGCTGACCCTCCTGCCTGCCCCCACTGCTGATCCCCCTGCCTGTCCCCACTGCTGACCCGCCTGCCTGCCCCCCCACTGCTGACCCTCCTGCCTGCCCCCCCACTGCTGACCCTCCTGCCTGCCCCCACTGCTGACCCTCCTGCCTGACCCCCACTGCTGACCCTCCTGTTTGCCCACACACACACAGCTGGGAATACCCGTGTTGTAGCTGTTTGGGTCAAGGTTGGTCCCCAGAGCCTCAGACTAACTAGATGTACCAGTGTCTTGCTGTGAGGCCCGGTGGTGACTGGTGAGTACCACAGACTGCCCCCATAGACCATGATTACTGAAGCAGAGCCTCTCCAGCAGGACTGAGGTGGGTGGAGTCTGCCACAGGCACAGGCTCCAGTACTCCCTTGTGAGAGGGGACGGGTAAATTGCAGTCACCCAGAGCTGGACAAGGATCTCAGACTGTGTCTCTGTGGATCTGTTAACAGCTGAGCAGGGTTGAAAGGAGTGACCCAGGCACGGGATGGCAGCAGCGCGGCCTGTGCTGGGTGTCCTTGTCCTCTGTCCATCTGCCTTGTCCTGCCCGGGCCCACTGTGTGCAGCCATAATCGGCTCACACAGGCCTTCGCTCCCTGATTTCACTCCCTGCTGTATGTATGTATGTGACGTGCATTTGCCTCTCCCTCTTCCTTCCTTCCTTCCTTCCTTCCTTCCTTCCTTCCTTCCTTCTTTCTTTCTTTCTCTTCCTTCCTTTCTTTCCTATCTTTCTTTTTTAAATTTATTGCATGCATGCTCTGCTGCATGGACACCCGAATGCCAGAAGAGGGCGTCAAATCCCCTTATAGATGGTTGGGAGCCACCATGTGGTTGCGGGAAATTGGGAGAGCTGACAGTGCTCTTAACCACTGAGCCGGCTCACTAGATCCCACTTACCAATTTCTTATCTTTCTTTCTTCCTGTTTTAATTTTACCTGCAGGTGGTCTTTAAGGAACAAACTATCAAATGGGCTCTGGCCAAACCTAAGATTCAATATCACCCAAGAGTGTAGAACTGTTAGGCTGTGTCACCCCAAACAGAAACAACTTTGTTTTTGTTGGTGCGGGTAAGTCTTCATGAGCGGAAGGCGGAGGAGACCAAGGAGCCATGCCAAGTCCCAGTCTAGCGAGTGACGTCACAGCCGCCCTTTACTGCCTCCACTGCAGAAATGAGGGCCAACTTTGTCGCTGGTGCAGTTAGGCTTTAGCGGAAGGTGCTGGAGACACACGGGGTGCTTTCACAGGCAGGAGGCCCCTGAGACCTGTGCTCCCCAGGTCTTAGATCCAGCAGTGCACGATATAGGTACCACCAATGGGCAAGAACCTTCACCTAGCACCGGCTCTGTGACCAATGTCATAGCTTTAGGTACTTTAGAAGGCAGACTCCAGCAAGATCTAGCAGGATGACACTTGAAGGACATCTTGGCCATTAGGGAGTCACAACTGTGCCACCCATAGCCCTCCCCTTTAATTGTATATGTATGCCTGCTTAGTCTACATATATATTTGTGTATCACTGGAGTGCCTGGTGTCTATAAGGCCAGAAGAGGGCACCAGATTCCCTGGAACTCAAGCTCCATACAGTTGTGAGTACCACGTGAGTCTGGGGACACAACCCCATCCTCCACCTCTGCAGTGGCCCCACTGTGCATCGTGGTATGAGAGTGGCAGGTAGGGCGCTGCTCTGTGGAACAGTGCAGTGGTTGCTTCTCACATCCGTTCTTCGGGAATTCATTGCTCTGCTCAGTTCTTGCGGACAGCCCCGTGCTGTGACTAGCTGCTCATCATTCTCTTTGCAAGATTCCACGTGCAGAGTGGACCCCGACCCCCTGGCGCTTCTGCCAGAGCACTGGAGTCACCTGCCCTAGCCTGATCCAACTCTGGTGCCTGCCCTCTGTAGAAGAGAAAATGCTAAGTCCCTACATCCTGTTCCCTAGATGGAAATGAGGGAACTCAGCCACTGCGCGAGGCATTCTGCAAAGGGACTCAACAGGAGGACCTCCCTCACTCAAAGTTCTTGTTTGTTCCTGGAACACATCCTAATAGTTTAAAAATGCTCCAGACAAACGTCTGAGAGGAGTCCATTTCCAGTTGTGGGTTAAATCTCTGCCTTTTGCGCTACACGGACAAACAGATGCTGGCACGTGCTGAAGAAGCCAGGGCTGCGGCCGTGAGTGCACTTGCAGGGGGAGAGCAGGGAGGGCTGGCCCCTCGTTCCCTTCTCTGCCTACTGTTTCCCATGTCCTTGGCTGGTACTCAGTTCCTACAGCTAAAACCCATGGACGCTTTCCTCAATCTGCCACCAGCCAGGCATCTCACCCAACCCGACCCGCAGCATCGCTCACTGTCACCCACTACTCCAGTTCTGCAGGTGTGACCCTAATCACAGCCCGCAGGACTTCGCCGCACCCCTGTCTTGCCACACCTGTACATTAGCTCTAAGCCCTTGCTCTAGGGGTTCCTCCCAGCACCCCATGCTAAGCAGCCACGCCAAGACAGCTGGACCAGGCTGGTGCAGGGCGTCTGCAGGCCTCCAAAGACCAAGCCTCGGTTATCCAGAGGCTGGCCCACACACCTGCAGCCTGCACACATGGCACCCCGGCGGTGAGCAGCAGCCAGGGACCCCAGGCCTGGAGCAGCGTGGCAGAGCAGAACACGGGCGCTCATTACCTGTATGCATTTTTGGAAACAGGACGAGGATCAAACTTAAAGAAGATGATGCACATGGGTTGCAAGGGTGGCTTTGCTCACACAGTCGCAAGGTCTGTGGGAAAAGGAGAACAGTGAGCTGTGAAGAGCAGTGTCAGAGGGCCTTCCAGAGGCGTCCATCAGCCAGATGCTTGGTGACGTACCACACACCTCCCCTCACCTGGGCCCACCAGCATCAGCTTGTGAGTCCCCCACCATGACACTCCCATACCCTGGACATGCCACACGGGGTGGCGAGTGGGAGCTGGGAGGAGGGGGGGGGGCGGCAGCAGCGACAGGGACCACATGTGAAGCTGGAGTGAAGGAGGAGCAAGTCCTCTCCCCAGCAGGAGCCAGGCGTCAGGGCCCACTCTCCTGGGATGAACTATGACACGTGTCCCCTCGGGCCTTTACCTCACACACACACCCACACACCTAATGGTCCTGCATACCCACATTAGTAGGCAGAAAGCAGTGCCAGGCATGTGCACACACACCTGGGCGCCAGGTAAACATGAACAACCTACACAGTCCCTTGGCGCAAGGACCCCATGCCCCAGAGCCTCTGAGGTCCAGAAGGCAGTCCCCTATTTTCTAGTCCTGAGCTCAGAGCTACTCTGGAACGGAGACCCGAAGACCCCTGAACGTACACATTCATTTATTGTTATTTAGTGTCATAGCCTCCAGGACACAGCTAATGCCTGCAGCTGAAACCTGGGACAGCCAAGGAACTGCTCCAGTCCTGAGGGCACCCGGCAGCGAATGGAAGGTAGACGTGAGTTTGCTGAGGGGCCCACGTGTAGGGTCATGAGCATCACTTTGCAGATATGTACATGTATCTATGTCCATGTGCATTTGTGCATGGTGTCTTCGTGAGCACATGTATGTCCAGAGGAGACCACCACATCACAAACAGAAGATGCCTCAGAGGTCAGGGTAGCTGGTGTCCTATCTCTGGAGGCCCTAGGGGTCAGGTAAGGTTGTGCTCACTCTCAGGTTTGGAGAGGGTCTGTGCAGTGGCCTTGGTCCTAGGTGGTGCCTCCCAAGAGGCAGCATACATAAAGATGGATCTGTGGGTCAGGCCCGTGATGGCCCTCCTTGTAGGAGAGCAGCACAACACACCCAGAACCCAGCCTAGTCTCTGCTCACACCCCCAGTCTCCATGCAGCTATGCAGGGCACCACCCTAGATGAGGGCCTCCAAGCCTCCCTGGGGCTCAGCAGCTGAAAGCACGGCGCTGGAGACCTACAGGCAGCTGTCACTCACTTCCTCACGAATCCTAAAAGCCACTACAGCCCTGAAAGACGCCCCGGCTCCAGGGACACCAAGGGGATCACTGTGACAGACACTGGCAATTCTAATTCTTGGGTCTATGAAGCTTCTTCAGATTGCCACGAAAGCAATGCCTGTACCGCCATTGGTCCAGGGGCTCAGGACACAGCCTGTCATGGCTACATCTTGCCTTAGAGCCCTGGGGAAGCAAGCAGGTTCAGCTTTCTGTGACAGTGCCACAGCACCTGTCCCAAAGTAGCTGGCAAATTGGAGCTTAGAGTCCAGCAACCTCCAGAGAAGTATAACGTCAAAGCCACAAAAAAGGCCTAGAAGTAGCTGAGACAGATGCTCACGGGGTAGGGGGCACTCCACCCACAGCTCTCAGAAGCCGGGGACAGTGCGGATAAAAAAGAGGAAAGCGGGGTGTGTGTGTGTGTGTGTGTGTGTGTGTGTGCGCGCGCGTGCGCGCGAGGTGGGGGGGTGAGGGGAGAAGTGGGGGGCAGGGGACAGGATTGAGTTCAACCCCCAGGAACTCACACATAAAAGGAAAGAGGTCAGCTGTCATTTAACCCCCCCAAGTATGCTGTGGCATATAGGCCCACACCCACATACAACAATAATCATTCATAAAATTTCAAAATTACAAAGGGAGAGGCTGGGTTGATGGCTTAGCAACTGAGAAAACTGGCTGTTCTTCCAGAGGACCCAGGTTCAATTCCCAGCACCCAGCAGCTCACAACCATCTGTAACTCCAGTCTCAGGGGGTCTATTCTGGCTTCCATGGGTCCAGGCACACATATGGTATACACATATACATACAGGCCACACATTCATCATATAAAAATAAAATAAAATAAAAAACAAAATAAAATAAAAGGGGGCTGTTCTAAAAGAAATCGTGGCATACCTAGCATTCCACAAACAGGGACAGAGCCACTGTGAGGTGAAGGACCCTAAAATCCAGTGACCTTGGGGATTAAGAAAGACTGATATGCTTATCCCAGACTAGCCATTCTAGAAAAACAAAAGCAGCCAGGAAAGCAGCTATGGGATAGAAAACCAAGAGAGAAACCAGGAGTCAAAGTACAAAAAGGAACTTCACGAAGTTCTTTGAAAAATGACAGCCATAGGGACTATGAAGGCCACTGTGGGGAGTGGGAGTGTGTGTGTGTGTGTGTGTGTGTGTGTGTGTGTTCAGCGTAGTGATAGATCCAAGACCAGACTGGACACAGCTAATGAGATAGTCCAGCATTTATCCAGAGGCGGTGCAAGAACCAGTGCAAAGAGCTGATTTCCTGCTGGGCTCGGACCTCCTGCCCCTCTATCAGCGACTGGTGTCAGGGAAGAGGCTCTAGCTCATAGACTCCTTTGGTCCTCCCTGGGCTGTGTGCCTAGCTCCTGGGCAGGGCCCCTGCAGAGGCAGCTGTCAGTAGACATGGCCAGATCAAGGGTGTTTCTCCAGTTGAGCTGCAGGCCCTGTGAGCCTAGCTGGCCCTAGCAGATCAGGTTAGAGAGGTAGGGAGGGCTCCAAGATCCACAGAAAGGTCATCCACGTGTCTCCAGGCAGCCTGGAGTTGGAGGTGCTGGCAGAGCTCTGGGCTGCAGCATCGATGAAGACGCAGTCATTGGGAGAGAAGGACCAGAGGAAAGCCAGCCCCTGGGAGGGGACCATCAGGAACTGCCTTTCTCTCCAATCCCTCACCCCCCACTCAAGCCAGGCCCGCTGCCCCACAGTCCCTCTGCCGTCTCTGGCCAGCAAATGACTCCTCATACCTTTTCTGATATACCTCTCCCATAACAGATTCTGCCTTTACCTAAGCCCAGATTTTTCCCCAGGAAGCTTCTGGCAAGCCTCTGTGAATGCCAGGCATCTCCAACCCAGAACCCATGGTTCTGATGCTCTTTTCAGGGCCTGGTGAGGTCCCCTCTGACATGCTGCTTTTTCAACCCCTTTCTTGTTCACCTGTGGGCTGAGAGCAGCCCTGAGTCCATTCTCTAGCCTTCTGATCACACACTGTACAGAGAAAGTAGGTATGTAGGGAGTCAAAACCACCTCACAGGGCCAACACCCCTGAGCACACCAGATACTTCCCAGGCTCTCTGGACCAGCAGAGCCCACGGGACCACAACACGGCACATGTGCCACAGGGGTCCTTAAAGACCATAAGGCTGTGCATGAGGGCCATGTCCTGGGGAGGGATTGCCTGGATTTCCTCAGGATAATTCTACCTTGCCATTCCTGGGCTTATCAGCTATTTCAATAGAATTTCTGTTCTTGGCAGTCTGAAATAGGCAGAGTGACCAGAGTCATAAAAATTCTAGAAATGCTTGAGGCCAGATTAGTCAGTTAAAATGGAGAGAGATTATAAACTAAAACTCCCAGGCTGGGGAGATGGCTCAGCGGTTAAGAGCCCTGGCTGCTCTTCAGAGGGCCTGGGTTCATTTCCCTGCATGCACAAGGTGGCTCACGACCATATGTAACTCCAGTTTCAGAGAGTCCAATGCCTTTTCTGGGCTCCCTGGTTACTGCACACATGTGGTACATGGACATACATGCAGGAAAAACACCCATATACATAACAATAAAATGGAAAACCAAACCAAACGATCTCTGGGCATTTGTAGAAATGGAGGAGAGTGGCGGTCCTGCCGAGCCCCGACAGGGCTTCCGTCCTGAGGGCGCCTCTCGGAAAGCACTGAGCAAGGGCTGGGGCGGTGAGAGTAGACTCTAGCCCAGGGACTGGGACCCATGCCGGATGGTTCTGGAGGTTACAAGTACAAAAAGAGCCCAGAGCACCCACATCTCACACCCACCTGACACTGGGCAGAGGGCTCACACTATGTCCTTGGCCTGTATAGAAAAATCAAGCACCCCATTTCCTGGGGGTGATCTCCACCAATACAAGCACAACTGTCTACTCAGTGTGCTCATTGGCAGCCAAGGTGTGCACTGTGCAGGCTCAGTGCAGGAGACCCGGGCTACACACATCCTGTATACCCCAACAGTCTCTTTGGAATGTCCTTCTTGGGGAAAGAGTCCTCATTAACACAAAGCCTTGGGCGGTGCCAGATAGGGTCTGTTTCTATGACTTGTGGTGGTGGCCTTGGTGTGTAGCTATCAGCTGGATACTACAGAAAGTCAGCCACATAGGCCAGAAATCTGCCAATTCCACGTAATCAAGTCCTAGTAAAATGAAACCACGGACACCCAGGCTGGCAGGTTTTCCAGCTGGCAAATCCCATGTGTGTTGTTCACGCAGCACTGCTGAGAACTGAGCAGGGGCACCCAGCTCCACTGAGAAACGGCACACAGGAGCCTGGGCCCGGTCTGGCCTAGATGCTTTGCTCAGTCCTTTTTCTATTGTTTATTTTAATCTATACCCATCCCTTGTAATAAACTATAAATATGAATGCAAAGGCCTCTAGAGTTCTCTGAATCCTATTGCATCAGTTGGGTAAAGATGGCCTTGGGGTTTCTTCACCAACAAAACTGTGGCCCTGCAAGAAGTCGCCATATGGTGACTCAGAGAGAAGAGTACACTCGTGTAAGGCCACACAGTGGCCCCTGCTTCCTGAAGACACCCTAGCCCTCACTCCCTTCCACATCTGTGAGCTGCTCTCCTCACCGCATTCCTCAGGATGGGCAGGGCCTGCTTCCACAGCCCAGTCCGCTGAACCCAGGTGGTCCGAAGAGCCCACCTGCCCCTTTGCTCTATTAAGACATCCCACAGGGCCAGAAGACTGCTGTTGGCACCTGCACCCGATCATGGTCTATCTAACTAGTCAAACCCAGACTCAACACAGCCATCCTACTTAGTAAGGAAAGATCAGATCAAAGTAAGACAGAAACTCAGAGGGAAAACGTTAAGTTCTGTAGCTCCAAGCTGACATGTAGGGCTCAGAGCATAGCCTGCATCAAGACTGGGACGAACGGCTGAGGTGCAGACACCACCACCAGGCCCCTCCAGGGTCCCTCAGTCCCTACCTGTTACTGAGAGGACAAATCTTTTAAATTCGGACTTTATTTCAGAGAACCTGACCTAGATTTGAACTCAGGTTAACTGATAGGCCTGTACCTAGCATTAGTTTCCGAGTTAACCCCTCTCCCCGCCCCCCCCAACAAAACCTAGGCCTAGCTCACCCCCAACAAGACCCGCATCTCCCCCAACAAGACCAGCATCTCTGCACCCCCAGGTTACAAGCCCACCCCCTGCCTAGCTACCACCAATGCAGAGGGAAATAGAAATTAAATTTACAATTTGATTCCCAGCACCAGCTGATTATTCTAAAGGCCACAGTAGCTTTCCAATTAGATGCTTACACACTTACCCCACCTCTGCCTACTATAAAGCCTTCCCTGCTAGATATTTGGGGCTCTTCATCACCAAAACTGTCCTGTGTAACAGCAGTGCACTGAGGGGCCGGAGCTAGCTTAAATAGGCCCTTCTGTGATGGCATCGGATCAGCTCCTGTCTGTTTTTCTGGGGATCTCTAACATTTCCCCGGCACTGCATTACAGGGCACTCCAGGCTGGCACACCCCCAATTCTCCAGCCCAGGAGAATTGGGCTTCCCCATGTAATCCAACCATTTTGGTTACCCATTCTCTTTGTACCTCCTGGGTCCCCTCTCTCCACGCTCCCTTCCCCTCCTGCTACCCAGGGCGTGGCTGAGGCCCTGCTCACTCCTGACTCTCCCAGGAGTCCCTCCTCTGCTGTACTCCCCCAAGACAACCATGAACCTTCTCCTCCATCATCCTTAGGAGCACTCGTGTTCTTTCTTTTCATTTCCTTTTTTTATTCATCTGGTGCCAAAACCTAAAACCCAGGACCAGTAGTGTTTCCTTTATTTTTTTTTTATATTTCATTCACATATCAGATATTTATATTATAATTCACAAGTAGCAAAATTAAAGTTATGAAATAGCAAAAATAATTTTATCATTGGGGTCAGCACATGAGGAACTGTATTAAAGGGCTGCATCATTAGGAAGGGCCAGAACTGCTCTAGGAATAAGCCTCCATGTCCCTGTAATTCATCCATCCTGCAAGCCTGGGAAACCAGCACCATGTGGACAATGCCGAGCTCTGCTCTAGCCTGAAGAACACAGTCTCCAGATCCCCTAAGACCTTGGCCAAGGTCCTTCTATGCAGCAAGATGACAAAGGAAGGTCTCTGTTCTGTGATGGTCAAGCCTTCCAAACCTAAGAGAGTGCTCCAACTTTCCCTGAGCTATCCTTGGCTACAAAGCCTCCCCACCTCTAGCTCTATCACCAGGGCATGGGTACCTCCAGCAAAAAGGTACTGGATCGGGCTCTTCCTCTTCCTGTACGGTCCAGCCCCACTTAAAATGGATACTCGGGAGGCACGTGTGGCCTCTCGGCTGAAGTCCAGGAACAGCAGCACTTGGGACCTGGCAGTGCCTCTGCCGACCAAGCCAGGAAGATGGCAGAGGGGCACAGAACTGAACTTGCTAATCCCCACCATGGACACAGCAGTCACCTCAAGAAGGGAAACTTTTAGTGTCTCCCAAACACAACTGATGTTATTAGGCACACCTGGGCCATGCCAGAAGGCTGTACAAGATGTGAAGAGAAGACACTTTCAGAACACGTGAAGTTCTGGACTTCCAGTTTTCTAAAGCCGTTGGTCAAAGTCTTCTCAGAATCATGGCTCAGATCCCCTGGTCCAACTAGCCAATTCTAAAAAACAGAAAGCAGCTTGCATTTGAGCTTTTGTTTTGTTTTTAGACAGGGCCTTCCTACATAGCCTGAGCTGTCCTAGAATTTACTATGTAGACCAGCCTAGTCTAAAACTGACAGATCCGCCTGCCTCAGTCTCCTAAATACTGGGATTAAAGGTGTCTGCCAAGCTGGACAGCAGTGGTGGGGCGTGCCTTTAATCCCACCATTCAGTCGACAGAAGCAGGCGGCTCTCTGAGTTCAAGGCCAACCAGGTCTACACAATGAACCCCTGTGGTTGTTTGAACACATTTGCGCCCCCCTCCCCCTAGATACATGTATTTGAATGCTTGGCCATAGGGAGTGGCACTATTTGTAGGTGTGGCCTTGTTGGAGGAGGTGTGTCACCGTGGGACAGGCTCTGAGGTCTGCTATGCTCAAGCTACACCCAGTGTGGCACAGCAAGCTTCTGCTGCCCTCGGATCAAGACACCGCGCTCTCAGCTCCTTTGCCAGCATCACTTCCTGCACGCTGCCACGCCTCCCATCGTGACAATGGACTGAACCTCTGAAAGCCAGCCAGCCCCAATAAGTGTTTCCCTTTATAAGAGTTGCCGTAGTTGGGCTGGAGAAATGGCTCATTTTAAATATTTATTTATTTATTTATTATATGTAAAGACACACCTGAAGAGGGCATCAGATCTCATTATGGATGGTTGTGAGCCACCATGTGGTTGCTGGGATTTGAACTCAGGACCTTCAGAATAGCAGTCAGTGCTCTTAACCGCTTAGCCATCTCTCCAGCCCACAAAGTTCTTTTGAAGGCTGATCTCTTGTCAGCTCCTTCCCACAAACCTGAATTTTGTTTTTGTTTTTGTTTTTTTGTTTTTCGAGACAGGGTTTCTCTGTGTAGCCCTGGCTGTCCTGGAACTCACTCTGTAGACCAGGCTGGCCTGGAACTCAGAAATCCGCCTGCCTCTGCCTCCCAAGTGCTGGGATTAAAGGCGTGTGCCACCACCGCCGGCTTGTGCCTTTACCTCTTGAGTCCTGAGATCACAGGAATATGCCACATCTGGCTGAAATTTCCTACTCTTGCTACATAAGTTTTGTATCTGTCTTTGTAAATAACTTCCTTCCTAGCCCAAAGTGAGACCAGCCTCGTCTGTCTGGATAATGCAAGGCAGGGGAACAACTGGGCTTCCCAAATGCTCAGCCAATGCTCGGATGTCTGGCTGGGCCATCCAGCCGGTCCATGTTAAGACTCCACACCCTCAGGCCTGGCAGCACCCCAGGTCCCAACGGTGCGGCAGTTAACCTCCACCCCAGTTTCTGCTCCGGTGTCTGCAGAGCCGGTTTCTTTCCTGGCTATTCATAGATGCTATCTATGGCTTGGACATATCTCAACTCAGCCTCACCACCCCCACAGGGCAATGGTGCTGAGAGATGCCGGGACGGCTAAAAGCGTTTGGGTCTAGGGGGCTGGAGAGATGGCTCAGTGGTTAAAGGCACTGGCTGGTCTTCCAGAGGACCTGGGTTTGAGACCCAGAACTCACATGACAGCTCAGACTGTTATCTAGCATTTGAGAGCACTGCATGCAAATTGTGCACGTACATGCATGGGGCACACGTACATACATGCAGGCACAGCATCCATACACATACAAATTAATAAATTAAAAGAAAAAAAAAGAACGTAGGCCTAGAGGGAGGCTCTTAGGTAAACGAGGAGGCTGGCCTTGGGAAAGGCTAAGGAGGGCTTGTGGGTTTTTGAACAAGCAAGTTATTATAAGACACTACAGCTTCTGACACTCCATCTTCTGGACGGTGCAGCCAGGGGTCGGGGGCTTGCCAGAGTCAGAACTGCACCTTGTGTATGTTCAATATCAAAAACTATAAGCAAAAAAAAAAGAAAGAAAGAAAGAAAGAAAGAAAGAAAGAAAAAGAAAAAGAAAAGAAAGAGAAAAGAAGAAAAGGAGACTGAAACCGGTTTTGTCTATAAAGCCAGCCTGCTTTGGCTGCTCTGCTACAGCAGTGAAAAGCTAAACTAACAGAGTTGTATGATAGTGCATATATAGAGCTCTACCACCTAGGAGTTAGACAGGAGACCAGAAGTTCAAGGCTATCTTCAGCCATTCTTCAGTTTAAGGCCATGCTGGAATATAGGAGAGCTTAGCTCAAAAAAAGGGTATCTTGTAGAACCCGGGCTGGATCATCAGTGCTGCACTGTAACTGGCCTGCCTGGAAGAAATGAGGACACATTAATTAAACACTCGTGCCCCCATTCTGACTCTCTCAGTGGTTACAAACAAGGCACCCAAGGACTGAGTTCTCCCAGGGATCTCCGGCTGGGAGAAGAGGCGAAAGGCCAGGACAGCCCGGGGAAACAGCCACCATACCAGATGACCTCACAAGAGAAACTAGGCTGGCAGGACACACTTAGTGTCCTTGCTGGACTGCTTAGTGACGCGCCCTACCTTCTGTCCCTCATTGTTAGGGACTCTGCAGTAAATGTTAGATCTGAGAGGCTGGCCCTGCGGAGGCTACCTAGCACCTTCTCTAAACTGTTAAGCCATGGGCATGTAGCAGCCCTGAGGTAAGGCAGGATTGGTTTTCTAAATTATGACCTTATTCACAGATCCACTAAGTTCAGAAGTCCTTCTCTAAGGATTACAAACACATGGACAACAACTCCATAATATTACAGCTCCCCTGCCGGGCATGGTAGCGCACGCCTGTAATTCCAGCACTTGGATTTCTGAGTTCGAGGCCAGCCTGGTCTACAGAGTGAGTTCCAGGACAGCCAGGGCTATACAGAGAAACCCTGTCTCAAAAAAAAACAAAAAACAAACAAACAAAAAAACAGCTCCCCCTGCCAGCGCCTTAAAGGACACGATCACCTGACACCTATCTCAGAGCGCCTGGCGGAGCAGGACTTATGGGTAAGCATGGGGGTGCACATGCTACTCAATCTCTTTGTCCTCCTTCCCAGTGTGGCCACAATGGAGAAACCTTCTTTTACTGCTATTCACTATTAACTTAGGTCTTTAATTTTTTAACATGTATTTTATGTATAAGCATTTTATTAATTTATTAGTATAAGTGTCTGCATATATGTCTGTGTACATCAAGTATGTCTATGGATACTATAGAGATCCATAGACATATTTGAGCTATCATGTAGGTGCTGGTTTTGTGGATTTGTTTTTTCATGACAGGGTTTCTCTGTATAGCCCTGGCTGTCCTCGAACTCAGAAATCCACCTGTCTCAGCCTCTCAGAGTGCTGGGATTACAGGCGTGCGCCACCACTGCCCAGCTGGTGCTGGGAAATGAACCTGGGTCCTCTGTGAGAACAGCAAGAACTTTTAACAGCTAAGCCATCTCTCTAGACCCTTAATTTGAATCTTCTAATTAGTTTATTGAGGACAGTAATGGAACTTAACTTGTTGGGACAAAAGCTGTTATTCTAAGCCCAGAAACAGCACTATCCCTGTTATCCACGCCAGACAGTGTGCCAGTACCAAAGACCATGAAGCAATACAGCAAGACAGTCCATAGCTTCAACACCCCACGTCTGTATGGTGCTGGAGATGGGACCCACAACATCATATACACCTTAGGTCGTTTACAGCACTCAAGCACTTACTCCTGAAGCCCTCATAGCTCAGAGCCAGCCTGTATCCTTCCGGAGGCACTGCCCTGCCCCCGAGCAGCGCACAACAGCAAAGAGCAAGGAGCCCTGCTCTTGAAGTAGCAGCAATAGGTAGCAGCCAGGAGAGCAGACATCGTTGTCTTCTGTACAGTGATTAGTGTATTAGTCAGGGTTCTCTAGAGTCACAGAACTTATGGACCAATGTCCTTATGTAGGTCTCCAGCAGAAGTTGTGGCGTGTGTACCACCACACCCGGATCTGGGACATGGTTTGTCCCAGGCTGACCTTGAACTCAGAGATCTTCTTGCCTTAGTCTACTGGGATTAAAGGCGTGTACTACCATGCCTGGACCTAAGCTTTTCAAATCCACCATGCTTCAAGATCTCCATGCCAAGATCCAGGTCAGAAACTTGTATCTTCCAGCTTCAAGATCTTGATCACATGTGAGCCCTCCAATTCTGGATTGTAGTTCATTCCAGATATAGTCAAGCTGACAACCAGAAATAGCCATTACAGACTAGATATAAGCAAGACCTGTCTGTGGAGTCAGAAGGCAGACAGAGCCATCTGGTCTCAGGGACAGCCTGAGAGGAAGCCTGGGTGCCAGCCATGGCCTGTGAATGGATGGGCTCCCCAACAGAACCCATCAAATGAGATGCTGAAAGCCTGTATACCTGCAGTTGGCATGCCTCAAGACAAAGAAAACTGCCTGCCTCCAGGGGACCCTAGAGGGGAGCTCACGCACCTTGCTTTCCCTATGCTGATATATGCAGCAAGAGACAGAAAGAAAGCACGAGCCCATGTCAGGGCACAGACACAGGACCACAGGACAGAGCGCGAGTGCACTGCCTGACGACAGTCTCATGCACCTGAGCACTGTGCAACATACACCCGGGACCGAGAGGGAAAAGCAAGCAAGGTGTGTGGGCAGAAAGGTAGCAATGTGGGGCACACACAAAGGATCAGGAGGGATTTTTTTCTGACTTCCCAGCTGGAGATCTAACAATTTGAGACAGTCTATCAGGGGTGTCTGAATCAAAGCTTTGGGCAGAGACTGTGGGACTCAGTGCAATCAGCTGACAACTTTAACGACAAGGAGTAGAAATATCAGTCTGAAAAAGATGGTCAGTGGCCAGATCCTGCAGCCAAATCCCTGCTGGCCGTGGAAGCTCCTGGGGGTGAAGCCGTCCTTTTGGCTAAGACACGACTGACAGAAGCCTCTGATGTGATGGGCTGTGATCTGGGCTCCAGGGAGCTGCCAGCAGAAGAGGTAAACACATGTGGAACACAGTGTCGCCGTTCCTGAGACCTTGGCTGAGAAACTCCCAGGCAACCAATCAGCTGCAGCACCCCCTCTCCTCCCATCCCGGCAGCCTGAGAGCTGTAAGCCGGTACAGCTCAGTCCAGCCATGACAAGGCAGTTGACCAGGACAAATGGTCTCCTGTGACCCCTTCTCCTCAGGTCTCCCCAGCATTCTGAAGACATTAACTCAGCCTCACCAGGGTGTCATTGTCTCTTCACAGTTCAAAGGAATAGCACAAACCAAGCATACTATGGTTTGACAGAAAGCTGAGGGTACAGGGCAGGCAGGTAGGCATTTCAGTTCCCCCTGGTAGGAAAGCCAGCCTGTCCCTTGCCCCCACAATAGGGACAGGCCTAGCCTTTGGGTGGCTTCTATCACCTCATTTTGTATTAAATAATAAATACATAAATAGGATACTCTGTTTAGTTTTGTTTGTTTGTTTGTTTTTGAAACAGGAGCCCTGGCTGATCTAGAACCAGACAAAATATGGCATTTCTTAAAAATAAAAGGGGGGGGTGGGTGGGTGGTGGTGGTGGTGGTGGTGGTGGTGGTGGTGGCTGCTGGAGAGATGGCTCAGTGATTAAGACTGACTCTTTCAGAGGTCCTGAGTTCAATTCCCAGCAACCACATGGTGGCTCACAACCATCTGTAATGGGATCTGATGCCCTCTTCTGGTGAGTCTGAAGACAGTGACAGTGTACTCACATACATAAAATAAATAAATCTTTTAAAAAAATCATTTCTGCAGATGAGTATGTCTGTGTGTACATGTGCATTCCTGGTGCCTGCGAAGGTCAAAGAAGACGCCAGCTTTCCTGGAACTGGAGCTCTATGTCGCTATGGGGTGCTAGGAGCCAAACCCAGACCAAGTGCTCTTGGCTATGAAGCCTTCTCTAGCTCAAGGCTCGCAGAGAGGGCGGAGCCAGACACTGAGACACCTGGCCGTACACACGGGTTAGCAGTGAGCCCCGGGAGGGGCTGCCGGGCCGTGGAGGCTGGCCTTTTTAAGTTTGTATACATGAGTTTTGAAATCCCAAAAGGAAGCTGGGTGTAGCGTGCTCAATTCAATGTCAGCCTAGGCGACAAAGCAAAACACACACACACACACACACACACACACACACACACACAGAATAATAAAGTTGACAGCACCCTGGAGGCTGAGAAATAAGACAGCCATGAGCTCAAGGCCAGCCTGAGCAACAACACAGCAAGTCCTAGCCTAGTCGAGACCATATAGCCTCAAAGAACGTGGCACAGACTATCTCAAAAACCAACGGTTTGAGGTGACCTTGTCAGGAGCCCTGAACCAACACATCCCAGACTCACAGTCACTACTGTGGTAAGCTGACTGACCACTAAAAGATGAACTTCCCCACACAGTGTCAACCACAAGCTTGGCTGTTTCTGGAACTCCTCCCGTCCTGTACTTTGCATGGTGGTCACCCACATCCAGGGAAGGGCTATGGGTACCACACGTGAGAGCAGATAGGTGATCGGACTGAGGACTGCATCTAGGTGAGGCAGGATGGAGACGCAGGCCAAACGATGCAGTGAGAAGCAAGAGCAGGACCTCCTCCCTGGCCGGGGTTAGCGCCTGCCCGCTGCAATGCAAAAGGCCCAGCAGGGCAGCTGCAGGCTGCCGGTGCTCACCATGCTCCTCAGACAGATTTTCACATTTATTTATTTATTTATTTATAGACAGGTTCTCACTGTGTGGCCCTGACTAAGCTCACAGAGTCACATGCCTGCCTTGGTATCCCAAGTGCTGGAATTAAAGGTGTGAGCCTCCAAGCCCAGCCTCGTTTAGAGGTATTTTGTGTTAAGATAGCAATACACACACTTAAGGCAAGAAAGAATGCATATGACCTTGGGTCTGGCCTTATCTCTATACGAGACAAGGTCAAAGGACCCCAAACAAAACTGTTGACTGTAAGAGATCCTGCCTTCCTCTATCTGTGAGGGCTGAACTTTTGACTTTTAACCTAGTTAGCCATGAGAAACAGGCAGTGACAGGACAGAACTGTTAAACCTCGCTCCAAGAGGTGCTTCTGAGAAGCTCCAAGCCCAAGCTCTTGGGGTGTGTTTTACTATTTTTTTCTCTTGAGTACCTCTGTTGTGCCTAATCTTCATACTTAAGCTTCTATTGAAATATCTTTAACACAATCTCCAACTCTGCTTCATAAACTGGCTAGCCTGGAGCCAGGCGGTGGTGACACATGACTGTAATCCCAGCATTTGGGAGGCAGAGGCAGGCAGATTTCTGAGAGTTCGAGGCCAGCCTGTTCTACAGAGTGAGATCCAGGACAGCCAAGGCTATACAGAGAAACCCTGTCTTAAAAAAAAAAAAAAAAAAAAAAAAACCAAACCAAAAACCAAACCAAAACAAACAAACAAAAAAAACTGGCTAGCCTGGAATTCTTTTCAGCATCAAAGCCTGGTGTGACCTGAGATTAGGGCCTTAAAACCAGGGGAAGTTCTCAGGCTGCTGACAGTGACAGCTGGGAGCGGTGCCTCCTTGCCATGTGTCCCCCAAACACTGATGTAAAATAAAGACACAAAAGTAAAATGAACACGTGGGACTGGGGACCATGGTAGGGGAACCTGAAGGGATGTGAACACCACAGCATCCCACACCCCTGCAGCAGCACTAGGAGTCAGGAAGAAGGCAGAGGCGCTGTTCTATCTGGGAATGGTCACCCTCTACAGCAGGTCACATGATCCAGGAGGTCTCGGGGAGAGGGGGAGAAGCACAGCCTGGAAGCCAGCCACCCTGGCCTGCAACAGCCTGGAAACACTTGACTCCTTAGCTAGCTAGCGTCTTCTTCACCATGTTCAAGGTTGGAGCAATGAATACTACCTTAAAAAGTTATCTAGAGGACATGCCATTCACCTGTCCCTTACAGCTGTCACGTCTACCCCATAGAAGGTGACTGAGCCTAATAGTGGCAAAACAGTAGTCAGCAGGCCCAGGCAGCAGACAGGTCTGCTAAGACACTTGACTGGGGAGAGGCGGGGGAGGGGGAGGACCAGGGACTTGTGCAAGGGCATAAGGTACACTCTAAAGACGCGACCTATCGGTTAGAAGGAAACACAGGAAAGATGCTGAGGGTAGATGGATTGGGTCTCAACATCAGGCCCTCCTTGTCCACTGTCCAAGAGGAAAACAAGCAAAACCTCCACTGCCAATGAGCCTTGAGGAGGGCCAGGCCTGGATGCATCCTACACGCAATGGTCTCCCGTTCTGAGCAAGGGTTTACCACGCCAGCCCAGTAAAGCCCGTATCAGGAATAAGAATGACCCAGCACTTGCCGTCTACTCTGACATACTGTGAAGCCTGAGGCCGCATAGGAGGTTTCAGAGTGAGAGGGACGACATGACTAGGCTCCAGAGTAATCCCTAACGCTGGAAACTGCAGCCCTCCACCCCGCAACAACCATGCAGCAATGTGTCCCACCAATCTAGCCTCTTACACAGCAAGTCTGCTCCTGCTGCCGGGACCCCTTCCCACACCCAATTCTGACAGGGATAAACAGAAACATCTTCCAGTACCGTGTGGGTTGTTTTCAATTGTCAGAGACAGTCTGCTCTGTCGGACTAGAATCCCGAACCAGCAGGCCGTTTAGTTTCCATTTAATGCCTTGGAAAGGGAAAACTGAGTTAGGACGAGAAGGTTCGGACCGCCTCGCCCTCGACCAACCTGGTCCAGACCGCGTTCCAGGAGCACGGCGCCCGACCGTGGGCCAGCCCCGCCAGGAGCGCAGCCCGCTCGCCCCAGCCACCCGCCGCACACTCACCGCCTCCGCCGCCGCCGACTTCCGGGTGCCGCACCCGCGCGCCTTAGCCGCCAGCCCAGGACCCGCCCGGCCCGCCGCCAGAGCGCTCGCTATTGGGCGCAGCAGCGAAGGGCGGAGCGGCGAGCCCAGAACCGCGGCATTGTTGGCCGTCTGTGCTGTCGCTCAGGGGTACACTCCGCCCTCGTAGCTGCGCCAAGACTGGAGATGCGCCAAGGCTGGAGCTGTGCGGGCATCTGGTCCCTTCATGCTGCCACAGCTCTGCGAGACTGAGAAAACCCCTGTACCCTGCCCGGTTCAGGCGCTGGACCCATCCCCACCCCTTCAGACCGTGTCCTGGTCTTTACCTCTAGACCATATATCAGCTATCCTGGATAGCCCTCCCTTCCCGTTGTCGCCTCCAAGTCCAACCAGACAGATGTCTGTATCCCTGGCCTCTGACTCCTCATCTATGATTGTATTCCCTGCACTAGAAAACAACACAGAACACAGACTTCTGCTCCACTGTGCCTTCCATAGTCCTTAAGTAGTCATGGAAGCCGCCATCCTGCAGGTCCAAACTCCAAGGATGAGGAATTTACCAAGCTTGAGCTATGTTTGGAGAATGCCTGGGACATTTAGAACAGGACCTAGACATTCACTGGGGGCTTCCTGTACCTCTTAGTATCAGGTTGTGTCAGGGGCTTGAGCATCGCTAAGGTGGAGCATCAGAGGTCCCCCCCAAGGTGTGTACTCAATACAAGGATCAAAATCTCATTAAAGACAGTGATAATGTACTATAGGCTCTCAACCCAGTTGTCTTGATACCCAGTTCTCAATCACTCCACTTTAGAGATATAAATATAATTGCTCAGAGCAGTTAAGCTATTCACTTGAAGTAAAATAAAGGGCTAGCAAGATGGCCGCCAGGGTACAGATGCTCACTCAAACCCGGCCACCTGAGTTCCATCCCTAGGATCCACATGGTGGAAGGAGAGAACCGAGTAGTTCTCTGATCGCCATATGTGCATTGTGGTGCACACACAAAATAAAATGTGGTTGAATTTTTTAAAAAGATGCCAAGTGGCATGCATTAGCGGCATGGACAATCTAGGTGCCATGGTCCCAAACTGCAATGCTGATGCTTTGCCAAAAACTGGAACTCAGAGAGGCAAAGGCAAGGCTGTAGCCAGGCCCAGCCACAGGTCTGCTCTGCTCTGCTCTGCTTGCTCTCACCCACCGGGACTCCTGGCCAGCAGGAGGCAGACCTAGCCAGGCACTTCCGTTCTTCCTCTAGCTTAGCACAATCTCCTTGGGCTCCTGCTAGCTGTCTCCAGCCTCTATAGGACTAAGAGGTAGTAAAGGACAAGTAGGACATGGACTTGGGGCTAACAGAACATGGTCTGGGATACAGCGGATACACAGTAGCCTGTCCCCAAAGCACCAAGCCATGACCCTTAGGGTGAAACATGGGTTGGAAATGCTTTCTCATCAATCCTATCCACAAAGAGAGATGTAAGAACATGTTGGACAGTGGTTCAAATCCCATCACAGGCAGCAGGTGGCCCTTTGGTGGGATTTGAACCTCTGCCCCTATTTTTCCTTAATCATTTATTAACTTTACATCCTGCTTGCAGCTCCCTCTTTCCCTTCCTCCTAGTCCCAAATCCATCCCCTATTATACCCTTCCCTTCTCCTCAGAGAAGGGGGACACCCCGTCAGGTACCATCCCACTTTGGGACATCTAGTTCCAGCACATGCCCTCCCTCTGAGGCCCAGCTAGGCAGTACGATTAGGGGACGGGGATCCGACTCCTGTTCTTTTTTGGAAGGCATGCTCTCTGACGCTCTCTCCCATTCAAGGCTGGCTCTGTGCACTCCTCAGAATGGGAGCTCACCATTTTTTGTAAACACCTTTTTAGGATTTGAGTGCCAACTAGTTAGGAAGTTCTTCCTGACAAACTCTCTCTCTCTCTCTGGCTAGCAGCTGGTTAGATAAGGAGGGAGGGAGGGAGACTGACAGAGCAAGAAACACACACACACACACACACACACACACACACACAAGGAGAGAGAGAGAGAGAGAGAGAGAGAGAGAGAGAGAGAGAGAGAGAATTATTGGCCCCTGTGGTCTTCTGCTGTTTCTGACCTCTGCCTGCTGGCAGGGCAGCGTGAAGATAGCAGCAGCCCTGAGCTGTCTCTACCCACCCTGACTTTCCCTATGCAGCTGGTCGTCAGGCTCTAAATCGGCCAGGTCTCTAGAAGGGGGCATTCCTACCCTAGGCTATATTAGGAGGCCATATCTTCCCTTTGCCCTCTTCTTTTTTTTTTTTTTTTTTTTTTTTTTCCGAGACAGGGTTTCTCTGTATAGCCCTGGCTGTCCGGGAACTTACTCTGTAGACCAGGCTGGCCTCGAACTCAGAAATCCGCCTGCCTCTGCCTCCCAAGTGCTGGGATTACAGGCGTGCGCCACCACCGCCTGGCTCCCCTTTGCCCTCTTCTAGCAGAGAAGAAACTGTTCCGCCTCTTTGTACCATCAGCAAGTATGGGGAAGTGGTGTGATACAGAGTCTTCTTTGTATGGGGTCTTCTAGGGAGGTGCTCCAGGATGGCCTTTGAAGACAGGCCAGGGCACAGCTGGATTTACTAAGTCTAAACTAATTTACTAAGTCTTTACTAATGGAGGAAAGAGAGTCCCCCAGCACACAAGAACTTAAGCAGAAGGGCAGCTGCACTGTTGCTCTACGTGGAGCTACCTTCCCGGAGGACCCTGCTTTCTTGGGCTTGCTCACCCTTCCCTGCCAGAGCTGCAGCCGTATCTCAATACCAGGGTGCCGAATGGCGTTCATTTCAAATAGCAATGCCAAGGGGTTAGCAGCAACTGCCTGGACTCTGGAAAGTCCTGGTATCAATTTTTATTGCTAGAGCACCATTAGACCCAGGTGGACACAGAAGGGAGATCCTGCGCCCAGCATTTACTTTCTTTGTCCTCACCAAGCAACCCTTATTGGGTGAGCACACTGGACTCAGCATAGGTGGGTAAAATATGACCGTCTGGGTAGCCCCTGCCTTCTCTCTCTCTCTCTCTCTCTCTCTCTCTCTCTCTCTCCCTCCCTCCCTCCGTCCGTCCGTCTGTCTGTCTCTCTCTCTCTCTCTCACACATATACACACACACACCCTGGCCTCCATTAGCACTATCTCTAGAGGCCTTGGGTCTGTCTGTCTGTCTGTCTGTCTGTCTCTCTCTCTCTCTCTCTCACACGTATACACACACACACACACACACACACACACACACACCCTGGCCTCCATTAGCACTATCTCTAGAGGCCTTGGGAAACACAGAAGGTCTAGAAGAGTTGCTCACTTCCAGGTGCACTCTGGGTAAGGAAGGCCTCTAAGCAAGCACAGGCCAGATCCACTTCCACTGTCTGTCTGCACTTCCATCTCCTGTTTATGTCACAGCATCCCCTGGGGTCCCCTCCTCGGCCCCCACTGCAGCGCTGTGGGTGGTGAACTCTACCGGGCTGGGAAATACGTGTTAACCTTTTCAGGCAGTCGATAAAGCTGCTTGATATTTCCCCAAGACTTAAAGCAGGCAGAGGAAGTCAGGACACCAGGGTGGAGTGGGAAAGACATAAACACAGAATTCCCCCTTCTCGGGCAGAGGACTCTTGTCATTGCCCCAGGAAAGAGCGGTCTCACGCAGCCGTGGGGAGTCGGCAAAGGCTCTGTGGATACAGGTTTCATAGAAGAAAAAAGCTCTCTGGTTTTTGTTTTGTTTTTTCTTTTTTTCCTTTTTCTTTCTTTTCTTTTTTTTTTTTTCTTTTTTCTTTTTCTTTTTTTCTTTTTCTTTTTTTGGTTTGGGTTTGGTTTGGTTTTGGCTTTTTCGAGACAGGGTTTCTCTGTATAGCCCTGGCTATCCTGGAACTCACTCTGTAGACCAGGTTGGCCTCGAACTCAAAAATCTAGTTTTTCTAGGGTCTGTTTCTGCCCTCGAAATCACTGCAGCCATCCTCACCGTGTACCAGCCTAGCTGACCTTGTTCGTCCTTGTTGCAGGGGTTATGGTGGCAGTGAGTGAGCCCCCAAGCCTGGAAGTCCAACTACTGGGTTCACGCCCTGGTCACCTAAAGCCTCAGTTCTCTATCTGTAAAATGGGAGCAGCAAACCAACATTCTTGCCGAGTGTAGGAGAAATACCATTCTATGCCAATAGAAAGGAATGAACGCCCAATGTCCAGCAAACAGCAGGATACCTGCGAACTTGGGGTGGAGATGGAGACAACGCTGCTGGAATCCGGGAGTGACCGCCGGTCCTGCGAGCTCCAGCTCAGGGCTTACTACCCCCAGAATTCCTCCGAAGGTGGCCTGGAGGGGGCAACTCCGAGCTTCCCGCAGCTGTCGCAGCCACAACATTCCCGGCAGGTGTCAGGGCCTCGGCCTGCTCAGCTAGGGGGGCCGATCTTCGGCTAAGACTGACAATACCAGGAGCCCAACAGCAAGCCGCAATCTCTGCACATCCGTCCAATCGGTGCGGGTTGCGGGGCGCGTCTCTCTACCAATGGGAAAATTCGCGATTGGATGGGGCGGGGCGGAGGCCTCGTCTCCGGCCAGGTCTGCTTTGCGCACGGGCCGCGGGAGGGGTGGGAGGGCTAGCCTGCTGGCTGCTCCGGGTAGGGGAGGAGGGTTCCCCCCCAACCCCCTAGCCAGCACAAGTTGTGGCCCCGGGAGCCGTTTTTGGTGCAGGGCGCTGGAGAGGCCGCTCCCCGAGTGCCGGGGGACCTGGGGACGCCTGTCTTGGGGGCGGAGGCCGCGCTGCGGAGCCGCCCACGCCGCACGCCAGGTGAGCTCGGCCGGGTGGGCGGGGTCCGGGTGTGGGCCTGGGGCAGGACTCTCGGGTCCTGGCCAGGACTGGGGGTGGGTCCTGAGGGAGCGAGCTGGGTATAGCTTCTAGACTGAGATGCGGACTCGGGTAGGGACGGGGTCCTGGGCTCGGACTTTAGGTCTGGGTGGGGTTCGGAAGCTGGTTCTTCTGCTCACCGGCGCTCTAGCACACGACGGGTCCCCGATAGACATGGGTCACTGGGGGGAAGAGGGGGCGGGTCCCTTTGTGCATGACCTCAGGGCTCTGTCCGACCTGGCCACCGCACCAGTTTCACGCCGCCGGGCTGAACACGACCCAGCTCCTCGGCGAGCCTCTGCAGCGCCTGCAAGCAGGGACCCGACGGCTATAGAAACTTTACAGGGACTCTGGGGCGGCGAGGCTGGGGAACTTCCTGGGGTGGCACGGCCGTTGGTGAGCGCAGGGTCTTGGCGATGTCAAGGGGTGTCCCCACACCGATGCTCCTAAGGCCTCACAAAAGAGAGAGGAGGCGCTGCTGGGAATCCCTTGTCTGGTGTCCATGCTTGAATCTCCTCCCTAGATACCTACATTCCTCAGTGGGACACCGGCCCTGGGGAATATGCAAGTCTGGAGTTGCTCTGCGCAGGAGGTCTGGATACCATGGCTTTCCCCTTTTAATTTTTAAATAATTAAATGTTAGCCATATTCAATATTTAACTGTATTTGTTTCAGTGTCAGGTATCAATGTCTAGGGTACTAGGGGACTCTGTAGATTCAGACATTTAGAAATGACGGAAAAGCAAGAAAATGCTTCTGTTTGTATTAACTTTTAGGCTAGACTCTTAATGTAGGCTAACAATCTAAAATGCAAAACACATGCTTACTTTTATAAAGCCAGGGGATGAAGCCATGCCCAAATTGTCTCTGGGAACATCTTTCCCTAAGCAGGACCAGCTATGCACTGAGTGCCTGCAATTCCACCATGGGATCCCCAGTCCCTCTACCTCTCCTCGGGTCCGGGACACAGGCTTTCTTTCTTTCTTTCTTTTCTTTTTTTTTTTTTTTTTTTTGGTTTTTCGAGACAGGGTTTCTCTGTGTGGTCCTGGCTGTCCTGGAACTCACTCTGTAGATCAGGCTGGCCTCGAACTCAGAAATCCTCCTGCCTCTGCCTCCCAAGTGCTGGGGTTAAAGGCGTGCGCTACCACGCCTGGCGACCCAGGCTTTCTATCCAGAGCAAGTGGTGCCTGTTTGGGGAGTGTCTCAGGATCTGTGAGCCTGGGATAGTGACGCACACCAGGACTGTTAAGTTGGTCCCTGTGTTCTGAGATTATGTTTGCTTCAGAAGCAGGTGGTCTAGACAGATATTAACCATATGGAAAGGCCTGGACCTACAGTCTTGTGCCATCTGAGGTATTTGATGCTTCTTGCTTCTGTGACCACTTTCCATTTGGGGTCCATGAGGGCCCGTCACAGAAGTAGCAGGAAATACTTGGCATGATGACAGAGGTACTTCGGAGCGTGGCCAAGCCAGGGCCCACCTGGGGCCTCCTAGATGTGCCATCCTCAGCACTTGTCCGCACAGACTGTGATGACCAAGGCTCTCTGTGTCCCAGCTACTACACACCTCCCACCCTCCGTCTGTGCTCTGCGGCTCCCTACTTTTCTCCTCCCGCTTGCACCCCTCTAGCGTGCCTCTTCCCAGGCACCCTTTGCACAGCCCTCCGAGGGGTAGGGCTGTGCACCCTGCCCTTCTTGGTCCAGCACAGGGCTTCAGGCTGAGTTCCCTTCACGCTAGACTAGCCTGGGGCTCTTCAACACGCGCCTAGCTGGGAAGCCAGCGCTCTGCTGCTTCTTGGCTGATTGTCAGGATGCGCACTTGGGGAGGAGTCAGAGATTTCTCGAGCTCTGAGGGAGATGTGAGGGCCACATATTCATGGCATAGTGACACCTAGACCCAGAAGGGCACTGGTAAACAGAAATGTTTTTACAGGGCAGTCAAGACACGAGCTGTGTCCATGTGTGTGGACACCTTAGTGTTTATAGCAGCAGTTGGTGTGTTGTTGTGATGGGTCAGGGGGAATGGTTTGGCTGTGGCAGGTACTAGTCCTTGAGTAGGATGAATTCTCCCTGCCTGGTGGCTGAGGGGCTCTCTGTGTCTGTGCCCATGTTGATCACTAGAAGGGCATGTTCCCAGCTGCTTGCATTTTCAGTCCTAGCTGTGTATATAGAGCAGAGCCCAAGGAGACCCATGCAAGACTACAGCCTGCTGGGGGTACCCTACAGTCAGTACCGAGCAAGCTCTTGGGCAAGCCATCCTGACCCATGGTGGGCATGTGTGATCCTAAGTTACCTGCTTCTCACGCCCAGTCTGGCCTGACCTAGTCTGTACCTGTGGAAACTCTACACTTTGGTCAGCCTTTGCTGGCCCATAGCTTGCTGGTCTAGAGTTTAAGCTTGTGCCCCAGTCTTAAGCCCTGTTGTTTGGTCATTGGTGTGGCACTCTAACACAGCTGCAGACCTTCCCCAGAGGCTGAGTAGGCCTGTGGGGTATAGGCAGGAGGTGGCAGTGTCTCTAGCTTTCGATGGATTGGTGGAGAAGCCCCGTATGTGTACCTGGGAGGCAGGTTATGGCAAAGCTAAGCTAGACCATCCTCATGGGAGCAGTGGAGCATGGCAAACACCCCGTGCTCTTAGGCCAGCCGGGGACCAGAGCCTGTGAACCGTTTCAGCAGGACGTTCAAAGGGTCACAAGCTGGGTATGTACTGTCTTGAGTCCCATCACTAGATCTGCCTTTGTTTCATGGCCCTGCCCAATCTCGCTGGTCATTTCCTGTGTGTCTCGTGATTCAGGGCACCCAGCAGGCTGGCTATAGTTACTCTGCCCTGACCACTCCTGTACCATGCCCCTGTGATGAGAGCACTCTTGGAAAGACACCCATTCCTCTGGTGACCCCTACCACCCTGCCTCCTGTAACCCCTCTGCCTTTCCGCCTTTCTCCTACCTTCTCTCCTGGAGTCCCACATGGCAGGGGTCATATTGTAGCCATGTCATTTCCTGCTGGGCGCGGAGTTTGGGAAACCCTAGGGATAGGAAGACTTGAGTTCAGATCCTGCCCGGAGATCTGGTTTTCACATTTGTAAAATGGGGATTTACACCTGCCTCGGACAGTCCGTGGGTGTCAGATGTTGGCTCATAACTCATGCGGCCAAGGCTGTGGTGGGTGATAAGTCCTGGTGAGGGACTGCTTGAGCATCGGGGCTGATAACAAAGTCACATGGTTCTCTGTGAGACAAAAGTCTAGGTTGACATGTAAGTTAAAAGCAAAGTTGTCCCAGAAATGCCATGGTTAGCGCATGGCTCACCCCCTAGCCAGAGGCTTTGCCCGGCGTGGGGGAAGGGTTAGTGGGCAACTCTTCCCACCTGCTCCTCCAGGATTAGCCAGTCCTGCCTGCGCATGTGCCAGGCTCCCCTCGCCTCTGGTGCTGTGCGCTGACCCTCACCCACATATTCCATGACCCCACTCGAGTATTTAACCAGCTCTCCATATTCTACTTGAAACCTCTCTACCAAATGGCCTGGCAGCCATAGCCTGACCTGAATATGGCCACCAGAGGGCCTCAGGGACTGCCAGCAAACCAGGCTCTTTGTACTGCCCCGCCTCTGTTGTTATCTGTCCCCACCCTCCACCCCCACCCCCACCCTGGCTCCCAGTCTAGGTTAGATGGAATTCTTTTTTTTTTTTTTTTTTTTTTTCTTCGAGACAGGGTTTCTCTGTGTAGTCCTGGCTGTCCTGGAACTCACTCTGTAGACCAGGCTGGCCTCGAACTCAGAAATCCGCCTGCCTCTGCCTCCCAAGTGCTGGGATTACAGGCGTGCGCCACCACGCCCGACTAGATGAAATTCTTACCCAAAAGCTTGATAGGTGGTTGTGAGACAGAGACCACCTCTAGGACCAAGTAGATGGAGTCCACAGAGGAGATTGGCAGAGGCACAGAACAGCCTGGAAACAGACCGGAAACGGAAGAACACCCACTACTTATATCATAGTTCCCCAGAGATAATTCCTCCTTTGCCCACCCATTCCCGACTGTCTGTGTCATACAGGTTTTCATTTTTATGACATAAAAACTCTGTCAGTGTCCCTAGGCTCAGCTATACCAATACAATAGGGAATGTGTCCCTGGACTGCCGAGACAGGAAGCCCTGGTTCCTTAGAGCCGTGGTGGAATCGTCTGGAGAGCAGCCACCGGTGCTGCCTCACTCCCGTGCACTGTGAGCAGTCCACGCTGCAGGACCAAGTCCTACAACTTGCCCACCACCAGTGTCATAGGGACTGGGAGCCAAGGTTGGAGTGAGCTTTGGGAGCCTTGGGAGAGGCAGATGCCATCCCACAAGGAAGGTGTGGGCCGCAGGTCTGGAAGACTGTGGAGCCCCAAGACCCTAATGATGCAGTCTTCTGGGAAGAGAAAGAGGGCTCTATCAGTCCGTATCTCTGACCTCTCAACCTCATCAGAAGGCAAGTCGACCTGATGCAGACTACAGTCCTGGCTGTGTGCGGACACAGGGAAGTAGGTACAACGTGCGGTTGAGTCAGGAGCACCACAGGGCAACCTTAGGCTCAGGAGGCCAGTGTCCTGCTTGGGAAACAGTCTGGGCCAATATGCCTAGCTCCAGAAGGGACTGATTCTAGGGGAGCTTCACGTAGTATCCTCTGTTTTCTCTACAGGAACAGAGTCCACAAGATGGGTGTTAGGACTTGCTGAGATCCCCTGGAATAGGTAAGTTAGCTGCTCAGGATGGCAGAGTGTCCTGCTGAGCTTGTTGGGTGGGGCCAGTTTCCGGAATGGTTTGGACCTAAGCATTGTGTACTCTTGTTTGTTCAGCTTCTCCCTGGTTGGGCACAGTCTCAAGGCTGGGCAGGATCAAATATGGGGCCTGCCATGCTAACTTAGACTTCCCAGTGGCTCAAGTGTGCATAGTAAGCTGGATGTCTGTCTTGAGGGTGAGCCCACAGTGTGGCTGACCTAGCAGGATGCTGGGCATTGTTAATGAAGACATTAGCTGGGTCTGATCTCTGTCCACCTCAGCTTGGATGCCAGCCATGGTGGTATCTGATGTCAGCACAGCCTGCTTGGCCTAGAGCTCAACTCAGGGATGCTTCTGGCTGCCTGAGGGCGAATGGAGCCTCCAGCTGGCCACTGCAGCTAAGCCCCAAGGCTCCACGGGCCTGCAGAGTGAATGGCCTTACAGTTTGGGGTGCCTCTTGTTTTCTCTCAGCCTCACCCGCCTGCCGCTGGAGGGTAGGAGATCCAGTGACACTGCTCCCATCCTAGCCTTGCTGTGTGGCCTGGCTCGGCTGGGGTGCTTACTCTGTTCATCTGTGAATTATGGCTGCTAGCTTCCGTGGCACTGAGAGGTGTGATGCCCACGGAAGTGTGGCAGGTTGGGTGGCATGGCCGTTCCTGCATCCTCTGGTACTCTGGGAACAGGAGAGACACTTTGATGGTGCTTGCTTTGGGGCAGGTGGCTGATAGTTCCAAGAAGTGCCCCCTGGCCTTTCTTGTTTATCACCACAGCTGTCCAGGCTGTCGTTCACTGAGTTCTAGTCAGCCAACACTGTGCCCCGAGGGGAAACCTAGCCCCATAATGTTGGGCTGGGGAGAAGGCCACAGACCCAGGAGCACGAGGCTTCTGGATGTTTGAGGGCCCTCTCTCAAGGGATATCAGGCACAGTAGATGGATAGGTTGGTCTGATTTCTCTTCACCTGTGACTAGAGAACTTGGCTATGGGAAAATTCTGGCTAGATGAGCCATGTCTACTGATGTGTGGGAGGGCCAGTATTTGACCAAATATTTCAGTGTACAGTCCACTGAGCCACTCAGTGGTTTCTGAGCTAAAAAAGCTTAGGCTCTGCCCAGGGCTCACTGGGCCTGAGTGTCCAGTCCTTGGCCCATGGCACTTCCTATAGAACAAGTGACATCATAGGGGACAACAGTGGAAAGAGGAGCTCATACTGTTTCACCTTTGATGTTGGGGATCAAAGCCAGGATCCTGAATGGGCTAGCTCAGACCCTCTCAACTTGTCATGGGCTGCTGAACGTCGGGAGGCCAGGTTAGCCAGGGCTCAGCTGACGGCCCAGTAATACTCAGGGCATACCTGAAACCTCTTTGCTCCAGCATCCTCCTTTCTTGTCCTTTCTTCTCTCTCTGCTTCTTGCTCTTTCTCCCCATCTTTCTTTGCCCTTCTCTCTTTCATTCTCTCCTTTGTCTGTCTGTGGTCTATTGTTTTTGATTGATTATTCATGCCTGCTCTGGGTTTCGGAGGCATGCTTGGCATCATTGTACCGTCTCTGCTTTGGTCTGGGCCCATTTTATAGATTGGCAAGCAAAACCTTGGCTCTGGCTTATGGCTTCCTGTTCTGTTACATCTTAAAGTGTGTCTGCCCTTGGAGCACTGCGTGCCCGCTGGGAGCATTTCATCCTCACGTACAGCTGAGGAGTTCCCAGATCTCTAAGGAGATGAACAAGGACATTTGCAAACTTGGGGTTGTGAGATGGGATAAATGGGACTCTCTGAAGAGGGGGAGTCTGAGGGCACTGAGAGGGAGGGACACACCTGAGGTAAGGCCTGGTCAATCCTGTTCCCTTCCTACAACTAGGCCAGCCTTCTTGCCGCCTCTCCGAAGTCTACCTGGCGGTGCCCAACACCAGGGTTCCCCTGAGGGACTGGTGGGTGTTTTAGCCCGTTAGTTCAAGTCTTTAGATTTTAATGATATCAATTCTCTGCTCACTCTCTGCCTCTTGCACAATTACATTTTTGTAGCAGTTTTTGATAATCAAAATTTTCATTTGATCATCAAATGAAAATATGGAGTGCTCTCCCTTTGTAGGGTTGCTCTAGCACTTTGTGTTGTCTGTCCTCCCTGGTGTGTGGCTGTGTACAGAGTGTCTGTCTGTCTTCTGCTAGATGCTGCTACTTTAGGCTTTTACGCTCAAGATTTAATCTGCCTTGAATTTATTTTGACGTAACTGCACAATGAAGGTTTAACTTTGTGTTTCCTGTTGCACCTGAACTGTTTCTTTCCTAGGGTCCTCTATTTGTAAAAAGGGGAAATGTTATACTTATCTGGAAGAGGAGACACGATCAGGAAGGTGCTGACCCCTAATTGTCCCCAGCTCATGAAATCAGCAGCCTATGAGGACCTGAGTTCAAATCTTCATCTTAGCTTTAAAAAGTTGGGCATATTTACATGCTTGGACCTATAACCCCAGTACTGTGGAGGACAGAGACAAGAGGGTCATCAACCTAGCTCCAGGGTCAATGAGAGAACTGCCTCACTAGAATAAGGTAGAAAGCGATAGGCCAGGACATGGGTGTCCTGTAGCTCTCTACATGCAATATGGATGCACACACACTTACTGTTTGCTTTTGAAGTCAGGGTCTCATGTAGCCTTAGCTGGCCTAGAACATGCTGTGTAAACCAGGCTGGCCTCAAATTCATAAAGATCCATCTGTACCCTGTTTCTTCCAGGTGTCTGGTCCTAAGTGGCGTGCTGGTGTTGACTGGTGATATTGCTGGCACTTCAGGGTCTGACTAACCCTGCAGTGGGGTGTGGGAGTCATCCTGGTGCCATGATGTATGTGGGGATCTTCAGTTGGAGGTCCGTTGCCCAGGCAGCGCTGTTCCGCTGTGGGTGGTCTTTGTTCTTATCCTCTGGGATAAGATGGGCTCTGGAATCCTGATAATCCCAGGTTGCAGGCTTTTCTAGTCTGAACACTCAAATAGTTCCAGATCGTGTCTCAGCCCCAGGGGTGGGTGTGTTCAGTTGGCCTGGCTGTCTCGCTACAGCCTTGCCTACATGACTGGAAAGCCAGCCCAAGCTGGCCATCTGCCTCTGTCACATGTGATAGCTATCGTTGGTTGTCTGTTTGACTGCATCTATGATTAACTAAAACCCAAAATGGTTGTGCACACTGTTGAGGATTTGTTGTTGCTGTGTGTGATTTTGTTTGTTGTTGTTTTTTTTTTTTTTTTTTTTTTGGTTTGGTTTGGTTCCGTTTGATTAATTTGATCATTTGAAGTGGAAAGATTTGCTTCTAATCCGAATCTTTGAGGTGGGAAGACCCCCCTTTAATCTGGGCCATACCTTCTGAGGACATGAAGAGGGAAGCTGTCTCTCTTTTGCCTGCTTCCTCCCACCCTCCCTAGCAAATCCACTCCTTCACGGGCATTAGAACCTACTTCTTCAGGATTCTGGTGCATACGAAAGACCAGCCGAGACATCCAGTGGACTGAACAATCACTAGATTCTTGGACCTTCTGTTCATAGTCAACCATTTTTGGATTAGCTGGACCCCAGCATGTAAGCCATTCTATACGAGGGGAGTGCCGGGGAAGACGATATTGATTCATTCTCTAAGTTCTGTTGTAAGATCTGAAAGAAGAAATGGGGGTACTCCTGCACCCCATGCCTCGGAAACCAGTACCCCAAAACACTCACGAGAGACAGACCTGATGCAATTTTGCAAGAGGATTTTAATTTCCAGAGCTCTGGGGGGTTACAGCCTCCCCACGCAGGGTAAAAGAAGTAAGCCCAGTGTGGACTGGCTTGCATTGGCCTTTTATAGACTTATAACAGAACCCGCCTACCACAAGCTTCTAAGCCAATCAGTTCAAACCATCCGAACTTGCGCTCTGATAACCTATCAGCCTCTCACAGAGGCTGGAAGAACTAGTTAAGTCATTTCCACTTACATGGCTGCCACGCAGTGTCGCGCCCACCCTCCCCCACTGGCGTTGGGGACCCAAGTGCCCCCTCACGTGCCCAGGCACAGGGGATTCCTAGCTTACAACCTTATCCTTTCACTGTTACTCTAGAGAATGCTAATACACCAGGTATGCTGGTTAGCTTTAATTATTGACTTAGCACAACTTAGAATCGCCAGGGAAGAGACTGTTAATAAGGGATTGTCTACATTAGGGGCATGTCCGTGGAGGGGTGTCTTAATTGATGTGGGAAGACCCAGTCCACTGGGGGTGGCACCATCCTGTAGGCAGAGTGTCCTGAACTGAGGTGTTTGAGATGGAGCTGATCAAGCAAGCAAGGGATCAGGTGCACTCTTTCCTCTGCTCCCGACTAGATGTGGTATGATGAGCTGCTCCCATCCCCACCCCCACCCCCACTCGGCTGTGCTTGGATGGGCCCTCTGCTGGGTCATCAGCTGCCTTGGGATAGCTGATTGGGTTCCTGTCTCCACGCTGCGCTTATCTAGGTCCAGCCTCAGTGTGCCTTCCTCCAGGAATTTCCCTCCCCTCACACTTGTGTATGTTCACCTCAGCTGCTGGCCTGCCCCTGGCACTGTCTTTGGAGATCTTCCTATGAAGCCTCCTGGGCATAGTTGGGTAAGAGAGCCTTAGATGCCCCAAGGCCTGGGTGTCCCAGTGCCAGCCCGATCCTCAGCTGGGGAACCTTGGAGTTACTGTATCAGCTCCCAGTGCAGTAAAATGTCCACCCTCCTGGGTCCTAGGCTTTTCTGGCCAGTGCAGTCTGGAGGAGGTGACTTGCACTGGGATGCAGAGGAGGAAAGGTGTAGCAGAGTTGTGGTTTTCTGTGGTGCCTCTCGATGTTTGCAAGTGGCCTGTTAAGTTTCTTCTTCTTCTTCTTCTTTTTTTTTTTTTTTTTTTTTTTTTTGGTTTTTCGAGACAGGATTTCTCTGTATAGCCCTGGCTGTCCTGGAACTCACTCTGTAGACCAGGCTGGCCTCGAACTCAGAAATCCGCCTGCCTCTGCCTCCCAAGTGCTGGGATTACAGGCGTGCGCCACCACGCCCTGCCTGTTAAGTTTCTTGAAAATGCCAAATTCATCTTTTGAAATGCTTCCTTTCCTGAAGTTCTTAGGCAGCACGTGCTTGCAGACTGACTTGCTGAGCCCTGCCAGCTGCGGCTGCAGAGGGGCCAGCTGAGGCTTCCCCAGGGCCTTTGTACCCCAGAGAGAGAGCACCTCCATTCTGGATGAGCATTCTAGGCTGCGTGGGAGAGAGACTGAGCAGACAGGTGGGGAGGTGGAGACCTAGGCCGTGTGGACTCTGGGATGGTGCAGGTGTTAGCCCAGCAAGGTACATGTCCCCTTTTCATCTCCTTTCTCAGAGGCCCACACTGACACCAGGCCTGGAGTTATGGCCACAGCCTCATGGTGACACAAATGGAACATGCCTCCCAAATATGGCAGGGCCAGTCTCTGCTGGGTGTACCCGGGAGGCCACTGAGGTGCTGTCATCTCCCTTTGTGACCTTACTTTTTTTGTTGTTTGTTTTTGTTTTTCGAGACAGGGTTTCCCTGTGTAGCCCTGGCTGACCTGGAACTCACTCTGTAGACCAGGCTGGCCTCGAACTCAGAAATACGCCTGCCTCTGCCTCCCAAGGGCTGGGATTAAAGGCGTGCACCACCACCGCCCAGCGTGCACCACCACCGCCCAGCGTGACCTTACTTTTAATAAATAGGTCAGTATCTGCTTAAAAGAAACCATGTTTGTTTCTCTACAACTAGAACCAGTAAGCACTGTCCTCCACCTTGTGAGCCCTACTGACTATGACCACAGTCCTCCTTGTGAGTCCTCCTTGTGAGTCCTCCTTGTAAGTCCCATGGACTAGCACCACAGTCCTCCTTGTGAGTCCTCCTCGTGAGCCCCACTGACTAGCACCACAGTCCTCCTTGTGAGTTTTCTTTTTTTGTTTGTTTGTTTTGATTTGTTTTCTGAGACAGGGTTTCTCTGTCTCTGGCTGTCCTGGAACTCACTTTGTAGACCATGCTGGCCTCGAACTCAGAGATCCACCTGTCTCTGCCTCCCAAGTGCCGGGATTAAAGATGTGTGCTACCACTGTCCAGCTTTATTATTATTTTTTTTTTAGGTTATTCATTTATTTTATATATTTACCATTGCTCTCTTCAGACACCAGAAGAGGGCATCAGATCTCATTACAGATGGTTGTGAGCCACAACCATGTGGTTGCTGGGAATTGAACTCAGGACCTCTGGAAGAGTAGTCAGTGCTCTTAACCACTGAGCCATCTCTCCAGCCCCGTGAGTTTGTTGTGTTGCTGCTGTGCTTAGGATGGGACCCAGAGCCTGTGCTCCTATGTTACAAACTGTAGTCTACTCTCTCATGCCCTTTCTTTGGTTGGCACCTGCCATCACCCACCTCAGCTACCTCCCAAGAGCTCAGCTGCTCCTCTTGCAGCCTTGCACCTTCCGCAGATGCTTGGAAACTCCCTTTTCCTGCGGTGCAAACTGCAGATCTCTGCCAGATCTGGGCTACTATAGAAAATGCCTCACGCACCCAGCACCACTTTCCCGTATTAGAACAACTTGGACTCGACCTTGAGCTCCTAGCAGAACAGAATGTGTGTGCTAGGCAGACTTCAGGGAGGCCTGGAAGAGCAGCCTGTGGGAGGCCCATGGCCCTGGGTCTCCCCGTCCAGCTCTGTTCTCTCAGAGCCTCCCATCCTACACCGATGCTGTTACTGTGCAGAACCAGCCAAGCTCTGGGAAGTGTCTCCTTTATTCCCTGTGGCTGCTGGGAGCTGCTGTCAGGCCAGGGCAGCTCCTGCCCTGGGCCTGGCTCACCATTTGCCTCTCATACCCTACCCTGCCACGAGACTCCCTGTTACTTTTATAATAAAAGCTCCAAAGCACACACCGGTTCTCCACAACAGCTTCTCTCAGTTACATCCTTAGCTCTGCAGCCTGCCCGGGTGACACAGCCCTAGCCCTCCTACATACCTTCAGCGTGTAGGTCTCTGATCTATTTGCAGTCAGTCCTAAGGCAGTCTGCCTACCCCACCCCCGCCATTCCTTGGGCATAGCCAGGCTAGGGAGCTGTGCCACCTGGGCACCATTCTCCAGCTCTGTGTCCCTTCTTCTTGTGTGGCAGACATGCCTGAGCACTGCTCTGGATTATAATCCAACGAAGGACAGTGGGGTCTTGTCTCCCCCAGTTTGACCTTTCTAGATGACGAGACATGGGAAGGAAGGAAGGTTTAGGGTTTTTAAATCTTCCTGACCAAAGCAGAGGCAGTAGAGGCGCAACAGGCAGCTTCACAGCCTCTTTCTTCCTCTCAGAACCATGTTTATTATTAGGTGTGTTCACTATAGAGTGTGAGACATAGCCAATGACAGGCCTGTACTTTCTTTTTGTTTTGTGTTAGTTAGTTAGTTAGTTAGTTAGTTAGTTTGTTTTGAGACAGGGTTTCTTTGTGTAGCCCTGGCTGTCCTGGAACTCACTCTGTAGACCAGGGTGGCCTCCAGCCTGCCTTTGCCTCTCAAGTACTGGGATTACAGGCGTGCGCCACCACCACCAGGTTTTACCTTGTTACTCAGTATGGAGCCAGGCTTTCTTGGAACTTAGGATGTACTTGTCATAATTTCCCTTGGGATTACAGAATGTGCTACCACCTGATTGTAAATGGAATGGATTTTTATGTTTTCTGTTTGGATTCTTTGTTATTTGTGTATAATTACAAAGCTGCTTTCTAGCCGGGCGTGGTGGCGCACGCCTGTAATCCCAGCACTTGGGAGGCAGAGGCAGGCGGATTTCTGAGTTCGAGGCCAGCCTGGTCTACAGAGTGAGTTCCAGGACAGCCAGGACTACACAGAGAAACCCTGTCTCGAAAACACACACACACAAAAAAAAGCTGCTTTCTTTTTTTTGATTCACATTTTATGACTTTGCTGATTTTGTTTTTACTGTTGATGTGTTCCCATGTGTCGTTTTTAGGGCCTTTATACCCAATATCTTGTTTTTGCTTTGGTTTAGGGTTTCACTATGTAGCTCTTGCTGTCCAGAAACTCACTCTGTAAACTAGGCTGGCCTCGAACTTACATAGATCTGCCTCCTGAGTGCTGGGATAAAGGGTGTGCATGACCATGCCAGGCCTTATTCTGATTTCTTGTCTGATTGCTTTGTCTAGGATCTCTAATACTGTGTCAGACTTCCATCTTTGCTTTGTTTTGCTAAGTAGCACTGACTGGCCTCTCTCTCTAAGTAGCCCAGGCTATCTCAAGTTTGCAGCAATCTCCCTGCCTTAGCTTTCCACGTACTGTGATTCCAGGCATGTACCATTGAATCTTATGGGAAAAGCTTTCTTTTTACTCCCCTTAAGTATGGTTACTAAGCTGGTCATGTGGTACACACCTCTGATCCCAGCACTCAGGAGGCAGAGGCAGTTGGATCTCGAGGCTAGCCAGATCTACAAATCAAGTTCCAGGACAGCCAGGGATGCATAGGCAAACCTTGTCTCAAAAACCAAACAACAGCAACAACAGAAAATATGTTTACTATGTGCCTTCCATACATAGCTTTCACCATGTTAAAGTTTACTCTTTTGCCTAGTTTGAATGTTTTGTTTTATCACAAAAGAATGCTAAGTTTTGTCAAATTTTCTGTATTCATCTTTTTAGAATTATTTTATGTATTTGGTGTATACTGTAACTGTCTTCAGACACACCAGAAGAGGAAATCAGATTCCATTATAGATGGTTGTGAGACACTATGTGGTTGCTGGGAACTGAACTCAGGGCCTCTGGAAGAGCAGTCAGTGCTCTTAACTGCTAAACCATCTCCCCATCCCCTTCTATATTTATTTACATGGTTTTTGTTCCCTATAATTTCCCTTGATTAATGTATTAATGTGGTATATTGATGATTATTATTTTAGTGTGGCAGATTGAACATAGTGACTTTTTTATAATTATTATATCTAAGTACACTGTAGCTGTCTTCAGACAGCACTAGAAGAGGATGTCAGATCTCTTTACAGATGGTTGTGAGCTACCAAGTGGTTGCTAGGATTTGAACTCAGGACCTTCAGAAGAGCAGTCAGTGCTCTTAACCGCTGAGCTCTCTCTCCAGCCTGAACATAGTGACTCTTATATATTGAACCATGGTTGACTTCCAGATGCTGCATGGTTAGAGGTTATAATCTTCCTTATGTGTGCTGATTTAAAGCCTTTTGCTTCAGGATTCACTGGTTATATAGATCTATAGTTTTCTTCTTCTTCCAGTGTTTTTGGCTGCATTTACTGTCAAGATGGCAGCACATCACAGGTCTGGCAATATGCTCTTATTTTCTGGGAAGAATTGGAGCAAGATTAGTGTTAGTTTCTGAGTGTTTAAATGTTAAGTAGAATTAACCAGTAAAGCCATTTGGTCCTGGAGTTTTTCCTGTTAGGTCTTTGATCACTGATTGGTTCCTTTCTGATTACACAGGTCTACAATATTTTCCTCTTTTTTGTTTTTGTTTGTTTGTTTGTTTGTTTGGAGACAGGGTTTCTCTGTATAGTTCTGGCTGTCCTGGAACTCACTCTGTAGACCAGGCTGGCCTCGAACTCAGAAATCTGCCTGCCTCTGCCTCCCAAGTGCTGGGATTAAAGGCGTGCGCCACCAACACCCGGCCAATGTTTTCCTCTTATCCCCAGTCTTTGCAACCAGTGGTTGACCCTGGTTCAGAAATGTTAAATGGAAAATTCTAGAAAGAATTCATCTCATATTATAGCCATTATGTGACTTATCACAAAGAAAGTGACTACAGTACAAGATACCAAGAGATAGATGTACCACCATCACACGATTTTTTTTGTTCTGGTTGCTATGTTTCTTTTGGGTTTTTGTTTGTTTGTTTGTTTCTCTGTGGGTCACTGTGTTTCTTATCAGTGATTGCCATGCTCTTATTGCTTGTATGTTATAATCATTATAATTAACTTTTATTTTGCATGTAACTTTTTGATAGTTAGGCATGTATAGAAAAAGCATAGTGTATGTCTTTCTACTTCTTGCAGGAATTTCAGAGCTAGCTTTGAATGATCGAGAGGTAATAGAGAAGCCGCTGGGAGCTTCTGGTGGCGTGCATGGCTAACCAGTTTCCACAGAAACGGTATTCTTTTCGACCTATGGCGGCTGGGAAAACTGTCTGATGTAGAAGAATGGAACTAGAACTGTTTTTCTGCACTCCATGGAGCAAAGATAGAGATTTTTGTATGTGTATGGATGTCTGTGCACTATGTATGTGCCTGGTGCTTGTGGAGGTCAGAAGAGGACATTGGACCTCCTAAGACTGGAGTTACTCACAGTCGTGAGCCATTGTGGGTGCTAGGAATCAAACCAAGATCCTCTGGAAGAGCAGCCAGTGTACATACCGTTGGATGAGCACCCGAGCCTGCCCCTGTGAGCAGAGATCTTCATGTAAGGCCGGAAACCTGAAGGCTGGAGGGAAGCATGGACGCACTGAGGGCGTGGCCATGGGCGGGCTTTGCTGAGCTCTCTCCATGTATGGCTAACAGTCACCACACAGAGACGCTGTGACATTAAGGTAACTTCTGTACAGCAAGTGATTCAGTACCACAAAGGTATTTGCTCATCCGTGTTTACTGCTGCTCTCTTCATAACATCAAGGAAATAGAATCAGAACGGATAATGAAAATGTATGTACACACAAGGAATTTTATTCAGATGCAAAAAGAAACTGAAATTTGAAGGAAAATGGATAGAACTAGAAAATATTTTATTAAATGAGGTCTTTTAGACTCAAAAATGACTACAGCATGAAAATTTACAATCAAGGTACTTTGAATTTTGGAAATGTAGGGACAGTTAAGCATATGCAAATCAATAAATATAATATATCACATAAGTGGAGTGTTTATAGAATCCAGGAAACTAGAAGTGGGTCCATGACACAGGAATAAGGAGAGTCAGGGGTGATAGCACAACACAGGTAATAAGAAAATGGAGGAGGGACTCTCGGGCACAGGAGGGAGGGGCTTCCAAAACTAAGAATGTGTGGAACAGCCATGAGGGAATCTGGTTCTTGGTAAGCTAATGGAAAAAGAAAATGTGAGTGGAGGTACCCTGTGGGTGAAGAAAGCTGCTCTCAGACGCTATAGGCTGTCAAACGAAAATCTTAGAGCCGGAACTGAGAGACCTCCTTATAAATTGTTGGCCAAGGAAGCCCCTGAGGCAGTTGCCACAACTAGACCTTAGACACCATTGCTAAAAACCACCCACTGACAGCAGGACACAGAGAAGTGGAGATGGGAGATTGGAACTCAGATGGAAGCTAACTCCCCTCACAGAGCCAGACGGCTCTGTGCAGACTCTTTTGGGGATTATTGTCATTGACAGTCTTAGCTGTTGTGATGGCTAATCTTGGTCATTAAACTCGACCTCATCTCTAAACTCCAAACTCTGCATCTCCATATCTGATGTCAAAGCGTTCTTCAGATCTCCAGCTTCTTTCATATTTGTTGACTGCAACACACTACTTTTTCCTGGGATGATTCCACTCCCCATTAGCAGCTTTCCTCAGCAGGTATCCCACAGCTCTGGCATCTCTAACATCCTGGGCTCTCCAAGGCAACTTCAGTGTTATAGCTTCTTGTTCCAGTGTCTGGGATTCACACTGATATTCTGGGCTCCTCCAAAGGGCTTGGATCACTCACTTCTCCAGCTCTGCCCTCTGTAGCACTCTAAGCTCAGGTGGATCACTCCACTGCTGCTGCTGTTCTTGGTGATCATCCCATGGCACTGGCATCTCCAATACACTGGAATCTTCTGCTGCAACTAGGCTTCACCAGTAGCCTCTCATAGGTTCTCTTCATGGTGCCAAGACTCAATTCTTTGTATGATCCCTTCAGTCCTGGGCCATCAACTGCAACTGAGGCTGCACCTTCACCAATGGTCTCTCTCAGTGCCGAGCCTCAGTTGCTCTCCATAATCCCTTCATTCCTTCAAAACCGGAACCATCTAGGTGACTCTTACACATCCTAGCACTTACATTACCAAATCCAGTTGCAACATAAGGTACAAACTTGGTAATCTCTGGAACACAACTTCTTTGTGCTTTTAGAAAACACTTCCGAAAAGATTTTACCTCAGTGATGCTGGTATTTTCTTAACCACCACTAATTTCTTAGCTCTAGCTAACCACCATCAATTGTCCCAGTAGTCCCTTCTGTTCATGACTCAAGCCAGAGCCATATAGCTAAAGCTGCCAAGTTCTGCTTGCTTGCTGGGGCTGGAACATGGTCAGTCTCCTTGTTCTATTACATCTTTACCAGTTTTCTGCTTTCAGTGATTTCATTCACTGCCTAAACTTGGCTATCCTGGAACTTGCTCTGTAGACTGACCCTGAACTCAGAGATCTGTATGGATCTGCCTCCTGAATGCTTAGATTAACTGTGTGTACCACCATACCTGGATTTAAACTTTTCTTCACCCAGAACTTGCTCTGTCCCACGCTGGCCTTGCACTCAGAAATCTGCTTGATTTTGTCTCCTGGGATTAAGGATGTGCACCACTGTGCCTGGCCCTAAGGCTGTTCATGGCCACAGTGCCTCAAGATTTGGGTGAAAAGCCTGTGTCTTCCAGCCTCAAGGTCTGGATCACAGGTCTGGGCTCCATTTCTGGACTGTAATTCATTCCAGATAAAAGTCTAGATGAAAACAATAACCAGGTCATAATAACATCTAACATGATATAACTCTCCCTTGTTCAATTGCAAGCATAATATGCTTAGCTAGGTCAGTCTTGTCCAGAGGTCAGTACTCCCTTAATTCCGTGTAATATCCTCCACACAGGATTCAGCTCCATTGAACGTCCTGGTGCCCCTTTACTCACTGGACCGTACATTTTGTATTTTTGCTTTCTAAGCTTGCTACACTTGATCAAAATGCTCCTCATAAGAGTGAATCACAGGACAGTGTCCAAACTTGGTGGATTTGAGACTTCCTTTGTCAATGCAGTGGATCTGAATCTTTTCACCAAAATATCACAAGAACAATCTCTAGGCAACATACTAAAATTCTCCTCTGAAACTTCTTGGGCCAAGCCTCCACAGTTCAAATTACCTTGAGTACCACTGTCTTCCCAATTCCTACTAAGATGGCCCATTTAGCCCCACTTAAAAGAGTCTACTACTTTCCAAAGTCCCCAAATCTACATTCCTCCAACAAAAGCATTGTCAGGCGTATTACATCAATACCCCACTGCTCGTACCAACTTCTGTCTTAGGGTTTCCATTGCTGTGAAGACACAAATCGGTTTAGTCCTTTGCTGTCATGGTGGGGAGCACGGCAGCATGCAGATAGACATGGTGCTAGAGGGGCTGAGAGGTCGACATCTTGATTCAAAAAGGCGGCGGCAGGAGACGGCTGTGTCTCACACTGTACTGTGTCTCACACTGGGCAGAACTTGAGCACATAAATTAGCTCAAAGCTCTGACTCCACAGACACACCTCCTTCAAGGCTACACTTCCTGGTGGTGCCACTCCCTAGGCCAAGCAGATTCAAACCACCAAAGAGGGTTTTGCTTTTTGCCTGCTTGCCTTCACTCTGGCTGGCAAGTTTTCTGTCTTGTTGCTGAAGCATTACTTTGCTGGTATTAGAACATTCTTCAAGATTCTAACTGAGACTTGTGAGACCAGCCTCTCTCAAGGAATCCTCCAGGACTCCAACACTCAGTTGAGACATTTAACACGTCCAGTCTTGTGGATTGAACAACTATGAACTACTTTGGCCACAGCTTGTAAGCCACGCTAATAAACCCACTATATTATTTTAATCCTATCAGGTCTGTTTGTTTAGAGAACTCTGACTAATAGAGCCATGGACCCTGCATGCAGTCCTACTGACTGCCAGACAAGATGTGCCCCTGGTGCAGCAGTGGCACCTATTATGAAGGCAGCCTACCACCTTCTCATTGGCGTTGAGGTCTCTTCAAGCCTGGTACTATAAACATGGGCAGAAGCCCAGGGCTTAGGAGTTCCTAGACCCTAGCGTGCACGCGACAGCTGTTGTTTTGGTACGTGGACATACTTTACCCATCAGATTCCTTCTAAATGTTGGTATCTATGCTCATAGATTAATGCTGCTGTCAGCTTCAGTAGAGAAACTTATCTCTGCAGTAGACAGTGGTAACTGCTGAGGCTCACAAGTGCTCTGTCTCAACTGGGGCATTTGCACCGTTTCCCCGGGGCTTAGGGAGCACCGTAGGAGATACGGGTGGGGGGTGCAACAGCTGGAAGAGAGCCGGGCTTATGGTGAAGAATGCTCAACCCTGGCAGGTTGAAAAGGCCACTGGTTCCTGAAGCCTGATCAGCTGTTGTTATCTATGAGATCTGTACAAGATTAGCCCTGCCTTCTTCCCCTCACAGAGGGGGCGGGCCTCAGGATTTATAAAACTAGGAAGAAGTGGGAGGGGACCAGCTGGGAAGGGGAGTCGGGAGTAGGAGACAATGAGAGAGCAGTGGTAAACTGTGACCAGAGCACACAATACACATGCATGAAGATGTCCTTGACACTGCTTACACATGTTTATAAGAAAACAGGTTTTAAAATAAAAGACAAAAAACATAATAATCTTGGATATAGTTTTTTTGTTTTGTTAAGTTCTCTCAATTGTCAATTTTTAGAATGGATCGATGTGTTAGAAATATACAGTGGTATCCAGTGAGTTTTGTTTCCTTATTGTTCCTGATCTCTGTTACACACGCACAAGCACACAAGCACACATTCGAGAGTGAGAGGGGCTCCAGACAGGGTTTCTGTGTAGCTGTGCTTGTCCTGTAGGCCTGTGCCTCCCAAGTGCTGGGATTAAAGGTATGCTCTACCCCACCCAGCACTGTTTTATATTTTTAATATTAGTCTTAAGTTGATGGCTTTTTTATTAACTCTTAATGACTTACTGAATTACTGTCTTTTTTTTTTTTTTTTTTTTTTTTTGGTTTTTCGAGACAGGGTTTCTCTGTGTAGTCCTGGCTGTCCTGGAACTCACTCTGTAGACCAGGCTGGCTTCGAACTCAGAAATCCGCCTGCCTCTGCCTCCCAAGTGCTGGGATTAAAGGCATTAAAGGCGTGCGCCACCACTGCCCGGCTACTCAGTCTTTAATGATGATTAAAGTCATAAATACAGAACAAGAGAGCAGCAGAGAGCTGCTGAGGTGTGAGGCAGGCAGGCTCGTGGTTCTCAAATGAACCTTCGCAGAAGGTTCAGGCACAAGAATCACTTGAGTCTAGGGGTGCGAGGCGGCCTTGAGCTACATGCTGGGGGCTTTGGTCTTTAAATCATTTATAACTAAAGGAGTGTGCTACCACTGCCTGGACTTCTAAACCCCCCCCCACCCTTTTCCGAGTGGGATTTCTCTCTGTAGACTAGTCTGGCCTCAATTCTCAATTCACAGGATCCGCCTGCCTCAGTCTCCCAAGTGCTGGGATTAAAGGCATGTGCCACATGCCTGGCCTCTTGCTTTGGTTCTTAATTAACTGCTTCTTTAGAGTCCAGGGCTCTGGGTGATATATGTTTCCTCTGAGGGACAGTGTCACAGTGAATAGAGCAGCCATGAGGCTGAAAATAAAGCTTCACCTGCTGCTCCCTGAAGGATATCAGAGCTGGTTTAATGTTTCTGAAGACCGCAGGGCCAGGCCCTGGCCCACACCAGTTACTCAGGAACTCAAGACAGGAGAATCATTTGTTACCAGCTTGTGCAAAATAGTGAGCCCCTGACTCTTAAACAAGTGAAAACAAAAACACTCTTTATGTGAGAAAGGAATAGTATTGTGCTTTTAAAAAGCTATTAGCTCTTCCTCTCCATAAAAGCATCTAAGAGGAAGCAGGCAGGCCGTTAACATTAGCTGATAAGCAGTGTCCCTCCAGGGCTTGGCACAGGCTGTAGGAAAAAGTGAATCCACACTTAGCAAGCCCAGCAGGTTGGGGCCAGGTAGACTGTTTACTGTACTATGCAGTGGTCACAGCACACCTAGGAGACCAGAAGACATGTGACCTTGATGACACTTGTAAAATGCTGAGAGACAGTCTGTGTTTGGCTTCTGCTGTGGTTTGAATGTGGCTTGTTTCCTCCAGACCTCAGGCTGAAATTTAATTTCACTTTATAAGATAATAAGAACCGTCCAGAAGGAGGCTTTAGGAAGTGATTAGGGCTCTGCCCTCCTGAATAGATTAACCTGTTTTGTTTTGTTTTCATGTGTTAATGGTTATCCTAGAGTGGACCTGTTCTACAGGCCTATGGCCTCGGTCTCCTGTGCTTTTTCACAGCATGTGACAGACACCCTGGACCACCTTGCAACCCTGCCAGCAAGGCCACACTTGAATACAGCCTCGTGATCTTAGACAGAATCGTAAGCCCACATCACCCTCTTTTCTCGGGTGTGGCACTAACTGTAGAAGCAGCTGCAGCCAGCCCCTTTCTGGACAGAGTGCTCACCCAACCCAGGTCCTGAATCTCGATAAGGCCCCCACCCCCCCCACCCCCGCCGATCCCCCCCACCCCCACCCCCCCACCCCCCCCCACCCCCCCGCTTGCCTCCAGCAGTTTCTGGTCTTGCTTTATGCTTGAAACTTACTTCTGTTCTGTTCTGGAGTTTCTCTCCGCCATTTTGCTTGCCTTTGTCATTTTCTGCCGCTTTGCAGCCTGAGTGCGCTTTCTACCCGGCCAGGCATGAATTTGTGCCACTGCTATCTGTTCCTCTCTGCAATCAGCTGCCTTTGCTGTGGTTTTGTAAAAGTCATTTATTTGTTTGTTTGTTTATTTATTTTTGGTCTTTTCGAGACAGGGTTTCTCTGTGTGCCCCTGGATGTCCTGGAACTCAGAAATCCGCCTGCCTCTGCCTCCCAAGTGCTGGGATTAAAGGCGTAAAGGTCATTTATGATGGTTCCTTTTCTTTGTGGCCTGTTCCCAATTCATCGAAGACGTTGTCTTTAACCTTTGGCAGGGGTTGGAGGGGGTCATAGCTATAGTTCTTCCCCTCTGTGCAGATGAATGCAGTCATGTGACTGAGCTGGAGGCAGCTTTCCCAGGCCTCTCACAGCAGAGTCCCCAGACCTGGCTGGGGTTGTAGTTAGTGGCAGAGGCCCTCCACACAGGCCTTCCGTTCAGTCATCAGGACTGCAGGCTCTGCCTGCCTGTAATCCCAGCACTGTCAGGCTGTACAGAAGTTCAGGGTCTACCGTGGCTACATCTTGAGCGTGTGGTACATAGGAATCCTGTCTCCAATGATGACGGCTGCAGGAGCAGGAAGTGCTGATGATTTAGGGGTCCTTTTGGGTAGAGTGGAGATGGGACACCCCGGAGGCTTATCCTGTCTCAGACCCCCCCCCACACCCCCGAAAAGGATCTCCAAATCCCAGAGGCTCTGAGGGGTGCTGAGCTGAGAAGGGCTGGAAGTCTGCACTGGCACTGGGTGAGGTGGAGAAGGCCCTGCCCCTCGGGTTCCTACTGCTCTTTACATATGAAGGCAGGACTCTTGTGAACTTGCTGGAGGTTGGTGGCACCGCCAGTTGTGTGAGCCCTCCCAGGTGAGCTGGCTCCCAGCAAGGAATGGATTAGGTGCTGGCCAAGTAGCTTCCCACTCAGGTCTGGGAAGGAAAGGTGGTTACCTCATGTCATTGCTTCCTTCTGAGCCTCTGGGAGCAGCCAAAGCCCCAGGAGCCATGTGGTAGCCTAAGAGGAGGGCAAAGGAAAGAGGACACAGACTTTTAGTACCTAGAACCTCTCTCTGCCTCTATGGGTTGGTTTATGGCTGGGTGCAGAATGGGCTTATTTTCTCTGCTGACTAAAGCATTAAACGGGGCTGGAGAGATGGCTCAGCGGTTAAGAACAAACTGTTCTTCCAGAGGTCCTGAGTTTAATTCCCACCAACCACATGGTGGCTCACAACAATCTGTAATGCATCTGATGCCCTCTTCTGGTGTGTCTGAAGACGGCTGCAGTGTACTCACATATATAAAATAAATAAATAGAATCTAAAAAAAAAAAAAAGATTAAAAAAATAAAGAATTAAAAGGCAGGAAGAGTTTGAAAGTTAAAGTTTGTTCCAAGAAGACATTTTCATTAGAGTTAAAAACACACAAACAAACAGACCCAGGGCAGAAAGCTGTCGTCCTCTGCAGTTGCCTGGAGGAGGGCAGGGAGGCGGCAAGGAGGAGGAGTCTGCCGTATTAGTTACAGGGCGTGGCAGAGCAGGAAGCACTTGGCGGACAAGCTGCCACAGAGTGGGAAGGAGAGCTTTAGAGAAAAAGTCACGAAGCCCAAGGAGCAGGACAACTACTACAAAAACAAGCCAGCCTGGGGCTCTGGCTGGCGTCTGAAAGACAAAAGCAGAAGAGAACAGGAAGTTACAGCTTTTCCAGTCAGGGCTCAGAAAGGTGCAAAGACCCACAGAACCTTAGGATGGGATAAGGGAGTGTGTGGGGCGGGGAGGGGCAGGGATTCTAGGAAGGAAACATGCAGTATCTCCTTAGAGGGGCCGTTATCCCACTGTCTCCCTGGGGTGGCTTAAGGTGAGCCCACCTTTCTAGGGCCGAGTAATCGACTGTGTAGACTGGAGTAATTCTCTTGTGTTTTAGATAGTTTGGAATTTGGTCAAGTCCACAGCTGGTTAAAGACTGCCCCTGTCGGCCAGAGTGAGCCAGTCTTCCCTCATAAGACTTAGTGCCACTCGCTTCTCTGAAGTGTTTACCAGGAGGGTCATGCCAGGGGCAGTATGTCTCCTGACAGTCACCTGTATGCAGACAGGCCACTGTTTCCAAGGGATGGCGACTCCGCATCCTTCAGGGCTCAGCTCTGAGTGCTCTGGCCTGGCTTTCGCCCTTCCTATAGCCATGGCGGCGGACACTGGGAGAGCACTGCCAGGTTCTTGTCAGAGAGGACCTTGTGAGCTGGTGCTGGTGTTTGCACTAACTCCTGATTCATGGCTCCGTGGGCTAAAGCCGCTGGTTGCCATGGCCAGTGTGAATGTCTCACTTAGACCTCTTGGATGTGGGGGGCCATGAGCATCACCCCTGCCTCCGGGAAGGCAGGCCTGAGCTCCTTGAGCTAGCAGGATTTCTGCATCCTCTGACCTACTGACCTTCCGTCCATCCAGAGCCAGGTGGGCTCAGATCTACCTCAGCTGTGCCGTCCAGACATCCCAGCCATGGGCTGCCTCCTGCACTCACCACAGCACGCGCTTACACCATGGCTTATGCACTACACGTGGGATGGTCCAGGCCAGGGCATGACAGGGAGGACAGTCTCCCTGCCCGAGACCTCAGTATTGTCTCCTTGATGAAGAAATGAGTGGGGAACACTCTCCGTTCTTCTAAGCTGCTGTTTTTCAGAGGCTGGGATGGGTCTGCAGAACCCCCATCTTCTCCGGTGGAAGAGCCCCTGCATGTTCTGTGTGAGCCTGTGTGAGCTGACTGAAGGGATTTGCAGGTGCCTGCGTAGCATCCTCATGACCACAGTGTCAGCAGATAACTTGGATGCCAGTGGGGAAGCGGGGAAGCGGGCTGGGGAGGGGAGGGCGGCATGGGCCTGTCAGAGCCACTGTGGTGCTTGCTGGTTCAGAGGCCCTGCAGAGTTGGGAATGGTCTCTTGCTGGTCCCTAGGGCTTGGGTACACTTACCCACAAAGGGATGGATCCCCTCCCCCACCTCGAGCCCACACTCCTCACTAGAACTTCCACTAGAACTCATTGCCCCACTAGGGGCTTAGTTAGCAAAGCTGTTGTGGGTCAGACTGAGGTCACTTGGGGAGGGCCTCTGGGCAGAGCGCCCAGCATGCCAGGGTACTGCCAAGTGCCTGATCAGCGGCAGTCAGGGTGGGCATGACCCTCAGGCCAGGGTAGCTGGGAGGGGTCCGGGTTTGGCCGACCATCTCATGGCCGCCTAGACTGTGGTGTTGGAGTAAATACGCAGCTACTCCACTAGGGAGGCCTGCACAGGGTACCTGTCACTGTGTGTGGGACCTATTCCGTCCTCAGGGTCCCGCCCCCCTGCCCCCCCCCCCAGACAGGGTTTCTCTGTGTAGCCCTGGCTGTCTGGCTGTCCTGGAACTCACTCTGTAGACCAGGCTGGCCTCGAACTCAGAAATTCTCAGAAATCCACCTGCCTCTGCCTCCCAAGTGCTGGGATTACAGGCGTGCGCCGCCACCACCACCACCACCGGCTTTGTTTGTTTTGTTTTTTTTTGTTCCGTCCTCAGGGTTGTGTATCCCTAACCTCAGAATGAGCCAGTCCACAGTGAGGAACCCTCCTGCCCAGGCCTGAGGCTGGGTTGTGGGCAGAGCAAAGCTGTTCCTGGCCACATTCTTTCTAGAGCAAGCAGGGAAGTTGAGATTCTTTGTGGCAGGGGAACTGATGGTACAGAAACTAAAGGGATCTGAAGCAGGATTAAGATGGCCATCGCCAGGCCCCACAGCACACATGGTACGGAACCTCTCCTTCCATGAGAGCTGCTGACGCCCCCACCTGCCCGCCTGCTGAGGACTTCTAGCATGCCCATTCCCATTGGGACTTCAGCCCATACTGTCCTGATGGCCAGTTCAGGTGTTTCCTGTCCCATGAGAGTCCCTTGTTTGAAAAGCCTTTCCCACCACCTAGTAAAGTGTTTCCTTTGTCACAAGGATATAGGAGAGACTAAGACTCTTAAGCTCTGAGAACAGCTACTGCTTGTGCTGGGTTCTCTCTGACAACCCTTAACCAACTACTCCTGACTAGGGGCTGTTCTGTGGGTAGTCAGATCTCAGGACCTAACTACTAGGCTTTCCCATCTCATCTCTTAGCTTTGTATCCTGGGAGGCTGGACTGGAGGCCACCTTTGTCCCTCAGAGGCTCTCTGACTACAGCAGGGGGGCGCACCTCAAAGGGGCTTTGTGTCACCACAAAGAGGCTCTGTCCTGCTAGAGAAGCCAGAGTGTTGCCATGGCACTAGAGGGTCCTGGCAGCAGGGGTCCCACCATCTGAGGCGGGGTAGAGCATTGCAGGCCGGCAGCACAGTCTGCAGGGCTGGCAGCCGCCGACACAGTGACTGCGGCACCTGCCCAGCTGAGGCCTGTATCTTGCAGAACACGGTCCTTGACAGGGCCCCTATGGGCCATAAGTATGCTAGGAATAAGAGTGGGCCTCCCAACCCCCGAGAACATTCTCTCAGTCACCTCTTTTTTTTTTTTTTTTTTTTTTTTCTTTTTTTTCTTTTTCGAGACAGGGTTTCTCTGTGTAGTCCTGGCTGTCCTGGACTCATTCTGTAGTCCAGGCTGGCCTCGATTTCAGAAATCCGCCTGCCTCTGCCTCCCAAGTGCTGGGATTAAAGGCGTGCACCACCACCACCTTTGTAGCTCAGCATCTCCAACCAAACTGGGGATGGCTCCATTCCGGTCAGGGTGCATTAGACATCTGTAAGAGGGCACATACTTGGGGAGCTACCTGCTCGTGGCCTTTAGCCCTCAAGGTTGACACCAACCAGCTACTTGTAGTCCCGGGGGACAGCTCCTTGCTTCCTTAAGGACACTTTAGGAGCCCGCAAAGGTAGCACTGTTGACTGTAGTGGGTGTGTGCGTCAGGCACAGGTGGAGTGTCACAGATGAGACACTCGGGGACAGCCTGAGTGGGAAGCACCGATCTTCCATGTCCCCTAAGTCCTTTGGAGAGATGAGCTTCTTGGAGCGCAGAGGCGTGGAGGGAACCAGATGGAGAACAGGTGTCTGCCCCCAGAGAACTCCTGAGCCCCGGCTCTAGGGGTAGCTTCCTGTGGCCCAGGCCTCCTACAAAAGAGGACACAGCCCCTGGAATACTGACCTTCCCACCTGCCTGGCAGTCCCCAAGAGTCACCTTGAGTCACCTGGCTCCTTGACCACAGACAGCAGCATCCTGTCCCTGATTAGAGCCCAGTGTCTCAGGCCAGCCCTACCATCTCCTCCATCTCCCTGGGCCTCTCGAAGGCGCTTTGCTCGGGGGCTGACTGGTTTTCCTTGACCCTGGACAGCCCTTGACCTTCAGTGCCCCACTGTTTATTGTGAGGCAAGATCCCAGAGGGTCCCCTTACACGTGAGATCCATTCTCTGAGGCTGTGCTGTCGGGACACCATGGGCATGCCCTAGGAGGCAGAAGTCCCCGAGGAATGCCTCCCCACCCCCACCCAACTGTGCCAGAATGGTCTGCCTCTTTTGTGGGAAATCTAATTTCCAGGCTGTCTCTGATTCCAGGCTGCCTGAAAACCAGCTGCTTCCCTGGGCAGCAGACACATCCCTCGCCCTCCCCTCCCCCTCCCCAAGCAGACTTAGAGTCTCCAGTGGCTGGTCAGAAAGATGGCTGCCTCTCCCTTTCTCGGAGTTGTTTATGTCCGTAACTCTGCTTCTCATATATGCAAAACTAGAACGGAGGAACTCTAGCAGCAGGGCATTGTCCCGGCCACAGCTGTGACCCCAGGATGTGGGTCCTTGTCGTTTTTCTGTGCCTCTACTTGAGGTCTTCAGACATGTTACCCGCGTACATCATTTGTTTTTCTTTTTTTGTTGTTGTTGTTTTTTGGGTTTTTGTTTGTTTGTTTGTTTTGTTTTTGTTTTTTCGAGACAGGGTTTCTCTGTGTAGCCCTGGCTGTCCTGGAACTCACTCTGTAGACCAGGCTGGCCTCAAACTCAGAAATCCACCTGCCTCTGCCTCCCAAGTGCTGGGACTACAGGAGTGCACCACCATGCCCGACTTGTTTTTGTTTTTTTATGTAAGAGCACACATCTTTAATCCCAGCACTCAGGAGGCAGACAGGTGTGTATCTGTGAATTCTAGGCCAGCCTGATCTATAGGTAGAGTTCCAAGATAGCCAGGACTACACACAGGGAAACCCTGTCTCGAAAAAAAACAAAAAGGAGTGGCCCCTGGTTCTGGAAAGACTCAGTGCATCAGTGTAGGGGAATACCAGAACAGGGAAGTGGGAAGGGGTGGATGGGGGAACAGGGGGAGGGAAAAGGGCTTATGAGACTTTCGGGGAGCAGGGAGCCAGGAAAGGGGAAATCATTTGAAATGTAAAGAAAGACTATATCGAATAAAAAAAATAAAAAAGAAAATAAAAAAAAAAGAAAAAGAAAAGAAAAAACAAAAAGTATAAAGAGTACCTCAATGAATTAAAAATATTACTTTACTGTTGAATGCTTCAAAATACTGAATTCCAGCAGGACAGTTGTCTTTTAAGTTCTGTACTGTGTCCCCTCTGTCCCCTACCACCTCAGTGTTTTTGAAATGTTTTGGAGGTCTCACTGTTGCCTAGCCTGGCCTTGAGCTCCTGGGCCTCCAGTTCGCAACCTGACCCTTGGGGGTGGAGTGACCCTTCCACGGGCGCCACATGTCAGATAGCCTACATATCAGGTATTTACATAATGGTTCATAGCAGTAGTCAAATTACAGTTATGAAGTAGCAATGAAAATGACCTTCTGGTTGGGGTCACCACGACATCAGGAATTGAATTAAAGGGTGGCAGCATTAGGAAGGCGGAGAACCACTGTCCAAGGCTTGAATGATTCTCCCACCTCAGTGTCTTGGGAAGGTAGGAATATAGGAACATGCCGCTCCCTGCGGCTTCCTTCCATGTTCTTTTGGAAATGATTAAGACACAAAGTAGCGAGGCGAAGCGAGGGTGGTGGTGGTGGCCCGCCCCTACCCCACCGCTGTTGTGCTGAAGGCACTGTGCAGACAAGAAGCTCCTGCTGCTGCTTCTGAAATGTTTGCCACACGTGTCGCTCAGCGTGTCACTTTTTAAAACTGACCACACTCTGTAGTATTTTTGTTTGTTTTTAATGTACAGAAATGTATAGGGACTGGTGAGATGGCTCAGCGGTGAAGAGCACCAACTGCTCTTCCGAAGGTTCTGAGTTCAAATCCCAGCAACCACATGGTGGCTCACAACCATCTGTAAGGAGATCTGACACCTTCTTCTGGTGTGTCTGAAGACAGCTACAGTGTACTCACATGTGCATCATGATACATTCGCACACAGAGTAAATGTATCAAAACAAATTAAAAAAAAATGTTTCATTCTCACAGAATCCTGCTGTTGCATCTGTGTGCTTCTACAGAGAAGTCAAGAACAGCTGTTTCCTAACCCAGCTCCCTTGACCCTGGACCTCTTGCCAGAGACTGTGCTCCCAGAGACTGTGCTCCCAGAGACTGTGCTCCCAGCCTTGGGAGCACATGCTTTGTGAACCTTACACTCCAGACCTCCTCTGATTTGTCCCCAGTCTGGGCACAGTGCCTGTTCTTTTGAGCTTGGCTAGAAGCCATTTCCAAGGTTCTGGGTACCATCTGACCTCAGTGAGGACGACAAGATAAAGACCAAGTTCTCCCAAGGCTTGGCCATCCAGAACCAAGCATGGCTCCTGTGTGGCAGAGCTGAGGGCAGGAGACCAGAGCTGCTCCCGGGATGCCCTCCCAGGCAGAGAGGATGAGCCTGGCACTTCTGAGCCTGCATCCAGCTCTGCCACACTACTTCCTGATGCTGTGTTCTCTTCCTGCTTGAGATGGGCAGTGTGGAGTGTGGATCAGAAGGAGGTGAAACTGTTCCCCGGGTCTTCGGCCTCTGATAGGTGGCTGGCAGGCCTCAGGCCTGGAGCCAGGCCCCCTTCCGCCCCAACTGACCCTTAAGAAATTCCTCTAATTCCTCAGCCCTAATCGACCCCGGCCCTGTAATTTGCTTTTCCGGGCCAGGCCTTTGGCTGTGCTCCTTCAGAGGAGGAATGTCTAGGTCAGCAAGAAGGCAGAAAATGCGGCTTTAAGGTTTCAGGGGCAGTCAGCCTCCATGCCAGTCCCCTCTGACAGTGCCTGCCGCTCTTCCCACAGAGCGAGTGAGGGCTCTCTGTCTGCTGCAGGTGCACAGCCACCAGGCATCCTCTCTCTGAGGTCGGGAGACCTGTATTCTCACACCCATCATTTACACTCTCTCCTTCCCATTCTCCCTCACCCCTGCCTCTTTGAGATATTGCCGCCCTCTGTAGGCCTGGCTGGCCTTGAACTTTCTACTCAGACCGTGAGAGCTAACAGGTCTGCCTAGAGTGCTGGGCACCTCGATAGTCATCTTGCTCTGAGTTAGCAGACTTGGGCCGTGGAAAGGCCAGTGTGGGATTGACCACTTTCTCATCGTGGCTTCAGGGCTCTGGGCCCCCAGCCAGCCCGGCTAGAGCCAGTGGACAGCCTTCAGCGCGAGTCCTTTTGGCTCCCTGAGCTGTGGCATGTTTGAGGTGGCTTGCGTCTGGGAAGCTATCTCCAGGCAGCCCAGGCTTGGTTGTGCCAGACGGGGGTTTGTTGTGGTAAATATTTAATCTCAGTGGAGGGTTTCTACCTGGCCTTACATCATTTAGTTCCAGGATGAAAGACACAAAACTTTTATATTCTAATAAGCCTTAACCAGCGCCAGAGCTGGGCAGATATCAACCCTCTGTGGCTCTGTCTGCTTCCCTATCCCAGAGGTAGAACTTGCCGTCTTCCTCCTGAGCTGCTCTTACTCTATCTGGCCAGCCCTCATGACTAGTTCTCAGGATCCCTTACCTCATGGGCTCGTCCTCTCTCTCTTCCTCTCTCTCTCCTCTTCTGCCTCAGACCCCTAGCCTGGGAACTAAAACTCTGTCTTCTTGTCTTCTGGAGAGCAAGGTTATATATAGCATCACTCGGCATACTTGAGGATCTCCTTGTCCTTGGGGCAACCAGCCCTTGGGGGCCAGTATTCAGCATTACAGTACGTAACAACAGCGTTAACCTTGACAGGGGTTGGGGGGCACAGGGGTGCAATCAGAGGTAAAGGCAGGAGTCTCCATCTTTACACAGGAGGGACGGAAGCTAACTTGTCCACAAGATCAATAGCTGTCTGTCAAGTCACCCTGCCTGGTGGTTCTAAGGCTCAGCTTAGGTGGACTGAAGCTTCTAGCAAGATAGTCAGACCCCATGACCTACCTCAGCCTTCCCTAGGGTAAGCTTCCCCTCCAGGGTGGGATCCTCTTCAAGGATCAGCCCTTACCCTCATCAAGCTTCCTGTCAGCACCTAGGCTGTGTGTGTGTGTGTGTGTGTGTGTGTGTGTGCGCGCGCGCGCGCCCCTGCGGTGACTATGCCCTTTGTTTCTGTGTTGCCATGATGTCCAGAGAGCCCAATCTGTACCTCTCTTCCTAACTTTCCCTAGTGGTGGCCACCACCTCTCCCAACAGAAGTTTGGCTGGCTTTACAGGTTATGGTTAACTAAGGACAGTTCCTCTGCCCACACCAATGCTCTGTGACCAGGGTCACATTGGCAGTTTTATCCGTGTGACAGGTGCAGAGGATGTGAACAGCTGTGGAGGCCAACACTCACTTCTTGCCTTCACTGGGCCTCATTCCCCCAGCTGTCTTGCCGAAGGGGCTGTGTTTTACCTCTGGGTTACACGTGTTACCAGTGAGCTGCATGCAGAACTGGTCTCCTTGGGAATCACCCGGTACATGCATGGTATTCCCATGCAAGGGCCTTCCTTCTCTAAGATCAGACACTGTGTTGGTCCAAGGATGAGTGGCCTGGCAGTCTGCTTCAGGGGGCTGGTGGGAACTGGCCTGCCCGAGCAGCACTGGGCTTCAGGCCACACACTGAGGATGGTGGATGTTTGTGCCCCTCCCGCAGCCAAAAGCCTGCATTTGAGTTCTGCATACTTGCACCATTTTTGTTGTTCATGAAAAATAAGCACACTGGTCAGCCAGACAATGAGGGGCAAAGGGAGAATTCTGGCTTCTCACCGCAGACACCGAGCACCCTCCCTCCAATCCCCCGGGCTCTGCTAGTGTGTCGGCAAGCCTGAGCCTCCCTAAGGCTGGACCTCAGATGCTTGGGAACTCCCTCTAGATCAGGCCTGTCATGCACAGGCCAGTTTTAAGCAAGGGGAGTCTAATGTAGCTCCGCCAGAACCTTGTCCAGGTTTTATTCAGCCTTGAGAAGCAGAAGCAACCCCTACTCTGAGTGGAGCGGCTGGGACTCCTGAGTCATAGTGGGCCAGGGGAGGCTGAGCTCCCGGGCCGCAGTCAGGCTTCCTAGGAGCTCCAGGGTAGTGGTCCTCACCCACCAGCCTCGGTGTCCTGTGCTTGTAGTGGAACAGCCTCTCACGCCCTGCCTGCTGACTGCTTTGACTTGGCCATTCTGGCTTTGTGGCTACTGCTAGACCCTCACTCTCTGTGGGTCTCTGTTGGACGGGATTGAGGTGGTCCCATGAGACTGGCAGCTGGCAGAATTGGGGACAACCAGAAACTTTAAAGATAGAGTGTTTATCACGTCACATCACACACACACACACACACACACACACACACACACACACAACTTCCCACCAGACTCTGACACACACACACACACACACACACACACACACACACACACCTCCCACCAGACTCTGACACACACACACACACACACATACACACACACACACCTCCCACCAGACTCTGACACACACACACACACACCTCCCACCAGACTCTCTCTCTCTCTCTCTCTCTCTCTCTCTCTCTCACACACACACACACACACACACACACACACACTTCCCACCAGACTCTGACACACACACACACACACACACACACACACTTCCCACCAGACTCTGACACACACATACTCACACACACACGCACACGCACACGCACACGCACACGCACACACACACACACACACACGCACACACACACACCTCCCACCAGACTCTGAGAAACCCATGGTCTATGGCTCAGCTGCACTTGGCAGGAAGCAGAGAGACTGGGTCAGAGGCCCAGCTTCACAGGGAGGGAGTTGCCTGCTTCCGGCCAGCTTCAGATTAATGGCTTTTAATTTAGAATTTAATCAATGCAGCTTCCCTCCAGAGAGCTGGATGCTCTGGCCGGGGAGAGAGTCTGTGATCTGTGAGTAGGGTGGCAGGGGGCCCGGGATGGCCTCACCAGGTTGATGCTCCACCCTACCCTGAGCTTGTTCTGTTTTGCCTGCAGGCTGCTGGCACCCTGGTCATGGAGGACTGCAACGTGCATTCAGCCGCCAGCATTCTGGCCTCGGTGAAGGAACAGGAGGCCCGTTTCGAGCGGCTGACACGGGCACTAGAGCAAGAACGGCGCCACGTTGCCCTGCAGCTGGAGCGTGCCCAGCAGCCTGGCATGAGCGGTGGTGGCATGGTGGGCAATGGGCAGCCCCTGCCAATGGCCTGGCAGCAGCTGGTTCTGCAGGTAATAGTCTGGGGGTGGGTAAGGACAGCCAAGCAGGCCAACAGTTGAGGTCTTGGTGGATCCTAGCATGAAGTGCAGCCTGAGGAAGGAAAGGAAAGTAGATCCCAAGGGGGCCAGAAGCCCCATTTGTCTATGCCAGGCACAGTATGAAGAGAAGAACAGGACATGACTGACCCTTAGAATCTCACTCTCTCCATTGAGTGAGCCCTCAGGGTCCAGGTAGCTGGATTGGATCTGTTTGGGGGGAAGTTCTTTAAGAGTTTTGTCCAACCAAGCAGGATCCCACCATCTGCCTACTTCTCCGTGACCCAGAAGCATCAGTTTCTCCCTTGTCCGTTGCCCTTGGACTGCATGCAGGCCCCAGGCAGGAAGCTCTGTTCTGTAACCAGGCCCTGAGGACGCTCCAGTAGGGGTGTCTTGGCCCTTCCCTGCACCCTCACGACTCAGGGAGGTCCCAGGAGGAGGGAATCCAGAGGCTGGGGTCCGCTGTGATTATCAAGGTTTCCTTTATTCTGAAATTCAGTTACCAACAGGAAGAGGAGGCTACTGCTCTCCACCCAGAGCAGATGCTTGCTGCTCTTGTCCCCTGAGCTCCTCGGGATGACTGGGGATCCTCAGTTTCCCATGCTCAGCTCCTGTATTCTTAAACGCAGCAGCAGCCCTTTCGTGCTAGCATCTGCCATCTCATCCCTTTTCTGTCCTCCTAGATTTGCATCCCAGGGAGCTATGCCTAACTTATACTTACTTGGTAGAGACTGGAGGAACCCTGGCCTGTCTCAGCTAGAGAGGGCGGGAGGAGCTAGGCCCGTGAGACTAGCTGCCTGAGTGAGGCTCGGGTCAGGTTGGGACTGCCCCCAGCTGTCCTTGTCTGACGGCTCACAGATAAGGGTTCCTGTATCTGTTCACATCTACTACCTAAAATGCAGTCAGAGCCAAAGACCTCCACATTTCCAGAAGACCCCAAGCCCCGAAGGGAGTCGTGTTTTCCTCCTCTTCTTCACCTTTCTCCCCTTGAGCCAAGGCCTTACTGTGGAGCCTTGGCTGGCCTCACACTCACAAGAGCTCTGCCTGGCTCTGCCTCCTAACTGCTGGAACTAAAGGCATGCCGCATGGCATCTGGCTGAAGAGCCCTGTTTTCAACTCTGTGGTACTGAATGTCTTCTGAAAGGCAGGATGGTGGATTAGGACTGAGGGGAGTGGGCCTGGAAGAGTCGGCCACATCTGTGAGGTGCTTGCTACGTCAAAATCCAGACCCTCGGTCTTCCATGTGGGCCTGGAGGGTTGTGGCTCTAATAGCGTGCGTCTGGCACACAGGAGGCCCTAGCATACAAAACCCAACCCAACCACACAGTGAGTTCTGCCCTGCTAGCCTTCCCTCACCTTCTAAAGGAAGTAAAACAGCTCAGCTGGGCCCCACGGGGCCAGTGGTAGTCACTGCCCCCAGGCTGTTCCTCCTCCAAGGACAGAACAGGCTCTGTTCTCCATCTCACTGACAAGCAGTACGGGAAGACAGAGGGCGCCCTCAGGGCCAGTGCCCTGGCAGGAAGATGTTCCCATGTCCGGAGCTGATGATCTCAGGCGGTGTCTTCTCCTTACCCACTGTCCCATCCCACTCCAGGCTTTCTTGGTTCTAGCCAGACTGACAGGCTAATGGGGACGCGAGGAGGCTGAGGTCGGCGGCCATTGCCTCAGTGTTAAATCTTTGCACATTAATCTCAACAAGGGCTGTCCCGGAACCTACCTCTGAGGCACAGGGTCAGCATAGGTAGTCGAGAGCTTAGGGTGGTTGCAGGGCAGGTAGCTGCGGTCTGCAGCCTGGGAGCCGGGGTCAAAGGTTCACTGGACTGTTCCGCAGTCCTGGCTGCTTGCCCCTCATCTTCTGACAGGATGAAGATACTCACCTCGGATGACAGGAACACACCATGACCTGCTCAGTCAGGGTACTGGACTTGCCTTGAGCTTAGCCAAGTGGCTGGGGTGCTGACAGTTGGAGAATCCGGTCTGCATTCTCTCAGAACTATTGTTAACTGACCGGGGCGGCTCTGAACGGAGGAAGGCGGAGGTCGGAAGTCAGAGCATTTTGGTCTGAGTAGGGAAACTGAGGCCAGTGGGCACTTGGCATGCACGGGCATGCTTGAGCATACTAGCTGTGCAGCCTCTGCTGGTGCCATATTGTGGGGCCTCGGGGCAGGTTTGACTTCAGATTGGGGTGGGGAGAAGCAGGCAGGGAGCCAAGCCTGAGCCACTTCCCTGGAGTACCCACTGAGCTGCCCTGGGCTGGGCTCAGGTCTACTCTCTCAGATTCCGTTTTCAAACACATGATGCGGGAGTCACTGGCGCTCTGCAGTGTGGCTGTAGTTTCGGCCTCACCCCTCCCTCTGCTTGTTTTCCTCCAGCAGTCAAACTCACAGGTGTGGCTGCTGGAGGCTTCGGGTGGAGCAAGAAACATCTCGCTGGCTCCTATCCCCACAGCCCATTTCTCATTTCCCAATAGAGGACCGGGTTTGAAGCCAGTTCTGTTTCCAGGACTTCTGACAAGAGCCCATTCCAGAGACTTTCTAGCCCAGGACAACTCCAGACTATACTGACTTGTATCTTGATGGGGAACCCAAGACACAGCAGTAAAGTCCCCACTGAGCTCTGCAGTGACCTTTACCCATGTGGAGTGAGGGCCTTGCAGTTTGACCATACCAGAACTATGTCTTAAGAGCAAATTGACTCACAGGATGTCGCTCGGGTCAGTTCTACTCTGTGGGACCTCAGTTTATACAACTGGAGAGGTGGATAGATTGAGACCTGAGTAGGAACAATTACCCAAGTCTCTTGGTGAGTGTGGGTTGGGGTTGGGGTTGCCAACCCTAGGGCGGGATGCCAGGAGCCAGGACCTGGGGTTGGCAGCCCGTCAGGCCTAGCTCCAGAGTCCCGCCCCGGCCTGGGGGGCGGAGCCTTGCCCGCCCCGCCTAGGCACGCCCCTCCCGATTGGCTGCTGGTCTTGGCCGCTGCCAGGTCCGCCTGCACGGGAGGGAGTCAGTAGAGCCGGAGCGGCCGAAGCGCCCGCCGAGTGCGGTCCAGCTGCCGCCCCCGCCGGCTTGCAGCTTCCCAGCCTCGGTCCGATGCCGGCCGAACTCAGACAGGTTGGAAAGAACTCGGTCCCGCGGGGGTCGGGGGCGGTGTCCTGAGGCCCTGGCCTACCCGGGAAGACCCGCTTTGTTTCGGCGAGCAGCCAGCCCTCTGCAGCTATTGTCTGCTCCGGAGCCGGCTGCACTGACCCCCAGGGCAGGAGCGGTGGCGGTGGCGGGAGCGAGCCAGCTGCCCTGTGTGGAGGGGGCGTGTGCGAACACCATGCGCCTCGGAACCTTATGGGTTGGAGCCCCGCGTGGGGTCGCAAGCCGGGCGACCCTACACTCAATCGAGGGTGACCCGGGAAGGGTGCACCCCTCCGCCTGTGGGACAGGTGGCGGGGGAGGGGGGAAAGGAGGGGGTCAGGGCCTTGTTAGTGGCCCCTCCCCAAACAGAGCCAGGCCTGCCTGATGAAGGAAACTGGCCTAGGCCTCTTGCTCCCTGGGGGCTCTCTCAGCTCCCCTCCATTCCCCTTCCGCTCGCTTCCGACTACACTCTAGGGACCCGTGGAGCAGCTTCTGGAGATCTAATGGAAACCCTTTCTGCCGCGGCGTTGCACGTGAGGGGAGGGCAAGGGAGGAGCAGAGCCCGGTACTGCCCACGTGTGGTGGCGGGAGGGGTCTGCCCGGCATCCAGGCTGTAAGCGGTCCAGTACTGGTGAGGGGCAGGTGTCCCACATGTACTATGTTCAGAGGGGGTGGGGTGTGAGAAGCAGAGAAACCGAAGCTCTGTATGGAGCAGGGACTGCCGAAAAGACACCTGGCGGCAGGAGGAAGGCTGTCACACACCTAGCGGGGCCCATCTGCCCGGTCAGACATGGATTTGTAGTCAGTGTGACTGGGGTTCAGGACACTTGGTCCCCTCCCCAGCTTGTTCAGCCCACCAAATGACCCTTGGCCACTGTCTGGGGCCACACCCTGGAAGACCTACTGCTCCGGTGGGCTGTGGAAGGGTTGTGTGGACTGGGCATAAAGGAGGTGTGGTGTGACCCAGGGCCTGCCTGGCAGGAGATGTCAGCCTAACTGTGCTGTGCTCCGCTTAGGAGGGCCGCGCTGGAGTTCAGAACTCCATCCATCCGGTAGTGGCCACAGTGTGCCCTCTGGGGACCTGTCCCTGGAGGTATGGGCTCCAGGTTTGCGTCGGACTCCACTTTGTGGTTGATGTATGCCAGCAGTTGATGCATAGGGTGGGGCACGAAGGCCTGGGGTCTGTTCTGCACGATATAGATTGTAGAGGCTTGTCCACAAAGTACAGGAGCTGTTCTACCCTCTCCATGGTCCTGGCGTTGGACACATGTGGGATGGGCGTCTGGATCCTTCCCTCGCAGCATGAGGAGGCTGAGTACCCACAGGTTTGTGCTCAGCGCTGTGCTTGTGGGGCTCCTCCTGGGAGCAGGGTAGCTGGGCAGGTCCTTGCAAACCCCAGGCCGGCGCAGCAACCCGTCTCCTGTCTAGCCTAGTAGCTCCAAAGTGTGGAGGATGGAAATGGCTCTTTTAGAGAAGAAAGGACGAAGCTGGAGCCGGGGCTGGGGGTGTGACAGTACATGGTTGGCACACAGAGTTGCACAGGGCTGTGAGCACGTAGTCAAGGGTGCCCATGTGTGGCACAGAGTGGAACAGCTCAGAATCAGCTCTCAGGCTGGGCTGCAGTACGGGGAACAGATAGGCTGGTAGGTGGGTTGTGAAACATGGAGACACCCCCCAGCCCTCACTGTGGAATATCGATTGCTGGTTTAGCCCACCATTTTACAGACCCACCACAAAGAAATTCCACAAGCTGGGTTCCAGGATGGCCTTGTGCCTCTTACTACCAAAGGCCTCGGTTTTCCCATCTGTACAAGTGCTGAGAACCCAATAGTGGACAGGAGACCGGGTGTCAGTGGCTGCCTCCCTGTGTGTTGGAAGCACTAGTGCTTATAAAAGTCCAGACAGGCAGGTAAGAGAGAGGGCGTGTTTGAGAACAGGAGCAATAATGCACTGGGTACTGTCAGATCTCACAAGTCAGTCGATGCACTGGTGCCTGTGCTCCTGATGGGAAGCCCCGGTTGGACGGGTTAGAAACATCTGTCTTTGAGTCTGCATCCCTCTGTGTGTATGCTCAGGCATGTGTAGCTGGCCTGACTTTCCCTCCTGTCTGCCTGGGTGAGGTCATTGACTGCTTTTAGCTTCCTGAGGTCATCTGCTAGCAGCCGCTGGGAAGCTCAGGATCTCTCAGCCCATACATTAGTGGGTGACTACCGTAGGTGGCCATCTTTGCTGGAGACCCTGGTTCTCCGGACCACTGCCTGGCCGTGTGTCACATGTTCAGCACAGCCTATGGTTTACGGCGTCCTAGGTTCTTCTTTGCATTACCACCTGTGCAGGGGCAGCGCAGGGTCCTTCTCTGAAAAGTTTAATGTCTGTAATGCATGCAAGTCTACAAAGGGGCCTGTCCTCTGGCGGAATGTCCTAAGCAACTTGTCCCCTCTGCCTTGCTCCTCCTCCTCAGCTAGGAATGCCACTCCTGTGCCCCTCCCCACCCCCACCCCCACTCCAGAACCCTGCTGAGCTTCAGAGAGCCCAGCAGTGAGAGCTGTGGCTTGACACTCAGGCCCCAGATAGAGATGGAGCAGCAGTGCGGGCCTCAGCACACAGTCAGTGTCCTTGGAGAAGTGCCCGGGTCACCCAGTCTGGCATCTTTCCAGCTGTCCCCACATTGGGCCTCATCTATTTCTTTCCCAGGGAACAGGGTCTTCTCTCCCTGGAGAGACTGCCAAAGCCCTGTCCCAGAGCAGGGCGGCAAAGCTCACCGTTTCCTTGTTAGAGACAATTTCCTGACGTCCCTCTGCTAGGACCTGTGTGGTTCCGGCCAACCTCTTCTGCATCCAGGCCCAGTTCTCTCACTTATGTCACCTCTTAGGTCTCTAAAGGCCCCGAGAGAGGGAGCCCACGAGACGTCCTAGATGCTATGCTGGTGACACACTTGTATTCACGCACTCGCTCTACCGGCTAGGTGCTCCCTCAGTACAGGAGCTAGCCTAAGGCGGCATACTGCCCCTGTGGAAGGCCTGCCGGGGGGCTGTCGTGAGGACAGCTCGCTCCCTGCTTAGCACAGTGCCTAGGCCAGGGAAGGGCACTGTGGCTCTGTAGCTGGGGAGATGTACTATGAGCTACTAGGCCCCCCTGGGCCTTGGGTGGAGAGACAGCCTAGTGCCGACCTAGCCATGGTTACAAAGGAATGTGTCCCCTCTAACCCGCCCACCGTAGCTTGAGTTCCAACCCCTGTTCAGGCCAGATGCCAACCCTGAGATGTTGACAGGATAGGGCCCTGGGCCCAGAGCAGACTAGCTCTCAGACCCATGTGCCACTCCGCACAGCAGGGACCCGCCTGTCTTTTTGGAGTTGGCTTCCACACTGGCTAGTCTGACTAACACACACGTGGGCCTCGGTCATAACTATCATGCCTAGAACTCCCCCACTCCAGGATGCCTCTCTGCGGGGTGCTAGTGAGGAGGCTGTAAGCAAGCATCCATATATCTAGTGTCTGATTGATGCATGGTCTCTGTCCAAGAGCCTCTGGGCCAGGAGCAAGGGTATCTTAGCACTGTGGGTGCCCATTGACCCCAGGAGGTGGGTGTCTCAGACCTGTGCGAACTCCTGTCTTGGTACAGGATTGTGGAAACTGTGGAAACTGACTCTCGGACTTGGCCATGCCGTTCATGGGGTGGGGTGGGGAGGCAGGTCAATGTGAGGAGGCGAGTGATGCCAGTGGGACTCCCGCAGGACCGTCTTGGTTCCCCGTGTACCTAGAAAAGCCTGTGGCAGAGCCATGAAGCTCAGGGAGGCCACCTTGGACCCAGGGGAATTGAGGCCTCCCTGGCTTAGGGCACGGTCTCTGTCTCTGGACAGTGTGCCAGGTGCCTTTGGGTCCAGCCTGACTCGCCTTGCACGTCAGCCCCAGTTTGAGGAACCGATAGTCCCTGGTCAGCAGGCACACAAGGCGGAGTGAGTTGTATATGGATATTGACCTCTGACCCCTCTCCTCTCCCTCTAGGAGCAGAGCCCGGGTAGCCAGGCCTCGCTGGCCACGATGCCAGAGGCACCCGAGGTGCTGGAGGAGACAGTGACGGTGGAGGAAGACCCCGGCACGCCCACCTCTCATGTCTCCATCGTCACATCAGAAGACGGTACAACCCGGCGGACGGAGACTAAGGTATGGCCGGACCCAGGCTAGAGGAGAGTGGCTTGGGCACGCATAGCTGTCCCTCTGGGGGACAGCCGTGCGAGCTGGCCCCCAAGAACCACTTGTCTGAACGGGGAATTGAGGCCACGCTGGCACTGTCTAGGTCACTAGAGCCACCAAACCCATTTGCTACTTTCTTGTCCATCAGGTCACTAAGACGGTCAAGACTGTGACCACCAGGACAGTACGCCAGGTGCCTCTGGGCCCCGATGGACTCCCCTTGCTGGACGGCGGCCCTCCGCTCGGCTCTTTTGCTGATGGGCCCCTGGACCGGCATTACCTACTGCGCGGGGGTGGCCCAGCGGCCACTCTCTCCCGAGCCTACCTCAGCAGTGGAGGTGGCTTTCCCGATGGCCCCGAGCCCCGTGATATTCCAAGTTACGGCAGCTTGTCCCGAGGGCTTGGGGTACGGCCACCGCGTACTGGCCTCCTGGGCCCGGGACCTAGTGATGGCTGTTTCACGCTGCCTGGCCGCCGAGAAGCCTTCCCCATGGGCTCTGAATCTGGACCACCAAGTGGCCGCTCTCTGCCTGAGCACTTCCAAGCCGAGCCGTACGGCCTGGAGGATGACACACGGAGTCTGGCCGCAGATGATGAGGGCGGCCCCGACCTAGAGCCCGACTACAGCACAGCAACACGGAGAAGACCTGAGTATGGGCGGGGTCCTCGCGCCAGGTGAGCGCCTGGTGCTTGTGGCCGCCTCTTCTGGGAATCCTCCCTTCCACTCCCCAGTTATAGAGCCTTCCAAGTCTTCAGGCTGTATTTCGGTTTGAATTGCCTCCATTTCTTCTCAAGGATAGCAACAAGACGGGCCTGGGGTGATGGGCATGTGCCTGGTGACACAGGTTCTAACAATTCTAATGACTCTGTTCTAATAACCAGCCAGCAGGCCATGAGGCCCCGGGCATCAGATGGGTCTCAGTGTGACTCTGAAGTTTCTGTGCCTTGGTCTCCCCCATGCACACTACCTCAACCCCAGAGGCCCTGGTCCTGCCCCTTACGCTGTTCCCATTTATATCTGTGCCATGAAAACATGATTGCAGCCAGTCTAGAGTCTGTTATGTGACTCTGGGAAATTTATGTGACCTTCCTAGCCTTAGTCCCTTTCCTGGGACGTGGGTCTGAGAGTTTATAAGGTCACTGACAACTAAGACATGTCCTCGTCTAATTGGAGGGGCCATGCGTAGGGATGGTATTCTACCTCTGTGCAGCCCAGTCAGCTGGTGTTTCAGAAAGGCCGTGGGAGTCCTGCCCTGTCCCTGACAGATGCCACACTGACATTAAGTCATGATTAAGTAACACTGTTAAAGAGCGAACTTCCTGACATGGGCTGTAATCTTGACCTTGCCGCGCCACTGGCTGGGCTGGGCTGGACCTCTTGGTGTCCACAGGGTTTGGGCTGATGCAGGGTGCTGTCAGTCCCCTTTGGCAGGGAATACCTAGACCCCTGGACAAGGTGGGGGGCAGGGCTGGCAGCTGCTGTGAAGGTGTTGGCGGGACTGTTCATTCACACAGGGCCTTTGAAGACACGGCGGACGATGCTGGTGAGCTGGTAGAAGAGCGGCCCCCATTCCCGGCAGCAACAGCCCCTCTGGCCCAGCCTGAGAGGGGCAGCCTGGGCAGCTTGGACCGAGTAGTGCGGCGCTCACCGTCGGTGGATAGCACCCGCAAGGAGCCGCGCTGGCGGGACCCGGAGCTGCCGGAGGTGCTGGCCATGCTGCGGCACCCCGTGGACCCTGTGAAAGCCAACGCCGCAGCCTACCTGCAGCACCTCTGCTTTGAGAACGAGGGTGTCAAGCGGCGAGTGCGGCAGCTGCGCGGGCTTCCCCTGCTTGTGGCATTACTAGATCACCCTCGGGCTGAGGTGCGGCGCCGGGCCTGTGGGGCACTGCGCAACCTCTCCTATGGCCGCGATGCTGACAACAAGGCTGCCATCCGGGACTGCGGGGGCGTGCCAGCCCTGGTGCGCCTGCTGCGGGCTGCCCGTGACAATGAGGTCCGTGAGCTGGTCACTGGTGAGTGGGCCTTGGCCATGGCTGACATGAGCATGGCTCAGCCCGAAATTGGGGAAACAGAAGTATGACGGGCCCACGTGATGGGATGGGTCCCCAACTCTCTCAACCATGGGGTTGCTGGCACCAGACCCTCCCTCCCTGGTCCCTAACCTGTGCAAGTGCAGGAGTAGAGCTTGTGCCTCGGAGAGCTTGGGAGTCACAGCACCGTGTCCACGGTCCTGTGGTCTCAGGAACATTCGCCAGTCCACCCGCTCGTGTGTAGCAGGGAATGGATAGGATAAACTATCACTGGTTATGCCTCTACCGTAGCTTTTCCTTGTTAGCGGAAAGCTCCTACTAAGTGCTGCCTGTACAGCTTGCCGCATGGGGATCAGAACCTCTTACAGCTTTCAGTGTTCCTTATGTAAACTGAGTGTCACTCAGTGGAAGTGCTTGCCTAACATGTGCAACGGCCCTGGGTGCCATCTTTGGGACAACTTCCCACCCTCAGCCCCAACAGAACAAGAACAACTATGCTAGCTTCAGGTGCAGGCTGGAGGACCAGGGGGCGGGGCAGAGCAGAGCATACTCGTCCCCTGGGGAGGGGCCAGGCAGTAGGGTCACGGTCAGCAGTATTGACCAGAGGCACATTCCAGGCACACTCTGGAACCTGTCATCCTACGAGCCCCTCAAGATGGTCATCATTGACCACGGCTTGCAGACTCTGACCCATGAGGTCATCGTGCCCCACTCCGGCTGGGAGCGAGAGCCTAACGAAGACTCGAAGCCCCGGGATGCCGAGTGGACGACGGTCTTCAAGAACACATCAGGCTGCCTGAGGTGTGGCCGGGGGCGGGGCGAAGGCCGGAGCTGCAGGGTGGCATTCCCGCTTGTTCAAAGTTTAGGGTTTCCGGAACCACATCCTAAGTCTCCGCATTTCCAGTGGAGCTCTCTGCTCAGACCACAGATAGAATCCTGCAATCCCTGAGGGGCCTGCCTGGCCATCAGCTTTGTGACATTGTGACCCTACAAGGTCCTGGGCACTGCTATTGGGAGGAAGGGACAGAATTACCTACATATCATGGGTCTGGCCTCTTGGGGCCCATCTCTGTCCTGTCCCAGTTCAGCTGGGAGCAGGGGGACTTGCTTCCTCCCTGGCAGATACAAGGCTAAAGCCGCATTGCCTGGGACGGGCTCCCTGTTCACCTCCGCTGTGATCCAGCAGGGCCTACTGTGCAGATAAAAGCCCCTGTGAGACTAGTGGGCTGGGAACTTAGTGGAACAAAAAGGGGGGGCGTCACTGGTGATCCTGCTCCCTCCCACCCAGGAACGTGAGCTCAGATGGCGCAGAGGCCCGGCGGCGACTCCGGGAGTGCGAAGGGCTAGTGGACGCTCTCCTGCATGCCCTGCAGTCGGCCGTGGGCAGGAAGGACACAGACAATAAGGTGGGTGGGGCAGATGGGACCAGCGTGCCCTCCAAGTTCTCAGAGCCCAGGGGTCACAGGAACAGGCCAGGGGAGTGCCCCAGAATGGCACAGATGAGGACAGGTTGTAACTACCCAGAGCACGGCCCAGGGTCGCCCCCAGCAGTTCTCCCCACCTTCGGCTGACAGTGTCACTGGTATTAACTCGCCATGGCGTCACACGCGTCTGGGAAGCTCAGGAGCCCTTGTCCGGTGTCCCTACTCAGCCCGGCCGCCTCTCCCCACAGTCAGTAGAGAACTGCGTGTGCATCATGCGGAACCTGTCCTACCATGTGCACAAGGAAGTCCCAGGGGCTGACAGGTACCAGGAAGCCGAGCCTGGGATCCCGGGCAGTGCTACAGTCTCCCAGCGACGGAGGAAAGATGACGCCAGCTGCTTTGGTGGCAAGAAAACGAAAGGTGGGTGGGTGAGGCTGAGACTCGTCTCTTTTCCACCACGTCCAAGGCCTGGGGCTCTCCGTGTCCGTGGCAGTGGTCCCGGAGACCTGAGACATCTAGTCAGTCCCCATGGCGTGCAGCAAGTGGGGACGGTGCAGACCTAGCCTTGACCCTTTCCTGCGGGCCATGGGATGCCATTCCTTTGACTCTCCTGGGAAAGGGTCTGAGGGACCACAAGTGACACTACGTGGCTATTCACAGAGCAGCCTGCAAAGCACAGCCCTTTCCCGCACCTGGCCGGGTGCCCTCGCACCTGCAGGGTACAGGGTCGGGTGTCTGCACCGTCCAGCCGGAGCAGTGGGCCGGGTGCTCTGCACTCGCCTGTCCTGACCACAGGTCTTCCCTGTGCCTTACGGGACAGTCCTTCCACGGAGTTCCCGGAGTGCGGGTGGGGTATGAGTCATGGGAGGGCTGCTGCTCAGGCTCATCTCCTCTCTCCTGTGCTTCCTCCGCCGCCCAGAGGAGTGGTTCCATCAAGGTGAGTCCCTGTGTGTTCTGCTCCCCAGGTCTGGCAAGTGCAGTGGACAACAGAGTACTGCTGGTACCTAGGCTCAGGCAGTTATTTCCATGGCAACTATAGGGCAGCTGGGATGCCTTCCAGCCTGCAGGCCCTGCCCCACCCCCAGCCCCCTGGAAGGGCAGCCATCTCCATGACAACTGCACAGACTGAGGGGACAGAGGCTGGAATGTATCCCTGGGCTGGTGGGGAGGCCCAGGGGCTGCTGCTTACAAAGTCAGAACAGGCCACTGAGCCAGCACTGGGACAGAGCGAACGTGGGCAGGGCCTAGGAGTGGCCGGCACCCGGGACCATCTGCCCTGGGCTGAGATGGGTACATATGGGTAGGCAGGGCAGGAGCACCAGGCCGTCTGCAGCGGCCAGCTGCCTGCCAGCACTCCCTCAGCGGAGGACGGGCCTGAAAGTACAGGCTGGCGGCCATGGGCTGGCCCACGGCCAGTCCCAGACTAGGGGGCACTTCCCCGGGGATGGGACTTTTAGGCCAGCCTTGTCGCACTGTGGTCTGTCATGCTGCATCACTGTCCCTGCTGAGAGGGAGGCCGAGGTCCTCGGGACATGGCTAGGCTGTTCCTATACTCCACTGCCACCACTGTCCTGGGCCAGCCTGACTCCTCCTCTGAGGACAGTACATCTCTGCCAGGGTGCCTCAGTGTCCCCTTTGGGCTCTGAGCAGGAGAGGGCTGTACCTAACTCTTGGCACACGCTCGTCCGTCATGGACTCTCCCGCCCTCTCAGTTGTACCATCCTTCTGTTCCAGGGAAGAAGGATGCAGAGATGGACCGGAACTTTGACACACTGGACTTGCCCAAACTACCTGAGGCTGCAAAAGGTGAAAGGATAGAGGCAGAGCTGGGGGCCTGGCCCAGGGATGGCCAAGGGTCAAATCTTTGTGCCACTGAGTAGGCCAGGAAGGCCTGGGGTTGAGGGTCAGGTATGCAAACAGATGGTCCATCAGAGTGGGGTGTCCTAGAGGACGGCCCAGGCTTGGCAGCTCCTAAGGGTTTAGTCAGTGTGTACAGGTTGTTTCACGTGGGCGTGACCCACGGGCCAGGGTGTGGGCATGGACATCTGCAGTCCAGGGTGGGTCACCCCTACTGTCTGTTATGTCTGCTGGATTTCCAGTATCCACCAACATCGGGCAGTACACTGTGGACTAGCCTCAGTGAGACTGCCCTGGTGGGACCCAGCCCAGCCCAGGATATCAGAAGAACCCAGATGCCCCCAACTGGGGCAGGCTTGAAGGCACCTTAGCTCTTACCCATGAGGCCTTCTGCTGGGCACCATCCGTGCTGCCAGGCTGGGCCTCAGTCACTGGGGAGCCTAGAATAGTTGCCTGTTGGTAGAGGTGGACATCAGCTGTAGAATCTTGTTACTTACTGGTGAGGGTGGCCCCTCTGGTCAGATAGGGTAGGTAAGCCATGTTTTTAGGGTGCTGCCCTGGTTACACCCAGGGACCGTGGGTTCTGTTGCCGAAGTAGCCACTGTCCCTCTCCCGCTGCCTTCCTCCTGGACGTGTCCAGGCGACCCAGGGTTAAGGGACAGCCTCACCTTCCTGCTTTGCCCCCTGGCTCACCATCGGTTTGCCCATCTGAGTGGGGACATTAACCGATGTTAAATGTGACTTTAGTGTCTGCCTCAGCCAGCTCTCCCTAGCTCCGGATCAGTGGGTAAGAAGGCTGTGGGCGGGGAGAGGCGCCTCGCCGTGACTCTGGGCTGCCCCTGCCCTGTGTCTAGGCTTCGAGCTGCTGTACCAGCCAGAGGTGGTGCGTCTCTACCTCTCGCTCCTCACGGAGAGCCGGAACTTCAACACCCTGGAAGCTGCAGCTGGTGCCCTGCAAAACCTCAGTGCCGGCAACTGGACGGTGAGGAGTCAGGTTGGCAGGGAGGGCAGGACCTGGGCAGAGGGAGTCCCAGCCAGCCCAGTGGCTCTGCCTTGATCCCTTGGCTCCCCACCCCCCCCACCCCCCCCCACCCCGGCCAGTGGGCGAGTAGCACATGGCACATTCTCAGGGTCTGGGGTGCGGAGCACTGTGCTGCGGCCAGCTGGTTGGTGCTGCGCAGGGCAGCCCCCTCCGAGCAGTCTCCTCCTGCCACCCTCACAGTGGGCCACATACATCCGTGCCACGGTACGCAAGGAACGTGGGCTGCCGGTGCTGGTGGAGCTGCTCCAGTCGGAGACTGACAAGGTGGTGCGCGCCGTGGCCATCGCCCTGCGCAACCTCTCCCTAGACCAGCGGAACAAAGACCTCATCGGTGAGCCTGCTGCTGCCCTAGGCCAGGGCTTGTGAAGTGCGGCGGCTGCTGGGACCAGGTCCCTCCCAGGTGGTTGGGCCAGTCCTTTGCTTTGTGAAGGAGCTTCGGTCTTCCTTTCCCAGTCCTTGGGGCTCAGCCTGCTAGCAGAGGTTGTGTCTGAATGCCGGTCCTTCCTACAGGGGTAGGGCAGAGATGTGTCCTCACACCTGACCCTGCCTTGTAGGGAGCTATGCCATGGCAGAGCTGGTTCGGAATGTTCGCAACGCACAGGCTCCGGCTCACCCTAGTGCCCACCTGGAGGAGGATACGGTGGTCGCCGTGCTCAACACCATCCACGAGATCGTGTCCGACAGCCTGGACAATGCTCGCTCCCTCCTGCAGGCCCGTGGTGTGCCTGCACTGGTGGCACTTGTGGCCTCCAGGTGGGTGAGGGCAGGGCCTGCAGAGGGCTGGGCGGGTTTGGGACGGAGGGAGACTGGGATGCGGTAGGCCACTGACCCCAGCCCTGGCTGCTGCTGCTGCAGCCAGTCAGTGCGGGAGGCCAAGACAGCATCGCACGTGCTGCAGACTGTGTGGAGCTACAAGGAGCTGCGCGGGGCCCTGCAGAGGGACGGCTGGACCAAGGCCCGCTTCCAGGTGCAGCCGCCCCGCCCTCTCTCTCACTTTGCCACTTTGATCCCAAGCAGGAGTTTCTTGGGCCTTACCTCTTCCTTGTGTTTTTTGACTCCTTAGTCTGCTAGCACTGCCAAAGGACCTAAAGGGACACCAAGTTCTGGGGGCTTTGATGACGGCACACTGCCACTGGTCGACAGGAGCCTCGGTGAGCACAAGCAGGGGACGGGGGCATGAGACTTACCCTGAGGCTTACGAGTAGCTCCCACCTGCTAGTGCACAAGGTAGGTGGGTTGGGGAGACAGGAGGACTCCTGACAGGACACTGAGCACTGCCCTGTGGCGAGCTTGTCTGCCCTGCCCTGCCCTCCCCGTGCCTGCACACTGCTCATGGATACCTGCGCATGCCTTGCAGATGGGGAGAAGTCAATCACCCGGGATGCGGTCCCCATGGATACCCTTGGTCCAGGTGAGTGCAGTTGTACAGGCGGGAGCTCAGGGAGGGGGGCTGGGGAGGACCACCCGGTTCATGGTGTAATCCTGGGCGATGCCGAAAAGACCTTGCTATGATAAAATGTCAGTTGGAGAGAAGATGGGTGGTTGGTTTGGAGGCCTCAGGACTGGTTGGAGCCGGCACTTGGACCAGAAGTCCCCTGTCCCAGGGCTTCCTGTATGTGGGCTGAAGGAAGATCACCTATCCCATGGTGACTTCCCCAGAACCCCACTTATTCCATGCTCTGTCCCACCCCACAGATGGTTACGCCACAGTTGACCGGAGGGACAGGAGGACACTGGGCAGTGACTCTATAGGGGACACCTCTGAGAAGGAGCTATTGAGGGTGAGTGAGAGCAAGTACCCAGGGAGGCTTGACGTCTAGGGCTTGCCAAGAGAACAGCCAGACGATGCTGAGCCTGCTGAGGGGTCAGGGTACGCACCCACCGCAAAGAAGCGGACGGGGCATCTGTGCCTGGCCACAGGCTGCACAGGCCCAGAGTCCGAGCAAACGGATCTGTACCTTCTCTTACATGTGTCGGGCAAGGTGTCCACTGTGGGCCCCTGGGAAAGGCAGCATCTAGCACCTGTGTGCCAGCACCCTGGCTTCACGGGCCAGCCAGAGCATCCCCATGTATGAGCCAAAGCCAGTCCCAGAGCATGGCCTCCTTGTTTGGCCTCGGCAGGCCCTCCGTGCCGCCCCTTCCTTGTACACATCAGCCAGCCTGAGCCAGCCTAGCCTACCCTTAGTTGCAGTTAACCTGCTTTTTTTTTTTTTCTGCTTCTAACTCCTGTCTGCCCACCCACCATGCACTGCAGCCCGACCCTGGCAGGAAGGCCCCTCCGCCTGGGCCCAGCAGGCCCTCAGTCAGGCTGGTGGACGCCGTGGGGGACGCTAAGCCTCAGCCTGTTGACTCCTGGGTCTAGCTTGCATGCCTGGTACGTTCCTTCCTCTGGTTTGCCCATCCTTGTAGTAGGGCTCCTTGTTCATCTCTGCTTGCTGCATGACTGAGCACCCTGTGTGATCTCCGGCAGGACTTGACAACAGCCCTGTTCCAGTCCCTGGAGATCAGGGCCCTGGGGAAACAGGCCCATTTCCTCAAATACCCCCAGCACAGGGCCCTGTGAGGACCAGCAAGACAGGACAGGTTCTGGTGTCAAGGGTCCTGGTTTGGACTGGCCCATCCTTCAGCCCACAGCTACAGCTTCTGTATGCCCTGTGTGGAGATCCCAAGTCCTCTTGCTAGGTTTGGCTGGTTCTTACCTGTCTGGGCTCCCAACTAAAGCGTCTGTCTTTGTCTCCCTTGCAGGGCCCTGGCCCAGCTGTTTGTTCTTAGGGATCGCATCGAGGTAGCTGGAAGAGGGCCAGAGGGCCGTCTTGAGCAGACCCAGTCTTGGAGCCAGGAGCCCCACCCTGCGTGGCGGTTGGCCAAGCCTCTTGTCCTACCTTACCTACCTACCCTCTTCTCTATTCTCCTGATCTAACTCTCCAGGTCCGAGTTAGCTGTTTACTGACATGGTGCTGTGTGGTAGGAAAGGAGGTTGGGGGAGGTCCCCATGCACAGCCACAGAGGAGCAGATACAAGCCCGGAGTGGAGGACCTGGGGCAGGCAGTTGGACAGCTGGGGGCCTTGGAGAAGAACTTGGGCTCCCAAGGGTGGCTGGAGTACCTCCCTGCATGCAGGCTGGCCACAGTGAGGGCTGCTCCAAGAGTCCAGACAGGGAAGCTTAGAAGGCAGCCAGATCGGGGGTGGGGGCGAGCCGCGCTTGTCCCCGGCACCCGTCCTTGGATTCCTGGAGCACCCTCCCTCTGCGGCATCCTCCTCTGCCTGTGGCTGGGGCCACCCGGCTGTTGCATCTGCCTAGAACCTCAAGTAACCTCGGGGCCTGACTGCCGGCAGCAGTGGGGAACTGCTGTTCAGTGCCTGCTGTTTGTGACTTAAAAATGAAGAAAACTGACAAAATGCATTAAAAATGAAACCAAAATAAGACTGTATCAACAAACATTGACATTTTTGTAAGAAATTTTAAAGATTAAAAAAGCAGCAAAGAACTGCCTATCTTCTGCCTCAGCTCACCAGGAGAGGGCGTACCTGGTTAGCAGAGCCGCCACTGCCCCCTGGTGAGGACAGTTCTCTCAAGTCCCCATGCAGTGAGGGTGGGGTGGGGTAGGGTGTGGGTGTGGGCTCCATCCCCGACTGACCGCAGGCACTTCCTTCTGCTGGCTGTCCTGGTCTTGTTAGCACTCTCACCCAGGAGGGTGTGCTGGCTGGCTGATAGACGGGCATATGTGGGATCAGACAAGATGGGGCTGATCGCTGTGTCTAGGAAATGGGCCCCTACTGAGGCCTCGAGAGGCCTCTTGAAGGAGCTGGGGCGAGGGCGACTCTTAAGCTTGGGTTGGCACTTCCTCAGTATCTGCGTGCCTGGCAGACACGCCTCAGCGGTGTGAACCCACTTCTCTTCTGTACGTTAGGAAGTAGGACTGGAGAGACTCTCTCCCAGAGTGTGACCTGTGGGTAGACAGCACTGGGGACATCATGGCCCCACAGCTACTTGGCCCGTTCCTGCTTAGAGATGGGCGCAAAGGCTGGCCGGGCATCGAGTGAGAGCAGCGTGGTAGCTGAGAGGAACAACTCGGAGAATTTCTTGCATCCAAATATGTAGATCTTTAATTTCTTTTGTAATATAAAAGAGGTTATAACTTTTTTTTTCAAAGTATTTCTATGTAGCCCTGACTGCCCTGGATATGTAGACCAGACTGGCATTGAACTCAGAGCCATCTGCCTCTGTCTCCTGGATACTAGGATTAAAGGCGTGCACCATCACACCTGAAAAGTTTGTGACTCATTCTTAAGATAAAGTGTGGTATGAGTTGCTGGTGACAGTACTGTCTCTGAGTCGTGGTTGCTATTTGGTGACATCTGAATCGTATCTAGATATGTTCAATTTCCTGACTTATTGCTGGCCTAATGGGTGATGGCAGTGCCTAGGATCCCACACTGGAACCCTGTGAAAATCTGCTCTTCCAGTTAGTGAGACCATCAGGATGACACCTGCTTTGATTTTTCAAAAGTCTCCCTTTTTGTTCTTGGGTGCAGAGGATTAGCCTTGAGGGTTCTTGCATGCTGGGCAGGCACTGTGACCTCCTGCCCCTTGGGCCTCAGCGCAGCCTGTATCCACGGGTGCTTTCCAGGGTTACTGAAGTGGTTTGCACAGTGAGCTCACTACCTTTAGAATGTGCTAGTTAGAGTATGACAGTCTGGACCCACAGTCCCTGAGGACAGGCCCCAGAAGCATAGAGGGGTCAGAATGAGTGTGTGTCATCGGGCGGAAGGAAGCTGGAAGGAAGCTGAGGGAAGGCTGTGGTCAGGACTTCACGGGGCTGCTTGGACCCTGGTAGACTGCCTTCTCCAAGCCGTCCACCACTTTCATGTACTCCAGGTATGAGCTGTAGTGTGTGCACTCGAAGCTGCTGCTCCCCCTCACATATGCCAGGAAGTCAGGGGTTCCCGGGACAATGACATTGTCAGCTAGGAGCACCGTCCCCTTGCGCAGCAGGCCGCATTCCTGCAGAGGACAGACAGGGAGGGTCAGGAATGCTTGGCAAACCCAGTGCAGTCACAGACAGCTGCTCTTTCATGGGGTCCCTTCCAGCTCCTGCCCTGTATCCACCCCCAGCCCCAGAGGATCGTGTGGGCAACACAGTGACGGTTTGGAGACTGGCTGAGGGGAAGGGATGGTGGCATCAGGCCAGTTTCCCTCCAACACTCTATGCCAGGAACATGGCGTTGTCACCAGCAGCCCTGCTTTTGAGGCTCTGCTCTGAACTCTCTCCGGGCCAGGGAAGACACTAGGTGCTGGGCTCTCAACAGGAGGGGGTCGTTCCTGGGCCCTTGGAGCAGTGGCTCCAGAACCTGTGGTTGAGAGAATCCCGTGTTGGACACTTGTCTATCCTCTCTGGGAAGTATGTCTGCTGACAGCATACAGATAACTGAAGTGCCTGCCAAGAAGGGGAAGGCAGAGGGCTGGGAGAGCCAGGAGACTGGACACCTGGGTATCTTCATTTGAAGGCTGCCCAGGAGGCTTAGGGGTTGTTTTTAACATAATCATGAAACACAGTAGCTCTGTCTGATGGGGCCAAGTCTATAATCTCAGCGGTTGCGAGGCTGAGGCAGGATCAGGTTCCAGGCTACCTGGACTGTGCAAACATTTGTCTTCAAACACACTGGAAGCAACCCAAATGGAAAGTAAAATCCAGTAAGCAGCCCTGGCCAAAGCGTCCCTAAGCAGGAAGAGCACTGCTAGCAGGCACACTCACACAAACAAAAACAGCCCATCACGCTGCTGTCCTCACACCAGTGCTGTGCTCTTACAGGTGGCCCTGGTGGGTGGGGGTGGGGTGGGCTGTGGGGGCGCTGAGAAACCCTGAGGCTGGTCAGTGAATTCAGGGGATCGTCCCATGTGCCACAACATGAGCGAGTTGCACTATGAATGTGACATTCTGACTTAGAAAGGTAAATGTCTGCACTGGATGGAAAGACCTCAGTGAGCGCCTGCGCAGTCCAGAGGGGCCCAGCAGTCAGGGCGGGGAAGGGGCAGGTGAGCAGGGGTGCCCAGGCTCAGCCATGGTGACTGCCAGGCGGACACTGAGACGTAAGACTTCCTGATTTCCTGACAGGAAGGCATTGTGCTTTTGAGGGTGCTGGTGACCCATGCCTCGTCTGGGGACAGTCTCTGTCCTACCAATATTCAGGTACCAAGGGCCTCCTGAAAGACCTCTCAGGCCACCCAGGTAAGACTGCATCTGTGTCTGAGTACTGGGGCTTCTACGCTAAGGAGACAGAGTACAGGAAGCTATAGGTAAGATGTTTGCTTTGTGAGACAGTGTCTTATTGTATAACCTAGGCTGGCCTTCAAGTACTGAGATTGTCCATGCGCAACAATCAGCTTGGGTACAAGTAGTTTTAGTTTGTGATCACTATTCTTAAAGGTTCTTCCTTTGGGTTCATTTCCATACAATCAAAAGGGAAAACCAAGGGCATCCATTTCCAACGCAGCCTCTCCCGGAGAGCCGACGGCCAGCTCTGAATCTGCACTGAGCAGTGCTGAGAACTGCTAGTCCCCAGTTACTGAGCAGCAATCCGAGCTGCTTCTCTAAAAGCAGGCCTCTTCAGTTATCACACACAGCAAGTGCAGAAGCCGTGCCCTGGCCTGTGCTTGACTCTCCTGTACAGGGAAAGCCTGGCTGCTCGGCTGCCTGTTCTCTGTTCTCAGTCGGTAACCTCATGTTCAGAGTCTGCGTCAGCTTCCCGTGGTTGCCCAGGCTGCTGGTCTCCTTTCTGCCTATCCTCAGTAAAACACAGATTCTCTGGTGTGACTTCCTGGCCCTGGGGTGTCCCTGCCTTTGACCTTAGTGCTCACCACTTCCAAAACAGGGACCCCTGAGATACCCTCCCGACCCACCTCCCCACCACATGCCCAGAGCTCATGCCTGAGTTTTTCTTTGTGCTCTTACATGCACCAGAGCTATCTGAATCCTGCCCAAGCCACAATGGCCCTGTCATGCCCCTGGGCTTACTGCCCGATCTTCCCACACTCTGGGCCCCACTGGATATGACAGGGCGTACAGCTCGAGACAACTGGCTGGTAAACGCCACATGGACAGTCTCATGTCTGTAAAAGGTTGTGAGGAGACTCAGTGAAGGCCAAGGAATCACTTCCTGTCTCTGCAGGCTACCAGGGCCGGACAAGGTAAGGTCCCCTTATCCTCTAGTCACTTGGGAGTCAGAGCTGGGAGTCGCTAGGTGAGGTGGCTGAGCAGAGCTGAGGGCTCAGCAGGCCTAGGGAGAGGAGACAAGCCTGCCATCCCTGTGGCCAGCCACGGTTGACCCCCAGTCAGACCCATGTGGCAGCCAGTTCTGTTCCCTTGGGTACTCAGTTCTGGGTTCTCCAGGCCCAAGTGTTCTGGTCTCTGGTCCCCGTCCCGCTCCCTAGTGATACCCTGCCTGCAGTGTAGGGAGTCCCTAGCTTGGCATTCCTACCAGAACCTCCTCCCTTTCACGTCCACCTACCACAGGGCCTCTGTAGCCTACAGAACTCATAGACTGTCCCTGGGCCCACCTTAGGCCAACCTCAGCAGGGCTCTTCAAGAGGCCAAGGCTGTGACTCCAGCAGTAACAGCACAGAGGCCATCTTGCTGAGCAGTGGTAGTTCAGCTCACCTCCAGGAGAATTGTGTCTGGAAGGTAGCGGTCTTTCCAGTGGTCGAGGAAGACCATGTCTAATGTATCCACATCGTACTTCTTCTTCAGCTGGGGGATAAGGTCCTGGGACGCCCCATTGAGGATGGTGACCTAGAATAGTGCTCTGTCAGTACCATGCCCACAGAGATACGCAGGAGCTTGACTGCCCCCACCTGTGTCTAAATCTCTTCGGGATCTCTTTGGGGTTTTGGAGAGGAATCTGCACTGAGCCTCCCTGGCAGCCCTGGCTGTTGCTCTACAGGATAGGTTGGTAAGACCATATTCCTAACTTGTTGGGGATCCTTCCTTGACTCCAGTGTCACAGATATGGCAGGTGCGTGGTGGCTGACCAAAGACCTCATCCTCCCCACTGCCTGGCCATCTCCTCCCACCCCCACCCCTACCCCCCACCCCCCCGCCGCACCCCCAGCTACCACACTGGACCATACTTTGTCCTGTAGGCCTGCAAAGTTCAACATCTGCTGGGTGATGGCAGCGTAGTCGGGGTTTATCTCCATGGTGAGAAGCCTGGCTCCAGGCGGCAGCAGGCGGGCCATTCGCACAGCTGAGTAGCCACAGTAGGCCCCCAGCTCCAGCACCAGTGAGGGGCTGTGCTCCCGAATCACTGCATCCATGATCTGGCCTGAGGGTGGTGAGGAGGGCGTAAGTTCAGGCAGAGGGAGGGAACCCATTCCCAACTCTGGCCTCATCCTCTGCAGAGCAGCAGCCTCACACTCCTCAAGCTCCTGACCTGCTGAGAAAGGCCCTTTGCCTCCTGATAGCCCAGAGGCCCCCACTGTACACATCCTTGGAGAGTCCACTGGACTTTCACACACAGGGACCCCTCTCACCCACCTACCTGGCCATTTCAAGTGTAAATGATTCTCAGTCTCCACTGGCTATACAGGAGCATGACCCACGACTCCCTCCCGCTAACAGGCTCTCCTCCAAGCACTGCCATATGCACCTGGGGCACCCACTTTAGGCTGCCTGCACGCTCGGCCACGTACCTTTTGCATCACCCACATTCATGGCCCACTCCTTCTGTGTACAGTAGGTGTCGATGGCCTCCAGGACGCTCTGGGGGTCTCCAGGCTTTGCGTGCTGCTGCACATGGCGCAGGATGCGCTGCTCCTTTGTGTCACCCATGATCAGGTTGCGGACTGGCAGCAGAACGAACTCGAACCAGCAAATAGCCACCAAACCCCAGCCAAAGTGTCGCAGGAGCAGGAGGAGGGCGAGCAACAGGAGGCCCAGTGAGACGGCAGCCAACAGCATCTGCAGGGCGGAGGCAGCGGGGACAGGCTTTATGTCCTGTGCCCTGTCTGCCTACCCACCTGTTCTTGGCTCCATTAATTGGTCCCTTGTGCTGAAGGAGGTCCAAGGTTCAGCGACTACACCCACGTGAGTCAGTGCCTCACTGGGCGAGAGCCAGGGGGGACTTGCACCCTGCTCGCTGGCCTGTGGCTGCCTCCTGGAGTGCTGTGTAGAAGACTGAGGTATGGTCCCAAACCCCGAGTGCTTCCTACATGAAGGCGGTATCATTTTGCACTGAACCAGCATTCCAACCGTTCTAACAGAAAGAGGAACTGTGGGTGCAGGATGGGCCACGGGACCTGTTTGTTCCTACGTGTGGCAGATTGTGAAGGTTTCGTGGGATGGGGGTTCTCTAGTACCAAACGGAAAGACAGCCTTCGCCGAGCAGAGACTGTTAATGGGGCTGCGGACCTGAATGATCTCGTTGGAGTGACCCTCACTTTCCAGCTGGCTTCACAGCCCCCATAGATTACCAAGAGATAGCCCTAGAATTCACCAGCCTAGTCCAGAGGTCTGTGTCCTTTTCCCCTATGAAATTATCACTCACAGCGTTTAGGAACGCTGTGACCCTGCTTCCTTTACTTTCTTTTGGTTGTAGATGGAAACTTTATGTGTGCGAGGTAAGCACTCTACCACTAACCTCTACTGATCGACCGGGTTTCTTCAGCCAAACTACACAGCCTAGGCTGATCTTGGCCTCCTGACCTCCCGAGAGGTGGGATTATAGGTATATACCACCGTGGCCAGTGCTTTGGTCATTTCTCTAGGGCACATCTCCTTTGTAAATCTCTAGAGCCGTGCAAATTTAATAAATCATGTGAGCTCTCCTCTTGCCATGAAGCCTTGCACTGACTGATTTACTAGACTTGGCTGCAGACTCAGACTCAGAGAGGAACTTAATGAGACACTGGGATCTCTCCCCACTGAAGTAGGAAACAGTTTCAGCTAGCAGATCTACAACCACAGGCTGGAGCTTAGTGTAGTGTTTACTAGCACACGCAAGGCCCTGAGTTCTGTCCCCAGAACAGGGTAAGTGTGAGTGACTCTGCTCACACACACATTCCTGGTAAGAAAGAGCTGGGGAGCAGAGCCCAGGATTTCACTGATGCAGCTCACCAGCGTCCCACAGCTGACACTGGCTTCACTAAGTTCACTGCAAATGCTTGTGAGCACGTAAAGACACAAGAAAGAGGAACTAAGGAAGCTTCCACCAAAGCCTGGCCATTTACAGTTCCTTCCAGGGTAGGGTGCTGGCAATCACGTGCAACCCGATCTAGGCTGGAAAGGCTTGTGAAAGAGTCTTAAGAGGAGGCAAGTCGAAGCCCTAGGTACGAGGGCTGCTCCAGGACAGTCCCAGGAGAGAAGAGACCTCAGAGCTGAGGCTCGCGGCCCACCCGCGCGTGCTTGTGTAGCCTATTTCCACAAGGCAGAGTGCACTCTGCATGCACGCTGGGCCTGAGCCTCCGTGTACCCACGGGCTCCGTCAGTCAAGTGATCTCACATCCAGCGCTTGCCCTCATGATCGCTCCAGGAAGGGCCTGGACTCCACCGCCTACTGAGCTGAGCAGACACGGAAATTGTATGGAATTCTGAGGAACCCAATTTGGCCTTTGGTCAATTTTTGACAGAAACTGACCTAGAAATGACCAAGGTCCAGCTATTCCAGCACCTTCCCAGTCTCAGCGAGTGTGGGCACCACTCCCCGTCAGGGACCCTGGCGGCGTAGATACTTTGGGAGAAGCGGGAGGGGTTGCTTTGCTCAGGCCGTTGCTTCCCGCTATCATACACCCATGGTGAGTTACAGAGCGCACATGCAAACTCACGGGAACCGATCTCGGGGGAACGGTGGCCCTTCTGGCCACTGTGCAGCTTACCAGAGAAGGCCAAGGGTGGGCGCAGCAAAGTGGGAACAGGCGCCAGAGTCAGCCGGAAAGGCCGAGGCCTGGGATTACCTGAGGCCGGCCTCATTTTCCTCCTTCCTACAGCTCAGTTCTCCTAAACTGTGCTTGGGTGTCTTAGTTCATGCTATCCATTAGTATACGGTAAGTAGCATTGGGGTGGGAGTCGGTTATTTATATCGTCCGTCCGTCCGTCCGTCCGTCCGTCCGTCCATCCATCCATCCATCCATCCAAGATCCAGTTAAAGAGGTAGTTCAGAAGTTTACACATTAACAGTACAATCAACAGTTTGAGGTCAGCCTAAGTTACAAACTATGTATGTATGTATGTATGTATGTATGTATGTTTATATGTACACACACACACACACACACACATATTTAAACCAGGCAGTGGTGGCACACACTTTTAATCTTCATGAGGCAGAAGCAGGTGTATCTCTGAGTTCAAGGTCAGCCTGGTCTACAGAGTGAGTTCTGGGAGAGCCAGGGCCACACAGAGAAACCCTGTCTTGAAAAACCTATATTAGCCGGGCAGTGGTGGCACACATCCTTAATCCCAGCACTTGGGAGGCAGAGGCAGGCAGTTATCTGAGTTCAAGGCCAGCCTGGTCTACACAGAGAAACCCTGTCTTGAAAAACCAAAAAAAAAAAAAAAAAAAAAAAAAGAAAAAAGAAAAAAAAAAAGAAAAGAAAAATATATTTATCTACATAACTATCAGTTCTGTTCCTCTAGCAAACCCTAATACCACCCCCACTGCCCCCAAAGACTTATTTCCTTCCTTGTGGGGACCCCAGAGTGCTCAGTTGGAAACTGCCCTCCTCTGCTTTGTGCACTGTGAGGAGTCATTACTCCCCAGGGTTTTTGCAGAACAGAAGCATTTGCGAGTGAGAACGCCATCTGTGGTAGTGCACACCACTACCGAGGCTGCTGGGCCACACTGCAGCCTGCTTCTCCAAACCCAGAGAAGATTCTGCAAGGGAGGAAATGGAAACAGAGCTGAGGTAGCCCGGGCTCAGGTGATAAAGTTGGTAAAAATATGAAAAAAAAATTATGCCCCTGACACACTAGGTGAAAACTGGGGGAAACAGTTTTATGCTCCCACAAGAGGCTATGCAAAGACTTACCACGACCCAGTGCTGTGTAGCCAGGACTGGGAGCAGGTCTTCAGACATCTGAAGAGCTTCAGATGCTCTTGTTGGAGCTAAGGCAGCCAGGACACTCCACCCTGGGGTGTGTGCTGCTGTGGTGGGAGGCACCGATCCAGTGGATCCAGTGCCACAGCACGGATGGGCCTGCAGACAAAGCCATCCAGACACAGGGCGGCAAACACCACAGCACTGCAAGCTGAGGAGGGGAGTGAGGGGACGGGAACTACTCTATGGGTACAAAGGGACAGCATGGACCAATGAGGAAGTTCTGGTAAAAAATCACACATGGTAAAAATACCACCAACGCCCTTCATACCTGACAAATGGCCAAATCAAATGATGTTTTCATCCTAAAGTTATTTACAAAAGTGCCAGAGGAGCCGGGCAGTGGTGGTGCACGCCTTTAATCGCTGCACTTGGGAGGCAGAGGCAGGTGGATTTCTGAGTTCGAGGCCAGCCTGGTCTACAGAGTGAGTTCCAGGACAGCCAGGACTACACAGAGAAACCCTGTCTCGAAAAAAACCAAAAAAAACCAAAACCAAAAACAAAACAAAACAAAAAAGTGCCAGAGGACTGGAAGGGGCATTAGTCATCTGCTGGTGATACAGCAGACAGGCTGCTCATGCTGCCCTCGAGCAGGGTGGCGCTCAGTCAGTGTGTGCTTGGCACATGTCCCCAGCATGTCCAAGTTCCTGGATGTGAGAAGGCTGACCTAGATGCTAAGCTCCTAGGCCACACAGCCTGCATGCATGCATGCACATGCACACACAGGTTTAGGTTAAAGTCCTCACTGTTAGAACCTCGGGTCAGATCACGGGGCAGGAAGCTGAACCAGAATGAGCTTCATTAAGAGAAAGCCTCGAGGCGGGTTCGAGTAGAGGGGGCCACGGTGAGAACAACGGGAGAGACGGCTCTAAGTGGAAAAAGAGAAAGAGCCACCATCTACAGGGTGTGCGTGGGGGAGACACCCTTCACAAAGCTCACAGCTTTTTGGGGTGTGTATGTGTGTGGAGGGCAGTCAGTTTTCCTTGGCCTCTGTGACCCCTGGCTCCAGGCAACCAGGTAGGTACTAGATGGAACCATGAGCTTATCCGGTAGCTGTGAGCAAGGCTTCTGAACTACTCTGGCTGAGAGAGAGAAGGTGGGGAGGGAGAAAGAAGGGAGGGGAGGAGAGGAAGGGTGAAGACTGAGCTTGGTGGTGCACACCCAGAGTTTCAACAAGAGTGAGTGAGGCCAGCCTGGGCTACATAGTGCATTCCAGGCCATCCAGCGCTACGAAATTTTTTGTTTGGATTTAAAAAAAAAAAAAAAAAACAGGTGGTACCTCTCGGTACCGCCCCCATGCCCTACGTCACGAGGCGCTGGGGTGCCACATCTGCGAGCACCCCTGAAGCGTCTCTGAAAGAAGCTTCGTGCCAGGTTGCTGCTGCCACATCTGGACATGGGCTTTCCCGAGGGTCTGCCGTGCTCCACACGCTGCCCTCTGCTCTCAAGCCCAGCTCTGGCTCTGAGATCAAGACGGTCTTGCAGCTGGCAGCAGGAAGCTAAGAGACTCACGGGCAACTCTGCGGGCAAGAATCAGGCCTGGTCTTAGGGCACGTCCTGAGGGCCTGGCACACCCGTCACTGCTGAGCAGCTCTTTCCTCTGTGCGCTGGGGTGAAAGTCTCACAGACCCTAAAGCAGGACAAGAGGCTACAGAGCACCTGGCACCTGCTGGCCACAAACAAGCCCAAGAAGCACAGAGCACCTGCCCAGGATCTAGGGAGTTGGGCCTGATGAGCCAGCCCCCAGCCTCCAGCACCGTGGTCAGGCTCTGCATTCCCAGATCGGTGCTAAAGACAGAGCCTCAGGAACATGCGAGGCAAGCACTCCACCACGTATACCCATGCGCTTCGCCATGACGACGTGCTGCCTGTGCCTAACCCTGACAGCGGGCAGCCTGAGGCGGGAGGCTTACCACTGTGAAGCTAACTTGGGCTATGCAGTGAGTCCCAAGCTGGTTTTGGCTACAGAGTGAGAACCTGTGTGGAAAAAAGAAAGGGGGTGAGGTGGGGTGACAGAGAAGGGCAGGGCGTTTGTTTGCTTGGCTGTCTTAGCACCTGCTGCACAAGCATTCCAATCTGAGTTTATATCCCTAACAATAAAAACCTGGCACTCGGCTGGCAGGAGCCAGGGGGTTGGGGACAGGGATTACACTGGCCCATCCCAAGAGTTAGGTCAGCCTTACTGGATCAGTGAGCCCCAGACTGAGTAAGAGAACCTGTCTCAAAAAAAAAGTGGGGTGGCCTGTGGGGAGGACGCTAGGCTGGAGCCTGGAGCCCTGCACATGCTGCAGGCACTGACACTGGACAGTGAGCCACGTCGCAGCCTTGGTCTCACCCTTCCACCGCGGGGCCACCCAGCTTCATCACACAGGTCCAGGCTCCATTCCTGCCCACGCCAGACACAGGGCCTCACACTCCAGCATGCTGGGACCCCTTACCCTCACAGGCGTCTAAGAGTTCAGGGGTCCGTGCAGGCAAGCACCTGAAGCTGAGTAACAAGAAAGCGCACTGGAGGGCGGGGATGAAGCCTGCGTGTCCCTGTACACAGAGCCCGTCGGAGACCCTGCCCTCCATCCCAGCACCAAGCAAGCACGTGGGTGTCACCTGCACGTGGGCGTGGCTGTGTCTGCATGCGAGGCAGGCACTGACCACTGGCTTCCCTGTTGCTCTCTACCTCCTTTTCTTCCTCAAGCAGGGTCTCTTGCTGGATGTGAAGCTTACAGACAGCTGGCCAGCGAGCTCTGGAGATCAGCCTGTCCCTGCCTCCCATCCCTGGAGATGCAGGTGGGCACAATGTTGTCCCTGTTTTGCTGTTGTTGTTTGGTTTGGTAATTTGAGATGGTCCAGTACTGGCTGTCCCAGAGCTCTCTCTGTAGGCTAGGATGGCCTCAGACTCACAGAGCTCCATCTGCCTCTGCCTCCTGAGTTCTGGAATCAGAGGCAAGTGCCACCGTGACCGGCCATTTTGCCCGTGTTCTAATGGGCTCTTGCATTCTGCGCTCAGTGCACGCCAGGCCATCTTTTTGTGAGACGTGGCCTCACTCGGCCAGCTAGGCTGGTCTTGAGTTTTCTAGTGGCTGATGATGCCCTTCTGCCTCTCCTGCCTCACAGCCGCAGTGTTGGAGTCCCAGATGTGCAACAGCCGCCTTGTCCTTTCTCTCTCTACGCCGGGTCCAAAACCACGACTGGGTACCAGGCAAGATGCGCCGTCTATATCTTTAGAAGTATTTGTCCTTCTAAATATGTTTAGAAGTACAGAATGACTAAAAAGTCTGCATATAACTAATAAGTTAATGAACATATTCTCTCCACATTAAAAAATTGTGTGTGGTGGTGCACACTTTAATCCCAGCACTTAGGAGGAGAAGGCAGGCGGATGGATGTCTGCAAGTTCAAGGTCATCTAGGTCTCCACAGCAAGGCTCAGGAAAGACAGGGCAACATAACGAGATTGTGCCCCTCCCCACCAAAAGGTACCAGGAGCTGGGGAGATGGCTCGGTAGGAAAATGCTGGCTGTGCAAGCAAGGGGCCTGAGTTTCTTGCCCAGAATCCATGTAAAAGGTCAGGCCCAGAGGGAGGCAGCCACAGGGGGATCCTCTGAGTCACTGCGCAGTCAGCGGGCCTATTTGGAGAGCTTCAGGTCAGTGAGGAGCGTGTCTCAAACATCAAGACACCTTGTTCCCAAGGAATGACATCCAAGGCATGGACACACACACACAGAGATCACGAGATGAACTCCTGTTCTGTACTAATCTGTGGCAGATCCTGGCACATGATAAACTTGTAACTGTTTACTTCCTAGTTTTTTTGTTTTGTTTTGTTTTTTTTTTGTAAGATCCGTGTCAGCAATATCTAAACATATGAGTTGAGAACACAGTTTAGTCAAAGCACACGGGCAGCATGCACAATATCCTGTCCTCAGCAACACGCGCGCGCGCGCGCGCGCACACACACACACACACACACACACACACTTGTATTTACAAATATATACATAATCAACATAGCATATATAATCTGTTGAGAGCCAGGCCAATCTAAGGCCTTCTTAGAGGCCCTGACAAAAGGACCAAGTTCTATGACCTTGCCCAGAGGCAAGTTCTAGACTTGGGCCTGGAGCCAGGGATTGGAAGGAGTTAAGGTTTTATTTCCTGGGAACTTGATTTTTAAACCAACCTCCCCCACCCGCCCCCTGCTGAGTGACTGCTGTACTCAGCCCTGTGACCTGACTGCCCAGGTCTCTGATACCCTGGGTTCCCCTTAGGCAGCACTGCTCCATCGGGCCTGCGGACTGTGGCCCACTGTACGGTAGCTTCCCACTGACTGCCCCATGTGCCCTGCGAGAGTGCGCGAGAGTGTACTTGGCCAGCCTGCTGGGGATAAGCGATGGCTTCTGCACACCTCCTGAGCTACCTGCTCTATCTTCTTCACCTCCATCCCTGCTCCTTCCTCCTCAGCATCCTGCCACTGAAGTACAACCTGCAGGGCCAGACCAGAAGCAACACACGACAATAAAACTATAGGAACAAGGGCTGGAGAGTAGTTCAGCCTTTAATCCCAACCCTTGGGGGAGGAGGGTAGGTTGATCTGTGAGTTCAAGGCCAGTCAGGTCTTCACAGTGTCCAATCCCCCCTCCCCCCAAATTAAAACTGTCTAAAAAATATAAGGACATGGAAGCAAGTCAAAGGAGAAGATGGCGCCGGCCCTGCCTCTGCCGCTCGGGCTGTTCAGGCTGTTCAGCACACTGTTCTCTCCAGGTTCTATTTTTTATTTGGCAGTTATATAAAGAAACTAGTTTCTCTTTAACTCTCCATGACTCATAACTACTCAGTAAATTATACTTTGTTAAACTAAATTGAAGCATTCGTCTTTTTTTCCACTGTCTGATCCCTCCAAATAACAAACTCCCCAAACTTCCTTTCATGGTAGCATTATTTACAGAGCTGCAGTTAGGGTCCGTTCTCTCCCCGCAGGACACAGCTGGGCGCTTCAGGCCGCCTGTTGACTGCAATGTCCCCGGGAGACCCATCACCCAGAAGCAGAGAGCTTCAAGGAACTAAGTTTGAGTTTACAAAGTCCTCTTGAAAAACTTTGCTGGCCAGGTATGGCAGCATCTGTCATCCTACCATTCTGGAAGCAGAGGCAGGAGGATTGCAGCAAGTTCACAAGCCTGGTCTACACAGCTCTAAGTTATCAAGGTATACAGAGAGACCCTGACTCAAAACAAAATACCCTCCATGTTATCCCTTAAAACAAACAAATAAAAACCAAAGTACAAGCCGGGCGGTGGTGGCGCACGTCTTTAATCCCAGCACTTGGGAGGCAGAGGCAGGTGGATTTCTGAGTTCGAGGCCAGCCTGGTCTACAGAGTGAGTTCCAGGACAGCCGGAGCTACACAGAGAAACCCTGTCTCAAAAAAAAAAAAAAAAAAAAAAAAACCAAAGTACAAGTCTTTGACCCCAGCATTGGAAGGCATCAATGGATCCCTGCATTCGAGGCCAGCCTGGTCTACAGAATGAGTTCCAGGGCAGCCAGGGCTACACAGAGAAACCCTGTCTAGAACAATCAACATAACAACAAACAAATAAATAAAACGAAAAGGATTCTGTTTTCTTACAAATGGCCTGCTTATTCATACCAGTGAAGTATGAATAGTAGTTGGCCTTAGAGGTCCATACGGAATTTTAAACTTTTAAAAAACCTCTGAAGGCTCAGAAGCATCCAAGAATATGCCATCATCGTCTTCCTGAATGCGGGAAGTAAAAGTATGTCCAGCCAGAGTTCGTTTTTTATGTTGGTTTCTATGTCTGTGTGACTGTACGTGTGTGAGTGCTCATGGAGAGCAGAGGAGGGCCCAGTCCCCTGGAGCTGAGGCCCCCGGAGCGGGGTCCCCTGGAGCAGGGGCCCCCGGAGCTGAGGCCCCCGGAGCTGAGGCCCCCGGAGCTGAGGCCCCCGGAGCGGGGTCCCCTGGAGCAGGGGCCCCTGGAGCTGAGGCCCCCGGAGCAGGGGCCCCTGGAGCTGAGTCCCCCGGAGCGGGGTCCCCTGGAGCTGAGGCCCCCGGAGCGGGGTCCCCTGGAGCTGAGTCCCCTGGAGCTGAGGCCCCCAGAGCGGGGTCCCCTGGAGCAGGGGCCCCTGGAGCTGAGGCCCCCGGAGCGGGGTCCCCTGGAGCTGAGGCCCCGGGGCAGGGTCCCCTGGAGCTGAGGCCCCCAGAGCGGGGCCGGCAAACAAGCAGCCTCTCTAAAAGAGCAGTATTCGCTCTTAACCCTGATGCATCTCTCCAGGACCTACATTTTGTTTGTTTTTGGTTTTTTGAGACAGGATTTCTCTGTGTATTTCTGGCTGTCCTGGAACTCACCCTGACCAATCGGGCCTCAGACTCAGAGATCTGCCTGCCTCTGACTCCCCAGTGCTGGGATCAAAGGAAGGAGCCTCCCTCACTGGGCGTGGAATTATTTTTGAAACAGGAATAACCTTGGGCTGTGCTGGAGAGCTCAGTGGCCAGCACACAGCAGAGGTGTGGGTTCAGTCACAGCACTGTGTACACAGCAGAGGTGTGGGTTCAGTCACAGCACTGTGCACACAGCAGAGGTGTGGGTTCAGTCACAGCACTGTGTACACAGCAGAGGTGTGGGTTCAGTCACAGCACTGTGCACACAGCAGAGGTGTGGGTTCACACAGCACTGTGCACAGAGCAGAGGTGTGGGTTCACACAGCACTGTGCACACAGCAGAGGTGTGGGTTCACACAGCACTGTGCACACAGCAGAGGTGTGGGTTCAGTCACAGCACTGTGTACACAGCAGAGGTGTGGGTTCAGTCACAGCACTGTGTACACAGCAGAGGTGTGGGTTCAGTCACAGCACTGTGTACACAGCAGAGGTGTGGGTTCACACAGCACTGTGCACACAGCAGAGGTGTGGGTTCAGTCACAGCACTGTGCACACAGCAGAGGTGTGGGTTCAGTCACAGCACTGTGTACACAGCAGAGGTGTGGGTTCAGTCACAGCACTGTGTACACAGCAGAGGTGTGGGTTCACACAGCACTGTGCACAGAGCAGAGGTGTGGGTTCAGTCACAGCACTGTGCACACAGCAGAGGTGTGGGTTCACACAGCACTGTGCACACAGCAGAGGTGTGGGTTCAGTCACAGCACTGTGCACACAGCAGAGGTGTGGGTTCACACAGCACTGTGCACACAGCAGAGGTGTGGGTTCAGTCACAGCACTGTGTACACAGCAGAGGTGTGGGTTCAGTCACAGCACTGTGTACACAGCAGAGGTGTGGGTTCAGTCACAGCACTGTGCACACAGCAGAGGTGTGGGTTCAGTCACAGCACTGTGCACACAGCAGAGGTGTGGGTTCACACAGCACTGTGCACACAGCAGAGGTGTGGGTTCACACAGCACTGTGCACACAGCAGAGGTGTGGGTTCAGTCACAGCACTGTGTACACAGCAGAGGTGTGGGTTCAGTCACAGCACTGTGCACACAGCAGAGGTGTGGGTTCAGTCACAGCACTGTGCACACAGCAGAGGTGTGGGTTCACACAGCACTGTGCACACAGCAGAGGTGTGGGTTCACACAGCACTGTGCACACAGCAGAGGTGTGGGTTCAGTCACAGCACTGTGTACACAGCAGAGGTGTGGGTTCAGTCACAGCACTGTGTACACAGCAGAGGTGTGGGTTCAGTCACAGCACTGTGCACACAGCAGAGGTGTGGGTTCAGTCACAGCACTGTGTACACAGCAGAGGTGTGGGTTCACACAGCACTGTGTACACAGCAGAGGTGTGGGTTCATGCTACTTTCTGTCTATCAGAAAGGGAGGCGACTCTGTCAAAAGAGAAGTACAACCCGCTCTGGCAGCCCACTAGACTTATATCCCCTTCCTGCCCCTCCTTCCTCTCTATTGAGACAGGGTCTCATGTATCCCTGGCTGGGCTTGGCCTTGCGTGGCAGCCGAGACTGGCCGCAAGCCCGCGACCCTGCGGTTTCCTCCTCCCAGACGCTGAAGAGGCAAGCTCGACGCTGTCCCCCTCGTGCCCCGACTCAGATTCTCATCTTCTTTGCTATCTGTGAGGATTTATGATTTACCCGTTTCATCCTCTTCTCTTACATGCTTTGTTGATTTGGGGGGGAGGTGAGGGATGTCATGTAGTCCAGGCTACCCTCAAACTTGCTCTGGAGATGAGTTGACATTGAACTTATCATACTCTGGCTTATTTTTTGGGTGCTGGAAATACAGACACATGCCACTGTGCCTAGCGCAATAAAGTGTTAGTGACAGAACGCAGGGCCTCGTGCCACACCAGGCAAGCGCTCTACCAACTGAGCTTCACTCCCTGGCCTTTGTTCTTCCCTTCTGTAGTCAGAAAAATGCAAGACAAAAGGGAGGAAAGTCCCTTATTCCAGGGTCTAGTTTGTGTTGGCTGAAAGACAAGAAACTTCAATACAACTGGTAAAGCCAAAATTGCCTAGAGAAAGAATAGTGTTTTCCTAAAGGCATCCAAATGATGGTAAAACAGCCGGGTCTGGAAAGGTCACCCAGGTCCGATCCCCTAACCCACGGAAAGCCAAACATAATACATGTCTGTGACCCCGATGCTGAGAGGCGGAGATAAGAACTCCCCAGGAGCTGGGGGGTCACTGGGGCTACCACAACGGCTGGGCTACCACAGCGGTGTAAGCAGAAGTAAACAGGGGGAAAGAGCCTGCTCCACCGCCCGCAGCCGCCCTCTGGCCTCCCCATGCTCACCAAGGTGTGTGCTTGCCCATACGCACACACAAACACACACACACCGCCAGGCATGGTGGCTCAGGAACAACATCCCAACATGGGAGAGGCTGATGGGGTTTTTAGGCGATCTTCAAAAAGTGAAATCAACCATGAAACCTGTATTTACTTAGAGGCCAGAAAGTCTGTGACTTTGAGTTTCACTGTGGTAGGAACCTCTCATCCCCTAATAAAAATATGGACATCAGAAGAACATTTTACAGCTTCATTTGCAAGGAGAAGACAGCAACGATTTTTTAATTTTTTCCTCTTTTCTCCAGAGGTCTGTAACCCAGGCTGGCCTGGAAACCACTATGTAGCAGACTGGCCTAAAATCTATGCTTCTCCTGCTTCTGCCCGACTGCCAGGACCACCGGTGTGTGCCGACACGCAGTTCTTCTTTCAAGCTTCCTGTAAATACATCCACATGCCACATCTGGCTTTAACATCTGCCCACAACTCTCCAAACTGTTCACAGTTTTTCTCCTTCCTTAATTTCTTGACCCTTGGAACAAAAGCCTGATGGCTCGGGTCCTGCTGGGACAGTGCTTGGTGCAGCTGCCCTGTCCCACTAGGATCTGGGAAAGCCGGAGGGAGAAATGTCAGATTCCAAAACACCAAATACTCTGTGGACAACTTTCTGCCAGGAGCCTTGGTCACATGGGTCACGAGGAAAGTCCTCTACTGGGCACACACACTGTTCCAGGAAATGACCATGCCTGAAACCTTGTGCTCACACACCACCTCACACACTCAGAGGACCACTTGGTAAAGCCTCCAGACTGCCCCTCAACTACCCTCTCACAGACACTCGGCACATGGCACCGAGAAATGTGTTCAACACACGACTCAAAAACTGATTTGTGGCCAAACACCAACCTTTCTGTGTTTTCTTCGGAACGACCCTCACAAAATCCTTGCTCTCGCAGTTGGCCCTCGTGGAGAGAGAGGTCATGGAACAGAAAATAGACTCTGTTCGGTAGGAATGATGTCTCCCTCCTTGGCAAAGGTCTTCCCGTTGAACAAGAAGGTTTAGCCACATTTGGCCAAGCTCCTTTTAAAGATGTAAATGTTAATCTCATCTCTGAGAGCTCAAGGCTTAACCCCTAGAGCACTGAGACCCCAAAGTGTGTGCTTGAGTTCTGCAGCCAAAGCCAGGGGCCCCTGGCCCAGCTTCGGTGGGAGCTTGGGAAGTAGCAAAACCAGCAGCAAAACCGTGAAGATCCCTCACAATCCACCCTTCCCTGTTCTGTTTTGGTTTGGGTTTGGTTTTTTAAATTGCTCCCTTCACTGACTGTGCTCCTTTGTTCCCCTGGAACCATACCCATTTGCTACCTCTGCTCAAATGCTGGATGACTCAGCCAGTCCCCTACTGTCAGCAATTCCTAGGTAAACTCTGTCCCACCATTTATTAGGGTGATGCTGTTTCTCTGTGACAAGCTGTCCTCTAGGGACCTACCCCACCCCAAGTTCCCTAAAAGAGGGAGTTGTGGCAGCTCCCCCAGTGCTTGGAGGGCCAACAAGGCGTCCAAGTCCCTGGCTGGAAGACTTTCTCTTTCAATCACACTGTCTAGCACACACCCAAAGCCTGTCCTAGTGCTCCTGCCCTAGTGCTCCTGAGCTCCAAGGGGTCCCTTTCCGTGGGGTAGCCTGGTCTTTTGCAAGGAGTGATCCAGGGGCATCCTAAGGCCTCGCTCGAGAACACCGGTTGAGCCTGCTCAATAGCTTCCAACTCCACTGGGGCTCTGTAACTTTGACTCTAAGGTTTGCATCCCAATCCAAGAACTAAGTCAGACCCTCTTATGATGGGCCAGGCCCTGGATGTGCTACATTCTGTCCGGGTTAAGCCCAACTCCACAGGCCCACCGAAGGACCTATCTCCCACACAGCACTGATACTCAAGGTCCCGGTGAGAAGAGTGGAGACCTGCCTCACTTCAGCGACCCCCCAGCCAAGATCAGACCCCTACACGAGTGTCCACATGCCCCAGCCCCTCGCGCTCCCCTAGGCCAGGCCCAGTTCCGCGCACGCATTTTCCGACCCCGGGTCTGAACTCCCGGCGGTGCAAGAGCGCCGGCCCAGCACTCACCTCCGGTCCAGGCCGCGCGCAGTCGGACGCCGAGAAGCGGACGGCTCAGGCAGCGCCAAGGGCAGCCCCGACCGCCTGAGGTCCCCGGACCATGGCGGCGATGGTGGCGGCTCTGCGTGGACCCAGCGGGCGCTTCCGGCCGCGGACACGGCCTCTGACACGCGGGACACGGGGCGCGGCGAGCGCAGCGGGAGGTAGGGTGGGGTCGTGGGCGGTGCACGCGGAGAGGGCGCCTGTGCGAGTGTCCACAGGGGGTCGCGGTGGCGGGGCTCTGCTGGAACGTGTCCGCGTGGGCGTGCCCGCACAGGCCGGGGTGTCGGCAGACCAGCGTTCTGGTTAGGAGGGGACCTGCTTCTCGCGGGGTTGCTTTTCTCCCATGTGGCCAAAATGTTGGAGGTGCCTTGCTTGAGGACCTCCTGTGGTGGCAGCAAGCCCAGTCTTCTGGGGTTTGTGTCCTGATGTCGGGGCTCTGATGGGATGATGTCAGGGGCTCTGATGGTCACAGGTACCCCGTTGCCCCACAACTCCCTTGGTGCAGCAATTCTTTTTATTGTTCTGGTTTTTTCTTTTTGTTTTTGTCCATAATCCCACCCCTGTGTAGCCCAGACTGGCTACAGACTGCTCAGTTAGTTGCCCCCGGCCTTGGCCTTCTGGGGTTACAGTCTGAACTACCTTGGTTTGTTGTTTCTGGCTTGTTTTTGATTTTTGAGTCATGGTCAGTTGGCAGTGCAGCCAGAGCTGGCCTTGAACTGCTTGCCCTTCCTGCCTCAGCTTCCAAATGCACCTTCATGACCTGCCTAGAAAGTAATATTTACTTGCATGTGCGGGGAGTGAGAAGACACTTGAAAGTTTGTGGGACCAAGCCCCAGTGCTCTGTCAGGGTCCTTGGGAAGGAGAAGAAACAACTTGTTTGTACCAGGAAAAGTTATTGCTGAAATCAGGATAGTAATGAATTTCAAAGAGGGAAACTGGGCACGGCCCAGCATGGTTCACACTACCCCCAATTGGCCACCTTCCTCCAGAGTTTCCCAGTGCTATGATCAGTTTCACGAGCGGTCTCCATTATGTCTTTTCATGGTGACCACCCTTAATACTGCCCCCTGGATGTGAGGGACAGAACTCCATTCTGCCCACAGAGGGGGAGCACAGAGGGACAGGAGCAAAGACAGGCTGGGCTCTTCCCAGAGGCAGGGGTACGGAAGGCACCTTGGCTGGCCCTTGGTCTGCAGGGCCTGGACTGACTGCAAGTGTACGTGGGCAGAGGTCTTGGGGCTCAGTGGCAGAAGCTAGCCTGGGAGAGGACTAGGAAGCAGTCGCTCCATGAGAGGGATCCCAGGGCGCTCTCAGTAGCTTTGCTGACCCCCAGGTCTCTGGCTCTTAGGGTCTCCTAGTGGTGTGTACTAGGTGGGGTAGTTTCAGCGATTTTTGTGGAGGTTAAAAAAAAAAACAACCCAGACCAGTCAAAGGACCTGTGTCATCCATTACCCGGCATAGTAACAGTAAAGTGCTGAAATGGAGAGCCAAGAGCGACTCAGCGCTCACTGCTCTCCCAGAGGATCCAAGTTCAATCCCAGCACCCACATGATGACTCCATTCCGAAGGGATCCAGTGTCCTCATCTGCCCTCTGGCACTGCATGCCCACAGCGCACAGGTATACATACATGCAAGTGAACACTCATACACGTAAAATAAATAAAAGGCCAAGCAAATGTTGGAATCTGTAGACGGGGGCTTCCCTGAGCTAACCAGCCTAGAGCTTCAAGCTGCTGGGAAGCCCTGTGGCTCTGGGATTGGGTTTTCCCTGGGGCAGAAGGCACTACTGACTAGGGGACCTGTCTCACACCCCAAGGGGTTCACAGCATTGCTTTGGTGGGGTGCTATGGGGCCTAGGGAAGATGTCACCTGCCATATGACTCCAGAGTTCACTTTTGAGTCCAGTTCAACCTTGCCATCTGTCCTGGCTGGTTCTGTGTCAACCTGACACAGGCTGGAGTTATCACAGAGAAAGGAGCTTCAGGTGAGGAGAGGCCTCATGAGATCCAGTGGTAAGGCATTGTCTCAATTAGTGATGGGGGGGGCATTATGAGTGGTGCCATCCTTGGGCTGGTAGTCCTGGGTTCTGTAAGAGAGCAGGCTGAGCAAGCCAGGGGAACATCCCTCTGTGGCCTCAGCTCCTGCTTCCTGACCTTGGATGATGAACAGCAGTGTGGAAGTGTAAGCTGAATAAACCCTTTCCTCCTCAACTTGCATCTTGGTCATGATGTTTTGTGCAAGAATGGAAACCCTGATTAAGACACTGTCTGGCCGGGTGTTGGTGGCGCACGCCTTTAATCCTAGCACTTGGGAGGCAGAGGCAGGCGGATTTCTGAGTTCGAGGCCAGCCTGGTCTACAGAGTGAGTTCCAGGACAGCCAGGGCTATACAGAGAAACCCTGTCTCGAAAAATCAAAAAAAAAAAAAAAAAAAAAAAAAAAAAAAGACTAGACCCATGTTTTCCAGCTGGGGTTGGAGGAAGGTGTGGTATCACCCAAGCAGGAGCTAGAATAGGAAGACTGAAGACTGCTGACCTCTATGGCAGGTGACGTCTCTGGTGGCCAGCACATCTAAGGGACACATTAGAGGGCCTTCTTCCTTTATCAGAGCAGCCATGCCCTTTAGTTGGACCTTGTTGTGTCGATTAGATTCCTACCCTCTGCTCACCCTGTTCCAGAAAATAGAAAGGAACCAAACAGGATCACTGTGGGTCCTGAGGTGGAGAAAGGCAGAGACATGTTCTGGAGATGAGATGTGGGCAGGACAGGCCGAAGCACGTGAGTGAAGGCCAGGATTTGGGTTCCTCCTGGAAGCTTCCACCTAGCTGAGGTGTCCTGTGCCACCTGCTGCCTTGGCTTTGTCTGCAGAACAGCAACCCCTGTCCCCCCCCTAGGCTTCTCATAGCCTTCCTCATACTGATCCCTGAAACTTTCACCGTGGGCTTCCTCTAAGTGTTTATCAGCCAGGAGGCTCCTGGGTGTGCACCGTGGGAAAGCAAGTGGCCCTCGATAAGCCAGCCTGACCAATGTTTGATAACAAACAGGCAGAGGGTACAGTGTGGGGCCTCGTCAAGATGACCCAATAGGAGCCCCACTCGGGCAACAGACAGGACAGGCATCAGCAATGCAAGGTAGGCTCCTTCAGGCAAAGGTGCAGGCTCGCCCACCTTTGGCACACACAAACAAAGCCCGTCAGGCCGGTCCTCTGGGTAGACTCGCCTCCTTTCTTTATCAAAGCCATCGAATAATTTGTAACTGTTCAGGCCTTCTCAGGACTTGAGCCTTGGGTAGATTGAGATGTGGAGCTGCAGACCATGGCCCACCTCTGACCTTCATCTGTGTGTTCCTGTGCTGGAATGCAGGCCAGTGACCTTAAGGGGGATGGGAGCCCCAGGGTTTTCTCTGTCACCTTGCCTACTTACAGCGGACACAAAAACAGGTGTGGCCATTTAAAAGTATTGTATTTCTATTTGACTCATGTATTTATTTAGTGTGTTCATGGATATAGGTGCATACATGCTCCTGGCACACGTGGAGGTCAGAGGACAACTCCGAGGCTCTTGCCTGTGTGGGAGGGACTACACACACACACACACACACACACACACACACACTTTTTTTTGTTTTGTTTTGTTTTTTAGAGACAGGATTTCTCTGTGTAGCCCCGGCTATCCTGGAACTCACTCTGTAGACCAGGCTGGCCTCAAACTCAGAAATCCACCTGCCTCTGCCTCCCAAGTGCTGGGATTAAAGGCGTGCGCCACACTGCCTGGCTACATATATATATTCCTGGTCGCTATAATGAAGAGTCCCCTCTACCCCTGAAAGGCATGTAGACTGGATGAAAATGCTTTTGTTCTGTCTGGCTCAGGACACTGAGTGAAGTCTTGGGTTCTGAGACTCTTTTTGGGAGTGGGGGAGGTTTTCCGCACCCCTCGGCACTCTGGTGGTTCCTTAGTGCGGACAGTGTGGTCACCCGAGTGCTTTGCACCACACAGAACTGAAGGAGTGAGCGCAAGGTCAGGCGTGGCTCTGGCACCTCTCACCTCTCCTCCCTTCCTCACCAGGGCAGCAGAGCTTCGATCTCCTGGTGATCGGTGGGGGATCTGGTGGCCTGGCTTGTGCCAAGGAAGGTATGTAGCTTGTATTTTGTGTCTCTTTTGGTGTGTTGGGGCTTCGAAGCGTTGGGGTCTCCTTGGATAGGGTGGTGCTGACAGGTCAGCATGCCCGGGGCTGAAGGTTCCAGGAACAGGGGTGTCCTCTGACCTGGAATCCACACAGATCCTGAGTCTGCTCTTTCCTGCACAGTCCGTCCCTGTCTCTCCTAATTTTATTTTAATTGTTTTTAAGTTATGTGTGATGTGTCTGTGCTGGAGTATGTGATTGTGTGTGAGTGTAGGCGCTTCCAGACTCTAGAATAGGGCACCAGATCCCCTGGAGCTGGAATTCTGCAGTTGTGAGCCTTCTGACGTCAGTGCCAGGAACTGAACTCAGGGCCTCTGCAAGCATAGTCCGCCATCTCCCTAGCCCCACATTTTTGTTTGTTTCTGAGATGGTTTTTTACTTGAATGTGCTAGAATTGACAGACACTAAACCAATACATATTTAAAGGGAATACGTGAGGCTGGACCTGATCATAGATATCTGTGATAATAGCTATTCAGGAGGCTGAGGCAGGGGAATCACATGCATCTAGGAGCTTGAGACCAGCTTGGGTGACATAGTGAGATTCTGTCTCAAAGTAAACAAGTAAAGCAGTAAACAATCAAGTGAGTCGTCCGACTGTGTGTCTGTGAGACCTGTACCACAGTGTGGACGGTAACGTGTGGTTGGTGCCTCTCGTCAGTCTGTGTGGGCTGCATGGCTATAGCCTCATATTGACTGAGGTGCTGGTTTTTGTTCTTGTTTTTGGTTGGTTTTTGTTTTTTTTTGGGGGGGGGGCTGTGTTTCAAGACAGGGTTTCACTGTGTAGCCCTAGCTGTTGTGGAACTCACTTTGTAGACCAGACTGGTCTCAAACTCAAGAGATCTGTCTACCTTTGCTCACTGAATGCTGGTGCTAAAGGCATGTGTCACCACCACCTGGCTTTGCTTTAGGTCCTGGATGCTGGCAGTCTAAAGATCAATAAATCAGCAGGATTGGCTCCTTCTGGGGTCTTTCCGTGGCTTATAGGTGGTGTCTCTCATGTCTTCATAGGGACTTCCCTATATCCTAATCTCTCCTTACAGCACACCAGGGTGGCCAACGGGGCACCCTGTAACCTCATTTAACTTTATCTCCAAACAGAGCCGTAATCCTTCGTACTGAAGGTAATTCTGTAGCACGGATTTGGGTGTGTTAGGGTGGAGACACTTCACAAAGTCCAGCTCCACTGACCATGGTAGCTCTGTCTGCCTGTCACCTCCCTGTATCCCAAGGCCACTGCTGACCTGCTTTTTCCCACTGTAGGTTGGTTGTTGTTTGTCAATGTGTGGGCAAGTGCAGAAGCCTTCAGAGGCCAGAGATGTCCGATTCCTCGGGGCTGGAGTTCAAGAAGCTTGTAAGCTATCTGACATGAGTGCTGGGAACTGAACCCGAGACCGTCAGAGGGACAGTATGTGCTTTTAATTACTGGCCGATCCCTCCAGCCCCCGCCTTGTTGTTTTGAGTGTTGTCCCATTTACCACGTGAAGGCAGTTTGTTCTTGTTCACTGTGTGTGACAGCAGCACGTGGAGAGATCATATGTTGTTTGTCTATTCACCTTCATGTGGATGTTTAATGTGTTGTGACTTCTGTCTGTCTGTCTGTCTGTGTATGTATATACACATGTGTGCCTGATATCCATGACCACATAGGCCAGAAGAGGATGTTGGATTCCCTGGAATTGGAGTTACAGAGCCTCTGGGCGAGCGAGCAGCCAGTGACCTTGTCTTTGTTATCAACATTGGTGCTGTGAACGCATGTTTGTGTCTGTGCGGCTTTATCTCATGTTGTCATAGTCTTTGGTACCGAGGGTTGTGACAAACGGGGATTTTAGCAGGAAGGACACAGCTCAGCCCTTTACTCTTCCCGGCTTTCTTTCCCCTTGTTTTGGTTTCTGTGGGACAGGTTCTGATGTGGCCCTGGATGACCTAGAACTTGCTATATAGCTGAGTCTGACCTTGAATTCCTGATCCTTCTGCCTCAACTTCCGAAGTGCTTGGATTACAAATGTGAACCCCATCCCTGGCTTTGGATGTGTGTGTGAAATTCGCTAGGGAAACTGGAGCAGCTGAGTCACATGGTGTATTTCTTTTAGGATTTCCTCCCCTCCCCCCTTTTGTAGCTTGTTTTCTCTCTCTCTCTCTCTCTCTCTCTCTCTCTCTCTCTCTCTCTCTCTCTGTGTGTGTGTGTGTGTGTGTGTGTGTGTGTGTGTATTGCTAGCCCTGGATGTGGTGGTGCATACCTTTAATTCTAGCACTCAGAACACAGGAAGATCTCTGTGAGTTCAAAGTCAGCCTGGTCTACAGAGCAAGTTCCAAGACAGCAGCCAGGTGTAGGGGTGCACACCTTTTTTTTTTTTTTTTTTTTTTTTTTTTTTTTTGGTTTTTCGAGACAGGGTTTCTCTGTGTAGTCCTGGCTATCCTGGAACTCACTCTGTAGACCAGGCTGGCCTCGAACTCAGAAATCCGCCTGCCTCTGCCTCCCAAGTGCTGGGATTACAGGCGTGCACCACTATGCCCGGCTACGGGGTGCACACCTTTAATCCCAGCACTCTGGAAGCAGAGGCAGCTCTATCTCTGTGAATCAGAGACCAAACTAGTCTACATAGTGAGTTCAGAAGCCACCAGAACTACATAATAGAGAAACGGTATCCAAAAACAAAAAATCAAATAAAGATAAAAATAAAACTGTTTTGAGACAGAGTCCAATTATGTAGCCCAGGCTGACCTCAGATTCTCAATCCTTCTGCGCATGCCTCTGAAGGGCTTGGGTTACAAGTGACCACCTCATTGTTTTGTTTTGTTTTTTATTCTTTTCTCATACATTACCTTCTGGCTGCAGTTTCTCCTCCCCTCCCCCAGCCTCCCCCACCCACCCAAACCTTACAGGTTTTAGATTGTGACTTTCTAGCTTGTTTCCTAGTGCCATGTGTACTGACTGGTTCTGTGTGTCAACTTGACACAAGCTAGAGTTATCACAGAGAAAGGAGCCTCCCTTGAGGAAATGTCTCCATGAGATCCAGCTGTGGGGCATTTTCTCAATTAGTGATCAAATGGGGAGGGCCCATTGTAGGTGGTGCCATCTCTGGGCTGGTAGTCTTGGGTTCTATAAGAGAGCAAGCTGAGCAAGCCAGGGGAAACATCCCTCCATGGCCTCTGCATCAGCTCCTGCTTCCTGACCTGCTTGAGTTCCAGTCCTGACTTCCTTTGGTGATGAACAGCAGTGTGGAAGTGTAAGCTGAATAAACCCTTTCCTCCCCAACTTGCTTCTTGGTCATAATGTTTGTGCAGGAATAGAAACTCTGACTATGACACCATTCTAAAACATCTAACCAAAAACCGCTTGGGGTGGAAAGGCTTTAACTGGCTTGTACTTCATGTTAACCTGAGGAAAGTAGGGCAGGTGGTCAAGGCGGGAGCCTGGGCAGGAAGTACTGGCTGGCTCCCCTGGTTTGTTCAGCTAAGTTTCTTTTATAAGAAACCACAAGACCAGGGGAATAGTTGTGGGGGAGAGGACTTATGGGACGTATGGTGGGGGGGGACTGGGAAAGGGGAAAGCCTTTGGAATGTAAACAAAGAATATAGAATAAAAAAAAAAAAAGGAAAAAAAAAGAAAAAAGAAACCACAAGACCTCCTGGCTAGGGATGGCACCACCCATAGTGGGCTGGACCCTTCCACATCAATTACTAATCAAGAAAATACTCTCACAGGCTTGTGAAAATGCCCTACAGGCCAGTCTAATGGTGGTATTTTCTCAGTTGAGGTTCCCTCTCCCCAGCTTTTATAAAACTGACAAAAACTAACCAGCATAGTCGACCCTTTGTCATTCTGATACATGAAGATATCACTATTGAACCATAAACTTTCCTTTCCTGTTTATCTCCAAGATCTCATGTTAATATCACAATGTCAAAATCAATACAGTGTTAAAGTTCAACAGTCTCTAAAAATGTCAATACTTTTAAAAGTCCAAGTTCTCTTTTAAAAATCCAATAGTTCTTTAAAAGTTCAAAGTCTTTCAACTTCAGGCTCCTAAAATAAAGTTACATACTCATTCCAAGAGGGAGGGACCAGGGCATAGTTACAATTAGATCAAAGAAAACCAACATCCAGCAGTATAAATCAAATCCTGTAGCTCATTGTCCAAGGTCTGGGCTCACTCATGATCTCTGGGTTCCAAAGGGCCTCAGCAGCTCCTCCTCTCCAGCTCTGCCCTCCACGGCACACGTCGGCCTTCAGGTAGGTCTGGCCAGCTCCACGCCACAGCTGCGCTGCCCTCGCTGGTCATCCTGTGGTCCTGGCATCTGCAGTGTGCTGAGGCTTTCACTGCAAGGAAGGCTGACCCTCACCTACAGCCTCCTGGTTTCTCTGCAGAGACTCTGACCCTGCCACAGGGAGCCAGGGCTCCACTTCAGCCCTGCTGACATACCCCCACCAACCCAGGGCTCTGGCGCATACTCTTATGCATTACCAAGTTTGACTGCCAGCTTGAGATGTAGTCTTGACCCCTCTGGACTACAGCTTCATGGAAGAGTTTTGCTGGTTAATTGAAGCTACTTTCTCAGCTCCAGCTAACCAGCATCTGTTGTCCTAGTAAAGCAAAGGTCTCACTTCAGCAGAGTCAGTCTCCTAGTAACAGCTGATTCTTCATTTCCAGCTGACTGGAAGCCATGTTTTAATTCCAATAGACCTGATAGTCTTCCTTGTCAAACTTCACAAGCCAGGCCTCCATCATCTGCATTTCTCTCTGAGTTCTCACCTTCCAAGCTCTCACAGAACAGCCATTTAAGCTCTGAGTACTCAATGGCTTTTCCAGCCTAAAGCTTCAAACACTGCCACAGTCCTCCCAAAGCAACATGGTCAGGTCCTCCTGGCAACCGATTATAGTTCTCATATTGACTTCCGTTTCCAGTTTGCTTTCTGTTGCTATAAAACATTCCGATCAAGAGGAACTTGGGAAGAAAAGGCTTTATTTGGCTTACACTCCAAGCCAGTGCCCATCATTAAGGAAGTCAGGGCAGGACTTGAGGCAGGACTGAAGCAAAGGCTGCGGGGAGGTGCTGCTCACTGGACTGCCCGCTGGCCTGCTCACTTTGCTTTACTTCTCCCCTTTTAAACATTTATTTATTTGTTCATTTTATGTGAGTACACTGTAGCTGTCTTCAGACACCCCAGAAGAGGGCATCAGATCCCTTTACAGATGGTTGTGAGCCACCACGTGGTTGCTGGGAATTGAACTCAAGACCTCTGGAAGAGCAGGCAGATCTCCTAACCACTGAGGGTCACTCAGCTATGTGCGGCTCAGCTCACAGCAGATGGATCTTCCCATAGCAATCATTAATCAGGAAAACATCCCACAGACTGGCTGTCTTAGTTAGGGTTGTATTGCTGTGAGCAGACACCATGACCAAGGGAACTCTTACAAAGGACAACATTTAGTTAGGGCTGGCTTCCAGGTTCAGCGGTTCGTCCATTATCATCATGGCGGGACGCATGGCAGCGTGCGATCAAAATGTAGACATGGATCAAAATGTAGAACTCTCTGCTCCTTCTCCAACACCACGTCTCATTATTACTATTGTTGTTGTTGTTACTCATTAGTAACTGTCCTCCCCATTCTTCATCCCTTCTTTTCCCTGACCCTTGTACCCACTACTTTCTGTCTTCGTGGCTTTGCTTCTTCCCAGCACTTTATATCAACGGGACCCTGTGATCTCTGTCATTTCTTTCACTTGTTGGACATCATCCATGTTCATTCATGATACAGTGTGTCTCAAGACTTCCCTCCTTTTTATGCTGAGTAAATTACTACATTACCTCCAGCCCCGGCTCCCTACCTCCCCTCTGCCTGACAGGTGTTGCTTGTGTGTCACGGCCACTCTGTGGGTGGCTGGAGGGCTGACATTGTGTGCTGTAAGGTGTTGGCTCTCCCTGAACATCCAACAGTCGGTGGGAGCGGGAACTCTGGGAGCCGCATCCTAGCACTTCCTCAGTGTGGGGTGTGAACTTGAGAGTCTTCAAAGAGGCTGCAGGCCCTCTGTCTACAGGCAGCCATCTGGGTGGGTCCCGGGAAGGGCTGGGCGGAGCTGGTGGGCACCCACCTGGCCTGTGTGCTCTGGGCCCATGGGCTCCTGGGAAGCTCTGTGCCAGCTTCCTGCTGTGCTCACCTGCAGATGTCTTTGTCATTTCAGCTGCTCAGCTAGGAAGGAAGGTGGCTGTGGCTGACTATGTGGAGCCCTCTCCTCGAGGTAGGCAGCCCAGACAGAAGCCATGGCTGCTAGAGGACGGTCGGGGTAGGGACGCGGGACGCCGCTCACACTCAGCCAGCACTTAAGTCCTATGCCCACAGTCCCGCAGAGTGTCTTGTTCAACACACAAACATGTCTACAGTGTTATTTTACAGTGGCTGATAGGGTGCTGATGGAGCGATGGCTCAGTGGTCAAGAGCACTGGCTGCTCTTCCAGAGGACTGAGATTTGATTTCCACCTGTTGGCTCATAACTGGCTATGACTCCAGTCCCAGGGGATCTGACACCCTCTTCTGGCCTTTATGAGCACTGCATACATGTGATTTATACACATACGTGTACACAAAACACCCATATACACAAAAATAATAAAATTTTAATTAAAAATTTATTTTATGTACATTGGTGTTTTGCCTGCATGTGTGGGGGAATCAGATCCCTTGGAACAGGAGTTATAGACAGTTGTGAGCTGCCATGCGGGTGCTGGGAATTGAACCTGAGGACCTCTGGAAGCAGCTTAACCACTGAGCCATCTCTCCAGCATCTCAACTTTTTAAAAATGACTCTGAGTAGACATAGGGAGCAAATCCATATGGGAAGGCTCACTTGGGCCAAGTTCACGTCACAAAGCAGCAGGTCCTAAGGGCGTTCTGGGCCTGTAGAACGGAAGACTCTTGCACTCCCCGACATGGGAAATGAGATCCATTCCTGCCAGGGCCTGGGTGACTTGGTGACAGAATACTACTCTGGCATGTGCAAGACTTGGGTGCAAACCCCTGCAACACACACATGCATATATACACACACATATATGTACACACATATATACATATGTACACACACATACACACACATACACACACACACACACACACACATATATATATACACATACATATATGCTTTTTCTGATATTCTAGGCACCAAGTGGGGTCTTGGTGGCACCTGTGTCAACGTGGGTTGCATACCCAAGAAGCTGATGCATCAGGCCGCACTGCTGGGCGGCATGATCAGAGATGCTCACCACTATGGCTGGGAGGTGGCCCAGCCTGTCCAGCACAACTGGTAAGGAGCCCTTGCCATCGGGGGTTTGCTCTCTGGCACTCATCAGTAACCATGAGCTTTTCCATCTGGCCTCTGTTCCCATAAATACTGACTGAGACTTCTTATATATGAGTAAATGCCTGGGCCAAACGCCTCGACTTGTTCCCTGACTAGCTCTCAACTACCTCTTTATTCTAGTCTAAGTCCCAGCACTTAGCTAGTTACTTCTCTTCAGGTTTATGTGATTGTCTCCTCCCATCTCATCCAGAGTTCGGGTGACTCTCCCTCCCCCCACCTGCTGGAAGTCCCACCTCCTATTTCCTGCCTCAGTTCATTGGCCATAGGCTTTTTTATTGACAGGTGACAAGAGAGTTTCTTTACTCATCCCAGGGAGCATCTCTAGTCCTGGCTCAGCTGGGCACAGCTGAGCTGTCTAGCACTCTACACGCACTTCATGCTAAATTCCCCAGGTAGAGCAAGCCAGGATTCTACAGCCCCAAACTCCGGTCAGAGACAGGCAGCCCTGGAGGACGAGTGTCAGACCTTAACCTTTTAAACATATCTGAAAAATGGATATGGTGGTGCACACTTGTAGTCCAGATTCAGAAGGCTGATGCAGGGGGACCTTTTATTTTTTTATTTTTTTGGTTTTTTCGAGACAGGGTTTCTCTGTGTTGTCCTGGCTCTCCTGGAACTCACTCTGTAGACCAGGCTGGCCTCAAACTCAGAAATCTGCCTGCCTCTGCCTCCTAAGTGCTAGGATTAAAGTAGTGTGCCACCACCGCCCAGCGACACAAGGAGATCTTAAGCTTGAGGCCAGCTTGAGCTACTTAGAAAACCCCTGCCCCCCCTCCAGCAAATAAAGTTACTCTATCTCTATTTCCCAATATTCCTGGGGTACATGCTCTTCTCTTACTGCCTGAATGAATGCTGTAGCCAACTCTGCTGCTATGGGTTTCATGGTTTTTGTTGTTGTTTTGTTCTTGTTTTTTTGTGTGTGTCAACAGGAAGACAATGGCAGAAGCCGTGCAAAACCATGTGAAGTCCTTGAACTGGGGTCATCGAGTCCAATTGCAGGACAGGTATTGAAACTCTCAGGACCCAGTGGCCATGTGATGTGGCCCAGGCACCGCCTTCCTGGCCTTCTTGTGATCAATTCATACCTGTGAAAGCTCTCAAGGCAGCGCAGCCCCTGGCAGTAATGACAGGAGCGACCTCATGGGGGTGCCCCAGGGCCCGGCACTGGGGCAATGACCGTGAGGGGGGGTGAGCTAACTGAGTGGCTGGAGCTGGGGGGAGAGACAGGCAGGAGAGGCCTCAGGCCTGAGCCTGTGGATGGGACTGGGGGGCTGAGGAGCAGTGACAGGTAGTCACCCTTGGGCAGGCCACTTGTCCCTCCACAGTTGAGAGCATGGAGCTGGCGAGCCCTGGGGCAGCAGCAGAGGATGTGAGGGGCAGGTGTCTCCACTCGCGTGTGCGCGTGCACGTGTGTGTGTGTGTGTGTGTGTGTGTGTGTGTGTGTATGTGTTCTTGCATGCATGTCTGTGTACCACCTCTGTGCTTGTTGCCTAAGGTCAGAGGAGGATGTTGGTCCCAGGAACTGGAATGACAGGTGCTTGTGAGCCACCATATAGGTGCTGGGACTCAAACCCCGTCCTCTGGAAGAACAGCCAGTGCTTTTAACCACTGGAGAGGCCCAGTGTAGCGGGCTTACTGTGAGTCTGTGTTATTAGGCTTTCTTGATTGCCAAGATAAGTGAAAACCAAACCAGAGAGGGAGGGAGAGGGACCTGGACACTGATTGGTACTGCTATTCTGTGGCCTTTGAGATGGGGATGGGTCACTGCTTATCACAGCCCTGTTCACACAGCCTCACCCTGCCTGCTCTCCTGGCCTCCTCAGTTTTTTGTTTTTTATTTTTTGTTTTTTTGAGACAGGGTTTCTCTGTGTTGTCCTGGAACTCACTCTGTAGACCAGGCTGGCCTCGAACTCAGAAATCTGCCTGCCTCTGCCTCCCAAGTGCTGGGATTACAGGTGTGCGCCACCACGCCCGGCGCCTCCTCAGTTCTTAAGCATATATGGTAGGCACTTCAGTTCCCATGGACTTCCTCCTTGCAGGCCAGGTTCCCTCCCTCTGCCAGTCACTCTGTGGGGCTCTCGGGATGTACCAAGCATGGCTCTGGCCCGGGTTTGACATTGTGTTGCCATGTCTGTCTCAGGGACCCGGGTGACAGGCCAGGTGCCCTTTCTCCCCAGTGTGCTTCCCCACACTTGTCCTACTCGAGCCGCAGGCCCGCTGGCCCAGGGATGGAGCTGTGTGTTCCCTCCTTCTCGTTCATTAAAAAGTCTTTACATGTGTGTGTTTATTTGCGGGTGTGTGCGGCCCAGCTCCAAGTCTGCCACCTAGTAGCCTGAGTGGCTCTACTTGTCTAACCAGCCCTGAAGGCTGAGTCTGCAGAGGAAGTGTTTGAAAAACCTTAATTTTAGAGGCAGGTGTGGTGGTGGCACACACCTGTAATCCTGGTTTACAGGCTCTGCAGAGGTGGGGGTGGGAAGATCAGGGCTTCAAAGTCATCCTTGGCTACATAGTGACTGTGCCAGCCACACAAACCAGAGCCCTTTGAGAGGAGGGAACATCAACTGACAAATGCCTCCTAAGGTTGGGGGTAGGCAAGCCTGTAGGCATTTTCTTAATTAGTGATTGACAGGAAAGGGCTCAGCCCATTGTGTGTGTGTGTGTGTGTGTGTGTGTGCATCACGCATTGGGGGGGGGGGGAAACATACCTTTAGTCCCAGTGCTTGGGAGGCAGAGGCAGGCATGTCTGTGAGTTCAAGGCCAGCCTGGTCTACATAGTGAACTGTAGGACAGCCAAGGCTACATAGAGAAACCCTATCTCAAAACAACAACAAAAAACACACCAAAAAACAAAACAAAAACATAAACAAAAACGAAAACAAAAAACCCAAAAATATCAAAAAACAAAACAAAACAAAAAGTAATCTGAGCAAGCCCTAGGAGCCGGCCAGAACTCAGCTCCTGTCCAGGCTCCTGCCCAGACTTTCTCCAGTGAGAGGAAAGTGTAAGAAAATAAATCCTTTTCTCCCCAAGTTGCGTTTGGTTATGGTGTTTCTTCAGCAATAGAAACCCTAACTTAGAGGGTTTGAAAACATGAGACCTTGTCTCAAAAAATAAAATAAAAAAGAAAAGGTAATCTTATCTTTACGTTGCAGGAAAGTCAAGTACTTTAACATCAAAGCCAGCTTTGTCGATGAGCACACAGTTCTCGGTGTGGACAAAGGTGGGAAGGCGGTAAGTGTCCGTCAGCCCGTCTCTCGTGGCTCCTCTGGGACCTGATTCCAGCGTTGCTTGGCCTGGGTGTTGATCTGGTGTTAACAGCTGCTTTTGAAGTCACACTTCTTCAGAGTGATTCAACAGCTGGGTGCAGTGGCCAAGTCTTAGATCCCAGCACTAGGGAGGCAGAAATGGGGGCTTGAGTCCTAGACCAGCCCTGGGCTGTATAGTGGGACCATGTCTCCCCAACAGACACACATGTGGACACATGGAGAGAAACAAATATATGCACAGAAGGCATGTGCACACAGACACATGCACACATCCCTAAACACATGCACACACAGATGCATGTACACATAGACTTGTGCATACAAATATGTGCACAGATACATGCAGACATACACATGCACATACACATAGAGACACAGACACAGGTTGAACAGTGGGGATGTAGTTCTGCAGCAGAAGGCCTGCCTAGTGTGAGCTAGATCAGTGTTTATCCACGCACACCCCTTGCTAAGCAGTTCAGATGCCACAGCTAGCTGTCCTGCAGTCTGTGGTAAGAGTCGCTCCCTCCCTGCCGTGTTTGTGGGGCTCTGAGGAGGCAGTGTTTGCAAAAGCCTTGTACACTGTGAAGTGTGTGGAGCTGGAACACCCACCTCCCCTTCGGCCTGGCCCTCCTGCTCTCTGACTTAGACACATGGGTAGAGTGTCCCCTACAGCAGGGGTCATAGGAGCCGCCGGCTCTTTGGCAGCCAACCATTCACTGTCTGACGTGCGGTTCTCTGTTTACCCTCAGACTCTGCTTTCAGCCGAGCACATAGTCATTGCTACGGGAGGACGGCCACGGTACCCCACACACGTGAGTGGCCTGCAGCGCCCCCAGTCCTCTGCGCTTTCCTCTACCACTTCCGGGCTTCCCTGAATCTACATCACATGGTAGTGGCTCAGGGTCACTGCTTGCAGCAGGCTCCTGAGGCCTGTGTCCGCTCTCCTCCGTCCTCAGTGTTTAGCTCTGCATTGTCCAGGCTGCTTCTGATCACTTGTCTGTCCACTCTCGCCTTTCGAGTCCAATGTGACTGAAATGTATATGTATGGCAGGCATCACGCCTGGCCTCTGTTCCTTCTCCTAAGCTTCCACTGTCAAGGGCTTGTTTGTTTGTTTGTTTGTTTGTTTTTTGAGACAGGGTTTCTCTGTGTAGCCCCGACTGTCCTAGAACTCACTCTGTAGACCAGGCCGGCCTCGAACTCAGAAATCCGCCTGCCTCTACCTCCCAAGTGCTGGAATTAAAGGTGTGCGCCACTTCTGCCCAGCTTTATTTTATTTTATTTTATTTTATTTTATTTTATTTTGTTTTGTTTTGTTTTGTTTTGTTTTGTTTTGTTTTATTTTGTTTTGTTTTGTTTTGTTTTTTTGTTTTGTTTTTTAAAGTCTTTCTTCCAGGCAACTGGGATGGTCTTTATTTATTTTTATTTATTTTATGCATATGAGTTCACTGTAGCTTCAGACACCCCAGAAGAGGGCATCAGATCCCATTACAGATGGTTGTGAGTCACCGTGTGGTTGCTGGGAATTGAACTCATGACCTCTGGAAGAGCAGTCAGTGCTCTTAACCGCTGAGCCATCTCTCCAGCCCGTCAATGGCTTTTCTAAGTTGGGAACTCTAGGGTCCCCATCTAGGACTTCAGGCTTGCCTTTCACCCCCACACCACCTGCCCGCTCCTTAAAAGTTTGAATAAAATCCACTTACCAGAAATTCTTGTTGGGAGGGTGAAGGCTTACCACGCCCAGAGCCCCTCTGTCGCTTCCCTCCTCTCCAGATCCTCTTCAGAGTTCCAAGTGGAATTTTTCTTACAGCTCCCCTGCCTCCTGGAGTCCAGGCGCCTCGGACAATTCATGTGACACATGTGCTTTGTGTTGGTTCATTTCAGCAGCATACTGTGCCGTGTTTAATCCTGTGTGTCGGAGTCTTCTCTAGACTGGACGGCACGTCACTGTATGCAGAGAGCTCCTCTCGAGCCTGCCTGCTCCGCAGTGAGCGCCTTGGCTGCTTCCTTCATAATGCGCTGTGAGCACCCCGTGAAAGGGTTTCCTGGAGTTCGGTTTAACTTCTCTTGGGTGTTGTGGCGCACGCCTGTAATCCCAGCACTTGGGAGGCAGAGGCAGGCAAATTTCTGGGTTCGAGGTCAGCCTGGTCTACAGAGTGAGTTCCAGGATAGCCAGGGCTACACAGAGAAACCCTGTTTCGAAAAAACCAACCAACCAAACAAACAAACAAATTAAAAAAAACCTGGGAATCATGAAATCTCTGCATGCCTGTGGGAGCCTTCGGTCCATACTGCATTCTGCACGACTGTGTCTTAGATCTGCACCAAGAGGATGGAGATGCCACTCCTGCCTTCCTGGGCAGAGGTGCATGCTGGGAAAGAACCCAGTACTTCTAGCCCCAGACATGTGCGCAGTCACCTCCCATCGCCAAAGAGACACACCTAAAGATATCCAACGAGGAAACTCCTCATGGGATTGAGAAAACCGCAGAACCTGAAGAATGGAGGTTGCTTTCTCAGAAACCCCAGGGGCATGCCAATGGCAGTCTCACCACATGAGCCCTCTCTCCCTCCGTAGGTCAAAGGAGCCCTGGAATATGGAATCACAAGTGACGACATCTTCTGGCTGAAGGAGTCCCCTGGGAAAACGTAAGGCCTGGGGTATGTTGTGCCTGTGTATTTGCTTCCTTCTCCGGAAGGAAGAGCCGGAAGGTCGTTCTCTAAAAGAAGGAAAGAGCCTTTGTAGGCCCCATGTCCCGCGACATCTCAAAGGTCACCTGAGTGTCACAGACAGAGTCAGCATCCCCTGGGCCCTGGTATAGGCCATCTCCTCTTCTCTCTGCTTTGTGCACTGAGCATGCTCCAAGCTACGGCCAGGTGTGGAGGTGAGAACACATGTGCAAAATGTGCCAGCCTGCCCAGAGCTCATCAATTCTTGGAGACTGGATGCAGCCCACTCCAGTTGTGTTGTGCGAACTTCCTGCTTGCAGGGGCCAGAGTGGCCACCAGAGGGTGGCAGAGGCTTGCTTGATAGCTGTTCAGTGCCTTGTGCATTTTCAAGCAAACACTAGTGGAAAACAGTAACCCAGTCAGTGGTGGCCTGGCATGTGCACTTGAGTGTGTGCGTGTGCACTTATGTATGCTTGTAAATATGTGCTTGTAAATATGTAGGTATAAATGGTGTGTATGTTGGAGAGTGTACACAGGTGTGAGGATTAATGTGTATGTATGCACTGGATTTATTTCAGATAGTGCAGATCCCCAATTTCTATGTGTTGGAGCTTATGAGAAACACTGCCCTACACCGTGGCCTTGGGACTGAGCCGAGGCCTCACTAATGCTAGGCAAGCATGCTGTCTTGGAGGCTATATTCCCAGCTCCACACTCCTTTTTTGTTGTTATCTTAAGACTGGCTCTCTGGGTAGCCCTGGTTGTCCTGGAGTTTGCTAGGCAAACCACACTGACGTCACACTCACAGTCACTGTCTCTGTGTCCCAAGTTCTGAGATGAAAGGTGTGCACACCTCATTATGCCTAGCTGTCCAGATCCTTACAAACAGGGCTGGAGAGAGGCTCTGCAGTTAAGAGAACTGATGGCTCTCCTAGAGGTCCTAAGTTCAATTCCCAGGAACCACATGGTGGCTCACAGCCATCTGTAATGGGATCCAATGCTCTCTGCTGGTGTGTCTGAAGACAGCTACAAGTATATTCATATCAAATAGATCCTTAAAAACAAATAAACAAAACCTAACAAACAAACAAAAAAAACAAAAGAAAACCAAAAATTTATTATCTCATCTAGGTGTATCCATGGTGTGTGTGTGTGTGTGTGTGTGTGTGTGTGTCTCGCACCACCGCGCATTTGCAGACATCAGAGGATAATGTGGAATTTGATTGTCTCCTTATACCTCTGTAGGGTTCTGTGACTAAGCTCAGGCCTCCAGGTTTGCACAGCTAGTGCTTTTGCTCTTGCCCTGGGCCAGCTCGTCTGGCCCAGTTTGTTTATCTGTTTAGTATGGGTCTGTGCATGTGGCACTCAGAGGACCACCTACAGGAGTCGATGATCTGCTACCCCGTGGGATCAGAGGTTAAGATGGATGGCTAAGCTGCTCGTTGGCATCTTTACCTGCTGAGCCATGCCACTGGCACAGCTTCTTTCTTTTGAGATTGGTGCTCATATACCTTAGGTTGGCTTTGAACTCACAGTGTAAACAAAGACAACCTTGAACTTCTGATCCTTCTGTCTGTACCAACTGGCTTCTGGAACTACAGGCATATACACATATACACTTAAGGTATGACACACATGTACAAGTTAGAGAACAACTTCAAAAATCAGTTCTGTCCTTCCACCATGTGGGGTCTGGGGATAGAACTTGGGTCGTCAGGCCTGGCAGCATATGCCTTTACTTGTGGACGAGCTGCCTGGCCCTGTCGTTTTTTACAGCTGACACAGCACACCAGCATCTCACATTTTGTTATCTGCTCGTCCAGGGACAGGCAGTGTGAACTGCATCGCTGTGTAGTGGGTACATGGGTGTCTACCTGACTCCGGCTCTCTCCACGCTCTTGACAGTGGAATTGTTGGCCTGGAAGAGAATTATGCTTTTCAGACTTCTTCAGTAGTTCAATACTGTGTTCCCACGGGTGGGGTTCCCACGGGTGGGGTTCCCACGGGTGGGGTTCCCAGGACCTGGGTGGTACACCAGGGTCCATGTCGCTGCACCTTCACATTTGAAGAACAGTGATCTTAGTTTATATACACCTACTAAGGAAGTCTCTCCTAGAAGCAGAAAGGTAGAGTCCAAGGGCCTTTGCTGACAGGCAAGCTGTCCCCTGTCCCCTATGTTCTGCTGCTAGCTTCCCCCTCATTCCCATAGCATTGGCATTGACAGCTTTTTTTAAAGACACAAAATGGAATGTCCCTCTTCTCATTCCCAACGTGTGACTCTAACTGTTGCCCATAGCCTCCTCTGAGTCACACTGAGGCTGAGTTCTTACTGACCTTTCATGGCTTCCACTGGATTACCAGACTGTGCCTTGTTTGTTTGTTTGAGACAGTGTTTCTCTGTGTAGCTCTGGGTGTCCTGGAATTCCCTCTGTAGATCAGGCTATTCTCTGTCTCCTGAGTGCTGGGATTAAAGGTGTGTAACACCACTGCCCAACTTGTGATTTGCCTTTTGTAAAAAGATGATTTATCTGTATGAGTGTTTGTCTATCTGTCTGTATGTCTACACAATGTCTGGTACCCATGGAGGTCAGAAGAGGGCATCAGACCCCTGGAACTGGAGTTATGGGTGATTATAAGCCACCCTGTGGGTACTGGGAATCCAACCAAGTCCTCCGCCAGAGCAACACGCGGCTCTAAAGCTCTGAGCTCTGCCCTTGCCTTCTGACTTTTTGGAATATTTATGCCTTACTTAGGGTTTTTAATTACTTTTATTTTTTTACAGTCCAGTTGTTGCACCCCTCCCAGTTTTTTGTTTGTTTGTTTGTTTGTTTTAGACAACCTCACAATGGAGTCCAGTTGGTACAGAACTCACTATGCTGCCCAGGTTGACCTCAAACTTGTGATTCTCCTGCCTCGACTTGCCAAGTCTGTAGTACCACTACCCCTATTTCACAAATTCTTCTTATTTTTAAAATTTATTTTCAGCGCTGAGGACCAGATCCGGACCCTTACACAGCCTATGGAAATGTTCTACCACTGAGAGGATCCCCACCCAAAGTTTTATTTATTTATTTATTTATTTATTTATTTATTTATTGGTTTTTCAAGACAGGGTTTCTCTGTGTAGCCCTGGCTGTCCTGGAACTCACTCTGTAGACCAGGCTGGCCTCGAACTCAGAAATCCGCCTGCCTCTGCCTCCCAAGTGCTGGGATTAAAGGCGTACGCCACCAACGCCCGGCTAAAAGTTTTATTTTTTATGTCAGCGATTAGCATTGTCTTTTAGACCATAGTAATTTCTCGGTGGGGAGCGATATGGAGGCGACCCTGGGCTTGGTACAGGGAACAGGTCCTCTCCTGCCGAGCTCCGCCGCGGCCCTGGTCTGTTCCCTAGCTTCATCTGTCTGTCTGGTGGGCCGAGCTCCGGCCCCGGCCCTGGTCTGTTCCCTAGCTTCATCTGTCTGTCTGGTGGGCCGAGCTCCGGCCCCGGCCCTGGTCTGTTTCCTAGCTTCATCTGTCTGTCTGGTGGGCCGAGCTCCGCCCCGGCCCTGGTCTGTTTCCTAGCTTCATCTGACTCCATGGGCCGTCTCCTCATGTACTTCCTGGCTGCCTCTGAAATTCAGAGTTTCTCTGTGTGGAAAGCCCTGTGGTCCTTGGCCTTGTGTCTGGCCAGATCCCCCTCCCCTCATCTCTTCTTTATCTTCCAGCTGGTTCAGATATCAGAGATGGCCTGTGTTGCACACCATAAAGATTCTTTGTAACTTATAGATGTACAAATGGTTTCTTTCCCCTTTAGATGTAACCTAAATCTCTCTTTGCTCTTAATGGCTTTTAGATTTATTACATGTTCAGAAGGACCTATCCCGCCTACAGCATGGTTTTTGGTTTGGTTTGGTTTTTAGTCACCTCTGGCTGGATGTTCTTTTATGTGTGGGGCCTGGTTACCCTTGCCTGTGGAGTTGGATTGCTCCAGTGCCTGCATGGCCCGCTGCCTGTCTGCAAGCAGTGCTGCTGTTCATAGCTGCTAAGCCTGCCTCACTCCTCTGTTTTGTTTTGTTTTGTTTTGTTTTGTTTTGTTTTGTTTTGTTTTGTTTTGTTTTGTTTTCGAGACAGAGTTTCTGTGTAGCCCTGGCTGTCCTGGAACTCACTCTGTAGACCAGGTTGGCCTCGAACTCAGAAATCTGCCTGCCTTTGCCTCCCAAGTGCTGGGATTAAAGGCGTGCGCCACCACGCACTCCTCTGTTTCCTTTACCCTGATTCTTTGGGTGCCCTGTTCTCTCCTGCCTTCCCACAATGCACTGAACTTTCCATGAGCAACCCTGGAGCTGCAGCGGTCCTGAAAGCTAGCCCTTCCTGCCCCTCTCCTGTCTAGTCTGGGCCCCTTCCTGGGCTCAAGTTGTTCTGTCTCTGACATGTCTCCAAAGGCCAGAATTTTCTGACTTCTAGTCAGGCCCTTTTCTGGGAAGCTATCTCAGTGCTATGCAATAGTGCAGCCCAGCAAGAAAGCACCCCCAACTCCCATCCCCAGTAGCCTAGGGGTGGGACCTCTCCCCTGTGATTATTCACTGGGGGCAGCTGGCTCAGCTGGTAAGATATGGCCACAGGTATTTTAGTCAGGAACAAAACTGCCATGTTTATTTTCTTCAGAAAAAAAACATTTAGAGTTTTTTTTTTTTTTTTTAAGCTCCTTCATGTAGATGGAATCTAGGTATGTTATTGTTTAAGAAAAAAGTGTTTGTGGTGCATCAGTCACCCGTTTAGTTCTGAACATGATTTATGTGAGGAAATGGTTTTTTTAAAAAAAAAATTAAGCTGGAGATATATCCCTGTACGACGCTTCTGTGAAACTGCGGCTTTGTCCAGGCTGTTAATGCAAGTTGTAACAGTGCGGAGGGGAGGCAGTGTTTACATGTTACATTCCTCGGTGCAGTCAAAATAAGCCCGGAGGGTCTACAGTAGCATTTCTGTATTTTATCAGCTTGGGCTGGGGCAGAGGGGGAGGCCCGCTCGCACTTGGAGGGGCTGTTTCTGCTAGATTTATTTGCCTTATAAATATCCCCTGTGTTTATTTTAACTCGCCTTTAAAATGGAGCTGAAATTAATATGGATCCCAGGGCTGTCCCTATGGCCCCAGGGTGCCTTCCAGAGCCGGGTGACACTTTGACATGGCTCATCTAGGAGGCAGGTCAGCAGCCAAGGTTCCATGGCACCTCTGGGCCTGGGCCTGCAGTGGGTAATGTCTGCTGAGTGACGTTTGCCGAGGAAGAACCGTCTATGTGGGCCAGCCCCAGGTCCTTGGTGGGATCCACAGAACATTCAGAATGGCTCTTTTCTTTGTTTACCTGGTGGAGGCAGCAGCCAGGACTCATGTATGTGGGGACTAGTCGGGGAGCTGAGCTGAGCTCAGCACGGTGACCTACACCCATCTGGACTCCCAGGATTACTCCCACCGCCTTTGCTCGTGGGCATCAAATCAGGGGTCCCTTTCCGCCTTAGATGACATCTGGGTCTCAGAGAACCCAGGGCTGGCCAGATGGCAGAGATGAGGCGCTTATGTCTGAGCCTTGTCTATAGGAGGCCTGGGTGATAGCCTTCACCCTGCAGCTGGGTACAGGCCAGGCTGGCCACACCTGGCAGCTGATGGAGCACCTGGCTAGAGCCAGGCTGTTAGCAGCATCGCCGTGAGAACCCCTGAGCTTGCAGAGGTGGCTTTGGTCACCCAGGCATCCGTGTATGCCCGACCTGCCTTTCCCGTTGCTCTTTGTCAACATCGAGAACAGATGGAAGAGAGAGGCCAGAACACAGGGCCCCTCTGGGGAAAGTGGGTGGTGAGACAATTGGTCCTGTGGAAGGTGCCATGGCCAGTGCGGGTGTGGTGGTGCCTGGTGCCCTGTGGTGCCCTGTCCACTGGTGTAGCAAGGCCCTGTGATGGGAGGACGAGGTGAAAGATGAGCTTGCTCCTTAGCCCTGCTTCAGGAACGTTGGCCTTGGCCTTGGTTCATGGGCTTGAACCAGGTATGGAGTGACAAGGGAGTAGTAAGAGCTAGCTAGCCCTGCCTCTAATGCTCCAGCTCAGGCTGTCTTCCTGTACCCCTCACCTCCAGAAGGCCTGCCTCTAACCCTGAAGATCAGGCTGTCTCTCTGCACCCCCACACTCCCAGGAAGCCTATGTGCTCCACAGATTCTCAAGCCTGACTCCCAACTGACCAGGCCCAGCATTCCTACCCTCTTCTGAACTTCTAGATACCCAAACCGTGAAGCAGGGTCCCGGTTGCCCTGCTCCCCACCCTGTCCCTCCAGCAGGCTGACGGTGGGTGCTGGAGCTGGGTTGTTGTCCCCAGGTACTTCTTCCTGTTGTCCCTTCACACTGCTCAGGTCCCCAGAAGGCTTACAGCACTTGGGGCCACATCTCCCACTGCTGTTTGTCCCCACCACACTGCCCATGACTGTCCACTCCCATGGCCCTTGACAACCCAAGGCTTTGTGTCTCTGGGCACGGTGCAGCTGGGATGGTGGTTTGTGTTTTGAGACAGGGTCTCTGGTGCAGGCTAGTCTGGAACCTACTGTGCAGCCCAAGCCAGCCTTCATTGCACGACAACCCCACCCCACCCCGTCTCACTCTCCTGAGTGCTGTGACTACAAGTATGAGTCAGTGCGCCCCACTAGAGTGGGCTTTTTAAAGATTTATTTTATGTATGAGTACACTGCAGCTGTCTCCAGACACAGCAGAAGAGGGCGTCAGATCGCATTACAGATGGTTGTGAGCCACCATGTGGATGTTGGGAATTGAACTCAGGACCTCTGGAAGAGCAGTCGGTGCTCTTATTCGCTGAGCCACTCTCCAGCCTGAGTGTTTTTAATGATTTAATGCTGTCGTCAGAGTTGGTCATGGAAGTCGCTTTGCTCTGCCGCAGAGTCAGGAAGTTGGCCAAAGTGTTGTGTTTATTTTCTCCCATCCTAAGCACAGGAGATGGCAAGGCACGTGTTATCTAGAAGAGCCACTTAGAGTCACGGCTGCATAGTATTCTGATTTTCTGCTTCGCTTCTGTTTGTTTCATAGGATAGTCTGGTATAGCAGAAGGGAGAGCAGCTCTCAGCCTAGGACGGGATTCTCAGGTTTTCTGCTTGTTTGCCTGTGTGGGGCAAGGACCTTGGGTAGCTTCCACTACTCAGGATTTGGGGGGGGGGGTCGAGGCAGATCTGGAGCCAGCTCCACCGGGATGCAGGGTTGTGGCATCTCTTCTCGCGTGCTGCTGTCTGGAGTGTCTGGAGCTCTGCAGGTTTGACGGGCACTTCCTGGACTGGTTGCTCGTACTTCCAAGGAGCCAGGTGCTCTTGTGAGACTGTCACTGTGAGGCGTGGGTGTGCCTTCTGGAGAGACCATTAGGGCCCTGCAGGCTGCGAGGCAGAGGTAAGCCAGGTCTGTGTCAATGCCCATGCGCCTGCTGCCTCCTGCTTTCAGCTCTGCCGAGCAAGCCACGCTATGCGTACACTAATCTCATGGGAGCCATGCATCCATGGGGACTGTTGGCATACTGAGAGGCACAGAGACCCCACCTACCCCACACACATGCAGATGGGGGCACAGGGCACTGCCGCGGTCTAGGATGGTGACTACTGGCTGAGCAAAGGTCTGGGCTCTGGTTCTTAAACGTAGTGTCAAGTCCCAGGCTTCCAGACTGCCACCCTGCTGTCTCCCAGGCTGCAGCTGTGGTCACTGTGCCTTTGTAGCTGGTCCTGGGTGGGCGTGGCCAGCAGAACCCAACCTGCAGCTGCAGCCTCTCTCTGGGAACTGACTCAGGATCTGGAAGGTCACATTTGTCTTTGCTTTTGTTCCAGTGTCTTTTTGTTTTGTTTTGTTTTGTTTTTGTTTTTTGTTTTGGTTTTTTCGAGACAGGGTTTCTCTGTATAGCCCTGGCTGTTCTGGAACTCACTCTGTAGACCAGGCTGGCCTCGAACTCAGAAATCCACCAGCCTCTGCCTCCCAGAGTGCTGGGGATTACAGGCCTGCGCCACCACTGCCCAGCTTTTTTTTTTTTTTTTTTTTTTTTTTTTCTTTTTTTTAAGACAAGGTCCAGGCTGGCTTCAAACTCACTGTGTAGCTCAAGTTGGCCTTGAATTTATGATCTTCTTACCTCTACCTCCTGAGTACTGGGATTATTGACATATGTGGCCATTCCTAGAACCTCAGTCCTTTGAGTTCTTATGTTCATCTTTCAAAGAATAAACATTTCCATTAATTGGTCAATTAGCGAGAGAGGCAGGGTAAGAAAACCAATGCTGACTGTCATCATAACTCATAAAGCCAATGGCCCAAGGTACTGTCCACTCAAGCAAGATGCTAGCTTTCCTGGGGATCTCAGGGCACACTCTCCAGACTCCCCCGCCCCCAGGAATGTGCCTGCCTGTGGGTGTCTGTCTTTCCTGTGTGTGCTCTGGAGTTGGCAGTTTGGATTTGGTAGCCTGAGGCCTGGGGGCACCTGGGAAATGGTGCCCCATCTTCTGTTATGGGGCCACCACAGGAGGTCCGTGGTACTCATGGTTCTCCACTGGAGCAGATGGTGATCCCTGGCTGCCCGCCCACCCATCCCCTACACCCAGCCTGCTCTGTGGGAGGCTGGGAGGCACACGTGGACTGCAGAAAGGGAAGAATCGGATCCAGGAGACTGCTTGCTTCATGCTCAGCAATGTGGTAGGAGGGCCTAGAAGTGGGGGTTGGGGGCTGCAGCTGGCGTGGGGAGCATATGAAGGGAGTTTGAGATAAAAAGAGAGGCCCAGTCATCAACAGAAGGGCTACACCGATGTTGCCCCACTGGGTTGGGGGTCTCCATAGTTTGTCGGGAGGTGTGGGCTGGGCACTGCTCTTTAAGGAGTTGAGAGCAGAGACACTGATTGTTGGATGCTCACAGACTTTCTTACCATCCATCCTGCAGGTGAGACAGGATGATCAAAGCAGCTCAAATAGCTCGCAGTTTCATATCCTAACTGGCTCAGAGCTCTCACTGTATACATCAGATGCAAAAGTGTTAGGCCTTATACTTTGGAAAGCACCTCTCCTGGAGACACACTGCACCTGTGAAGGTGTGTGCAGGAGTATGTCCACGGGCCTGGAAAGCACCTCTGTCCTCCTGGCCTGCTGGGGATCCCAGGACCCCCTGTCCATATCAATCACATGCTGAGTGGGGTTATCTGACCAGCTGGGGCCATCTTGTACTCAGCCAGTAAGTGTGGGTCTGTCCCCAGCTCCTGTGCAGAGCTGCATGCCAGATGGTTCCCGCAGGGCACCTGCACAAGTGTTCTGAGCGAGCCGCCGCTTTTTGAAATGGAATTATATCATTAGTACTTGCCAGGATTAGCACTGACATCGGGCTTATCCTCCCTTACATCACCTGCCCTTGTTCAAAGCTGAAGGGGTGAGCTGACGAGCCACCCACGTGCAGGGCCCCGCCGCGAAGCCGCTTCTCCTCAGCTCTCCTGCTTGGGTGTGCAAGTATGTGCCTGTGTGTCTGCATGGGTGTGCATATGAGAAGATGTGGACAGGTGTGTGTGACTCCATGTCTATGCCACTGTGTTCATAGTGTGTATGTGCATGCAAAGGACTTTTCATGTTTGCATGTTCCTGTATGTGTACACATATGTGCATGTATATGCGAATATATGTATGTGTAGTTGGAGTGTGGAGCTAGCCACAAGAAAGCATTGAAATGACTGTTTGGGGGGGGTCACAATGCCATGTCCTAGCTCTGTCGGGGAGGCAGGGGGATGATCTCTCCTCCCTGAGCCCAGGGGCTGTGGGCTTGGGCAAATAGTCATGGGCCCTGCTCATAGCTGCTGCTTCCCGTAAGCCACTGTCCCCATTCTGGTCCTCTTGGTGTCCTGGGTCATCCCTCCTTCCATCCTGACTCAAAAGGTTCTGAGGAGCCTAAGACAAGACTCGCCTGTGGTCAGAAAGAAACTTTGTGCTTCTGAGGGACCTCTCTCAACATGCCTCCCAGCCTGGAGCTGCCTGGGCTTTTCACAAGCCAGGTGTTCGTTATCACTGACCATGCACCCTTCAGCACCAGGCAATTTGCCGGTCCAACCGCACTGTTTGTCATGTTGTATTTCATAGCTGCAGCTGCTGGGAAGTGGGTTCTGTGCCTCGGTAGGTGTCACCTGTCTGCCTGCGCGCTCATTGGCTTACTCCTGGGAGGAAGGCTGTGGGCCTCATCTTAGTCCCAGCCTTGGGACAACAGTGTGTGGCCTTGCTGGCACTCAGTGTGCTCTCTGCTGGGTCTCTCTGCAGGTTGGTGGTCGGAGCCAGTTGTATCCTTTGCCAGCGTGCAGACGGCCATCTTCAGGAAGGATGCCCAGCCCCTTTCCCATCCTCCCAGGGAACCGCTTGAGGCTGACCTTTGAAGGCTGCCGCTTCCTGAACCTTACGCTAAGCCGGCAGAGCGGCTAGAGAGGCTGTGAGGCAGTCAGGAAGGCTGTGATGAGCTTCTCCCTGGAGAGCAGCCCTGATCTGACCTCATTCCTGCGGGAGAAGCAGTCAGATCAGGAAGGGTCAAGAGGGGAACCCTGAGGGGCTTGGGGTCAGGACAGGATGTGGGAGGGAAGATGAAAGCCCCACCTGGAGTCTCAGGCTGAGCATAGGAGCACAGGCCACCGGCCCGTGGCTCTACCCACAAGGCTCTTCTCCCTGGGCCTGGCCAGCAGCTCTCCACCGAATCTCCATCCTCTCTCCTGGAGGCTGGGATGAAACACCAGAGCCAGATGGAAGCCCCCATGGAGGTGCAGACCTATCTGGCTGGAGGGTACTGTTAGGGGAGCCTGAAGCTGGGGCTGGCAGCTTTATGCACTTGAGACCTGGGGTTAGAGACCTCTTCTGGTGCTGAGCAGGAACGCGGGACCCTGGGCTGTTAGAGCAGGGGCCAGGGTCTTTTACCCCTCTGCTCCCTTTCACAGTCACTTAGTGTGCCTTAGCCTGCGGCTAAAGATGTGGCCCTGGAGTGTGCTGGCTTCCTCACTGGGATTGGACTGGACACCACTGTCATGATGCGCAGCGTCCCTCTCCGAGGCTTTGACCAGGTAGCCCGGGAACCCCGCTCCTACCTGGGCTCTTTCTCCCAGGAGGCCAGGCTCTTGTTTGGCTACCTTACCCTGCCCCAGGCAGGTGCAGCTATAGCCTTGGGGAGAGGCCTACATCCTCAGAAACAGTTCCTTAAAAGCCAGGCATCTTGGCACCATCCTGTACTCCTGGCACTTGAGAGGCTGAGGCAGAGAGATCATCTGAGTCCAAGAGTGGTGCCAGCCTGAGCAGCGTTTCAAGCCCTACCCCCAAATCAGCCATTCGTTAAAATCTAAGTGAGGTTATCACTGAACTGGCAAATATTCTGTATCCTCTAGCAATAGTAGTTCAGTTCCCAGTCATGTTAAACTCTGGTTGCAGAAGCCTAGAAAGTCACGTGAAGACAGAATGAACTGGAACCGTGGCCTCACGACCCCTGGCCCCACCACCCTACCCCAGAAAGGTCTTTCTGTCTCTGTAGCTGAGTGTGTAGCTTCATCCTAAAGCTGTGCCACCATAGCCGAGGGCGTATACACCAAAGCCCGCCACGGGGACACAGCATCTGGAGAGTCTCTGTGTCCCGCCGCCAGGGGACATGTTGGCAGCTGCAGGGTGCAGATGGAAAAGGTCTATAGAGAGAGGAAGGCTGCAGTCTCAGACCCACTGGGCACTGAACAGCCCCGTAATCCCCTTAGAGGCCTGCATGTCTGAGTCCGTCAGGCATCTGCAGCCATGCAGCGTGCCAGGGAGCTAAGGAGCCCTCGGTCTGGACAGACTGAGACGCGATCCCTCATAGAAAGGCTCCTCCCACGTGGCTCAGCATGAGCCCCTTTGCGAGGCGGATGACACAGGATGTGTCGAGGGCTGGAGAGATGCTTGGCTCAGCAGTTAAGAGCACTGACTGTTCTTCCAGAGGTCCTGAGTTCAAGTCCCAGCAACCACATGGTGGTTCACAACCATCTGTAATAGATCTGATGCCCTCTTCTGGTGTGTCTGAGGACAGCTACAGTGTACTCATACTCATATATATAAAATAAACAAATAAATCTTTTTTAAAAAAAAAAGAAAGGAAGGAAGAAGGAAGTTGTATCTAGCCTTTGCTGTTGGCCTGGGACTGGCCTCACTGCAGCCAGGCTGGGAAACCGTGGAGCCCTGGACACCTTTGCCCGCCCCCAGCCTGGGCCTGCACCACTGTCTCTGCATTTCTTGGGAATCAGAGTCTTCTGACAGTCCCCTGACCCCCAGATTCCTGGTGGCAGTGAGTCATGACCCCATGACCCAGAGAGGAGGCTGAAGGCCGAGCTCCCTCACAGTGTCCTTAGGGTCTAAGCCTGGAGCCAAGAAGTAGCTGAGAGCTCCTCCCACTTGGCAAGGGGACCCGGAGGTGGGAGTCATGGGCACCCCGCCTTCTTTGGGCCAAGCCCCTTTTAGGGCCCTACCAAGGCCTAGAGAGCAAGATGGAGATTGGGGCCTCTCGGTGCCTGTTGCAAGTAGTGACCAAATCCTCGTGGTGTCCTCTCATGCTTTGCAGCAAATGTCATCTTTGGTCGTGGAGCACATGGAGTCTCATGGCACCCAGTTCCTGAAAGGCTGTGTCCCCTCCCTCATCAAAAAACTCCCAACTGGCCAACTGCAGGTTGCTTGGGAGGACCATGCTTCTGGCAAGGAGGACTCAGGCACCTTTGACACTGTCCTGTGGGCTATAGGTAAGGATGCGGCCGGCTACACATACATTGTCCTAGCTCAAGGAAACCATACCTCCTTGGGAGAAAGGCCTTCCCCTTCCTCCCCTCATCTCCTGGATCTTCCATTATGCCGGCTCCTAAGCAGGTTGGCCACTAGCTGGAACTCCTTGCAGGCCGCTATGGAAGCTTATGGACACACTGTCCTTTTCTTTCTTTTCCCATTGCCATATGATATCTGAAAATGCAAATCACAGAAGAGGCTTGTTGGTGCCGTCATTTAGCAAAGGCATGCGAGGCGATCGATCCAGGACCCCTTCAGTATAAAACCTAGAGAGTTCCTCTAGGGCTTACACCTTGAGAGATTATCTTTAATGAATTAGATGTTTGCTTTTTTAACATTGTAAATTCAAGCTAGTTTTTTGTTTCTTCACTTTGAGGCAGTGTCTCACATAGCCCAAGACAACCTCACACTCCATGCGTACCCAGGGGTGAACTTGAACTCCTGGTCTTCCTGTCTCTGCTTCCCAAGTGCTGGGGTTATAGATGTGCACCTCCACATCTGATTTAAGCCAGTTGTTTTTCTCATTAAAATGATATGTAGAGATGCAGAGACTATTAGTTGGTAAAGCGCTTCCTCTTGAGCATGGGTTTGCTCCCCAGAACCCAAACTAAGAGGCTGCCTTTGGTGGAATCTCCTTGTAATTCCAGGGCTGGGGAAGCAGAAGCAGAAGCAGGTGGATCCCTGGGCTTGCTGGCTAGGCAGCCTCCTCTATCCAGGGAGCTCCAGCCGTGCCTCAAAGAGCAAGGTGGACGGCCTGTGAGGAATGACACCTAAGGTGGACATCTGACCTTCACACATATGCACACACACACACACACACACACACACACACTCAGGCATACCTACACACACACACACACACACACATACACACACACACACACACAGACACACACACTCAGGCATACCTACACACACACACACACACACACTCAGGCATACCTACACACACACACACACACACATGCATGCATATCTGCACACACACATGCGCACACATGCATACCCCCACATGTTTTTATAGGAACACATGGTGACAGGTTTTTAAGTTTTAGAAATTGTGGTGATGCATAGCATAGATGTTCTATTTTAATTACTTGGTGTCTGGCTCAGTGGCACTAAGGGCATTCACAGTGCTGTGCAGCCACTGCCACCGTCTCTGCAGAGCATCGCCCCACTCTTATTGCACGCCAGCTTCCTCCTGCCCAGGCCCACCACTCCACTTTCTATCTTAATTTGATGACTTCAGGAACTCATAAGTGAACTCATACAGCATGTATCTTTCTGAGTCACTTATCATAATGTCCTCAAGGTTTATCCATGTGCTAGCATGTGTCATAACTTCCTTCCTCTTCAAGGCTGAACAGTTTTGTTTATCCATCCAGCTGTTGATGGACATGCAGGCTGCTTTCACCTTTTGGTTATTGCCAGTGATACTGCAGTGAACACAAGTGTCCACAGGCTAGCTGATCCGATGCAGGCCAGAGGGTCTGATCTGATGCAGCTCAGAGGATCTGGTTCTTTTTTGGGGGGGAGGGGGTGTTCAAGGCAGGGTTTCTCTGTATAGTCCTGGCTCTTCTGGAACTCACTCTGTAGACCAGGCTGGCCTCGAACTCAGAAATCCGCCTGCCTCTGCCTCCCAAGTGCTGGGCTGAGGATGTGGTTCTTTAACAGGGGCTCACCCAGCACGTCCCAGGCCCAGGGCTTCACACCAGCACCTGTGCCTTGGCTGTCACTACACAGCCCTGCTCTCATCCTTCTTTCCATGAACGGAAGGCCCAGTTTTTCATGGGGTAAAGAAAGGCCTAGCAGGTGAGGCTGTGTACTTAGCTTCCACTGACTTTGCTAGATAGATGGCCTCCCTGGTAGACCCCACTAGCAGGAGCAGGAGGAGGAGGTAGCCAGGGGAATGCCTCCAGGGCCTGGCTCTAGTGAAGAGGGTTGTGGAGGCTCAACCAGGGGCCAGCGGGGGAAAACAGAGATCGGATGCCATTGCTGTCACAGGCATGCTGGGAGCCAGGGCCCTGTGGCCACGGCGCATGGCATCCCCATGGAGCTCCATGGTCCTCATGGGTGAGGGTGACATTCGCAGAACGCATCCCCACGTGAGCATCCCTGCGTGCCTCGGTGTGAGGACATTCTACTTTGGGCTTCTAGTTTCCTAGATTCCTCATGAACTTGCACACTGACACAGGGAATGACTGGAACAATAGAAACGGACCTCACTACTTGTCCCGGAACATCTGGGTCTCTGGGGTCTGTCTGATGTGAGCCAGGGCTCAAAATCAGATCACCCTCAGATGCCTCTTTCGGCTCCATTTCAGTGAGGCAGGTGGTCTCCTGGTGTGCCAGAGGGGTTCAGGGCACCATAGGCCCCAGCCTGGGGCTTACTTTTTTCTCTTTTTTTTAAAGATTTTTTTAAAAGAATTATTTATTTATTTTATGTATATGAGTACACTGTAGCTGTCTTCAGACTCACCAGAAGAGGGCATCAGATCCCATTACAGATGGTTGTGAGCCACCATGTGGTTGCTGAGAATTGAACTCAGGATCTCTGGGAAAACAGTTGGTGCTCTTAACCTCTGAGCCATCTCTCCAGCCCCAACCTGGGACTTCCTAAGGGACAGGGTTGTATCACAGAGCTATATGCTTTTGGATAAACTACTACTACTTCTTCTCCTTCTCCTTCTCCTTCTCCTTCTCCTTCTCCTTCTCCTTCTCCTTCTCCTTCTCCTTCTCCTTCTCCTTCTCCTTCTCCTTCTCCTTCTCCTTCTCCTTCTCCTTCTCCTTCTCCTTCTCCTTCTCCTTCTCCTTCTCCTTCTCCTCCTCCTCCTCCTCCTCCTCCTCCTCCTCCTCCTCCTCCTCCTCCTCCTCCTCCTCCTCCTTCTTTTTTTTGAGACAGGGTTCCTCTGTATAGCCCTAGCTGTCCTGGAACTCACTCTGTAGACCAGGCTGGCCTCGAACTCAGAAATCCGCCTGCCTCTCCCAAGTGCTGGGATTACAGGCGTGCGCCACCACCTCCCGGCTAAACTTTTTCTTTAATTGTTCAAATACATAGAAATCAGAATGAGAGCCAGGCAGCAGTGGTGCCTGGAAAACAGAGGCAGGCAGATTTGTATGAGTTCGAGGCCAGCCTGGGCTACAGGCTGAGTTCCAGGATTGTACACAGAGAAACCCTGTCTTGAAAAATTGAAAAAGACCATGAGGTTGAACCCAGAGATGGACCAGTGAGTCACCCACGACATAGGAGAGGGGCTCGAGTGTGCATCTGAGTGCCCCAGCATTGCCTCAGCCAACGGGACCGCTCGTCAAAGAGGATGGTCTTGGTCACATTGTGACAATTAATTTTTAAATAAGTTCATTATGAACAGTACAAAAGGTTAGGTGACATCTTAGACCTTAAAGTGTCTGGTTTATCTTAAACCTCTGTTTTGTGTTTTTTGTTTGTTTGTTTTTGTTTTTGTTTTTTGAGATAGGGTTTCTCTGTGTAGTCCTGGCTGTCCTGGAACTCACAGAGATCCTCCTACCTCTGCCTCCTGAGTGCTGGGATTAAAAGTACTAACACCACTGTACCACCACTACCTACCTGGCTGTGTTAGACCTTTCTAAGCAGTGAAGGGGCAGCTTTGTTCTTGCCCCACTCAGGATACTCTGTAGCTCCCTGAGTGCACACAGAACCCTGTCTTTGTTGTTTTGCTTGTTTGATTTGGATTTTGAGACAGGGCCTCTCTCCATACACATAGTCTAGGCTGATTGGAACTCACAAGGTAGCCCAAGCTAGCCTCAAACTTGCAGTGTTCCTGCTTCAGTCTCGAAAGTCCTGGACCCACCAGAGTGATTCACTATGCCCACCCCTTGCCTTGTCGCTGGACCATGTGGCCAGATGCTGTTGGACAGCTGTGGCTTCTGGAGCAGGGTCTGTGCCTTTGCAAAGCCTGCGTCCCGTCCCCTGCCTTCGCGGGAGGCTGCCATTCTGCAGAGCCTCTGTCCCGCCCCTGCTGGGAATCTGTTATACTTTTTGTATTTTCAAAAAGAGTATCCCCCAGACAGGCTGCAGGGGTGATTGATGCTGTGGGTAGAAGCTTTTCCAAGTCCTTGGCCTCTGACCCTTCTTCCCTAGGGCTGTGGCAGTGGCGGCAGCGGTTTCTGGCACGCCTCCTGGGTGGTGGGGCTGGCGCTCGGGCATGTGCGGACTTCACCACCCCCATCTGAGCCAGGTTTTGTAAACATTCGGGAACCACTTCCCATTTGAACAACTGGGAATGTTTTTTGCTGCTTGTACTGATAAGCCTCTAAGGAAGCATTATTTCTGCTTGCCGTAGATGATGCACTGTGGGAGGTTCAAATAAGCCGGGGTGGGGTGGGGCGTTGCATGGCTGGTACTGCAGACATCTCTGTGGATGGTGCTTTCCATCCAAGGAAGCAGCTGATTCTGTCCCAACAAGCTAAACTTTGCGGGACATTTAATAAGCGGGATGGATGCCCTTCCAGCCTCAAACGATATCCATGGTCATAAGGTCCCACGACCTCACACCTGACCGTGCCAGGGGCTGAGAATGGGAGGCTGCAGCCTGGCAAAGCGGTGCTGCTCTGGAAGCCAAGAGGGACAGGCAGCCTTTTCCTCCACCCAGCCTTGATCTCCAGTGCTGGATTAAACACATTAGCAGCTAAAGCAGTTAATTGCTGTGCAGGGGCCCCTCATTGTTTGTCTCTGAATCACCCGCCCACACCAGGTGTCTCAGATAATAGACTGGGAACCTCAGCGAGGAGGATTTCCTGTCTGCAGATGTGCCGATTACAGCGCTGAGTGAAGACAGTCAGCCGACCGTCCGGGCGGGCGGGCGGGGTCTGCGCCGCCTAGCCCCGAGTTAACCAGTTGTGGCCTGAATCGGTGCTGTCTGGGGAGTTGGCCCAGGACAGCCCCTGGCAGATGCCTTCTCAGAGGCTGATTTGGTTTTAAGGAAGGCATGTAGAGCCTCTGGGGAACAGCCTTGGACATGGAACTAAGACTGACCTGTGCCTCTAGGCTGCCAGAGCGCATCCAGACAGTTTTCTGTCCCTGCCTAGGATAGATGACAAGGCTGAGGCACATCCATTCCTGGGTCACAGGATTCCTTCCTAGTATGTGGCCCTTGCTGCACCTACATAGTCCCTGTTGTCATAAGAGCTGGAGACAGCAGTGTTCCTTTCTGAGAACTCTGCCTATAGTGGCCGAGTGGTGGGGGACACCTGGGCAGGAGCTCACCGATTTCACCCCAGGCCACTAAGCGATTTCTTCAGGCTTCCTTTTAGATAACCTAGCATCTGGTCTTCACCATCATCATCATCTTCATGAATAAATTCCACATGAGTCCTGGAAAGCGCCCGAGGGCAGCCAGACAGTCCTGACTCTCAGGTATGGGAGCCAGACTTCCAGCCTCCATCGGACCCCACGAGGAGGTATCCAGTCATCCACACTTGTGCACCCCGCCCACAGCCAGGGAGGCAGGGCCCAGGGGAGCTGTGTGGGGACACCCAGTGCTTGGTGGCCTCCATCAGCCCGGGGTGAGCTGGCTCTCCTTCCTACCCAGGACTATTTGCATATATGCAGATTGCACAGCTGCACACACCCCCCCCCCCCAGCACTGAGTGCCAGGCAGCCCGAGAAGGGGCAGGAGAAGAAACAGAACCAAGCTCAAGGCTGGACATCGATCACCAGGAATGACCCCAGCTCAGCAGAGGGGGAGGGGCAGCTGCAGGCTGCCTGGGAGTTGAGGAGTGGCTTGGTCCCCAGGCCTGGGTGCTAAGCTAAGGCTCTGAAGAGGGGCAGAGTATGCACACAGCCTAGCCTGGAGTCCCCCACTCGTAGTGGGGCCCTAGCAGCTGTAGGTGGGCCTGAGCTGTAGTGAGTGGGAGCTATGACAGAAAAAGAGAGGGATAGAGAGAAGGAAAGAGGGGATTCAGAGCAGACATATTGGACATGCTGGAGGGGCTGCAGTAGGTAAATAGGTACTTTCCCCAGAACTAAGTCAATGGTTAAACAAATAAGGAAGCTGGCCTGGCGACTCTCACCTGTAAGCCCTGCACTTGGAGGCAGAAAGTCTACCATGAGCGAGATGAGAGTTTGGGGCCAGCCTGGGCTACCCCACATGTCACCCCTCCAGAAGAGAGTAAAGGCTAGGGATTTGACTTAGCTGGTAGAGAGCGTGCCCATCTGGCATAAACCCCTGGGTTCAGGTCGCTGCTTCATGTAAACTGGTATGGACAGGCACATTCCTGTAACCCCACACGGGGATGGCAGGCAGGAGAATCAGTTCACAATCCTCAGCTACATAGTGAGTTGCAGGCCAGTGTGGTTTATATGAAGCCCTGCCTACAAAAAGGACTCATGAACATAGATAAGGAAAAAGAAGATCAATTTAAAAAAAAAAACACACAGCCTCAATGAATCAGGCAAGCAATAGGCCAGGCCCAGCACATTTGAGCACCACCAGGGCCTCCTGGGACAGTTGCCCAGGCTCTCCGCACTGGCCTCTGTGGCCCTCAGGCTGTCTCAAGGTCACAGTGGACACCTCTCTGTCCAGCCCTGTGGCACCTGGTGTAGCCGTATCCGTCTGGATCACAGCCCTCCCTTGCCCTCCCTGCTCCTGCTGACACTTAAATCTCACTCTTGCACGGACCGCCCTTCCCTGGTGAGAACATGTGCTGGAGGCAGGCATGAAATTGGAGGGCATGCTCAGTTAACTAGCGTGGATCAGAGAGGCACGGTGCCGCCCTGGCCGTCCACCTGCACAGCCTTTACCCCGCAGAGTAAGCAGCAAAGACTGATGGCCGCCTTGGCATCTGGCCTGCTGCCCTCTCTAGCCACTCCTTGGGGTAGAGTCAACTATTAAGGAGGGATGGCGGCAGGCCGTGTGTGTGTGTGTGTGTGTGTGTGTGTGTGTGTGTGTGTGTGTTGGGGGGGGTGTTGTAGAAGAGTCAGCCAGAGGCTCCCAGAACAGTGCTCCTGGAGCAGATAAACCAGGGCCTAGGAGGAAATCTGCATTTGAGCACTCTCCTTGTAGGAGTGGCAGAGGGTCATGCTTGGATTACCCGTGAAGCTCTTAAAGGCAAGAAAGGCAACAAACAGGCAAAGGCCGGCACTGGCCATTTGTAAAAGAAAAGAAAACAGTGCTGTTAAGAAATCAGAGACAGAGCACACGCCTTTAATCCCAGCACTTGGGAGGCAGAGGCAGGCGGATTTCTGAGTTCGAGACCAGCCTGGTCTACAGAGTGAGTTCCAGGACAGTCAGGGCTACACAGAGAAACCCTGTCTCGGGGGTGGGTTGGGGGGGGGAACAAAAACAAAGAAATCAGACACAGAAAGCTGAGCAGTGGTGGTGCATGCTCTTAATCCCAGCACTTGGGAGGCAGAGGCAGGTGGATTTCTGAGTTCAAGGCCAGCCTGGTCTACAGAGTGAGTTCCAAGACAGCCAGGACTACACAGAGAAACCCTGTCTCAACCCCCCCCCCCAAAAAAAAAGGAAAGAAAGAAATCAGAGACAGAAAACAGTTTGGTTATTGAGAAGTGCAAATTCAAACAGCAGGAGGGGTGCTATGCGAGGGAGACAGCACTCGCCACAGCCAGGAAGCCCCGTCCTCGCGAGCTCCCCTTCCTCTGAGTGCCAGCGTGGGATGGGCCAGGCCTCCTTCCTGGTGGAACCCAGGCAGTAGGGCGAGCGGGCAGCAAATGTTCCGGACGACTTTGACGTTGCCACCACACGCACTCTGAGGCCGCGGGTGTGCGCAGACAGTGCAGAGGGACAGCCAGCCGCCATTCAGCGTCGCCTGAGCACAGCGTTGTGCTTGCCGAGGACAGCTTGGTTTGCACCTTGCTTCTCAATTGTGAGTGTGTCACAGGGTCTAGAGCACCTAAAGACAACTGAACTGCTTAGGTGGATGGCCGCTGGGTTGTCCACTACACTTGTTTTCTACTTTCCTTGGGTTCCAGACCTGAGCTGAAGAGGTGCCTACAACTCTGGTGGGCCCTCAGTGCCAGCAGGGAGATTGGACTCAGCTCTGATCACCAGGGAGAGAGCAGAGCTTGAGGAACTGTGGGGCCGCCTTGCTCCCTGTGGCCTGTGCCCTGGCTTCAGAGCTTGTCTCAGCCTCTGGGAATGCTCCACAGTTTAGGATGGCTGGTGAGGGAGACTTCTCTGGCCTCGGGGGTGTTGCTATGGCCCTTCCCTCCCCCTCCCCCACCATCCGTCCCAGAAGCAGTAACACACCAGTTGTTGCATCTTAGCCAAGTTCTTTGCCATCGTGAGTTCCTCCTCCAGCCAGCCAGACACTTGTTCCTCACACAGCATGTCCTAAGGAACGTTGGCTTTGCAATAGACCGCGAGGGGCGCTTAGTCCCTCCCTGCCTTCTCTCCTGGTGCTGTCTTCAGATATGTGTATAGTGTACATCACCCAGCCTTTCTGGAAGATTATCTCAGCGCTAAGAATTTCTCTGGGACAGTGGCACCAAGGCTGCTGTAATGCTATGGCAAGGTCTATGGAAATAAACCTGTTTAGAGGCACAGACCTGCTGTGTTACAGCTGCTTGGAGCATTCCGGTAGTGAGTGTTCTATGCAATTGTAGCCTGTACCACAGAGGTCTTCCTGCGAGGTAGTCTAGAGCATCTAGGTTTGTGTAAGAGTACTCTTCACACAACGACAAACAGCTCAGTGACATGTTTATCTCTATTGTTAAGCATCATTTAATTGCACTTTTATTTCCATAAGGACCTTGGTACAGAGCTTCCTTGGCATCTGCAAGAGCAGAAGTTACCATAGTTACCACAAGGAACACAGAGATGCTCTTGGCCTCAGAGGATCAGGTGGGCATATGTGTAGGAAGATGTGAACTTAATGTGGCCAGCGTCGAGCAGCCTACCAGTTCTTCCCTTGGCTACTCCAGCTCCAGCACAATTACCAGGGAGTGGTGAATGCAGCAAGCTGCACCCAGCAGCTAGGGAAGGGACCCAAGCACTGAACCACAGGCCCCCAAGCTGCCGAGCCTTTACCTTCTCTCTTCTCCAGCCCTGCCCACAGGCCCAGCTCCTTCCTCTGCTGTGGCCTCCCACCGCCTGAGTCTAGGCTGATCCCCATGGTGCCTGCCTGCCCACACCCAGTTCCTGTGGCTGAGTAGTGCCAAGAAGCTGGAGCCAGGCCTGAGCCAACTAGAGCAGCCAGGCTTAGCCGAGTCTCTGTGTTTTGACTTCCCTCATCCAGCATAACAGCTGGAGACTTAAAGATTCATCTGCCAGATGTTTAGGTGGGCGCCACCCACTTCCTGGACATTGCAGACCGAAGTCTAGCTTGTCCAGATACCCAGAACTGTGGGAATTATGCCTTTGATGCCAAATCACCTCTGTCAGTGAGGAATTGTCTTGAGCTCCTGAGAGGCATAAGCAGTCTGGCTCTGGGGGGACACACCTGCTCAGGGGCCACAGTTATCTGAATCCAAGGCAAAGGTGACCTCCCCTGACAGCTGAGCTCACACACCATCCTCCTTGAGAGCCCAGAATTGTGTGGAGCATGAGGAGACAGATACACTGACACCGGGAGGAACAAGCCTGTCCCTTCCCTGTCCTGGACTTGTACCCAAAGCTGAGGGTGAGCGTGGTGCGGTTTACACGCCGTCTGCCGTCTGAAAACCCATTTGTGTTCAGCTGTGGACTGTGTGCTGGACAGCTACAGGGGTGTGTAGGAGGGGCAAGCTGGGGCCTGTGCTCAGCAGACCTGGCTGCTAGCCTTACTTATTCAGCACCAGTACTGGCTCCTAGTGAGGGGGTTGCAAGCCTCCTCGGAGGGTCTGCGCAGGGCATGAATTTGCTTGTTCTCACTGTTGGCTCCAGTCAGCATGCTGCAGGCTATCCTGGTGGATCCTGGAGACACAGGGCCTAGTCTATCGATGCAGATAGATAGTCTGCGGTGGGAGGCGACACGTGGAGCCTGTCTGGAAGAGGCTTGCAGGGGAGACAGGAAGGATCAAATACTTCACAAGAGTCCTGGCATTTGGGGAAGTGTAAGAGTACCCTCCCAGTACAGAACTGTGGGAGGAGGTGCCAGCCAGTCCGCTCACACAGGGCCTGCATGGACCCAGACACCCACAGTTTATACAGATAGGACAGCCACCTCCAGGGGTCACCTCGGACAGTGGTGTCTTCCCTTGGAGACACACTGCCTTCCTGGGGGACTCATTTATCATGTGTGTGTCCTTGCGGCTGATGGAGCTTGGCCCCCTCGGTGGTCGGGAGGCCGCGGAGAGCGCAGTGCCACTCCAGAACTCTTGGTGCTTCAACACTCTTTTGTGGTCAAAACTGCATATTTTGGAAGAGAAGAAACCATTACCTTCCTGGACAAATTTGACATTACAGGATGTTAACAGTTCTCTTGGAATGGTGCATAGATATCTATGTAAGCTCCGTGTTAAGAGAGAATTCTTACCATGAGAACAGGAGCACCTCCTGTCTCTTCAGAGCCGCGGCCTATGCATCTGAGGGTTTGCACACCTCTGGACATATGTTTTTATTAGTGCTGGCAACAAAACCTTATAGTGTAAGGTCGGTGTTCTGCCACAGTTCGTCCCGTGCTAGTTTTTGAGACAGAGTCTCATGTAGCCCCGGATGGTTGAGACATTTGGAATAGCCAAGGATGACTTTGACCTCTGATTCTCCTACTTCTACCACCCACGTCACCCAGAGCCGGCCCAGTGCACAGTGCACGAAGGGGGGGAGGCTGAGTGCAGAGGTGGGAGGGGTTCCCCATCTGTCCCGAGGATGCTGAGAGAACTGTAGTGAGCCTGTCGTCTGCTCTCACAGCCTGTTGCTTTGTTAATTTAAAATTGTTTGTGGTTTTTAGATTTTTCTCCTTGTGTTAGTGTCTCTTTTGAATATTTAAACTATGTATAAGCCAAACAAACAAACAAACAAACAAACAAACGTGTTGAAGGGTGGGTTTAGACAAGTATTTTCACCTCTGCCCCACTGTCTTCGCTTTTTTTTTTTTTTTTTTTTTGCCTTTTTTGAGACAGGGTCTTACAATATAGCTTTGGCTGGCCTAGAACCTACTCTGCAGCCTAGCCCGGCCTGTTTAATCTACCTTAACTGTGGTGGTACCCAGGTATCACCACGACTGACCTCTTCCCCTCTTCATAGGGCACCACTTTTAATCTTCTTATTGATTTCTTTGACAGACGTGTGTGTGTGTGTGTGTGTGTGTGTGTGTGTGTGTATGTGGGTGCGCCCTGTCTTCACAAGGGGGCACTTGCATGCCCTGCTCAAGGCCTCCTCAGTTAGCGTCAGGAGCTTCCCTTGTCATCACATCAGGGAAGCTTGTGCTGACAGTCAGGCACATAGTCTTGGGGGCTATCCTGGGCCCACGGTGCTCCCTCTCACAAGTGGGAGCACCCCAATTCAGAGGAAAGGCAGGCCTCTGCGCAGAGAGACTGGGGACCCAGGCTGCTATCTTGGGAAGAAGCTGTGCTGGCAGCTCCGTGGAAGGAAAGCAGGAAGGGGCCAGAGGGTGTGGTCACACTTAAGGAGCCCTTGAAAGAAGTGAGAAGGTGAAGTCTTGCAGGACCTGGCACTGAGGAGGTCAGAAGAGGTACTGGTATCCAGGCTAGCCTCGGAGTCTTCATCCCCCACATCGGTGCCTTTGTATCTTCATTCATGAAGGTCTCTCGGCTCACCTGTAGAGCAGGTTGTCTGACCTTTGGCTGTGGGAGCAACTTTCCTCTGCACTGTTAGGTGTCATGTCCTATGCTACCTAGTCTCATTAAACCAGAAGAATAGGGTTAGTGGATGAAGCTCGCCCACATGTGTGAGGCCCTGGGTTCATCCAGCACTGCAAAACAGACAAAACGAGACCAGCGAACAGAGGAATGAAAGCGCGTGTCACTGTGGGAAGGTGAGCCTGTGAAGGAAGACAAGGGGCAAACAGCAAGAAGGCGTGCGACTGGCTGCTGGAGGCTACGGTAGGCCCCGCCACCTAGACCCGTGTGACTCTGCATGCTGTCCCCATGTAAAGACACCTGTAGCCCCCACCTGGGCAGAGGTCCCGAGCATGGGCTAGAGGCACAGCTCTGTGGCCTCACCCTACCCGGGTCTGTCAGTAAAGAAGAGACCCAGGAAGGAGCCATGCCTCTGGTGTCATGGAGTCAAGCAAGTCAGGCTTGTTGTGAAGAGAACACAGACAAGACAGACAGATGCCTCCAGCATCATTTCACCTCCAAGGAGGCATGGTTTCTCCAGATTCGGAAACTAGGATGCTGGTTCTGGGTGGGTACATGGAAGGTTCTAGAGTCTGGCCCCTGCAAACTAACGTTAGGCTGCAGTTGCATCATCAGGCACCTGATTTGTACCCATGTTTTAAAGTCATCACCCGAGAAGGACACTGTCCTCAGTGGGTGGTGCCAGCAGACTAAAGTGTACTGTTTGGTGCAGGGCTTTGTGGGTAACTAGATAGTTGTTGTGACACAACTAACACAAGGAGCACTGACAGATCTTAGGTGAGCCAGAGGCTGTTGCGGTCCTCTCAGTGACTGCCCTCTACAGTCAGGCACGGCAGTTTCTCAGTGACCATTCTGAGAATTTTTTTTCTCTTTTGGCAACAGTCTTACTCTGTTGTCTAAGCCAGCTTTATCTTCCTGTGCTCAAGCAATGCTCTTGCCCTGGCCTCTCAAAGTAGCTGGGATTCTAAGCCAGCCGTAGAAGCCAGCTCTGAGAAAGGTTGGTTAGATGGCTTATTGATTGACTGATCTATGTATTGTACAGGGCCTTAAACTAGAACCTTGTGTATGCTTTGTGTGCTGCTGACCAATATCCTCACCCTTGTTTGGGACACAGGGTTTCTCTGTGTAGCCCTGGCTGTCCTGGGCCTCACTCTGTAGACTAGGCTGGCCTCGAACTCAGAGATCTGCCTGCTTTTGCCTTCCCAATGCTGGAACGAAAGGCATGCGCCACCATGTCCAGCCAGCCCTGGTTCTTTTGTTTGTTTGTCTGTTTGTTTGTTTGTGTTTTTAGATAAATTGTTTGTTTAGCCCAGACTGTCCTTAAACTTGTTATCTTCTGGCTTCAGCCTTCCAAGAGCTAGGATTGTGTGTGTGTGTGTGTGTGTGTGTGTGTGTGTGACTACATTTGGATGGATGAAATATTTTAAATAAAACTAGCCCATGTCAAAACTCTAACCCAAATCTTACAATTTTCTCTATCTTTTCCTAAAGGGCGTGTTCCAGAAACCAGAAATTTGAATCTGGAGAAGGCTGGCGTTAATACCAACCCTGAGAATCAGAAGATTATTGTGGATGCTCAGGAGGCCACGTCTGTACCCCACATCTATGCCATTGGAGATGTTGCTGAGGTATGCTCTACATCTGTTTGGCCAATCTCTCCTCCTCCTGTGGCTCTCACCTGTTTAAGCTGGGCCTTGAGATGAACATGATGTAGGCTCGCTGTCCACAGGAAAGATGTCTATCTTTCTAATCCCAGAGCACCGATCACAGGATTCACCTGTAGGGACTAGCCAGGTGCATGCTGGGAAGGGATGAGCACTAACCTCTGCTGATGTTTTGCCATTCTGGGAGGCTCAGGGTGGGACAGTTTAAAGGTGGGAGCTGAGATGGCTGAGCAGATAGGACCCCGGCTGCTCTTCCGGGGACCGGATCCCTCGCACCCACGTGGCAGGCCATAGCCATCTGTAACTTCAGTTTCAGGGTATCTGACACCCTCTTGCCTCTTTGGATACCAAGCACACGTGTGAAGCACACAGACATGAATGCAGGCAAATACCCATACACAAAATAATTTTTAAAGATTTATTTTACATATATTAGCATTCTATCAGCTTGTTTACTTGCATGCCAGAAGAGGGCATCAGATCCCAGAACAGATGGTTGTGAGCCACCATGTGGTTGCTGGGAACTGAACTCACGACCTCTGGAAGAGCAGTCAGTACCACTGAGCCATATTTCCAGCCCCCACAAGATAATTCTTAAAACAGAGTTAGCTGTTGCCGGACATGACCTGGGAGAAGTCTTGTGGCCCCAGAAGGAGGCTGGCCCCCGTTCAGGCCATCTGGCCTTGGCCTTGCCCCGGTTCCCCCCGACCCTGAGGCTGTTTCAGTTCCCTTGCGGACTAGGCTGTCACTGATCTTTCTTGGGTGAGGGGCTCAGTGTGGGGAGGGTATCAGGGTTTTGGATCCATCCCTGCTGACTGGACCCGTGGCTGTGGACACTTCCTCAGTGTCCCTCTGTGTCCCTCTCTTCTGTGGAGATCATGGCCCACAGCATCTCTGGGGATGGTGAAGTCCTGGCTTGGGAAACGGCCAGCCACGGTTTCTGTCCTTCACAGGCCCTTCCTGCTGCATGGGGCCTGGGTCTCCGCATCCTTAGAGCCTTGGGAGTGGCATGGACTGACCCATCCTGATGTAACACAGGGAAGGTGCTCAGGAGACTCCTCTTAGACATGCTGGTGGATGATCCCAGAGACCCCAGGCCCTCTTGTTTTTTGTGCTGAGACTTGCCATATCTTCCACAAGTATGTTTCTGTCCCAGGGCTGCTGTAACAAATGGTCTATGCCACCACAAACTCGGGAGTGTAGAACACTCACTCCGGGGGCCTGAGGTTAAATCTGAGTATGGGCAGGCTGTCCTCCTTAGTACCTTCTAGAACGTTATCTCCTGCCTCCTCCATGCAGGGCCTGGGTGGTCCTTGAATCCCAGTGCTGTGTCACCATCACTGACAGTCTCTCCCAGGGCTTTATGCCCTCCTTTGTCTCTTACAGATTGTCCTTCATCAGACTTCAGGCCCGTGTGAACCCTGTATGCTGCACACAAACTCCATTTCCAAATAAACTCAACTTCCGAGTTCTCAGCAGGGTTTCCCCTCTCTGGGGGGGCGGGGGGGGGGACTCTGCCTCTCCCATCCTGGCACATTCCTGCCTTGAGTGTTCCAGTGTTGAGCATCACAGTTAACAGGAGGAACCACAGAAACATGTCCCAGGAGGGGACATAAGCTGGGGTACCTGAAGGGTCTGGTTGGAAGCAAAGCGTGCTAGGCTAGAGCGCCTGGCCCCTCAGCCTCCCAGAAGGCTGCTCTGCCTCGGTTCCATCTCGAACTCGCTTGGGGAAATGTCGGAGGAGTCTGGGGAGATGGAGCCAGTGGTTGGATCTGATAGGTCCCAGGAGAACTCCTGCTGGGTCAGCATGGCTCTCGGACTCTTTGATGTACCAGAGGGGTCCCCTACAACTGTAAAAATGCTCAGATATGAGCCGTGGCCACTGTACAAGATACCATCAGGACCTGTGTTTTAAGTTCAGGCACATGTGACTCTCTAAGAGGTGCCTGACTCCCACCGCTGCCGGGTGCCAGGCCTCAGAGATAGCAGTTCCCAGGAGGACTGCATGAAAAATGCCACACAGCCTTCTGTCCAGCGCTGCCTTCCCTCATTCCACCATCTCAGCTTTTTTTAATGTATGGATTAAAAAAATCCCGCATGCATCTCTGTGTACCTCACGTGCGCCTGGTGCACGTGGAAGCCAGAAGAGGGCACCAGATGCCCTGGAGCTCAAGTTAGAGAGTGTTGCTAGCTGTTGTTTGGAAGCTGAAACCCAGGTAGGTCTTCTGGACGAGCAGCCTCTTTATCACTGAGCCTCCTCTCCAGCCCTTCCCGCCACCGCCACCGTCTAACTGAGGCTCCGGCCACGAGCCGGGCAGTGTGCTTGCTTGGTCTCTGCCTGTTGCTGGTTTCGATGTTGTAGGCCTCATCTCTCTTGTGAGCACTGTACCCTGAGATAGCACCTGCGTTCTCTTAGAAGAGAGACATCGAGTCTGTCTCAGTCTAGCACGTGGTGCCGGGTTGCTTCCGGCGTGTGGCACAGGAAAGCCTTCTTTATTTTAAAATTTCAACACACGGTTTAAAAGATGATTGCAAGCATGAAGTTAATACCCTGCATTCCGGCCAGGCCAGCAGCTACAGAGAGCCTAGGGTGAAGTAGTGGTATTTAAGAGGGTAAGGTGTGCTCTGTGGGGATGTTTCCTGGGTTACTCAGACCGGATGGAATGTACTGGCTGGAAGTGGAGTTTATCTCTGTAGATCTCTGCTCATTTCTGGAATGCCAAACAGCATCTGCATTTCCTCCTCCAGAGGTGATTGGCAGTGGGGCCTGAGCAGGAACACCCGAGGCAAAGTGCTCTCCTGTGGAAGGACACTGATTTGGGATTTGTCATGGACTATGATATGCATGTCAAGCTGTGTGTCAGGAACACATGACATGCTTGGGGGCTGTATGAACCAGACCCCAAGTCACAGAGCCATGGGCAGGATCTCTTTGGAGCTCTGTCCTGGGACAAGTACTCTGAGATGATCTGTGATCCTTATTCAGAGGAAAGCCTGTGCAAGTGCGCATAGTGGGGCAAGCCCGACACTCTTTCCCTCCAGAGAAAGGGATGATAAGCCGTCCCCAGGGCCTGGGGTCCTCACTGTGGGAAATCAGCCTTGCCACGGCCTCATAGTTCGTCTTCAAAGCCTGTGGCATGGTGTTGGGAGTCTTCAGCCACTTGCTAGGAAGGTGATGGGTGGGGTGTGGTCTCTGCACAGGCTGTCTGCAGTACAGCGCTCTTGTACTCTTTCCTCAGGGGCGGCCTGAGCTGACACCCACAGCTATCAAGGCAGGGAAGCTTCTGGCTCAGCGGCTCGCTGGGAAATCCTCAACCTTAATGGATTACAGCAATGTGAGTTCCTTTAAAGGACCCAATCCAAGCTAGGAAAGGCTTGGCTGGTTCTTCTGGGGTAAGGCGTGTTTGCACCTATGTGCCTCGCATGTATATGAATACAATATATACATGCATATGCACAGGTGTATGTGCATAGGTGTGTATGCACACAGATGTGAGTGTGAATGTGAGTACCTGCATGTGCGTGAGCAGGATGTAGTATTTACGGCCATGGGAAGCAGATCTCCAGTGACTGGGAACTATGAGCAGGATCTCCTTTGAGCTCTATCATGGGAACGCCTGTGTCAGTGAGCTGTTCCCAGCAGCTCACTCTCTCTCTAGACAAAGGGATGTATGGAGTTAGCTGCTGGTCCAGCCCAGGAACAATGAGTGGCCACCTGCTGTGCTCATGTGTGTCTGGGACCCGGGCCTCAGATTACTGCTCAAGTGTCACTCAGGAGATGCATTTTCACTTTGGGAGAGGGGGATGGGGAGACTGATAGGTTTATAAATGGGGAGAGAAGGGGATTAGAGAGTGTGGCACAGCGATGTGGGGGAAGGGGGGTTGCCTAGGTGGGCCCATGCCCAGGCACCTCTTCCCCCTGAGGGACCACACACACACACACACACACACACACACACACACGGACATGGTATAGATTAGAGTTTATTCAGGGAATAGGATGGAAGTTAATGGTGTAGTGGAGGCAGAGAGAGGCAGAGAGAGAGAGAGTAGAGAAGTGGAGGAGTGGAGGCCGGCCATGACCACATGGAGAGAGATGGGAGGGGAGGAGAGCCCAAGAGGGGCAGAGAGGCGAGAGTGCAGAGAGGTACAAGCAAAGAGAGAGAGAGAGAGGAGGGGCAGGCAGCCCCTTTTATAGTGGGCCAGGTCTATGGGGCAGGGCATACCTGGCTCTTGCCAGGTAATTGTGGGGTGGAGCTTGGACAGAGTACACACAAAAAGCATATCTGCCTGGGCGGTGGTGGCGCACACCTTTAATCCCTACACTTGGGAGGCAGAGGCAGGTGGATTTCTGAGTTCGAGGCCAGCCTGGTCTACAGAGTAAGTTCCAGGACAGCCAGGGCTATACAGAGAAACTCTGTCTCGAAAAAACAAAACAACAACAAAAAGCATATCTGATTCTAGACCTACGTTCCAGGTTCCCACAACTGTCTTTACACCACTGGAGTACGGCTGTGTCGGGCTGTCTGAGGAGGAAGCTGTGGCTCTCCATGGCCAGGATCATGTAGAGGTAGGGAACGCTCCTCCACAGAGCCCCTCTGTGGTTGGAGGTCTGTACACAGGGCCTTCCTCTGGAGGCTGCTCTCGGCAGGGCACAGTGTGGAAGCCCACAGGACAGGGGTGTCAGGGAGCAGCTCCAGAAACAAGGGGAGCTTCTGACAGCCTTAGTGCACGCCCAGTTTCTCTTCTCTGTCCTACTGAATGTCCCTGCTGCCCTGGTGTCCACCTGGGTCTCTGGCTGCTGCCTTCCTCTGAGGTCTTATGATCGGGTGGCCTCCAGTGCCCCGCCCCCAGCTACACTGTATGTACTAGATGCATGTTGAGGTTCTTAGCATTACCACGAGAGCCTCAGACATCTGCAGTCCATCCTACTTCAGCATGCGGGGAGCTTGCAACACAAGGTCTCAGGTCGGGTGCTGCTCTGTAGGGCTCTCCCTAACCCTTAGGGGGCGCTGTCTCCCTTTACCTGAATGGCTCCTCTACCTTCTTGCCCAGGCTGGCCCACTCCTACCCACTTGTACCTCCACCTTCCTGGGACTCTTCTGAGGTTTCCAGCAGTCAAGACACTCAGACTCCCAGCCCAAATTCTGTCTTCTTCCCAAGCTCTTCTAGTGCCTCCAGGCCCGAAGGCTCTGACTGGAACCTTCCTCCTAAGCAAAAGGATTTCACTGGGCCAGGGTGATTTGGGAAGTCTGCAGCAGCAGGCTGGCTGTGGCCCTGGGGTGCCTTCGGAATAGGCTGAGGTGGCTGAAAGCTTTGAAAGCGGCCACATAGTAGAAACTGGAAGACTTTGGTGTGGGTCTTCCTACTGCAGCAGCTGTGAGGCCCAGGTCACTAGGCTGTAGAGTTTGCCCCTCCATCATGGAGGCAGGTCTGACAGGCCTGCCCGCCCAGCACTTTATTTGCTGTTTTTGTTAGATTCATCATAAGTACACTGGGACATGTGTTCATAGCATTTTATAATGTTTTATGTTTCATGATGTTGAATGGCCAAACATTCTTGTTTGTTTTTTCTTCAGCTCTGTCTTGCTTAGAACAATATTCTCTGAAGCCCTATTAATTAATAATGGCTGTGTAGCACATGTGGGGCCCTGCTCATTTTTTATATGGTTGCAGCCCTGAACTCACTGTCAAGCCCTTCATGGGTGCTGAAAGCCCTTGTCCCACAGCTCCAGTGAGGCTGGGGCCTGCCCTGCCCCTCCTCTTGGCTGAAGCTCAGGCCAAGCCAGCACCAGCGTGTGTCAGGGAGGCCAGGCAGGCAGCCATCTGAGAGCCATTTCTCCTCACATGAGTAGGATAGGCATTCATACACCAGTGATTTACCAGGGGTCTCCCTGTCCAGTCTGCACTGGTCTTGGGGAGGCCTGGATCTGCCCAACATCTACTTCTTGGGGACACCCAGTAGCAGTATCATGGCTCAGACCGCTGGCTCTGTGTTTATCATGGCTAGTGGCACCTCAGCATCATGCTGCCTACTGTCCTGTAGTGTTCAAAGGGAAGTCTGAGGTCTGGGTGGGAGAGGTTCATCTGCAGATGATCTGGCTGTGAGTACAGGCTGCCTGGACACAGGAGGGCACACTCTACAACCAGCTGAGATGCTTCCACCATTTGTATCTAAGCCTTGGGTCCCTGAGAACCCTGCCTTCCCAGCACTTTTTCTGCTGAGTCTAAGACTACAGACCTGTCTTGGGCGTGGCCACTGATTCGGGTGCTGGCTTCTCACCCCTCAGGTTTACCATGCATATTATAAGCCCCTAGAGTTTACCGTGGCGGAGCGGGATGCATCACAGTGCTACATAAAGGTGAGTGTGTTTGGAGGCCGGGGTGGGGTACACTGGGACTAAGAGGGGAAAAGCTAGCTACCACAGAGAATGCTCTGATATCCACAGGGCAGAACGGCAAATATTAGTCACTTGCCTCATGTGACAGAGTACCTGCAGAGCCGCTTAAGGAAGAAAGTGTGTACTGTGTCTCACAGTTTTAGGGAGGGCATGGTGGCGGGAGCTGAGACAGCTGGTCACTTTGCATCTGCAGTCAAGAAGCCAAGAGCTGAATGCTGGGGCTTCACTCAACGTTTCCTTTTTTATGCAGTCTGGATCCCAGCCCATGGAATGCTGCTGCCCACAGTTGCAGGGTGTAGCCCATGGAATGGTGCTGCCCACAGTTGCAGGGTGTAGCCCATGGAATGGTGCTGCCCACAGTTGCAGGGGGTAGCCCACGGAATGCTGCTGCCCACAGTTGCAGGGTGTAGCCCATGGAGTGGTGCTGCCCACAGTCGCAGGGGGTAGCCTACAGAATGGTGCTGCCCACAGTTGCAGGGGGTAGCCCATGGAGTGATGCTGCCCACAGTTGCAGGGTGTAGCCCATGGATTGGTGCTGCCCACAGTTGCAGGGGGTAGCCTACAGAATGGTGCTGCCCACAGTTGCAGGGTGTAGCCCATGGATTGGTGCTGCCCACAGTTGCAGGGTGTAGCCCATGGAATGGTGCTGCCCACAGTTGCAGGGTGTAGACTACAGAATGGTGCTGCCCACAGTTGCAGGGTGTAGCCCATGGATTGGTGCTGCCCACAGTTGCAGGGTGTAGCCTACAGAATGGTGCTGCCCACAGTTGCAGAGTGAGTGTAGCCCATGGATTGGTGCTGCCCACAGTTGCAGGGGGTAGCCCATGGAATGGTGCTGCCCACAGTTGCAGGGGGTAGCGCATGGAATGCTGCTGCCCACAGTTGCAGGGGGTAGCCTACGGAATGGTGCTGCCCACAGTTGCAGGGGGTAGCCTACGGAGTGGTGCTGCCCACAGTTGCAGGGGGTAGCCTATGGAATGCTGCTGCCCACAGTTGCAGGGGGTAGCCTACGGAGTGGTGCTGCCCACAGTTGCAGGGGGTAGCCCATGGAGTGGTGCTGCCCACAGTTGCAGGGGGTAGCCTACGGAATGCTGCTGCCCACAGTTGCAGGGGGTAGCTGATGGACTGGTGCTGCCCACAGTTGCAGGGGGTAGCCTACAGAATGCTGCTGCCCACAGTCGCAATGGGCACCCAATGCAATGTTGCTGTCCAATTATAATGTGTATGTCCACCACAATCAAGGTAATGTAGACACTTCCTCATAGATTTTTGTCTTCTAGGTGTCTGATAGGTCCTGTCCAATTGACCATAAATACTCACTATTGTAATGGAAACCTCTGAGGGCTGCAGAGATGGGACATAGCTGGCCCCTGTGGTTGGGCGGGTCTCCTGTGGCTAAGTGATAGTGAAAACCACTGTGGTTTCAGATGGTATGCATGAGGGAGCCCCCACAACTGGTGCTGGGCCTGCACTTCCTTGGCCCCAACGCTGGAGAAGTCACCCAAGGATTTGCTCTTGGGATCAAGTAAGTCCTGTAGAATCCTGGCTACTGTAGTTGCTTTCCTCTGTGTTTTGACAGCACAGTTTGTGTTAGTTGTTTTGAAAATAGTGGGAGCTGCTGGGCCCACATTCCGGGGGAGGGGAGTTTATCCATGTCTGCAGCAGTCATCCGTCAGACTGCCTCAGTCATGACAAGCACAGTAGGAGAGGGACTTTCTCTAGCCAAAGGTCCTAAGCAAAGATGGCTGCAGCCCTGGGCGTGCCAACCTGAGGGAGCCTGGGCCCTCCTCTCTGCAGCCTTCCACTGCTCATTTCTGTTTCTATTTCCTATGAATTGTCTATGTGTATTCTATGGATTTCTTTCTAGTGTTTGTGCTACCATTGTTGGGTTTCAAGAGCTCTTTGCATGTTAAGGAAATCAGTATTATAAAAAGAGACTTCCAGAAGTTCTTCCAGCAAGTGAATTGTCTGGGCAGACTCTGCATGCGGCACAGTGAATGTGCTGTGCTGTGGGATTGCCCTGTCCCATTAGTCCCAGGGCTCTCCCTGGCCCAGCTGGTCCTGTGGATGCCGTGCTTACCACCATCCATAGTAGACCCTGTCCACACAGGCTCCAGCACGCTGTTCAGGAGAAGTCACACTGGCTTGTGGCTCCTACAGTGATTACTCTGGAATAAAACCCCATGTGCTAGCTCTGCTGCAGATCTCCTAAGGACTACAGATATATATTCCAAAGACATGGGCTCACCTGGGACTTACAGCCCATGCCTGGGAGAACTTTGTCACCAACCATTGCCCTACACATTTGTAGGTCAGATGGGCCTGAGGTTTGCTGTCCTGTGATGGGTGTGGTCCCATCGAGGTACCTGGCCCAAATCCTGGCTCACCACACAGTCCTCACCACACTGGCCCTCCTCTGTTGAAGTCCTTTCCCCCTTGTCCCTCGGCCTCTTATGCCTAAAGCCCAGCTCTGGCCACACTCATGCTCCTAGCCCATTGGGGACCCTGATAGCCACACACTCTTCTCCTGTCCGCCTTTCTCTATGCCTTCTCACCTCTGTCTCCTTCGGGGTTCTAGCTGCAGAGCTGTGAATGCATGTACATGCCACATAGATACACACAAGCCAAGCAAAAACTCATACAGCCTTAGCCAGCGACTCAGACACACGGTCACACGGGGCAGCTCTTTCCTCGGACACCAAGCCCTGAAGTCAATTGGCCATGTTATTAAAATACCAGAGAATGGTTTGGGTTGTGGCAGGGTAACTCCTGAGGCTGTCCAGCACGGTGGCTCTCCACTGCCTGCAGGTGGAGACACTGATGCTTCAGACACGTCAGGATCAGGAGCCCTCTGAGTGCACTCTCCACCAGGCACTCTGGCTGTATTTGAAGAGCATGTACCTGTCGTTCAAGTGGAGCATTGACCTGCCAAACCCTGCATTGCGCAGGGCTTGCACCTTAGGAAAGCTGTTGGTTTCCACTCTGTACCACCTGTGCCCTGCAGGGTGCCCAGAAGTGCGGTGCTTCCCAGAGAGCTAGATTGTTCCCACTGAGAATGTGCATTAACGCAGGTGCACACGTAGCCACCTGAAGGCCACAGCAGGCATTAATCTATAGACCTTTGGCAGCTAGGCTGGGGCACCTGGGTGGAGGCCAAGAAATGGGCTGACAGTGGAGGCTGTTCTCAGAGGGCCAGTAGCTAGTCTAGGCTAGATTACCTCCCTTCATGCACTTACTCTGAGCAGACAGAATTCCATCCACAGAACAACCAACCTTCTGGCCTTGTGCTTGGGTACCATGTGTCCATGTGTAGATTTCTGAGCAGAAGAGCTGGCCAGCTGGGTGTAGGCTACCATCAAAAGTGACTGGGCTGTGCTGCCACGCCTTGGCAGTGATAGAGCAGGCCTCGAGGAAGGGGCAGTTGGGACTGGAGAGCAGGCAGCCAGGACAGCATCCCAAGGAAAGGCTGGCCAGGAGGGCCTGAGGTGGGTAGCAGCTTAGCATTTGTGGATAGTGGGTGTTTGCCGGGAGGCAGTGGGCAGTCCAGCACAGGTGTGGAGAGATAATCTTAGCGCTGACTCGGTAAGGAAGTCACACGTCTTCTAAGACCTTCCCAGGGTCAGAATGCCATTGGACAGACCCCACCCCGCCTTGCCAGCTGCCCACTTACCATTCCCCTCTTGACGTGTGCAGGTGTGGGGCCTCATACGCACAGGTGATGCAGACAGTGGGGATCCACCCCACCTGCTCTGAGGAGGTGGTCAAGCTGCACATCTCCAAGCGTTCTGGCCTGGAGCCTACTGTGACTGGCTGCTGAGGTTAAGTCTCCATCCCTGCTGAGCTAAGGACACACACAGTACCAAGTGCCCAGTACAAGGCTCCTCAGACCCCTGGGGCCAGCTGAGCAGGCTGGAGAAGAGAGTATGGAGCTAACGCCATGGGAGCCACCATGCTGGGCATGATACCAGATGCACGGCGAGGCTGTCTAGGTCAGGTAAGTTTCTCCCCGGCCGGGCCATGGTAGCTCAGAAACAGGGCCAAAGGGGGACTATCGAGGCTCCCTGAAGGACACCGTAAGATCCCTGCCTGCCTGGTCCTTGCTGTTCCACACACGCAGCACTGTCACGAGGCTGGGCTCTCACGCGTGTGCTGGCAGTGTCAGGTGCTGCTCCCTGTGGGCCATTTGTCCCTGCAGTGAGCCTAAGTGCAGGCTCATTTCCTTCTCGCCCAGAAGGTGGAGACACTGCTTTGTGCACGGCTGACTGGCCACCGTGTGTCTGGCTCTGCCATAGATCGTACAGCCAGACCGGCCAAGTGGGCAGCCAGAAGGCGCAGTGCACCACCAGCCATCATAGCTTTCTGAGGAAAAAGAAATTGGCGAGGGCCTTCTGCCCCTGCAGTGACACCTCTGTCTGACAGCATCCCCCAGAATCCCAAGCTACAGCCCAACCTGGTTGTCTGTCTTTGCTGTCCCCTCTTCTTGGTCTGGGCCCCTTGGAAACCACTCTCCTCGAGGGAACTGAGGGGGCTGTAGAAAGTCTTTTCTCCTAGACGCCCTCTGTCTGATCTGAGCATCCGAGCAGTCTCTCTGACAGGGGCCTGCCCGGCGTTCGTGCACCTGCTCCACCACAGCTTCTCCAAGCCAGGGCCGCATCTGACACTGAGGGCCCTAGGGAAGCCCTTCCCAGAATAGTATTCCTTTCAGGTGTTTTTTTTTCTTCTGTTGTTGTTATTGTTAAGAGCTCAGTTTATGTTTTTATCAAAATATTTTTGTAGCAACTGCAGTACTCTCTTTGCCCAGTCTGGGTTGGGGGCAGGGTGGGGGGGACCCTCTTTGGGGGTGTATTTTCAGTCTCTCAAGGATCTCTTGTGGTTTGGGATAACCACGGCTAGGCCAATGTGTGTGTTGGCCCATGTTGACCCCCACCCATTGTTGGCAGGACTGGAAGGCCTTGATGCCTCTCCGAGATCTGAGAAGATGTGGACGGACCCCTGTGTATCTGCGTAGATGGTGTGTGTCCTGCAGGGATGACTGCACCCCTACACCCCCTGGCTAGCCTTCAACCCTGCCAGCGTCAGATGATGATGGCCTGGGCAGAAACCCCATGTGGGCTGCCCAGGTTTGAACCCCTGGCAGTTCTGGAGTGCTAATAAAGAGGGTGTTTACTAAAGTGTGTCTGCATGTGCTGTCACATGTGGGTTGCCCGGTGTCACATGATAGTAATTTCTACTCAGAATCTGCTACCACCAGAACCATAATATATGGAGCTACAGTGTCTTAGAGTTCCCAGCAGCCACCTGGAGGGATAGCCCTGACCTGATCCTTATCCTGATCTGATCCCCGGTAGGACCTAGCATTTCCCACCATCCTCATCCTCCCTTTGACATCTTCTAGGCATCCCTACTGCACCTTCTGCCGGGGTCTGGACCTTTCTCAGTAAGGTCTCCATGCACATCTTGAGCAAGGGTGGCCTGCCTGCAGTCATCAGGGTCAGGAACAGAAGGAGAGGGGTGGCAGGGTTGCTGGAGCTTTTCTCTCTGAACTGAACACCATTCACCTCCTTAGGTTCCCACTGTGGCCCTCCACGTCAGCTTGTGGACTGGTTTTGGTTAATCCTCCACATTGAAGCTTGATGGGATAGGGACAGCCTGTCAGTCACTGCAGGGAGAGACAGCCCTGGCAGTGAGAGGCAGGGCCTTGCAGTATGCTGAGGCTTTTGCAGAGGCTAATCTCATGTCTTCCTTAAGAAAACATCACTTAGCCTGGCCCGGGAGCCTTGGATGGGACCCTGCTTGTCAGCCAGCAAAGGAATGTGTTTGCACCTTAATGGGCCTGGCTGGAAGGGGAAGTGCGCAGGGCTCTCAGACGCCCAATTACGACGCCAAGTGCAGAGGCAGATCAGCCATGTCCTATTTAATGCACCACTGGTGGCACGCCCCAGCCTGCCAGGATCCTGGTGTGGTAGGGGGCGGGTGCTCTAGCTTGAGGTTCTGTCTGCCTCAGAGGCAGGAGAGGTCAGCTGACACCTGCTGCTTCAGGCCAGTGGAGTGGAAACCTTCTGGAGTCTGGCCAGGCACATTCTATGGGTACCACAGCCCTGGGGGGCAGTCCCTGCCATGGGGGCAGGCAAACACCTGAAAGTGGCCTTGGTGCTTGGTGATCGGATAGAGGCAACCTGTGACTTGTCCTTTGCACATGCTGGCCTATAACTTCTTGCCTACCCAGCCGGCCAGTGACATCCATACATTCGTGTCCCCCAAGCCCCATTCAGGATAGTTACTGATCTGTGTACACTGCCCCATGGGGTCCTTCTAGTCCTGCTCTGGCTCCACAGACAACCGAGGGCTCTAGGCCCAGTTCTCACTAGGGCAGGGAGCTGCCCAGTACAGCTGCAAACACTGGCCTGGCTATGGGGGCCGGGGGGGGGGGGAGGGGAGGTTCATGAGACCACAAGGGCAGCCCAGTGTTCTAGTGAGCCTGAGCCCAGAGCCCTCACTCAGTTATCTGTGGAGCCAGAACAAAACCCAGAAGACTTCATCACGGCGAATGCACACAGACTAGTAACTACGGTAAACCATTCACTGAGGACTGTTGTGCCTTGCACTGAAGGCAGGGCCTGTGCGAGAGACAGGACCCGTGGATAAGCTGCGTCCGCAATGGCATCTGTCCTGAGGATCTACCCTACAGAGCTGCATGGCCAGTCCCATCTCTAGACCAGCAAATGCAGCAAAGACTAGAATGCCCCAGGGTTTAGTGCTCCCCAACCCAGGGCCAGGTGCTCCCCTGGGCTGCCTCCTCTTTGCCTTTGCATGTTTTTATGATGCAATGAAAATATGTTTTTGATTCCTCAGATTGTTCTGTGTAACCTGCAATTACCCCCGGCAATATTTTACACACCTCTGCTTGTGGCTCTGGATTGCGCAAGGATATGGGAAGGAGAGGAGCGGGTAGCCCCCCCCCCGCACCCCCCCCCTGCCTGGGCCGTCTGGGGACGCACCCAGCTCTAGAGCTTTGCCCTTTCCCACTCCATCCTTACTTCATGCATGCTGTCCTGAGGCCCCTGTGCGGCAGGCACAGGAGAAGGCTCAGAGCCCAGCAAGGCTCTGGAAGCGTTCCGCAGAGGATAGGAAAGGAGCCAAGGGTTCTCAGAGTGACAGCTGCTGAGACTGCGCCCCACCCATTCTGAGGATCACAAAGCCCGCTGGGGATCCCGCCTCTACTCAGCTGGCAACAGAGGGCATGTGTACTTCCTGCCTTACTAGGAGTGACAGTTATCTCCGTGTCCTGACTGGGCACCCTTGCCAGCCCAAGTAGACTTGTCTGTAAGAAACAGCCGTGTCTGTCTAGAGCCTCAGATATAAGCTTGTTCCTGAGATCTACATTTTTGTTCTTTGCTACTTCGGCATATGACCCAGTTCCATATGCAGCCCACCCAGCAGTGATGCCCAAGCAGAACCCAGGCAGTGCCACCAGTGATTGGGTGCCTAGTCCTAGTGTGATGCAAAACCAGTCAAACCAACCTTCCCCACTTCCAGCACGCACATACTGCATGCCTCCTGGAACTACGGGCCAGCAGGGACTTCTTAGAACACCTCGAGATTGCTGTCCAGCATATCTGTCAGGGAGCCCATGTCCTTCAAGAGACCCAGGATTTAAAGGCCATTGTCACCCCAGGTGGTGGTGGCACATGCCTTTAATCCTAGCACTTGGGAATCAGAGTCAGATCTCTAAGTTCGAGGCCAGCCTGGTCTACAGAGTGAGTTCCAGGACAGCCAGTACCGCACAGAGAAACCCTGTCTCGAACAAGGCCATGTCACTATTAAGGCTCAAGGTTTCTGGTCCCTGATCAGAGGCTGTACCACAGGACACACATGATTGTGTATCTGTCCCTGCTTCCCCTTCCCTCTGCCTTACCTGTCCCTCTGGATGCTACTTCCCCTGCTCTAAGTAACCTTGACATACTCCAGGCAAGGGGACCGTCTTACAATGGCGGGCTTGGCCTCTGCCTCTCTGTCCTCCTACCTTCCTAGTCTGTCCACCCTTAGTTTCAATTGGGGTACACACGGAGACTGAGCCAAGTCACACCCAGACATGAGTGGCCATTCCTGTAGCTTGAGGCCAGCAGGTAGGCGTTGGATGCTTAGGAGTGGACCACACAGGCCTGGCTCCCTTTCGAAGCATCTGTGAATTGATTCTCCATCCAAACAACCTGAGACAGGCCCGGCTCAGGGGCTGACTCCAGCCCAGGAGGAAAGTATACTCTCCTGGCCCCAAACTTACAGGCTGTGGGCTTCCTGAGTGCAGGCCTCAGCCCAACACTAACTGGGGGAGGGGCTAGAGCAAGGGTTTCCAGACTCTTTCCTGGTCATCTGGGAAACTCAAGCAGCAGCCCATCTTGGCCAATGTTCTAGTGCTGTAAAGAGACACCATGACCACAGCAGCTCTTAGAAAAGAAAGCATTTGATTGCGGCTTGCTTACAGTTTTAGAGGCTCAGCCCATTCTCATCCGAGGAGGGGAACAGCAGCACACAGGCAGACAAGGAGCTGGAGAAGTAGCTCAGAGTCCTACATCTGGTCCCACAGGCATCAGGAAAGAGAGGCACTGGGCCTGCCGTAGGCCCTCGAAACCTCGACATCTACCCGCAGGGACACATTTCCTCCAGCACAGCCACACTTCTAATCCCTCCCAAGTAGTGCCACTCCCTGATGACTAAACATTTAAGTATATGAGCCTCTGGGGGCCATTTTTATTCAAAGCACCACAGCCCCCAGATCTACCCTAATGAGCCTCAGCACAAGATGTCTCCTGAGGAACCTGAGCTGAATACAAGCCTCTCCACCAGTTGAGCTGGCCTCATTCTCTGTCCTCTCCTTGTCTCCAGAAAGTGTTGGTTCCACTGGAAGCCTGGAGCCAGCGGGATGTACAGAGCTTTGGTTTTTGACCCAGGCTCAGGCTTGAACTGCTCCTTATGAACCCTCTGAACTAGGCAAAGGCACAAATAAATACATGGAACTGTCCATGTGCGCCTTGCGCTCACATGACAGACGGCAACAGGAGGGTACTGTCAGGCTGTCCTCCCTGGTGCTGCAAGGGGTTTCTTCCAGGTGAGATGGGAGACTCCAGAGGTGTGGAGACACCTCTATCCTGCCATCGCCACGGCCCAGTTGCTCAGCAACCCTCCCAGACAGGGTAGAGGAAAAAAGTTGCCCAGAGAGACTGGTGAGGGCTTACCCAGCCATGACCCAAAACATTCAGGATGCGAAATAACTGGCAGAAGGCTCTTCAACATGGCTTCCAAGAGGCCTCTAGAGGACGGGAGATAGCACCGGCCCACAGGCTGGTTGATGGATAGAGGGCTTAAGCCATGGGGCATCAGGTCTTACACGCCTTATTTGTAACCTACTTCCAAAGCTCAGGACACATTCCTGGGGTCATGGTTCCTGCTTCCAGAACCCATTATGACAGGGTGAAGTTTTGACAATGACTGAAGACAGTGACTGAGTTTCCATCGGTGCCACACACAGGTCCTTGGTAAGGAACTGCAGCCATACTTACCTGCACACCCACGAGCTGAGGGCGGTCCTACCTCTTCATGCAGTGTCATGCCACATTCATGCCTGCCATCGCCCACCTGGTATGGCCCAGATCTACCAAAGGCCTGGGATTGATGCTGTCCACTCTGGACAGGGAGCTGTCCGGGGAGGAGGGGGGGAGGAGCAGAAGGCCCCTTGAGGGTGAGCAGCCGAGGCCGTGGCTGCTCAGACGTGGGCCTGGCAGCTGCTGGCCTTCACCTTGCTGTGGAGCTGCTCAGAGCATCCCTGCTGCTGGAAGGTGGCTTCTGCTGCTCCCCCTGCTGTCCCCAGCCCCCTAAGTCCTCCAGGAGCTCTCATGTTTCTGGTCCACAGCCAAGCACCTGTGATTGCAAGGGCAGCGAGGAGACCGTCCCATCTCCCGGGACCTGACAAGGCATCTTAGACCTGAGCCCGCCTAATCTCAGCCTGCTGCGCTTTATGATACTCAGGTTACCCTAATCCTGAAACCCAAGCTGGGGTCCCAGGAGTCGTCCCAGTGCTCTCTGAGGAGCACGCGAGGCCTTCCCAGTGGGCAGTGAGAGGACTCCCTTCATAGGCCTTCTGTGTTCAGGGACAGAGCAGGGTGCTGGGCACTCACAGGCTGGAAATCCAATCCAGATAGACCCGAGGAGTTTCTTGACACCAGACTCTCAGCTGCCTCACTGGGCAGGGTAAGGTCTCAGGGAGGAAACTCAAAGCTCGGGTGATGGCAAAAGCAGTGGACAAGGCAGACCCAGCCCAAGCCCCTCTAGGATTTCATGGCACAGCAATTGGACCTTGTAGTTCCATAAAATTAAATTTTTTCTCTCCCAATAAAATTGGATATTTTGGGCTTAAAACTGATGATCAAATAACACCAAGGGCTTGGGAATCAAGCGGGACCATAAACAAGATATAGTGTGACCTTGTTACATAGCAGCCGGGGGTTGGGCGCCAGATGGGCACAGCTCCCTGCCCCAGTTGCCAGCCACTGGCCCCAGGGCCTTGTACTGGTCATGGCCCTGAGGATGAGGACCATGGCAGGAGGCAGGAGGTTCCCTGCTGTCTCCTTTGTTCTATGTTAGGAAGGCACACGGGGCTAGGCGTGATGAGAGCACCTTTGTCTCCAGCGTCTTCACATAACTTCCGTGGAAACAGATTAATTAGCTCCTAACCCATAAGGGTCAAGCTGCACAATTTTTGCAAATGCTTCTCTGCTTGTAGTTTTTATGAGGTCCCTGCTTGATGTTTGAGGAAAGCTCTTCTCAGACCCCCAGGAGTCCCTGTGAGCCGATAGCAAAGCCAGGACTTAGGCATGCCTGCCCGCCTGCCCTCCCCGCTCAGGCCTCAGTCCCAGGTCCCAGCCTGAGGGAGAGGGAGGGTGGGAAGCAAGACCTTCAGAAAGCTTCAATGGCTCATTGTTTTGCCTGTGGTGGCTGGAATTGGGCCGACCCATTATAATAATAAAGTTCTAGCGCTCAGCCAGTGGCTGGGTTTCCATAGCTTGGGGAGTATTTAGTTTTCAAAGACTCAGGGAGGGAAACCGTGTAAGTGGAGTTTGTTGTTCCCATCAGCCTGGTCTTTGCAAGGCCAAGTCTCCGACCCCATGCTTCCTTCACTCTGGTGTTGTAACTGTCAGCTTCCCAGCGCCCAGGCATGCCAGGGCAGCAGACTCCACTAGGAGACCCAGACACCGTGAGAGTGAGTCTTGCCAGCACCAGCCCAGACAGGTTCCTTCCACCCCACCCGCTTCACCAAAGGCTGCTGTGAGGACCAGATGCCTGATACCGCAAGGGACCAGGTGGATCACAGTGGTCCTCGGCCATGGGCATTCTCCTCAGCACACAGCTGACTCTGTCTAGCTTTTCTTTTTTTGCTTTTGAAACAGTCTCAATGTAGCCTGGATAGTCTGGGATTTCCTATATTGAAGTCTCATCAGATTTACAGAGGTCTGCCTGCCTCTGCCTCATGTCCTGAGCCGCCATAGTCAGCTTTTGCCTGGTCTTTCTGCCGTGTTTTATGTGGCCGTCAGAGCTCAGAGGTGGGCTTCAGCCCGCTTTTCCCTCCTACTGGGTCGGTGCACAGTCTCCCCTCCTACTTGACAAGGTGAGGCAGCTGCTCTACAGAATGGCCGTCCTGTTATTTGAAAGGGTGGTTTTTCTTACCCAAAGAGGTCTTCCACTTATATGTATTTAGAGAAAAAAGAAAAACCACCATGTGATTGCTAGGAATTGAATTCAAGTCCTTATTCACTGAGCTATCTCTCTAACCTCTGGAATTAAAATTTAAAGCAGCTATTATAGCCAGACACAGAGATGCATGCATGTAATGCCAGTCTTTTTAGGTAAAGGCATGAGGATCAAGAGTTCTAGGCCATGTTTGGCTCTACAGCAAACTTGAAAATAGCCTGGGCTGTATGAGATCTTGTCTCAAAAACCAGAACTTAGGCGGGGGGGGGGGGGGGAGAAGAAGAAGCATGAAATTCTTCAACCCCCAAATCAAAGGGAAATGATATGAGACTTGGAATCAGCCTATTGGTATTTCTTAACAGCTGTTAGAGGAAACTTCAGGCTTTAAATGATCTGTTCAGGTCAGGTTTGGCAGAATGTGCCCACAGTCCTAGCTACACAGGAGGCTGAAATGGAAAGATTTCTTTTTTTTTTCCTTTTTTTTCTTTTTTTTTTTTTTTTTTTTTTGATTTGGTTTTTTCCAGACAGGGTTTCTCTGTATAGCCCTGACTGTCCTGGAACTCACTCTGTAGACCAGGCTGGCCTTGAACTCAGAAATCCGCCTGCCTCTGCCTCCCAGAGTGCTGGGATTACAGGCGTGTGCCACCACCGCCCGGCTGGAAAGATTTCTTGAAGCCAGAAGTTTGGGGTCAGTTTGGGTAATTGTGGTGGTTTGAATAAGAATACATTCTTGTATTTGAATGCCTCGTCTTCAGGGGGTGGTATTACTTGAGAAATATTAGGAGGTGTAGCCTTGTGGAGTGGGTGTGGCCTTGTAGGAGGAAGTGTGTCTCTAGAGGTGAGCATCGAGGTCTCCGAAGCTGAAGCCAGGACCAGTGTCTCTCTCTTCCTGCTGCCTGTGGATCTCCATAATGAACTCTCAGCTACTGCTCAGGCCTGTCTGCCTGTGTGCCGCCAGGCTTCCTGCCGTAATGACCATGGACAAACCTCTAAAACTGTAAGCCAGCTTTGATGAAATGTCTTCCTTCATAATAGTTGCCCTGGTCATGGTGTCTCTTCACAGCAATAGAACACTGGCTAAGACAGCAACGTAGCAAGCACCAATGTCAGGATAAGAGAGGAGACGTGCAGCAGGAGTAAATACCGTAATAAATACTTCTGTTGAGAAGAACGTTTACATGCTGTTACCTAAGCACGTCCAGAGGATGGCAGAAATTCAGACTATTTAGAAGATGAAAATAAAAGTGGATGTCAGGATTGTAGAGACGGCTCAGTGGTTAAGAGCACAGACTATGCTTCCAAAGGTTCTGAGTTCAATTCCCAGCAACCACATGGTAGCCCATAATCATCTGTAATGGGATCTGATGCCCTCTTCTGGTGAGTCTGGAGACAGCTACAGTGTACTTATATACAAAAAATAAATAAATCTGTTTTTTAAAAAGTGGACCTCAGAAGTATAGGAAGCAAGCCTGGGAATGTGGCTCAGCTGATAGAATGTTTGCCTAGTGCCCGAGAGACCCTGGGTTCAGCCCTGACACCCCATACACTGAACCTGAGCACGATGGCACACAGCTGTGAACCTCAGCCTCCTGGAGGTGGACCAGGAGGACCAGAAGCTCGTCCTCAACTGCACAGGAGTGGAAGCCCAGCCAAGGCTATACGAGACACCGTGTCACAAAAGCCAGCATAGTCTTAACGCGTGGTGCTGATGAGCTGGTGCTGTGGCCAAGTCTGAGGACCTGAGCTTAACCTCTGGGACTTACATGGTGGCAGAAGAGAGACAACTCCCACATGCTGACTCCTGCCCTTGAGGAGAACATGTCACTTCATCTAAATTCTCAAATTTGTCAAATTAAATTTGTCCATTTTATTCCTCATTACCGTAGCCCTGGCTGTCCTGGAACTCACTCTGTAGACCAGGCTGGCCTCGAACTCATAAATCTGCTTGCCTCTGCCTCCCAAGTGCTGGGATTAAAGGCGTGCGCCACCACTGCCCAGCTTGGGTGGTTTTTTTGTTTGTTTGTTTGTTTGTTTGTTTGTTTTGTTTTGTTTTGTTTTGAGACAGGGTTTCTCTGTGTAGCCCTGGCTGTCCTGGAACTCACTTACTCACTTTGTAGACCAGGCTGGCCTCGAACTCAGAAATCCACCTGCCTCTGCCTCCCAAGTGCTGGGATTAAAGGTGTGCACCACCACTTCCCAGCCTTGGGTGGTTTTGATACAGATGTCTGAGTATATAGACCAGGCTGGTCTGGAATTCATAGAAATCTTCCTGCCTCTGCCTCCTGAGTTCCGGATTAAAGACTGGCTTAAAACAATGCTTATTTTTATGTGGATGAGTGCTTTTGCCTACATGTAATATGTGAGCCATGTATGTGCTCAGTGCCCAAGAAACTAGAAAAGGTTTGATAGGTTGGAAAGTATGTCCAGCAGCCATGAAGAACTAGGTACCTGAAAGGGAGGCTGGAAATGAAAAAGGACGGGATGGGAGGTGTGGGGGGTTGGGGGGGGGAGAGAAGGATGAAGCCAAGACAAAGGTTTCTGATCAAGGCTGGAAGTTTAGTGTTCAGCACTGTGTCTGTATAGGGAGAGCCCACAGACCCGGCCTTTGTCTCAGTGGACTGAGTTGCAAAGCAAGCTCAGCAGGTGGACAACTCCTCAAAGCTCAGGTAGGAAACTGCAAATGTGGTTAGGCCTGGAGACTCCTGCTAGGTTGTCAAACCATCTGGGGTTTGTTTAGCCTACCCAAGCCTGGGGAAAGGGCACAATTCCCTCTTTTTTGTTTTTTAAAGATGAGCTGGAGGGGGGCCCAGGATTTACTTGTTTTCCATGATAGCATTTAGGGAATAGAGTGGCTAGCTGGCCATGTCTGTCTTAGGTCAGTGTCTCTATTACTCCTTACCCATCCTGGAGAACAAACGCAGCTTTTTGGTGTTTGTCTCTGTCTTAGGTCAGTAGGAGCTCAAGAACACTCTTACCGGTCCCGGCCTTCTGTAGCACATTCTTTCCCATCCAGACCAAAGCCACGAAGGACATAGGAGTGTGCACTCAATGCATTTCCTCACAGCAGTGAGTGACTGCCATGGTGAAGAGCTGAGCTTGCTGAGGGTGACCCTGTATGAAGGCAGCCAGCCTGTTTAAGACACAAGGTCCAAAAGTTAAAAGCAATGAGATTAAAGTTGTCTGTGGGAATGTCCCAGGTATTCAGTTCAGCTCTAAGTGGCAAAGATCAAACACAAATTCTGGCCACCAGGTGTATGAGGGGGTGGCTTTGAGAATTGATAGAAAACACTTACTCTGCAGTAAGAGTGGAGACTATACACTCCAGGTTAACTCAGCTGGGTAATAGAAATTTTGAGCTGTTTTCATCATTGGTATTTCCAATATTGGATTGATTTCTAGACCAGTCCATGATTAAGTCAGGATAACTGGTCACATTAAAGGAAAGAGAAGAGTCATTATAACTTCTCCTTTTGATGAACTTTTCTAAGTCAGTTTCCACAGCCTCCATGTTCTCTGTCCCACAAGGTTTAAAAGCTTGAGGCAAGGCAGTTTGTCCAATCAGATATTGGCAAAGCAAAGGTGGGTCAGGAACATATGTCCAATACAACCTCCCAGTCACCATTGACGGGGTGGGTCAGGAACATATGTCCAATACAACCTCCCTGTCACCATTGTCGGGCACTCAGCAAGCTCACAGGGTAACATCATTCTTGGTCCCAGCATCAGCATGTCACACCAATCACTCTGGCAGCTAGCACACTCCTGCAGCATCCTGCAGAAAAAACACAGACATGCCCTCCTCCCCATATGAAATACCTGATCGGGATCATGCCATATGCCAGTAAGTGGATCCTTCCATTACACCTAGGCATGAGTATGCCTACTTGTGGGGTGGCATAGACACTCAGCAGAGGGTTCCTTGGCATTCAAATTTTAAACTTTTAAGCCGGGTGTGGTGGCGCACGCCTGTAATCCCAGCACTTGGGAGGCAGAGGCAGGCGGATTTCTGAGTTTGAGGCTAGCCTGGACTACAGAGTGAGTTCCAGGACAGCCAGGACTACACAGAGAAACCCTGTCTCGGAAAAACAAAAACAAAAAAAAAAAAAAAAATTAAACTTTTAAAGTTAAAAAGCATGAATTAAATAGTAGATGCTGGTAATCAAACTGAGATTCTATGCAGAAGCAGTCAATGCCTTCTCTCCAGTCTCACTTAAAAAGAAGGCAGTTCAGGTACAAGCCACAGCATGGATGAACCTTGAAAATATACGAAATTAAATACATTCACAAATGGACAACATTTCATGAGCATGTTACATGGAGTACACAGTCAAATTCAGACTCAAAATGGTGGGAGCTCAGGGTTTGGAGATGAGGAGTGGGTGCTTAATGGATAGTTTCTGTTTGTTTGTTTGTTTGTTTTGTTGTTTTGTTTTGTTTTTGTTTTTTCTGAGACAGGGTTTCTCTGTGTAGTCCTGGCTGTCCTGGAACTCACTCTGTAGACCAGGCTGGCCTCGAACTCAGAAATCCGCCTGCCTCTGCCTCCCAAGTGCTGGGATTATAGGCGTGCACCACCACCGCCTGGCTAATGGATAGTTTCTAGTGTGATGAAATAGTTCTGGAAATGGTGGAAACAGTTACACAGCCTTGAGAATACATTTATTAATGTTACTACTGCATTGTATGCTTTACAATGTCACTATGTTAAATTTTGTCATGGACATTTTCAGCGATGCCCTAAAATAAAACCCAAAAGGCAATTTGGAAAAAGGCCTATGTAGGAGGGGCTTAGTTGGGTAGTCTTTTGCTCAAGTCTGCTGCTTACTCTCTGTTAACTGGCTCAAGTTGCTTGGGCCTGAGGGTGATCTGAATTCACAGAAACAACCTTTCCCTTAAGGGAGGAAGTTTAAATTATCAGGTCAATTAGGTCAATTAATACAACTGGAAAAAAAAAGTCAAGTTTCATTCACACTTCAAGGAGGTGTTTCCTGGCTGGATGCCACCTTTATTCCCTTTGGCCCAAGCTACTGAAAGGTCCACAGACCCTTGGAAGGTACAATGTGATCTTTGATTCCCGTTTCAAGGATCAAAGCAAATGAATTTGGGTGTAAAAGCAGATAACATTTCAGAGATCTTTCATGAAAGGAGTCACCAGAGCAGGGAAAACAGGGAGATGATGTGTTATGGGTGTGCTTGCTTTCAGACGGGGTGCAGCAAAGCCTTCTGTTCCTGGTTCAAGGCCCGGCTAAACACGTGTGGGTTGTGGGATGGATGACACAAGAACACAGAGGTGCTACAGGGACAAGTCATGCATATACATGTGAGGGGTACATAGGCTCATCTCCTGGCCTTTCTAAAGTGTTAGTGCTGCGCAGCGAGCTGGCCTGCAGCTGCTAGGCAATCAAGTGGCGGGGCAAGACACGCATGCCACTCAGGGAGAGAGATACTCCCCAGGCCTGAAGGCTCAACAGTCACGCAGTACCGGAGGCCTGATGACACCCTTAGCCTTTAGACGTACGCCAGCCCTGGGCAGTCCTCCAGGACAGGGAACGCAAGAGAACCGCTCCTGCTCCAGTGCGACGCAGGACCACCCAGCGCCTGCGCACGGGGCCTCTCTGCTTAGTACCGAGCGCGCGCTCCCATCACTCCCCGCGCTTCCGCGCAGGCGCAGTATGGACGCCTGCAAGTCTGAGGCCTCGCTGTTCACGGCGTAGGCGGGGCGGGCCGAGCGTGCGCGCGCAGCCCCGCGGGAAGGCTAACTTGGAGCGTGTGGGGCGCTTGAGCGGGTACGTCGTGGGTAGTCGCGCACACCGAGGGGGCGTGGCCGGCGAGGTGCCTACAAGACCCTCGGGTCCGGCTGTGTCAGGCTCGGATCTCCGCGGCGGGGTCTGTGTGGCGCGAGGTGGGGCGCCAGGGTGGGGGCTCGTGCTTGAGGAGTCCCAGCCCGGCTCAGCTGATCTCGCTCTTCCCTTTGCAGGTGGCTGTAGGATCCGGCCCTCGGAAGTACGCCCATCTGCCTGGTGCTCCTCAGCGGATCCTCTGACCCTGGCGGCCCCTCCTGGCGCAGTCTTAGGTGGGTGGGCTTCGTTGTCCGGGAGCTTAAGATCTGAATGTCCTGCATGGCGGTTTCTGGCGGGCGGGCGGTGCAGGTAGTCTGCCCTCCACTCACACTTTGACTTTGGGCAAGTTCTGTTCCCGGGTCTCCTGGGTCTCGGGAGCAGAGAACTCAGCCGGCGTATTAGGTATTGCCCTACCTTCGGAGGAAGATTACCTTGCGCCGCGACCCTCCGTCTTCTCCTAGACTCTTGTCCAATCCGGGAAAAGGAGCGAAGTTACCTAGTGCCAGGCAGGGAAGGCGGAGAGAAGCGAGAGAGTTCAGCAGGCAGGTATGCAGAGGGCGGCATGGGATGATCATGAAGCTCAAAAAGGGTCTTCTGACCCTGGCGGCCCCCCCCTGGCGATGAGTGACTGCCTCAGTTAGGAAGCAGCAGCAGTTGGCTGCCCTCTTAAGGGTTGGGGGCTCTTCTCTCCTAGGTTGTAAGGAGCACTCAGGCATGCAGGTGAGTAGGCAGATGACATCTAAGGTTTGCAATTGGGGCAAGAAGTCTTGGTGGCACACTGGCCTCAGCATGCAGCATGGTGTTTGTGGGCAGCCCTAGCTTTGGGGATTGGGGCCTGGCTTATGGGAACTACTCACAGAAAGACAGGATCTGGCTGATGATTGTGGTGGGAATCCCAGGTCAAGGGCTGGGCTTCCAGGTGGGAGTCAAGGGGTCTACCTGAGATGTTCTGAAATGCTTGGGCGGTAGAAGTAGGTGCTGGTGGTGCTGACAGCTTCGTGTTGCAAGCCACTCTGGAGGTGCTGGTAGAAAGATGAACCTTGCTGTACCTTTTTAGAGAAACTGACTCTGGGTTTGGGGCAAATGCATGGAAAACCAGGTGTGAAGACATACGCAAGACTTGGTGCTCCCAGGAGCGAGCTTGTGGAGAACTGGGCTGTGTGTATAGGGATGAAGAAAGTTGAGAGGAGCTCTCCAAGTGGTGAGACTGGAGCAGAGTGTGAGAGCCCAGGAGGATCCCTTGGCCTCCTTCCTTGTCCGGCCTCTGGTGACCACAGCTTGGAATACGGGTGGGTCCAACCACAGAAGGCGCTTTCCAGGCTCAGCCATGTGCTGGTGGTAACAGGAGGAGGCTTCCAAGTGGAATCTTAGAGTCTCGCTTTTGGAGGTGAGGGTGCTTGGTTATTGACTGGGATGAGGATGAGGGAACAGTGCTCAGGATTGGGTAGCTTTGTCTGCAGGTGGTCTCTCTGGAAATGCTGAGAGCAGGAGGAAACAGATAAGCAAGGCAGCCTGCCTCTGTCTGCCGGCCGTGCTTGTTGCTTTGTGTGCAGGGATGTCTTGGTGTGCTCTGTTCTTAGTGTCCAGGCAGCCAGGCGGTGCCCACTCATCCACTCTGAAGGGTAGTCGGGTCCGTAACCTTCAGAGTGATCTGTGGCTGAGCTTGTCTCTGCAGGCAGCCTCTGCTCCTCTGCTGTCATTTACTAATTGGTGTGTGACTGCATACATATTACTTTGCTGTTCTTCTTGGCAATGATAATAGTACCCTATTTGTGGGTGGTGTGTGGTCAGCATTCAGTACAAATGGGACAAATGACAGTTGCTACTGTCATTGCCCAAAAATTCCCTGATGTTCTGATCTGGCCCCTTCTAGGATTAACAGCATCTGTCATTACACCTTGGAAGTCATAGGCAGCATTTGTCTGTTTCCAGGCTCCAGGGCCAGACCCTGGGTCCCTCCTCCAATTCCAAGCAGCCAGTCAGGTCCTTGAGGGTTTTCTGCCCACTGCCTCCCCCTGCCAGTTAGTGGTGATGGTTGAGCCTGGTCCCTGCTCTTCCCCACCTTGTTTTTGGACAGATTTCCTTGGATGATGGCCTGCATCTGACAGTCCCTGGACTCTTACTGGCTCGGCTCCTCTGGTCCTCAGCATTTACCTGGAATGGCAGGCTGCCCCACCCTGCCCAGCTGCTCCGTGGCCTGTTGTGCTGTGCCTGCCTCTTCTGTCCACACCAGGTCTTCTGTGGGCACGTCCTTCCTTTGCTCCTGGCATGCTCCATGGCAGGTGCCACTGGCAGAGCCCTGGTAACCCTGTCCAGATGGCAGCCAGCTTCACCAGTGCACACCCTTGGCAGCAGATGGATGGTACATCACGACATGACCCCTTGGCAGATTCCTGGATTGAGAGGCCCTGCTGTGGGAACCCCGTGTGTGTATGTCCCGCCGTGGAGCAGGACTGTACAACTGATGATTCTTCTGGCAGTAAGCCTGCGGAAAGGAGCCCTCCAGCTGGATGCATACCAGACCCTTGGCTATTCAGGACAGACATCCCCTGGGTTCCTGGCTCTGCCCTGGAACCTTTGATGGCTCTCCATGACTACTAGACTGGTTTTTTGGCTCAGCTGGGGGATTATATGTCTTCCACTTTGAACACTATTAGGACAGTCTCAGCTCTGTCTGTGAGAATCTCAGTTGACTGACAGGCCTGGTTCGGGCCTGGGCCGCTCCCTACTGCAGTAGGTACCTTGCCTGATGATTATGAACTCTTCTGCCAGGATCGTGAAGAAGTTATTCAAAACAGTTTTGTTGAGTACCTTGCCACTTTCTCCTGCCTTCACATCAAGCCAGCCACCAGTGCCCCCACGGCTGCCCAGTCAGGCCGTACTTAGTTGTTCTCAGAAGCCCTAGCTGTCCATGTGGGTCCTCCCCGGAGGCCTGCCTTAGCTGCTTCCTCCAATCCCTGCTTGGTTGAGGTCTAGCCTTATCCCCAGGAGTGCCTGGCCAAAGGGAGCGGAGTCCCTGGCCCAGTCTAGTTTTGCATTTAGTCTTTATTGTAGACAAGTAGGCTGTGAGGCCAACTTGCCTCCCATCTAAAGGAGGCAGCCCCAGACTTGTCTCAATACCTTTAAAACCTGTTAACTCCTCTTCTTGGAAGCTAGAATCAGCTTGTCTGGGAAACTTAGAACCTCAGAAAGCAGAGACAAGGGACCAAGAGTTGTAGCTTGGTATCCCATGGTGGGTGGACAGTGTCTAGAGACCCACAGGAGCCCTGTTCCCTGCTCCTTAGCCCTGTGTCCTGAACACGCTCTAGGTGTGTAGCAGTGCCTTTTAAGATGAAGTGCAGTGCGTGGTGAGCGAGTCCCCCAGCTCCCAGACAGGACAGCGGTGTCTACAGATGCCTCCACCTATCCTGTGGCTGGATGGCTAGTTGGAAAGGCACATGAGCTCTCCCTGCTCCTATTGGGATGTGGGCCTGTGTTAGGCTCCTAGCTGAGTTCCTACCCCACACCCGGAAGTGCTGTTTCACTTGGCCAGTTTTACAGGAAAGGCTCTAGATCAGCCACCATCAGATTATTTATAGCACTGTGTCTAGATGTAGCCCCCCACAGGTAACCTTGGTGTTTCTATGCTTCTGCTCTGCTCTCTGACTTCTGATGCTAGGCTACAATGGAAAGAAGGCTGCTTGAAAGAAGCCAGTGCTCTTTTATAAATATAGTGGTTGGTTTTTGTTTGGTTTTTGAAACAGTGTTTCTTCCCTCTCCCCCCACCCCACCCCACCTTCCCCGCAGGCAGGGTTTCTCTGTGTAACCCTGGCTGTCCTGGAACTCACTCAGTAGACCAGGCTGGCTTTGAACTCAGAAATTCACCTGCCTCTGCCTCCCAAGTGCTGGGATTAAAGGCGTGTGCCACCACTGCCTGGCTGAAACAGTGTTTCACTGTAGTCTTGCCTGGTTTGGAACTTGATATATATCAGACTGGCATTGAACTCTCAAGCCCACGCCTCTGCCTTCTGAGTGCTGGAACGAAACCTTTTTCTTTTTTTTAAATGGTATATCTATGAAGTGTAGTATAATTGGATTTAGAGATGTATAATGATCCAATCTGGTGATTACCATTTCCTTTTAGTAAATGTTGGTAATTTCTCTGTATGGGATTGTATTTACACTCCTCTCATGGTTCCTTATAAAAGATGAACTATGTTATTTATTGCCAACTCTTAAGCACACACTGTGTGGTGGAAGATATCTAAGATTCCTGCCTCTTTCTGGTCTTTCCTGTCTTGTTACCTTTATCTTCCTTCTGCTTCCATCAGATCAGCTCTGATAGTCTTCACATACAGATACAGATGCACGTGGCATTTGTGTCTCTACCTGTTTAATTTACTTAACAGTGTTAGATTTGTTTTGTGTTTTTGAATTTGTTTTTGATTTTTTTTAATGGTTAAATAACCTATTATATGTATATACTGCCTTTTAAAAAAACCACTCATCTGTCACTGCACCCTTTGTTGGATTTCATTTCTTGTAAGCAGTGCAGAAGCAAAACATATTCATCCTTCTGAGGGATCCGATGACGTCTTGGCTGAGAACCGTACTTCCTGTGGCTTGTTTGAAGCCCTGGGCAGCTGGGAGGTTTGAATGTAGGCGAGTAGGATCTATTGCCCTTTCTACAGGGCAACATTGTCACTACACCTGGTTATGTTGAAAAAAGCCCCTGGCCTACCCCTGCTCTGCAGAGTACACACACACACACACACATTGAGCCTCTATGTCAGGGTTCTGGCATAGATTTGTGTTCTTGGAAGCACGAGTTGACCTAACTGCTGAGTGTCTGGTGGCTGCTGACAGAGTCTTGTTTTGTGAACAGAAATTCTGTACCCATTCTGTCAGCGGAGTCAAGTGTCACAGGTGTGCGGTGGTGGTTCCCAGTGAAGCCTGTGAAGGTGAGAGGGTCTGGTCAGAAGAGCTGCAGCTAGAAGGGGAAGGAGTGCCAGGTGTTGGGTGGCCTTGGGATCTGGCTTCTCAGAGCTCTAGGTAAAGAGAAGGGTGCAGAATGTGAGGCCTGGGACTGGAATGAGGAGAGAGCAGTTGTGCACAAGGGTGAGTGTTTACTGAGCCGAGCATGCAGGCCCCTGTGAGCCAAGTGGATCTGAGGACAGGACACAGCTGCCCAGTGCACAGCATGTGCCTACTTGGAAGTGCTTAGACAGGAGCATCACTCGTTCTACTGAGCAAGAGCATCAACAGTTCTACTGTTGTGGAAGCAACAAGAAGAAACCTTCCTAGACACTAGAACCGTAGATTGGAAATAGAGCAGGCTACTTCAGAAGAGGCCATGATGAACAAACATCCAGTGAAACTTGGGACAGGTCATTGCATTGTTTACTTACTAAGAGATATTTTGGGTCCAGATGGTTTATTTGTGAATTATTTCAGAGCACAGATCCCATGCACATAACAGCTAGGAATGTTGATAACAGAGATGATCTTGTAGAGCACTAGGCTTCTATTCCAGTTTTCCCAGCTGCTCCAGTGATTGCTCATGGCTAGAGTGGACTGCTTTCTCTTCTTCTTTAACTGGCTGTGGCTGAGCCTGCCTGTGACCGGTAGTGGATCCAGTGGAATGGCTCTCCAAGATGATTTGTCTAATTACTCACTGGCTCTTGCTGTGTTGCTCCTAATGCATCTGTCTTCCCCTCTGCTTGAAATTGCCATCACTCCTGCTGACCCTGATCTTCCTGGGACATCTCTTGAAGGCTTGGATAGTGATCTGCCATATGTCTGAAGGTCTACTGCACAGCATCTACAGTTGGCAGACTTGAGAGCACTTAGCAGAGTCTAGGTGACCTAGAAAATTAATCTGGTTCCTCTTTAGAAGTCCATTTACTGTGTTGGGCTCTGAGGAAAGGAGGCCTTGTAGTTGCAGTGACCAGGTTGTTTGCCCCTGGGTATCTGTAGGTGGAACAAAAGATTGGATTATGGTCTTCCAGACCATTCTAAAGTAGCTTGTCAGGACTGGAGAGATGGCTCAGCAGTTAAGAGCACAGGCTGCTCTTCCAGAGGACCCTGGTTCGATTCCTAGCACCCATATGGCAGCTCACAACTTCCTGTAACTCTAGTTCTAGAGGCTCCAACACCTTTATATAGACATATATACTGAGAGCCGAGTGTGCAGGCCCCTGTGAGCCGAGTGGATCTGAGGACAGGACACAGCTGCCCAGTGCACAGCATGTGCCTACTTGGAAGTGCTTAGACAGGAGCATCACTCGTTCTACTGAGCAAGAGCATCAACAGTTTTACCATTGTGGAAGCAACAAGAAGAAACTTTCCTAGATACTTACTAGAACCGCAGATTGTAAATAGAGCAAAACACCAATGCACATGAAATGAAAATTAAAAAATTAAAAGTAGTTTGTCTCTAGTGACATCAGCAACAGTGCCAACAGCATCTGGCTTCCAGTGCTGGTGACCCAGGTGATCTAGTCTTCACAGAGAAGGCTGTATCAGGTTAGGCCGGTATGCGGAGCCTAGGGTCATTTACATATGCTTCCACTAGGAGTGATGACCTAGAAGGAGGACTCTTCTGGAGCTGGACAAGATGGCAGTCATACCTCTGATTAGTGTTTACTGCTAGCTTCCCTGGGAAATACCCTGACTTCTCATCTTTAGACAATAGGCCATGGGCCTTATCAATAGGTCTTTAAAAGAACAATCTCCAAGGAAACCAGAAAGTACTGGCAATAAAGTCCTCAGAGACATTGGAGTGCTTTGTAAAGCTGCAAGTTTTTTAAGTACTTGGATATTGGAATAGAGAGAAAAAACAGTGAGACAAACCATTTAGAACCATATGTGTTGAAAATTTGGTACATCATTTGTTGGTGTTTCAAATGAATGTCAATAAAACCACTTGGTAACTGGTGGGCTTTCTGGAATGTAGTGGAGCAGGGTGCCTGCGTCAGTGCAGCACACACGCTATCTATCCATTTTCTTCTCTTCGGAGCCTGGCGTTGGGATTGGTGACTGATGGCTAGCGGTGCTGCTCTTTCTACGATGCCTTTCCGGTTCTTAGAGGACACATTGTGAGCAATCTCAGCACAGTGAGGTTTGTTACACATCAGCAGCACTTCCAGCTCCTTGACGTTGGGGACCAGAACCTCCCGGAAGCCACTGGGTAGCATGTGCTTGGGTTTCTTGTTGCCCCGGTAACCAATGTTCGCATCAGGATCTGGCCCTTGACTCCTCTCCGCACACTGTTGTCAATGCCTCTGGGTTTCTTTTCTTTTTCTTTTTATTTTTTTTATTTTTTTTTTATTTTTTTATTTTTTTTGGTTTTTTGAGACAGGGTTTCTCTGTGTAGCTCCGGCTGTCCTGGAACTCACTCTGTATTCCAGGCTGGCCTCGAACTCAGAAATCCGCCTGCCTCTGCCTCCCAAGTGCTGGGATTACAGGCGTGTGCCTCTGGGTTTCTTAATTGTCACATATCTGTCTGCCTGGTGCCTGATGAACTTGGTCCTCTTTTTGATAATCTTGGGCTTCACCAGAGCCCGGAGGGCAGCCACGATGCTGCAGAACAGAGGGCAGCCACCTCGTGGGCAGCGCTGAGGAAGAAGGGACTTTTTTTTTTTTTTTTTAAATAAAAATGCTTATTAGCGTCCTATTTAACAAGTGCTGAGATAATCAGTTTGTGAAGAGGAAAGGTTTGGGGTCACAATATTGGGGTCACAACTGCCTCTATTGGTAGTTCATAGTGGCAACATAGAGTAAAACCATTCACCTCATGCCAGCATGAGAAGGTGAGAGAAGGGGCAGAGGCCCCAGGATTCCCTTCAAGGGCACACCCGGGACCTGAAACCTTCCCTGAGACCCCACCGAAGGCTCTACCCCCTCCTAGCAGAGCCAAGACGGGGCCCACCCCTGTAACACACGTGCTTCTCAGAGCATTTGAGATCCAAACTAGGGCAGTTCTGTAGAAAGACATGAGTGGTTGTAAGATTTTAAGTTTTGCATGTCCGGAATGATGAAGGACGTGGCAGCTGGGCTCCCTCCTGCGGTTTATATCCTGCGGTTATAGACTACACAGTCGCTTGACGCTGAGGGGACCCGTGGGTCACAGGTGAGACATCACCCCACCTAGGAGTTGAGAGCTACGTCTGATCTGTAAGCAGAGAGGGAGGGACTCTGGGCTTGGCCTGGGCTAAAGGGACACACTGCCTCCAACAAGGCACAACTCTTAATCCTTCTAGTCCTTTAGATGGTGCCAGGTGAGTATGCATTGGAGTCTCTGAGCCTATGGCGACCCTGCTTTTAAGCCGTCACAGGTGAGTTACTTAGTCCCGAGTGAGTATGGCCATTCACATTCAGTGCGCATGCTGGAGAAAACAGCGTGTGTTTTCCTAAAGCCTCTCCCTGGTCTGTGGAGGGCCGTCTTCCCAGTGTCCCTGCCCAAACATTCCTCTGAATGTATTTCCATGCCCTTATCTACCACGTATGTTGGATCAAGCCTACCCAAAAGATATTTTACCTAACGTAAACAATATCCAGATACAATAATTTTCTGCCATACAGTGGGGACTGGGACATCAGCTTAAGAATTTGGGGTACTCCCAAAACAATGCCCAAGATGGTTTTTATTTCATTTTTTAGTTTTCAGCAGTGCTGTGGGCAGCCCTTTGTGCAGTGTGCAGAGCCCCTTGGGGCCTTGGTTTTGGGGCCAGTGCTGAGGTGTGGAATTTCTAGTCTGTACCCTGAGTAGGCTGTTCTTAGCTGTTCTGTACATGGGCTTGTTTCATTTATTATTTAAGATTTTTTCCCTACATGAGGGTTCAAAGGCATTGTCCTGTTTTCCTAAAGTCTCATGTGTTGCCTTTGACATTAAGCCTGGAGTCCCTTGTTAGTGTGACTGGGATACGGGAGGGTCTGCTGTCAAGGCTTATGATGGGCAGACTCTGACAACCGTAATGGCTATGTAATCTGAGCAAGCAATACATTTTTCATGTGTGAGGCCACCGAGGTAGGGGTGTGTGTGTGTGCATGTACATGCCAGAGCACAGCCTGTTGTGTCCTGACTGACAGAGGATTCAGTTTCTCCCTTTGCCATGGAGCACAGACGGGGTCTGGCCTCAGCCACTCACTGCTCTCCGAGTACTCTGGTACGGTCTCTCCTTAGTCAGCTGGCTTTATAAGAAGTCTTGACTTTGTGGTAGAGAAATGTCCACCTGCACCTTCCTCCTCGTGGCTAGTTTTAAACCACATTTGTTCCCAGGGAGAGAGGAAAGTGCAGTGGGCGCTGGTGTGGGCGCTGGTGTGGGCGCTGGTGTGGGCGCTGGTGCGCTACTCGCCCAGCTCGTGCAGCGCTTGGGTCTCCCGTCCTGGGGTCACTGTGTCTGTGGGCAGCCTGCTCTCCAGTCTGCTTTCTAGGACAGTAGCAGCCATGAGCTACCGTAGCTGTTGGTTGAGCTATACTGTCCTCCGTAGCAGGCGCTGAGCCCTGGAGGCCGTGGGTGGCTGAGGCCCGCAAGCTAAGAGCCACCGCATGTATATTTGTCACTCTTCTGCTGGTAAGTGAGCCACCAGGCAGAGGGAAGGGACGCATGACTTCTCCCCTTCCCACAGGCTGTCCCTGTGACTGTACAGTGCAGGGGCCTGCATATCTGGGGCTGCTAGACAGTGTCCCCACCACCATGGCTGAGGATACCTTCTCCAAGGGTCCTTGGTTACTGGGCTCTAGAGCTGGTTCTAACACAAAGGATGGTCACACTTCCTGTAGAGAAGCAAGAATTTCCGTGTGTTAAGACACAGAAAGGCCTTGTATTGGCCAGGTTCCCATCTCTGCCCATAAGTGCTTCAGAGCGGTTTCCTTCCTGACACCACGTAGGCTCCTCAGACCTTTCCTAAGCAGTGGATAGATGTCCTTGGGTGCAGCTTGCAGTGCCTGTTCTTGGAGAACCCACGTGCGTCTGCTGTGCGGCTCAGGAATTCTGTCCTGGCATTAGCTCTTAGCTCAGTCACTGATGGACGCCTTTAGAGGCAGGGTTGACCAGTACTCTGTGCCTCACATGCTCCAGCTAAGAGGCTTCTAGAGAGCAAGGGTGAAAACTTCCTCGTGTACTTAGCTCCTGGGACCTACTCCACTAGCCTGGCCTTGCCACTGTGACAGTTGGTAGCCATGAGGATTTGACAGGGACTTGATGGTGGCACTGCTGGGAGGGGTAGGTGGCAGCATGGGCTGGCAGGAGGGCTGAGATGGTCTGCTTACTTCCTTGCCCTATCCAGCAGGGCAGGCCTGTTGGGAAACCGGGACTGTAGCTGGTCTCCGTCACCCCTCTAAGTCATTGGGGCCTTTTGGGAGTGGGTAATGAGGCCTAGACAATGACCAGGGGGTGTGGAGGACTGGGATTGGCTCCTGCCCCAAGGGAAGGAAAGCCAGGCATGCATCCTGCTGGGGCAGCACCACCTCAGAACTAGATGATCGGCAAGTGGTGGTCTCTGTCGTAGAAGTGAGGGCTCTGGCTCAGGCTGCAGGGGTAGTCATGCCTGCTCACTGCTTTCAGCAATACGATGTCAGCTCAGCATGGAGATCATCTGTGCAATTACACAATCTAGTTAAGGGCTTCAGGCTGAGCTGTGTGCCAACACTACAACCTGCCTGGCTTTCTCGTGGAAGATGTCCCAGTGCAGGCCTGGGGTATCTTGCCCTTCCTGGGAAAGAGCGCCTGTCTACACATCCACAGATTGTTGGTGGTCAGTCCTGGAGTTAGCAAGGTGAGACAGTGGTTGGGGGGTGCCCTCCAGGCCTCGGGGAAGGTGCCAGTTCCCACGTTGGCACTGGGCTGCAGGCACCCACTTTTTCTGCTGTTTTTCTTATCTCTTTGCCATCCTTTTGCCTCCCTACTGCCCCAGAATGCTTCCTGGGTTCTGTAGCTTTGAAGCTACTGCCTCCCTGCCTGCCTGGGTACTTCCCAAGGTGGAGACTGACAGAGGATTCAATGAATCGAAGGTCGCCAGTTGGGGCGTTGACAGATGCCCGGCCATGATACCATTTCTGATTTAATAACCGAATGGGAGGCTGGCCCTTTGTAATAATTAGGGCTAATTACTGAGGAGGTGTTGACAGACAGGCTGAGAGGAAACAAACTACCTTTATCCCGTGGCTTAGAGTCAGATTACTGGCCCAGTGCTATCTGCCCCTCAGAAAGTAGACGCTTCAATCACTCAGCGAGGCTTCAAAGGGGAAAGGCCCTGACAATGCTGGGGATTTGGAAAGCAGCAATGAAGTGCGCCTTTGACTCCGAGTCTCCAAATGGAGCCCCATTCCAGGAATGGTTTCTTTGTGCAGCTTCAGTTACCGCTACAGACCTGCTTCCCGCACGCGTGCTAGGCAGGGAGGGGCTACATGGGCGAGGGATGTGGCTGGGGCAGTCCAGCTTCCTGGGTCCTGTCGGGGCTGGGCCGCAGGTCTCAGGATGCCAGAGCTGGCAGCAGTGCACCCTGCCGGGGAGTATGTCCAGTTCTCTATGGGACAGGGAGCACAACTTTGCTGTAGCACATGGGGGCAGGCCATCCCTCTCCGGAAAGGGCTATGTTCTTGGTATTATGTATGGAGGACCACCCCTCAGAAGCCTTGAGGTCTCTCAGAGCCAAGGCCACGGAAGTGTATCTTGCAGTGGGCTGTCCAACTCATGACTAAAGAAGTATCGGAGGCTGATCTCTGGGCTGTGTGGAACGCTCCATAGGCTCATCACCCCACGCTCGACAGGTACAGAAGGCTGTGCTCAGTTCTGGGAGCAGCATGCCAGTCATCTGGCTGGACAGCTCGAGGCGGCAGCTGCAGTCCAGCTCCGTGGAGGAGAGCATGTTGAACTGGCTGGGGCAGCCGGGACACTGGCCAAGGCCACAGTGCAGGCCCAGGTCTGAACTTCCGAGCCTTGCTGCCACTGGTGTTCCCCATCCGAGCGTCCTCGGCTCAGATCAGAGCTGTCTGGGCCCGGCCTTCCCTGTTCTAGGTCCAGCCTGGAAGGTGCTGGCAGGCGGGAGGTGGGAGGACCCTGCACCTTCATGCGTATCCGCTGTGGTTCTGCTTTTGGCTGGATTCTCTCAGGCCTGCCACACGGGGGATCACGACAAGTGCCCTGGGCTGAAGGGAACAAGCTGACCTTTCCCTGGCATACTGTTTTGTATGCAAAGGAAGTGCCCCCGTGGGGCTAGGAGATGGCTTGGGCAAGAGCACTTGCTGCGCTTGCAGAACACCTGGGTTTAGTTCCCAGCACATTCATGGCTCTGGCCCTCTTTAAGCCTCCGTGGGTACTGTATACATGTGATAGACATCCATCCGTGGAGGCAGACACCCATATCCCTAAGAAAAAACAAATATCCAAGTGTGATGGCACACATCTTTAATCCCAGCACTTAAGGGGCAAAGGTAGGGTGATCTCTGCAAGATGGAGATCAGCCTGGTCTACATAGTGAGTTCCAGGACAGCCAGGGCTACATAGAAATGTCTTGTCTTAAAAACAACAACAAACACATAGTGAGACTCTGTCTGAAAACAAAACAAAATAAACAAAATGAGGTGTGAAGTCTGTTTTAGTGGCCTTGAGTAGAATTAGAGATTGCTCAAAAGCCAGAAATGTCTGAGCAAGAATTGAGTTTTTATCATATATTAGTGGCAAATTAAATGCCATTAACCCAAGTACAAGAAAATTACCCCACAAATATTGCATAGTATGTTTTATTTCAATATAGCCTTCCAGAGGATGGCCAGGTGAGCAGGGCCCAGCATGTTAGTGCACACAAAAGAGAGAGCTAGCTCTCTCTCTCTCTCTCTCTCTCTCTCTCTCTCTCTCTCTCTCTCATTGAGGTCTTAGGCACCACCGAGGACTGAAATCCGCGGCATGCAAACTCCTGAAGTGACCCCGATGTCCTTTTCCATCCCGGGACCTCTCCGTGCACCTCTTCTTGTGTCTCCTCCGCCTAGGACTCTTGAAAGTCTCCTTTACTCCTTTTTTCTTAATTTTCTATTTTTATGTATATGATCTGTTACCATGAACAGAAGTGGAAATCAGACCCCATTGCACATGGCTGTGAGCCACCATGTGGTTTGGGAATTGGAATGCAGGTCCTCCGGAAGAGAGGTTGGTGCTCTTAACTGCTGAGCCGTTCTCCAGCCCTTCACCCTTTGTATTGTTGATAACCTTGGCGGTTGTGAGGCACCTCAGTCTGGCTGGCACTTTGGAGAACACTCCTCAGTTGATTTATCACTTGTTTGCTTCATGATCACACTGAGGCCCTGAGTTTAGGGAGGAAGAACACAAAGATAACTTGGCTATATTTTCACATAAAAGCATTGGTATGTGTCGTCCCTGTGCCTCCTCACTGCCAGCGCTGACCTTGGCGGGCTGGCAGAGGTGGCCTTGCAGGCTTCTCCACTGCACTCAAGGAAGGGAGTCACTGCTTAGCCAGGATAGACATCAGGTGGGACCCTGTGTGTGAGATCACCCCAGGGTCTGCTAGTGTACCCCAGGCTGGCCTGAAATCCTCTTGCAACAGCCACCAAGTGCCGGGGGCTTGAGTGTGCACTTCCATATGTGGCTTCCACCAGACCTTGACCTCAGCATGGCGTCATAGACACTTCAGTAGGAGTCGCGGTGCTTGGGGCCAGTGAGGCCTAACACGATGTACAGCGTCAGGCTGCAGACACTCATCCCCTCAACAGTCTGTTCGTCCTCTCCTCTGACCCTGGTAAGCGTCAGTCTCTCCTCCCTAGCTCCACTCTGCCTTTGCCAGACTGCTCTGGAGTATTCCATACATGTTAATAATTACATGAATAAATAATAAATACAAAACTACATGAACAGAACAGTATATCACATGCCCTTTCACTTACACTAATTTGCTGGAAATTAACCCACACTTGCACTTGTCAATAACTTGTTCCTCGTTGTAGCCCACTCGCCAGAGGAGAGCCATTTGCAGTTTCTGTGTGGAGCGATTACAAATGAAACCAACATTTATATGTATATATAGATGTGTGTTTCACTTAGGTTTTCATTGCTCTTGAGACCTTAGAGATGGAGCTGCTGGGCAATGCTTTGTTCATATTTAACTTTCAAGAAACTGCCCTTTTCCAAGCGCTGCCATGCTGTGCCTTCCCCAGAAACCTGTTTCCGAGGGACAGTGTCGGCAGCATTTGGTTTTATCTGTATGTCTTTTCTAACTTTTAGCTACTCAGTAGAGTCTGGTCTGGGTCTTGGTTTGACTTGCATCTCTCTAACGGCCATAAGTGCGCCTCCTTTTCTGCTTGTCTGCTGTTTGTGCATCCTAGACGGTGTTTTGTGGTTTGTTTTTTTAAATTATTTATTATTATTTTATTTTTATATGTATGGTGCTGTATTTCCATGTATGTGTATCCACCACATGTGTGCTTGGTACCTGCAGAAGTCAGAAGAAGGTATCAGATCCCTTAGAGATGGAATTATAGGTGATTGTGAGCCACTGTGTGGGTGCTAGGAACCCAACCCAGGTTTTCTGCTAGAAGAGCAGGTGTGCTTAACCACTGAGCCATCTCTCTAGCCCATATATATGTATGTATATACATATTTATATGAATATGTGTGTATTATATATAAAAACATATGTTTTAATTGTTAAGTTTTAGAAACTGAAATATTCCTAGCACTTAGGAGGCAGAGACAGGCGGATTTCTGAGTTTGAGACCAGCCTGGTCTACACAGAGTGAGTTTCAGGACATCCAGGTCTGTACTGAGAAACCCTGTCTCGAAAAACAAAACAAAAAAAAAAACAAAAAAAAATTGAAATATATATACAATAAACTGAACATATTATAAACATTGAAATATATACAATAAACTGAACATATTATAAATATTGAAATGTATCTATATACAATAAACTGATCATATTATAATTGTAACAGCTTGATAATTTCCAGCCCCTGGGCCATTACACCACAGTGTCTTCAGCACAGTGGGCACATTGTCCTCAGAGTTCCCTCCTGAGTCCCCTTGTAGGCATCCCCTCCCCTTCTCTACACTTCCCTTCCCTGGATTCCCAGGAGGTCAGTTAGCATTTCCTAGAATTTTGTATAAATAGAATCAGAGTGTTTGCTCGTTCTGATTATTTTGAGATCTATTCCTGTTGAAGCGTGTGTCGGTCTCCCTGCCCTCTACAGTAGAGTGTGTGCTCCATTGTGTGGGCATATACAGTAGAGTGTGTGCTCCATTGTGTGGGCATATACTGTAGAATGTGCGTGCTCCATTGTATGGGCATATACAGTAGAGTGTGCGTACTCCATTGTGTGGGCATATACTGTAGAGTGTGCATGCTCCATTGTATGGGCATATACAGTAGAGTGTGCGTGCTCCATTGTGTGGGCATATACAGTAGAGTGTGTGTGCTCCATTGTGTGGGCATATACAGTAGAGTGTGTGCTCCATTGTGTGGGCATATACAGTAGAGTGTGCGTGCTCCATTGTGTGGACATATACAGTAGAGTGTGCGTGCTCCATTGTGTGAGCATATACAGTAGAGTGTGCGTGCTCCATTGTGTGGGCATATACTGTTGAGTGTGCGTGCTCCATTGTATGGGCATATACAGTAGAGTGTGCGTGCTCCATTGTGTGGGCATATGCTGTAGAGTGTGCGTGCTCCATTGTATGGGCATATACAGTAGAGTGTGCATGCTCCATTGTGTGGGCATATACAGTAGAGTGTGCATGCTCCATTGTGTGGGCATATACTGTTGAGTGTGCGTGCTCCATTGTGTGAGCATATACAGTAGAGTGTGTGCTCCATTGTGTGGGCATATACAGTAGAGTGTGCATGCTCCATTGTGTGGGCATATACAGTAGAGTGTGTGCTCCATTGTGTGGGCATATACAGTAGAGTGTGCGTGCTCCATTGTGTGGGCATATACAGTAGAGTGTGCGTGCTCCATTGTGTGGGCATATACAGTAGAGTGTGCATGCTCCATTGTGTGGGCATATACTGTTGAGTGTGCGTGCTCCATTGTGTGAGCATATACAGTAGAGTGTGTGCTCCATTGTGTGGGCATATACAGTAGAGTGTGCATGCTCCATTGTGTGGGCATATACAGTAGAGTGTGTGCTCCATTGTGTGGGCATATACAGTAGAGTGTGCGTGCTCCATTGTGTGGGCATATATAGTAGAGTGTGCGTGCTCCATTGTGTGGGCATATACAGTAGAGTGTGTGCTCCATTGTGTGGGCATATATAGTAGAGTGTGCGTGCTCCATTGTGTGGGCATATATAGTAGAGTGTGCGTGCTCCATTGTGTGGGCATATACAGTAGAGTGTGTGCTCCATTGTGTGGGCATATACAGTAGAGTGTGCATGCTCCATTGTGTGGGCATATACAGTAGAGTGTGTGCTCCATTGTGTGGGCATATACAGTAGAGTGTGTGCTCCATTGTGTGGGCATATACAGTAGAGTGTGCGTGCTCCATTGTGTGGGCATATACAGTAGAGTGTGCGTGCTCCATTGTGTGGGCATATACAGTAGTTTGTTCAGTTGTTGATGGATGTTTGGGTTGTTTCCAGTTTGGGACTGTTTTTTAAAGAAATGGCCAAACTTTATTTCACAGTGGTTGCACCACACTTAATAACCCATTACAGAGTGTGGCTGTCGCTGCTGCTTCACACATTTTCCAGGAATTACTGTCAGCTTTTCCATGTTAGCCATGGTAGTCCACAGCGGCGTTCTATTACAGTGCTTCCCTAACAACAGTCACCAAAGACTGTGCTTTCATTTGTCAACCACTTATTTTAGGGTCAAGTAGTTGTTTAAATATATTTTACTTAGTTTAAATTTTGTTTAAATATCTTTTGTCATTGTTTTATTTGGAAAAAATAAAATTCATTTTGTTGTTTTCCTGTTTCTCCACAGGAGCTCTATATGTAGTACAGGCTAGGCCCAAACTTAGGATCAGCCTCTAGAGTGTTGGAGTTGCACTTGTGACTCACTCTGTCCAGCTAATAATAACACTTTTTTGATGTGTGCTGGGGGTCAAACCCAGGGTCTCCTGCATGGTAGGCGAGTGCTGGGCCACCAAGCTGGTCTCAGCTGCAGCATCAGCACTGACTTTATGAGTTACTCTGTTTTTTTTTTTTGTTTGTTTGTTTTTTGTTTTTTTGTTTTTTTGTTTTTTTTGTTTTGTTTTGTTTTTTGTTTTTTGTTTTTGTTTTTGTTTTTTTTTTTTTTGGTTTTTTTCGAGACAGGGTTTCTCTGTGTAGTCCTGGCTGTCCTGGAACTCACTCTGTAGACCTTGCTGGCCTCGAACTCAAAAATCCGCCTGCCTCTGCCTCCCAAGTGCTGAGATTACAGGCGTGCACCACCACGCCCGGCTTACTCTGTTTTTTGAGACAGGGTTTTATTATGTATCCTAGACTGGCTTTCAACTTCCTGTCAGTCAGCTGACCTTGGACTCTCAGCAATCCTTCTGTATTGGCCTCCTGTGTGTTAGGGTTATAGACTTGTGTCAGCGTGTCTGATACATATTTAAAAATTTTTAAAGGACATTTTATCTATCTATCTATCTATCTATCTATCTATCTATCTATCTATCTATCTGTTGTGTGGGTGTGGGTGTGTGTTTGCCAGCCCAGTTTTTAATTAATTAATTAATGTGAGTACATTGTACCTGTCTTCAGACACACCAGAAGAGGGCGTCAGATCCTATTACATATGGTTGTGAGCCACCACACGGTTGCTGGGATTTGAACTCAGGCCCTCTGAAGAGCAGTCAGTGCTCTTAACTGCTGAGCCATCTCTTTAGCCCCCAGGTTTTTGTTTTTGTTTTTGTTGTTTTTTTTAATTCAGTATATAAATTCTACCTTTCTACCCTGGGATCAAGTTGACATGCCATCTACTACTGAATTGCATCATCCCTCTTCATATATATTATTTACCATATATACCAGATATGATTTGTAAATATTTTCCCCAGGTGACTGTCTCTTCATTTTCTTATATTATTTTTCGTAACTTGGGCTGGGAAGATAGCTTGGTGATTAAGAACTGTCATTGCTTTTGCAGAGGACCTGAGTTCCCCTCTTCCCAGCACCATGTCAAGAGGCTCATAATTAATTGCCGGTAACTCCATCTCCAAGGACACATACACACACACACACACACACACACACACACACACACAAACAAATATTCAAAAAGTTGTACGGAATGTTCAAGATAACTTGTTTTCGTGTGTGTGTGTGTGTGTGTGTGTGTGTGTGTGTGTGTGTGTCTCACATGTTCTGTGCCTTGGAGACTGGAAGAGGATGTAAGATTCTGTGGAGCTGGAGTTACAGGTGGTTGTGAGAGGTACAGGCAGTTCAGAGCTGCCTAATAGAGGTGCTGGGACTTGAACTTGAGACCACTGGAAGAACTGTTTAACTGCCACCCATCTCTCCAGCCCATCTTGGTATTTTCATTTGTTTGGTTTGATGTTTTGAGACAGGGTCTCACTTTGTAACTGGTTGTTCTGAAATGCATTATGTAGACAAAGGCTGGCCTCCATTTCACAGAGATCTGTCTGTGGCTGCCTCCCAAATGCTGGGATTAAAGGTCTGTACCACCATGCTCAGCCCTTAGAGTATTTTTTAAAGAGCAAAAGTTAAAATCAAATTTATTATTTTGTATTATGATTATACCTCCTGAGAACTTTTTACAGTTGTTATTGTGTGTGAGTGCACAGTGTGGGTGTGTGCACACACTGGTCATAGCGTGCATGTGGGGTCAGGGGTGGCTGTGCAGAGCTGGGCCTCTCCTTTGCCTTTACATGTGTTCTGGCCATCTTGTCAGCCCTGAAATCTTAAAAATCACAGGTGAATAATGAATTTCCCCAGTGTGGTCTCTGTCGGCTAGCATGGTCTGGCAATTTTCTTCAGTGTTTTGTGTTTATATCAATTTGCTTTTGAATATTGGATCAGCTTCCCACTCCTGGGATAAACTGTAGGATAGTAGCATATATTCTTTTGTAACAATGGATTCTTTGCTATTTTTTTAAAGAACTTTTGGTTGTTGTTTTGTTTTGTTGAGATAAGGTCTGACTAGATATGTTTGGCTGGCCTGGAAGTTGCTATGTAGACCAGGCATGAGGGTTGTTGGTTTGTATTTTAAGGAAATAATTTAGAACTGCTATTATTATTAATCATTACTATCATTACCATTATTGTTATTTATTGTTAGTTTTGGTTTTCTGGAAGACATTGTACAGAACTAGTGTCATGTCTTCCTGTGTTTGGTAAGATGTGTCAGATGGCCACAGTGAGCTGGATTACTGTGTATATTTTGTTTTTGCCAGGATTTAAGCAGAACATGTAGCCTGTGGGTTAGTAGTGAGAGTGTTTGCCCTGCTTGCAGCAGGCCCTGGGTCTTAACCCTCAGTACTACAAACAAAACAGAGCTCAGAATGCAGCTACCCTTTGAGTGGGTGCGGCCCTCAGGTGCCATTCTCTTAAGTAGCTTTTTACAGGTAAAAGTGTGGCTTATAGTGCCATACTTTCAGTGTTCTGCTGTCTGAGGTGGAAGCCCTTTTGGTCACTGTTTACTTTATTGCTTCTCTGTTGGTCAGGAGAAGCCGCGGTCTTACTGAGTCTCCACAGCTCTACGGCCCCTCCCTCCCTGTGCTCATCTTTATTTATTTTCTCTCTAATCCTATTACTTCTTCCCCTGGTGCTTGGCTCTATGCTGTGACTTTTTCTGGTTTTCTAAGTTGAAGGCTAAGTGGCTGTTTTTGAGTTTGAAGACTGTGGGTGGCTCCTTCCCCTGTGTCTCTCTGAGGCAGGGTCTTACTGTGTAGCTCAGGGTAAGACGGAACTCACTTTATAGTTTAGGCTGTCTTCCAACTTACAGCACTTACATGATTCTTCTGCCTCAGCCTCCCATGTGCTGAGATTATAGATATGTATTACCATGCCTGGCTTGAAGACTTATATTCTTTTTTTAAAAAAATAAAATGATGGGCTGATGAGATGGCTCAGTGGTTAAGAGCACTGACTGCTCTTCCAAAGGTCCTGAGTTCAATTCCCTGCAACCACATGGTGGCTCACAACCATCCGTAATTAGATCTGATGCCCTCTTCTGGTGTGTCTGAAGACAGCCACGGTGTACTTAGACATAATAAATAAATAAATAAATAAATAAATAAATAATGATTTATTTATATATTTCTTTTATGTGAGTATACTGTTGCTCTCTTCAGACGCTCCAGAAGAGGGCATCAGATCCCATTACAGATGGTTGTGAGCCACCATGTGGCTGCAGGGAATTGAACTCAGGACCTTTGGAAGAGCAGTCAGTGCTCTTAACTGCTGAGCCATCTCTCCAGCCTCCTTTTCTTAGATTCTTAATTTCTGTATATATCCTTAGGCCTGTGCATGCCGTGGTGGATGTCAGAGGACACACAGCCTGCAGTGGTCATTCTCACCTTCCACCTGTGGGTCACAGGGTTGGAGCTCAAGTCATCAGCTTTGGTGTCTGGTCCCGTCGTGCTGGCCTTGTCTTCTCTGCTAATGTCCCTCTAGAGGACATGCTGGCAAGATGGCCGGGTTGCCTTCTACTCATTCTCTCCACAAAGAAGGCCGTAGAGGAGTGGCTGCGTTTTTACTGCAGAGACTAGCATCCTTTAGAAAGGAGTAGAAACAACAGGACCCCCGAGGGACACAAAACACAGAAACCACAGAGAGGTGAGGGCTGGGCTTCTCCCAGCTCAGACCAAGGCAGCTGTCTGCTTAGAAGGAGACCTCAGAGTCCCTACTGTCTCTCTAGACAGACTTCCACAGCCCTCACAGAAGCTGAGATATTCAGAGTGGTCTGGGGGTCATAGAGCTGTCATGCCATAGTTAAGAGCTCATGTCTTTACACCCTACAACATGCACTATGCCTAAGTATCTGTGGTCATCTAGACTCTGAGCCTACCTGTGCAGTACATCTTACCCTGGAAACCAGCAGATGTTCTGTGTCTCTGTTCTTGAGGACCTGCCATTATTCCATCACACTAGGATCAGCTGCAGCACCATAACCCCAGCTTCTCAAAATATAGACCTAGCAGAAGTGTCAAGACCCTGGCTTCTACACTGATACGGCCCCAGAGAACAGTGGAAACTGACAAGCTTGAAATGCTGTGGACGCTTGTGCTTAACTTGATAGCCACCCAGGTGGCAGCCTCACTCTGCCCCTGGGCGCCATCTCCTCAGCTGCCAACCCACAGTGCCCCCAAGTACACAAACAGTCTGACAGCCCCACCCACTGGAGAGCCTGCCACACAGCCACCAGTCTGTGGCTCAGCAGTCTGCCAAGCAACAGCTTTATCCCCGACAAAGCTGTACCACACAACTGCATCACAGACATCCACAAGCTAGGCCATTGACACAACCAAGTATATCACCAATGGACAGCACAGCTGAAGAAACCGCATTACTGTGTCCATTTAAAATTTAAGCTAGCAGAGCCGGGCGGTGGTGGTGCATGCTGTAATCCCAGCACTTTTCCTGTAGATGGAAGGTACTGTCAGTCTAGCATACTGCTAGCTTAAATTTGTTGTTGTTGTTGTTGTTGTTGTTGTTGTTGTTGTTTTTTGTTGTTTTTTTGAGACAGGGCAGAGGCAGGTGGATTTCTGAGTTCGAGGCCAGCCTGGTCTACAGAGTGAGTTCCAGGACAGCCAGGGCTACACAGAGAATCCCTGTCTCAAAAAAACAACAAACAACAACAACAAATTTAAGCTAGCAGTATGCTAGACTGACCATACCTTCCATCTACAGGAAAAGTCTCTGTAGGGGAAAAGGAACCCCCTCTACAGTTGTAAGAGGTAGCCTCTCTACTTGCTTCTTGTATAAAGTCATAGGTTGAAAGTGAAGGACTCAGAAAAGGTACTTCAGAAAGAAAGCCTGTAAGAAAATGAAGATGAGTCAGGCAGTGGTGGCACACACCTTTAATCCCAGCACTTGGGAGGCAGAGGCAGGTGGATTTCTGAGTTTGAGGCCAACCTATGTAGACAGAGTGAGTTCCAGGACAGCCAGGGCTATACAGAGAAACTCTGTCTCAAAAAACCAAAAATAAAATAAAAAAAATAAAATAAAAAGATCATTGTATAATGATAAAAAGTCTTGGTTCATCTATTGATAGTGCATGTATCCAATACAGCACTGCCCAAATGCATAAAGCATGTAACATGTCTAAAGGGAGAGATAGTATCTTACATGATATTAGCTGGGATGTCAGCTTCCCAGGAGACAGATTACCCAGGCACAGTGTACCACCAGAGTTAAGCTATAGAATAGACCATCACCTGGCATATGCAGAGGTTCCCTCCGGCAGCTGCAGGGTGTGTCATGTCCTCAGAGTGTGCAGCTCACAGTGCCAGCCTTGAGCAGTCACAAAACAATCTCAGGGAATTTTTAGAAATCAAAGTTATCTCTTTTCTGGTCACAAAACTAGAAACCAACAAGAGGAACTGTGGAAATTATAGAAGCAAGGGAAAATTAGACAATATGCCCCTGAACAAATGGTAGGTTCATGAAGAAATTAAAAGGGGAATATTAAAAAATTTCTTAAGCCAGGCGGTGGTGGCTCACGCCTGTAATCCCAGCACTTGGGAGGTAGAGGCAGGTGGATTTCTGAGTTTGAGGCCAACCTGGTCTACAGAGTGAGTTCCAGGACAGCCAGAGCTACACAGATAAACCCTGTCTCGAAAAACCAAAAAAGGAAAAAAAATTTCTTAAGATGTATGAAAATAGAAATGCAGGGTCTGGAGAGATGGCTCAGTGGTTAAGAGCACTGATGTTCTTCCTGAGGTCCTGAGTTCAATTCCCAGTAACCACATGGTGGCTCACAACCGTCTGTAATAGAATCCAATGACCTCTTCTGGTGTGTCTGAAGACAGCTACAGCATACTCATATAAAATAAATAAATAAATCATTAAAAAAAGAAAATAGAAATATAGTATATTGCTAGGCAGTGATGGTTCACACCTTTAATCCCAGCACTTGAGAGGCAGAGACAGTCAGATATTTGTGAGTTCTTTGTAAGGTTGGGGTCTCCAGATTGAGTTCCAGACAGCCAGGATAACACAGAGAAATCCTCTCAGAAAACAAACAAACCAACCAAAAAAGCAGTATTCAAAAATTATGTGGTGCACAGCAAAAGGAGTTTTAAGATGTTTGCCACCATAGATGCCTACACAAGGCGGAAAGGTTTCAACTACGCGTTGCATGACAGTGTATGCTCAGGAACTAGGAAAGTAGGAACTAACGAAGGGATGGTGGTTCAGCTGCTGACCCAAGAGCAAGCCCCAGAACCTATGTTAGAAAACACAGTAACAAAACCAAGAAAGCACAGATGCGTGGTGGGTTTGCAGTGCCAGCATGCCTGTGCTGAGATGGGAGATGGAGGCAGGAGAGCTGTAGGGCTGCTTTCGGTGGTGTTCATCAAAGCGACAGGAGCAAGAGAGACCTTGTCTCAACGGGACAGAAGATGCAAACAAATGCTGTCCCCTGCCCCTGACATGTGAATTGTGGCATGCTTGTGCGTGTATGTGTACACATGTACAACCAATCAATATATCCTTAAAAGAACTAATCAGCCAGGTGCTTGGAAAGCAGAGGCAGGTGGATCTCTAGAGTCAACATCAGCCTGATCTACGTAGCAAGTTCCAGCCAGCCAAGGCCCTGACTCACAACAATACAGAAAGAACTAACAAGTCCCACATTAGTAGGAGGAAAGAATAAAGGTCTGGTAGAGATAAATGAACTGAGAAAAACAATGCAAAACATCACTGAAACAAAGTTTGGCTTTACAGGGAAGCATGGTTAGCACTAAGAAAAAAGCCTGGAAAGATTAAATCAACGAGAAAAAAAAAGAGACATTATAACTGATACCACAAAAGTAATGTGAATAGCTATATGCTAACATGCCAGAAAATGGGTACACTTTATGAAGATGAAACATGAATAGAAAACCTAAACAAATGATCAAGAAGAGCCTCAAATCTTCGAGAAAGTTAAAGAAAGCGAATTCTTCCAAGTCCATTGTGTGCATTCACAACAGGCCACTGCATGACGCACTGGTGAGTGCGTGTGAGAACGTTAGCAAGTCGAGCCAGCTGAAAGGCTGCTTTTCTATTTATTTTATTTATTTGTATAGATGGGTATGCACAAGTTTCCACACAGGTCAGAAGGTGAACAGTGGATCTTTTGGTGCTAGAGTTACAAGTCATTGTGAGCCACCCTGTTAGGGTTCTGTCTAAGCTCCACCCCACAATTACCTGGCAACAGTTAGGTATGCCCCGCCCCACAGTTGCCTGGCAACAGCCAGGTAGGCCTGGCCTATAAAAGAGGGTGCTGGGCCCCTTCTCTCTTATTTCTCTTATTCCTCTTGCCTCTCTTCACCTCTCTCCTCTCTGCCCTCTTGGGCTCTCCTCCCCTCCCTCCTCTCTCTACGTGGTCATGGCCGGCCTCTACTTCTCTTCTCTTCTCTCTCTCTCTCTTTCTCTTTCTCTTTCTCTTTCTCTCTCTGTCTCTCTCTGTCTCTGTCTCTGTCTCTGTCTCTCTCTCTCTCTCTTTCTCTCTCTCTCTCTCTGTCTTTCTCTGCCTCCACTACCCCATTAACTCCCATCCTCTGCCCTAAATAAACTCTACTCTATACCACGTCTGTGTGTGTCTGGTTCCTCGGGGTAAGGGATGCCTGAGCATGGGCCCCCCTTCCCCCACACCTCCGTATACCATGTTCTCTCTAAAACCTCTTTCTCATTTTATGAACATAACACACCCCAGTGAAGGTACTGAGATGCGAGCTTGTCTTCAGATGGAGGAGTAAGCAGTCTTTACCACTGAGCCATCTTTCCAGCCCCTACCTTGGTTTTTAGTTGGGTTTCTCACTACCCATCAACTCACTGAGTAAGCCAGGATGGTTGGCCAGTGAGTCCTAGAGATTTGCGTGTCTGTTTCCCCAGCACTGGGACTGTGAGTGCACCCCATGCCTGGTGTGTATTTTACATGGGCCCTCAAGCTCAGACTCGGGTCCGCAGGCCCATGCAGCAGCAGCACCGGCTAAGCTGTATCTGAAGCCCCTAGCCAGCTGAGTCTTAATGGAAGCTCAGAGAGTACACTGGAGAAATGACAGTCTCCTCAGGAGATGGATTGGGAGAACTGGACATCCCAAAAAGAAGTACTGTGTCTGCGATCACATATTAGTCAGTTTTGCTTTAATATAGTAAATACCTGAGAAAATTAGTGTATAAAGGAAGAGTTATTAGCTCGCCAGTTTAGAAGTGCTAGCCCTAGGCCAGGCACCATTGCTCTGGGCTTCAGGCGTGCCCGAGGGCAGTGATGAAGGGCACCCGGCAAAGCTCACTGGCTACCGCATGGCCAAGCAATGGAACAGAAAGGAAGAGGCTGGGGTCTGCCTCCTAACTGTCCTGTTCCAGGGCACACACCACAGTGATCTAAGGGCCTCCCACTCCACTCCGTCTCACATCCTAAAGTGTCCTATACTATCCTGTAACAGTGCCCCGAAGACCAAGCCTTTAATGCATGTGAACTGTGTACATTTTTTGTTGGTTTTTAAAAAAATTATCATTTCATGTGTATGGGTGTTTTGCGTGTGTGTTTGCCTATGTACCACATTTGTGCAGTACCGTAGAAGGCCGGCACATCTGGGACATTGGATGCCTTGAAACTGGAGTTAGAGATGTTTGCGAGCCACTGTGTGAGTGCGGGGAACTGATGAGACATTAATTGCTCAGGAAGGGTGAAGAGCTTTGCAGCTGAGTATAGCACAGCAGGATAGCTGGTTGACAGTAGTCTAGCTCAGCAGAGCCAGGAGAAAGGACTTTGAATGTTATCCAGTCTGAAGAGCTGATAACTGAGCTCATGTCTGTGCTGATTACCTTGATCTGATCATGACAGCATGTGTGCCTGGGTTGGAATGTCACACTGTACCCATAGATACACACAGTGGCTGGTTCCAAATCAAGGTGTGTGTGAGAAAGTTGTGTGCGTGTGGCGCTCCTGTTTGAAATCTGTTGAGCTCTATCCTGGGAGCGAGGATAACGACTGTCTTGGTGATGTAACACATGCACTCGAGCTGTCGGATGGACCTGGGCATGTGGACCGTGTCGGATGGACGGAGAAGCTCACTCAGCTTTCCCATGGGCTTGCAATAGAATTTTTAATATTTTTATTACATTTATTTTGTGTATGTACATGTCACAGTGTGTGTGTGTGTGTGTGTGTGTGTGTGTGGTGTGGTGTGTATGTATGTGTGGTGTGTGTGTGTGTGTGTGTGTGTGTGGTGTGTGGTGTGTGTGTGTGGTGTGTGTGTGTGTGTGTGGTGTGTGTATGTGTGTGTGTAGTGTGTGTGTGTGTGTGTGTGTGTGTGTGTGTGGTGTGTGTGTGTGGTGTGTGTATGTGTGTGTGTGTTGGGGGGGGTATGGATGTCAGAGGGCAACTTTGATGCTTAGCCCGTCCTGTCTTGTGTGTTCAGGGGCTCAAATGGTCTATGTTAGTGATAGCACCTTTACCAGATGGACTGTGTCACTGACTCCTAACTGGACCTTTTTGGGGAAAAGTTTGGCAGAAGGATTATGAATTGGAGGCCGACCTGAGAGACATAACAAGATCCTGTCTCAAAAAGGAAAAAAATTTATATGCTAAGAGTGTTTATGTTTATTACAATAATTGATAAAATGATATTTATTATAATAATACATAATTGGCCTTATTTAAGTCTGTTTTTTCTCCTTTTTTCTCCCTCAGGCTTTGTTTCTTTCTTCCTTTCCTACCTTCTGTTCATTTGCTTGCTTATTTATTTATTTATTTATTTATTTTTTCTAGACAGGGTTTCTCTGTGTAGTCCTGGCTGTCCAGGAACTCACTCTGAAGACCAGGCTGGCCTCAAACTCAGAAATCCTCCTGCCTCTGCCTCCCAAGTGCTGGGATTAAAGGCATGAGCCACCACTGCCCAGGCGCTTATTATTTTTATAATGTGCACAGGCGTGTTGCTTCCTTGTATGTCTGTGTACCATGTAATACCATCAGATGGCTGTGCGCTGCCATGTTGGGTGCTGGGAACCAAACCCGGGTCTCTACAAGGACAGCCAGTGCTCACCACCAGAGCCGGCTCTCTAGGACCATCTTTGTTTGTTTGTTTGTTTTGGTTTTTGTTGTTTTTTGAGACAGGGTTTCTTTGTGTAGTCCTGGCTGTCCTGGAAGTCACTCTGTAGACCAGGCTGCCTTGAACTCAGAAATCCACCTGCCTCTGCCTCCCAAGTGCTGGGATTAAAGGCGTGCGCCACCACTACCACCACCCTGCTTTTTTTTTTTTTTTTCTGATAGGCTCAGGTATTCTGATTTTTGTTTGTTTATTTGTCTGTTTTTAAGTCTCTATGCATAGCTCTAGCTATTCTGAAACTCACTGTGTAGACCAGGCTGGCCTCAAACTCGTGGAGATCCACCGAGCCTGTTTAGGTATTGTAGTCATCTTTGTGGTAGGGCACGGACCTCGTGCTTTAGTTTGGTTTTTCTTCCGTTTTTCCATATCTCTCGCTCTCACGGAACTCATGCCAAGTTGTCGTGGGACTGTAGGCTAAATCTTGACCAGCTGAGTGCTGGGAAACTGAAAAAGGCTTTAGTTTGGTCCACACAGGTTTCAGTTCACTGAATGCGATGGACTTTGTATGCTAGTGTTTATTCAAAGTGTTTGTGATTCCCAGAGTTTTCTGGCGGGGACTTTAGAGCCTTTAATGTATAGATCATATGTATCATCTGTACATACGGATATGCTGACATTTTCTTTCCTGTTTGTATCCCTTTATTTCCTTCTCTTGTCTTGTTGTTCTAGCTAAGACTTCAAGTACTATATTGAACCGGAATGGAGAGGTTTGATGTCTTTACCTTGTTTCTCCATTATAACGTGATGTTGGCTTTGTTTATCATTCATATATGTATATATATATATATATATATATATATATATATATAGTTTGTTTGTTTGTTTGTTTGTTTTTTCGAGAGGGTTTCTCTGCATAGCCCTGGCTGTCCTGGAACTCCCTCTGTAGACCAAGCTGGCCTCGAACTCAGAAATCCACCTGCCTCTGCCTCCCAAGTGCTGGGATTAAAGACGTGCACCACCACCGCCCGGCTCATATATATTTTTTATGTTGAGTGTGCTCTCTCCATATCTTCAGTGTTGTTACCACGAATGGATTTTTATTTTTATTTTTATTCATTTATTTTTTACTGTTTTTTCCAAGACAGGGTTTCCCTGTGTAACCTTGACGGTCCTGGAACTCACTCTGTAGATAGACCAGGCCGGTCCTGGACTCACAGGGCTCCATCTGCTTCTGCCTCCTGAGTGCTGGCGTTAGAGTTGTGTGCCACCGCACCTGGCCAAACGAGCCTTTTGTTGTTTTTATGAACTTGTTTTCAAGGGACTTACTGAGAACGTTCACATCTGTGCTCATCTGGCAGGCGTGTGTAGTTTTCTCTTTGTTGTTGCTGTATCACTATCTCACTTGGCATCAGAGCGAGTGAGACCCAGGGTCTCCTCTCCCTGTCTTTGGTTGCTCTGGCTAAGGGCAGGCTGCTTTGGTTTACCTTCTCAGAGTTGGCTTCTTCCTTGGCTCTTGTAGTGGGTTTGTCCTTGTTTCCATTCCTTTACTTACCCCGGCCCCGATTATTTCTTCTGGGTTTGCTTGTTCTTGTTTTCCAAGGCCCTGAGATACACCATTTATTGGCAGTGTCTGATTTATTAGTTTTCTAATGTAGCATGCTCTGGTAGGGCTGCTCTTACGGTTACCTCGGTTCCGTTTTCACTACGGTTCCTTCCAGGACTTGCAGACTTCCTTCTGATGGCCTCGGCGATCACATGCCATTCCGCAGCGCGTGCTCCAGTCCCCAGAGAGTGCAGATGTTCGGGAGAATCAGCAGAGTTCTCTTACTGATTTCTAGCTTTATCTCCGTGTGGTCAGATATAAGACATTGCTTCCGTTTTTCTGTATTGTTGAGACTTGATATATTCTAGATGATGTGTTTGAGAGGAAGTTCCATGGGCTACTGAGAAGTGTTTGTAGTCTGTAGTGTTTGGTTGGACTGTTATGTATATGTCTGATTAAGTCCATTTGAACTTTATTTCTGAGGTCTTCCTTTCTTTCTTGTTTTCCTTTTTTGTTATTGTTGGGATGAATTATGTACCGGACAGAGTATGGTATTGAAGTTACTGTGCTGAGGTAATCCATTTCTATTTATTGTATAAAATTAGGTCCACCTCTGTTCGATGAGCATGTGTTTGAAATTGTAATGTCCCCGTTTATTTCCTTCTGTGACAGGGTCTCTGTGTAGCTCTAGCTGTCCTGGAACTCAATCTGTCGACTAGGCTGGCCTTGAACTCACTGCCTTGAACCTCCTGCCTCTGCCTCCCTAGTACTGGGCTTAAAGACCTGTGTAGCTACATCCCCAGCCTGTAATGTTCTGAGGAGTCACCAGGAAGTGATCTTTACCTCCACGAGCAGATTTGGAGTTTGTCAGATAATAGAATAGTGACGCTCACTGACCCCTCCACCGAGAGGCGGGCGGCTTCTTGCAGTAGATAATTAACACAGGCTCACAACAAGGTCATATGCAGAAAGTGAGACTTTGATGCACTTAATCTGAAATGGGATGTCTTCATAAGAGCCCTGCCCTCAGAGTTCAGGGATCTATATGGAAGGGGAGGTGGAAGAGGCCCAAGTGGAGGTGGACTTCAAGGAAAGGGCTCTTTCCAAACACAGCGGGGCTCATGTCCATGATGAACTTACAGAAGCTGTGACAGCACAGCGGGGCTCATGTCCATGATGAACTTACAGAAGCCGTGACAGCACGTCAAGACCTGCACAGGTTCAGAGCAGAGCAGAAGCCCAGCCCCAAGAAGGGGAAGTGGGCACAAGCCCAGCCCTAGCCAAGAAGCTGTGTGCAGTCCACACCAGCTGGGGAGGAAAGGTGACTTTTCTCTTGTGGAGTTGCCCTGGGTATGTCCACCACAGGCAGGGAGGGCTCACGCTCTAGAGTGCTTGGCCAACGCAACACAGACTATGTGGTTCTCTTGTTTTGTTTGTCTGTAGTTACTTTTGTATTTTGCTTAAGGTTTTTTGTTTTTGTAAGAGAAAAAGAATATGAAATTCACTGGGTAGTGGTTGCTCTCAAGTTTAATCCCAGCACTTGGGAGGCGGAGATCTCAGTTCAAGGACAGCTTGGTCTACAGAGTAAGTCCTAGCACTGCCTAGACTACACAGAGAAATGTCTCAAAAAAGAAAAAGAAAGAAAGAAAGAAAGAAAGAAAGAAAGAAAGAAGAAAAGAAAAGAAGGGAGGGAGGGAGGAAGGAAGGAAGAAAGGAAAAAAGGAAGGAAGGAAGGGAGAAATTGGGGGAGGGGAAAGATATGACTAAAATAAATTGTAAAGACTTTTTAAAAATAAAATTCAAAGAGAAAGGAGAAAATGAGTGAGGACCTTGCTTGTTTCCTAGGTCCATTGCTTTTCCATCTTTGTGTAGTTCATGTCAGGGTGTTTCTTGGAGACAACAAATGGCTGGATTCTGATTTCAGTCTACATTGTTAGTCTGTGTTTTTTGATGGCGTTATTATTGTAAGGAGTGTTTAATTCTTGTTCTTTTGTTTGGTTTTGTACTATTTGCTGTTTTCCAAATCCTTGTTTGACTGCGTATGGTTGTAACATTGTTACTTTTATTCTGAAGACTCTTGCAGGTGTTCACCATTCTCTTCAGTCTGAAGAGTTCCTTACAGTATCCTCTTTAGAGCTGGCTTAATGATGGTAAATGCTTTCATACTGCTTTTGGCATGGGAAGTTTTTCTTTCTTGAAGTGATACATACCTTTAGTCCCAGTACTCAGGAAGCAAAGGCAGGTGGATCTCCCTGAGTTCAAGGTCAGCCTGGTCTACAGAATGAGTTACAGGCCCAACCAGAGCTACACAGTAAAACAAACAAACCAACCAAAACTCTTAATTTTTTCCATTGTGACAGACAGTTTTACTAGCTATGGTAGTCTGGATTGGCAGCTGTGGTCTTTTAGAATTTGAAATACATCATTACAAGTCCTTTTAGTTTTAAGTTTTTATGGGAAAGTCAGCTGTAGCTCTAAAGTTTATATTGACTCTTCTCTTGTAGCTTTGATGCGCTTTCTTTGTTCTATATATTTACTGTTTTTTTGTTTTTGTTTTTGTTTTTTGAGACAGGGTTTCTCTGTGTATCCCTGGCTGTCCTGGAACTCACTCTGCAGACCAGGCTGGCCTCGAACTCAGAAATCCGCCTGCCTTTGCCTCCCAAGTGCTGGGATTAAAGGTGTGTGCCGCCACCACCCGGCATATTTACTGTTTTAACTATAATCTGATATGGGGAATTTCTTGTCTGGCCCTGTTGGTGCTCTGTAAACTGTCTGCTTGTGTTGCACATATGGCCTCCATGCTTTCAGTGTGCGTCTTCTCAGCTTGTAACATAGAGGTTTTGTCTTTTAATGGCGTCCCAAGCTCCCACCTGTTAAACTCGCACATCTCCATCAACATGTTTGTCCTCAAAGTGCAGCTTCTCTTTCTTGTCCTCACGTCTGACACTAGTGAGGCCTTTTACTGAGCTTTTATTTGACTTAGTGAAGTTTTTATTTTCCACATTTCAGTTTAATTTTTCTGTAAATCATGCTCTAAGGGAACTCACTGGCTCAAAGTTGACCAGCTGAATGCTGGGAAGTGTGGAGACAAGTTTGCATCAGATCAACTGAGCAGGCCACAGACCTGTTGAGAACCAGTGTCTAAAAGGGACCCTCCCCCACTTTCTCCCAGGTCTTGTGTTTATTTTAGCACATGAGTGCACAATGAGCCTGCATTTATATATATGGACCACATGCGAAGCCAGGCCAGAGAGCTAGGTCACCTAGAAGTGAGGTGAGGTACTGTGTGGGCGCTGGTGCAGAAGCAGCCAGTCCTCTGACTGACTGGGCATTCTGCTAGTCCCCAGTGGAGAATTTTTGAGGTATTCTCTTTGTTGAAGTCCATTTTTAAGTGCTGTATTCACATCCTTGTTTTTTTACCCAGCTACTCTCTTGCAAGTCAGAAGTTTATCCATGTCCTTTGATTTCTTTTTAATTAAAAAAGGAAGTAAAAACATTTAATGATAAAATTGAACATTTACATGGAAAATATTTCTGACAAAATTGAAAAAATATAAAGAAAAACATGTTAAAATTGACAATTTTTATGGAAAATTAAAGAGTAAAATGGTAGATATAAAGAACATTGCTAAATTAATTGAAAAAGGAAGTAGAAACATTTTATGATAGAATTGAAGATTTACATGGAAAATACTTCTGATAAAAATTGTAGAAAAATATAGAATAATGTGTTAAAATTGAAGATTATCATGGAAAATTACACAGATAAAATGGTAGGCATAAAATATTTCTAAGTTGATTGAAAGTGAAATTATAAACATTTTCTGATAAAATTGAAGACTTACATGGAAAATATTTCTGACAAAATTGAAGAAATATGTAGAAAAACATGTTAAAATAGAAGATTATCATGGAAATTTGCAGAAAATGGTAGGCATAAAAATATTTCTAAGTTGACTGAAAGTGGAATTAAAAACTTTTTCTGGCCGGGCGGTGGTGGCACACGCCTGTAATCCCAGCACTTGGGAGGCAGAGGCAGGTGGATTTCTGAGTTCGAGGCCAGCCTGGTCTACAGAGTGAGTTCCAGGACAGCCAGGGCTACATAGAGAAACCCTGTCTCAAAAAACAAAAACAAAAAAAAAAAAAAAAAAAAAAAAACCAAAAAACAAAACAAAAAAAAAACAAAACAAAACAAAAACCTTTTTCTGATAAAATTGAGGATTTACATTGAAAATATCTCTGACAAAATTGAAGAAATATGTAGAAAAACACATTAAAATTGACTATTTCATGGAAAATTACACAGATATGGTAGGCATAAAAATATAAGTTGATTGAAAGTGGAATTATAAGTATTTTCTGATAAAATTGAATATTTACATGGAAAATATTTCTGATGAAATTGAAGAAATATATAGAAAAACCATGTTAAAATTGAAGATTATCATGGAAAATAACAGGTAAAATGGTAGACATAAAAACATTACTAAATTAATTAGAAGAGGAATTACAAATTTTTTTGATAAAATTGAGGATTTACATGAAAAATACTTCTGTTAGTCCATGCTTTTTTATTGGGGAATTGAGATATTAAGGAATAGTGATTGTTGTTTCCTGTTATTTTTTGGTGTTATTTTTATGTTTGTGTGGTTACTTTCTTTTGGGTTTGTTGGAAGAAGATTATTTTCTTGCTTTTTCTAGGGTATAGTTTCCTTCCTTGTGTTGGTGTTTTCCATCTATTATCCTTTGTAGGGCTGGATTTGTGGACAGATATTGTGTAAATTTGGTTTTATCATGGAATATCTTGCTTTCTCCATCAATGGTGATTGAGAGTTTTGCTGGGTATAGTAGTCTGGGCTGGAATTTGTGTTCTCTAAGGGTCTGTATGAGATCTGCCCAGGATCTTATAGCTTTCATTGTCTCTGGTGAGAAGTCTGGTGTAATTCTGAAGGTCTGCCTTTATAAGTTACTTGACCTTTTTCCCTTACTGCTTTTAATATTCTTTCTTTGTTTAGTGCATTTGGTGTTTTGATTATTATGTGATGGTCCTCCTATCTGTTCTGGTCCAGTCTGTTCAGAGTTCTGTAGGCTTCTTGTATGTATGTTCATGGGCATCTCTTTCTTTAGGTTAGGGAAGTTTTCTTCTATAATTTTGTTGAAGATATTTACTGGCCCTTTAAATTGAAAATCTTCACCCTCTTCTATACCTATAATCCTTAGGTTTGGTCTTCTCGTTGTGTTCTGGATTTCCTGGATGTTTTGGGTTACAGGCCTTTGCATTTTGCATTTTCTTTGACTGTAGAGTCAATGCTTTCTATGGTATCCTCAGCATCTGAGATTCTTTCTTCTATCTCTTGTATTCTGTTGTTGATGCTTACATCTATGACTCCTGATTTCTTTCCAAGGTTTTTTTTTGTTGTTGTTGTTGTTGTTTTGTTTTGTTTTTTGTTTTTTTGAGACAGGGTTTCCCTGTGTAGCCCTGGCTGTCCTGGAACTCACTCTGTAGACCGGGCTGGCCTCGAACTCAGGAATCCGCCTGCCTCTGCCTCCCAAGTGCTGGGATTAAAGGCGTGCACCACCACGCCCGACTCTCCAAGGTTTTCTATCTCCAGAGTTGTCTCCCTTTGTGATTTCTTCATTGTTTCTGCTTCCATTTTTAGATCCTGTATGGTTTTGTTCAGTTCCTTCACTTGTTTGTGTTTTCCTGTAATTCTTTAAGGGATTTTTGTGTTTCTTCTTTAAGGGCTTCTACTTGTTGACCCATGTTCTCCTGTATTTCTTTTCTTTTCTTTTTTTCTTTTTTCTTTTTTTTTTTTTGTTTTTTTTTCAAGACAGGGTTTCTCTGTAGTCCTGGCTGTCCTGGAACTCACTCTGTAGACCAGGCTGGCCTCGAACTCAGAAATCCGCCTGCCTCTGCCTCCCAAGTGCTGGGATTACATCTCCTGTATTTCTTTAAGGGAGTTTTGTGTTTCCTCTTTAAGGGCTTTTACCTGTTGACTCATGTTCCCCTGTATTTCTCTAAGGGAGTTATTTATGTCCTTCTTAAAGTCCTCTATCAGCATCATGAGATACGATTTTAAATCCAACTCTTGGTTTTCCAGTGTGTTGGGGTATCCGGGACTTGCTGTGGTGGGAGAACTGGGTTCTGATGTTGCCAAGTAGCCTTGGTTTCTGTTGGTAGGGTTCTTGTGCTTGCCTTTTGCCATCTGGTTATCTCTGGTGTTAGTTGGTCTTGCTGTCTCTGGTTGGAGCTTGTCCCTTCTGTGGGCCTGTAAGCCTGTGTCCAAAATCCTGGGAGACCAACTCTCTTCTGGCAGGGTCTGTGCACAGAAGGCTGTGGATCCGCCTTGCTCACTGATGCTAATGGTGACCTGAAGACTCCTGTCCCAGCAGCTCCACTGATTGTATGCCCTGTGCACTCCTAGCTGTTCCTCTCCAGAGAGAAGGTTGAGATTTCACCTCTGCACTCAGAAGTGAAAGCACTGCTGGGAGATCACGCTCTCCTGGCAGGCCATGCACTGAAGGCTGTGGAGCCGCCTGGTTCCCTGGTGCAAATGGTGGCCAGAACTGATTTCTTAAAGAATTTATAATTATTATTTGTCTACATCCTTATCATTGGGAACCATTACTGTGGGTAATATATGAATAGGTCATGTTCTCTTGGTTTTTCATGCTTCTTTTGCTGTTTGCTTGTGGAGTTCCAAGTCTGGACATACAATTTTTTTTTTTTTAATTTAAGTCAGGTTTCTTCTCTCAGTAAAGTGTTCGCAGGAGTCAGTAGGACTAGGTTAGTGGGTTACGGTGCCACTTGTTCACACTGATGTTTTGAGCACTAGGCACCATCTGCAGTCCTCCTCTGAGAGGGGTACTGTATGCAACAACAGCCTTTCTCTGAGGGTAGACCCTCTGTGAAAACAGTTAAACCCAGCAGCACTAGGGAGGCAGAGGCAGGGGGATATCTGAGTTCAAGGCTAGCCTGGTCTACAGAGTGAGTTCCAAGACAGCCAAGGCTACACAGAGAAACCCTGTCTCAAACAAACAAACAGACAGACAAACAAAAAAATTGAAAGTAGACCCTCAGTTCTTCAACTTCTTTGGGGAGTAAAGAGATCTTCAAAGTACTTATGTGTGTGAGTGGAACCCATGTATGCACTAATGTATGTACTAGTGATGTACTAATGTTACCACGTGTGTGAGTGGAACCTGGGTGTGTGTACTGTCAGTTACCGTGTGTGTGTGTGTGTGTGTGTGTGTGTGTGTAAAACCTCTGTGTATGTACTGATGTGTCAGTTACTGCGTGTGTGAGTGGAACCTGGGTGTATGCACTGTCGGTTACCGTGTGTGTGTGTGTGTGTGTGTGTGTGTGTGTGTGTAAAACCTCTGTGTATGTACTGATATGTCAGTTACCGCGTGTGTGTGAGTGGAACCTGTGTGTATGTACTAATATGTCTGCACTTCAGAGGCAGAGGCAGTTGCAGGACAGCCAGGGATATGTAAAGAGACCCTGGCCCTGTTGAAAGAAAGAAGGAAGGGAGGGAGGGAGGGAGGAAGTCTGAGGATAACTGCTTGGTTAAGGAATGTAGATGGGAATTGTAACTAGGAAGAACTGTAGGAAAGGTGTGTTGGGGGACTGAGAATAAAGAGGTAAACGTACTGATTCACAGAACTGCCCCGTGTCGGGAGGCAGTAAAGACCCTGCAGACCAGTCCCATCTGTGGTTTTTGAGAGATACAAGAGAAGGGGAAGAGAAAGCTGAGGAAAAAATAAGTCAAATCGGGCAAGCGCAGCAGGACCATGCTGCGTGCTGGCTTGACATCGGATACTGTGTAAATAAGGAATAGGTGCGGGGTGGAGATGCAGGGGTGGAGACTCTCGTGTCTGCTTGCTCGGTTCTGCTCTCCTCCCCACCCCCACCCCCTGCCGACAGCTGCTCCCCTGTCCTCCTTTGAATGCCTGGGTTACTGATGCTGCTAGTGTGACTGTTCCTTCGCTGCAGTCTTGGACCCTGGTCACACCTCTGCATGCTCCTTCAGGACTCCACCTGCTCACACCTCTGCATGTCTTTCCTCTCTAGACTCTGGGTCTGGCACTGCAGGGATCTAGTTTGAAGCGGTTTCCCCACAGTCCAGGTTTCTCACTGGGTTGCCTAGCTGCCTTTGAAAGCACATCTCACTCCTGCTGGGGCAGTTGGCAAGACTGAGCACTCCGTGAGGCACCGTCTTTTTGGTGCCTCCTGGTAATGCTGCTGCTGGCCTGGGTGTGGATTTGCTCTAGCACCTTTGACTCTTCTGGTAGCTGTCTCCAGCCTTTTCGGACTGTTCCCTAGAAATTCTGGCTGTGCCCGAGTGTCACCTGATGTTTGGGGATTTATTAAACTCATTTACTTTTTAAGGTTTTTTTCATTTAGAGTCACTCTTTTTTCTTACTTCAAATAAAGCCTTCCAACTACGTAGTTCCTGCACAGTGGCAGAGGAAGCTAGTGGAGGACGCTGGGCATCCGTTCTAGCCTGCTCCATCTTATTCCCCTGAGCTAAACTGGCAGCCAGCATGACCGTGACTGAGTCTGCTCCGCACAGCACTGGGGCTTGGGTGTGTCATGGCCATGCTCAGCTCTTACGCAGGTGCTGGAAATGAACTCAGGTCTTCATGCTTCTGTCGGAGGAGCTCTGACACAGGGAGCCGTCTTCTCAGCCTGCCAATGTTATGCTTTTTGTTTTTCCTTAAGATTATAGATTTTTAAGTTTTAGTGTATCTATCTGTATGGGTATTTCGCCTGAATGTATCACATGCATGCAGTGCCCACAGAAGCCAGAAGAGGGCATCAGATCCCCTTGAATTAGAGTTAGAGCTGCCAGTGAGCCACTGTATAGGTGCTGAGAACTGAACCCTGGAGCCTCTGGAAAAGCATCCAGTGCTCTAAATTGTTGAACCCAGCTCCAGCCCCACTGTTGTTTTGTTTGTTTGAGACAGGGTCTCTCTACACAGATTCAACATGTAGATGAGGCTGGCCTTGAGCTCACGAACTCAGTCTTCCTCTGCCTCCTGAGCCTGGAATTAAAGGTGTGTGCCATCACACCTGGCTAATGTTTTAAAGGTTGGTAAAGGTTACTAATGGGGGCTGGAGGGGGCTGCAGAGGTTGAGAGCGCTGGCGCTCTTCCAGAGGACCTGGGCTTGCTCTCCACACTCATGGGGCAGCTCACAGCCATATGTAACCCCAGCTCGAGGGATCTGACACCTTCTGACCTCTGTGAACACCAGGCACACGTGTGGTACACAGACGTACATGCACACAGAACATTCCTACATATAAAATAATAAGGCCATTCATGCTCACTGAAAGAGCAAGGAGAAACTTTTACATCCATCCAGGTACTTGCCATTTCTTCTCAACCTTCCTACAGAAGGCTAGAGAAAAGAAAAAAATTAATTTTTTCCTATTCCTGATCAGGTAAGTAATCAAATTAGTGTATTATATTTGGGTTGTATTTGCATAATTTTAAAAAGTATTGAATTGCTGATTTGAATCTTGTTTAATTTGTTTAATAAAATGTAGCTTGGGATTGGGAGAGAATTTCCAACAATTTTTAAAATAACTGTAAACATACTTCTGCTATTTTGTTATATATCAATGTAAAGCCATGTCCTCAGAATTGACAGTGATAAAAATCAAATTATCCTTTAGCCCTGAAAACATTGAAGATTCCCTATATTCTGCTATATCAAATCGTCAAGACTTAATTTTATATAAAGATATAAGCACATTCATCTTATTAGCATGTAATCTTGTTTTTGTCTTTAATAAATGTACATCCAGGAACTGTTTTAGAATGAATTTATGCCGTACTATACCAGTAAATCCATTATGTGTATTTATAGACCCAAGGCTGAGAAGGATTCCCGAGTAGAAGTAAAGAGAAGGCCTGGTGTCACAGAGCTGTTTGTTCTCTGTTTTCTTACTACAGTGAAGTGCTTGAGGAAGGCTAACCTGGAACCAAAGGGTCCCCTTAGTGGGGGAGTGGGCAGCCCCAGTGGTGGCCTCTGGGGAAGAGCTGGGGAAATGACATCATGACATATGTGTGTGCAAGAGGGAATGAGCCCATCACCTGCGGGGGTCCAGACTGCTGCTCAGGTACCAGATCCCCACCCACAGCGTGTGCCCGTGAGACCTGGAGATTAGCACTCCCTCCACAGTGAGTGTGGATTGTTATAAACAGAGCAGGTACCACAGAAAGGTGACTTGGGAGCGAGGTCTCTTCAGGTCAGCTGTCCCTGGCTCCCATTGCTGTGCTCCTGCACTGTGCTCAGGATTTAATCATGATGCATATGTCAGTGGCCTGAGCTTGCTGTGTCCTCCATGAGTGCTCGTTTTTCCCAGACTTTCATTCGTTGTGTGTTTAAGTAATTGTTTCTCCCCCTCTGATTTCTTCTCTCACTTCTTTCTTGGGCCCGAATGCCTATGCTTTCTCAATGGTTTATTTCAGCATTTTTTCTTTCTGATTTTATATTGAGTTTCTATCTATGAGTCTTAAATGTTTCCTGTTGTTTCCTAGCTTGTTACCAAGTTAAAAAACAAACAAAACAAAAAACACAGAGAGATGGCTTAGTTGATACAATCACTTGTTCTTGCAGAAGATCCAGGTTCAATTCCTAATACCTACATGGTGTCTCACAACCATTCACAACTCAATTTCCAGGAATTTAATGACCTGCTCTGACCTCTGCAGGTACCGGACATGCATTTGGTACATAGACATACACACAGGCAAAGCATCCATAAACAACAAAAAATGTTTTGTTGTTGTTTTTGAGACAGGGTTTTTCTGTGTGGCCCTGGCTGTCCTGGAACTCACTCTGTAGACCAGACTGGCCTCGAACTCAGAAATCTGCCTGCCTCTGCCCCCCGAAGGCATGTGCAACTATCACCTGACTTAAATTTTATTAAATCTAAAATAAATACACTACACATTCACACACATAAATAACACAACAGGATCTGTTGCCCATACCCAGGTTTTCTCAAATATCTTCAAGATCAGATGTCCCCGCAGAGGCATCCTGGCTCTCCCCTTGGTTTTTATTTATTTAATCCATGTTTATATGAATGATATGGGGGTGTTGCATGCATGTGGGGGTTGGAGAATAGCTTTATGGGGTACTCTCCTTCTACTGTGTGGGTGCTGGGGCTCGACTCAGATGGCCAGGCTTGCATGCGAAGTACAGGCGTGTGCCATCACGCCTTGCCTAGCCCTCTCTGTTGACTGATCCAGGATCTAATTTAGTATCCAGGATCTGACGTTTACATGTTGCACTGGATTTTGATCTCCATCCCTCTCTCCCTCTCTCCATCTTTCCATCTCTCTTCCCCCTGTGTGTGTGTGTGTGTGTGTGTGTGTGTGTGTGTGTGTGTAGGAGAGGGGTGAGACAGGGTTTCTTTGTGTAGCCCTCACTGTCCTAGAACTCACTATGTAGACCCGACTGCCTCTAACTCAGAGATCCTCCTGCCTCTGCCTCCCAAGAGCTGCCCAGCTGGTTTTGATAGCTCTTCAGTCTACATTAAGATAGAAGAATGAGGCAGAGGCAGGTGGATTTCTGAGTTCGAGGCCAGCCTGGTCTACAAAGTGAGTTCCAGGACAGCCAGAGCTGCACAGAGAAACCCTGTCTCGGAAAAACAAAAACAAAAACAAACAAACAAAAAAGAAGAAGAATTACCGCCTTTTGCTTATAGATTCTCTTGACCTTGGCCATTTTCAGCAGCCTAAGCTACACTGTCTTGTACAGTGTCTCATGTCTGGATGTGTCTGTTTCCTCATGGCCAGGTTCTTGTTTGAACGTTGTCAGCATGGGTTCCTGCGGTGGTGCCGAGGTATCTTATCGCTTATTATCAGGAGATAAGCTGTACCTGTTGTTTAGCATTGGTGGGGCCAGCTCCTATCCTTTGGGGAAGGTGATGACAGCTGGATGTCTCCATTGTAAAGGCACACTTCCCTTTTGTGACTAGTAACCTTGAAAGAGTACCTTGGAAACCTATTTCATGTCAACCTTTTTCCAGATCTGATTTGGGATGTATCCTTTCTACCCCAGTTTGTTTTCTATGGCTGTGATGAACTGTGACTAAAGCAGCTAGGAAGGAAGGGGTTATTTGGCTTACTTGTCCTGATCACAGACTATCATTGAGGAAGTCAGGGCAGGAACTCACTCCAGAGACCGTGGGGGAATGCTGTTTACTGGCTTATAATTCCACAGCTTGCTCAGCTTGCTTTTTTATGCAACCCAGGACCACCTGCACAGCCGTGGTATAGCACTGCCAGTGGGCTGGGCCTTCCTACATCAATCATTAATCAAGAAAATGCTCTCCACGTACTTGCCTGCAGGCCAATCTGATGTAGGCATTTTTCCATCGAGGTTCCCTCTTCCTGAAGGATATTAACTTGTGTAAAGTTGACATAAAACTAGCAGTGCAGTGGAGTCACAGAGGGATCCTCTCCTTGAGGATAAGCCTGAGGTCTCTGGACAGAGGCTGCTGTTGCTTGCCCAGGGGCCACTGTTATTATCTACTGTATGGGCCAAGGGCCTTCGGCACTTTCTGGGCACTTTGTAGCATTATAGGAAAGATCATTCATTTTCCAAATCACTGGGCTCTCTCTTCTGTACATTTTTTAGATAAACTGTCTCTCTTGGACATGTTGAAGAACCAAACTCTGGATTTTTTCGATGGTTTGCCTTCCCATTTGTAAAGGAAGAGATTGGGTTAGAGCCACACAGCGGCACTGTACATGGGCCGAACACAGGGGCTGCCCTCCACCGAGGGCGGCCAGTGGCCAGGGGCCAGGAGAGATAGGATAATACAATTATTCTCAATTAGATTAATAAAGAATAATTAGATGTCATAAATCAAGTAATCATAGGATATTGTCATAGGAAAAATATGTAGGTAGAATTAATTAGTTTTCAAATAAAGCGTTTATTTTAATTGCCTGAAATGATGGAGCCCTTAATTGTTGATGCATCATTTTGGCCTGAGCTTTTCAGCTGTTGTAACAGCGTGACGTGACGGGTTTGTTCCCTGCATTTCTGGGGAGACAATAGAGGAGACCTTGATTTCATCACTTCACAATGCGCCTTCTGCTGTAAGGTTCTGGAAACTCCCACCATGCCGCAGGCAGGTAGCAAGTGTGGGCTGAGCTTCAGCTGGCACTGCCCAGGGTCACAGTGTGAGGAGTCTTGTACACACATGTGCATGAATGTGCATGTGAACACAAGTGTACACATGTGCTTTGGTGTGTACCTGAGGGTCTGTATGTCCCCACACGTGGAATGCATATGAGGGGTGCATCTATGTGGGTGGGAGTTCACGTCTGCATGTATACGTGTGAGCATCTAGGTGTCTGTGTATAGACACATGGCTACAGTATGCGTGGTATCTGGATTTCACTGTGTGCCTACGAAGAGTCATGTGAGAGTCCCTGGCCTGGACCCATATGGCAGCACGCCCCTCTCCTGGCCTTGGAGCTTTCCTCTGGGTGAGAGAGCAGGTTCTTGACTGTGGTGAAGCCAGGGCCTGCAGACCTGCATCTGGCAAGGATACAGCTGAGCTTTGGAGGACCAGCAGTTGCCCTCTGACCTGTCCTCTAGAGCACCTGCTTGAGGCAGTTCTCCCAGCATCTGTGACCTGGGACATGTGTCTGTGAACAGTGTGAGGTGCTGTCTCTCCTCTAGCAGAAGGCCCCTTCACATTTTTGAAGAGTCAGTTAGCTTTTAGCAATTTATGAGTTTTATTTAGTTAAAGCTCCTTCTCTGCCTACCCACACCCCAAAAAAACCAAAAGAGGGGATTTGGCAGTCTGTACATGCATTCCTGTGACCTTGTTTTCCTTGAAAGCTCTTGAGGGAGGCAGGATCCAAGAGCAGAGTTAGCCCAGGAAGGGCTTGGCCTGGTGGGGCCCGCATCGGGTCAGTAGGATTAAATACATGTCCCATGCCACTGGCATGGGTGCAGACCTCACTGGCCTGCACAGCCCTGATCACACCCCCATCCTTCTGGTCTACCCGCCACAGGGCTCGGCGGCCTCTGGGAGCCTGATTCTGGCTGTTGTGTGCCTTCTTCCACTGTGGTGTGGCTCAGAGCCCATACCTTCATTCTCCTAACAAAGGAGAGGCGAGGGCACAGGATGGGGAGGTACAGCACTGGTGGAAGCATGCTGGAAGATGTGCCTGGCAGGATCGCCTCAGGAGGCTGCCCGTTACAGAAGGCTTCCTTTCTCTGGCTTCTACACAGTTGGGTGTGCCTCAGCCTGTAGTCTCTCTTCCCACATTCCGCGCAGACTTAAAGCCCAGTCTCCACTCTAGAAGAATCCTGCCTAGTAGCTCCTTTGCTCTGTTCTTTTCCTCGCGTGCCCTTTTGATGGCTGCAACTGCCACCCAGATTGGGCAGAGCTGCCTCTCCCTGCTGTGGGCTGCACGGGAGCAGAGCAGGGTTTGCCCCATGGAAAGGCTCCTGAGACGAGCTGCTGCGGGCCTGCTGTCTCCCTCTGGCCTGCTCCTCTGCCCTCATCCAGCAGGGTAGTGAGAGCAGCCACTGCGGGACCGGGAGGGGTGAGAAGGGTGGTCCGCAGAGGCTGGGTGGGAGCTAGGACACCGGAAGGTAGACCCTAGCAGGTCTTAAATACGAGTCCTGTGATTTGAGGCGTGGTCTGTCTGCTGGGGCAGCAGCTCTGTGGGTGTGGCCAGATGACTCGGTCCTGCCCCTTCCATGTACCCTTCCTGGCTGTTCTGCCCCTTGGTGGCACATGCCTTGAGAGCATTTCAGGCCCATTCCAAGGAATCTAGGGCAGCTCACTCCAGATTCCTGCCTCAGTTTCTCAAAAAATAAAAGTATGCTATACAGAGTGGTTATAAGTAGATTTGGTGGTGCAGGATGTGACCCAGGACTCCACGCTGCTCTCATTCACGAGCTCATGTCTGCTGAGCCTCTGGGTGCAAGGCAGGGGCAGTGCAGTCCAGACTCCTCACTCTGGCCGTGGGGCAGGCGTGGGAGTGTCATCCAAGCACATCTTCACTGCACTGTAGGGAGGAGAGAAAATGGCTCCAGAGGGGAGGGCTTCTGAGGGAGCACAAGAGTAAAGCCTGCTTGGGAAAGGACTCAGCCCAGTGTGTGTCAGAATGAATGCCAGGAGTGTGCAGGGTCACCGTGGGAGGGACAGTCTGGGTACCTGACTCATGGACCATCACAGGGACAAGGACTTCTGAGAGACAGATTAGGCCCAGCTCTGATAGGTGTGACAAGTAGAGTTCATAACAGGAGCAGGTAGGGAAGTGCATGGGAAATAGGAAGGAAGGGGCAGCAGCTGCAGGAATCCAGGCTGAGGGGCCCCACTGTTCAGAAAGCATGCAGTGATAGATATGAGGATGATATTAAACTGACTTAGAGTTTTTGCTAAAAGTATTCACATGGGCCTACAAGAAGGCCTACGAGCCTGAATCGAGTTTGGCCAAGCAAGGCTCCTTTTCTGTTGTGGTGCCGGGAGTGGAGCCCAGGGCCTTGAGCTTGCTAGGCAAACCCTCTACCAGAGAGGCAGCAGGGGAGAACACAGTATCCAGGCTCCGTGTGCCAAGAGGGCCAGGCTTGGGTCTTGGTGGTACCAGAGCTGAGGGATAAGTCAGGGCTGCAGGGTGGGGAGAGGGTCCCGTCGGCAACAGTGACGGGCTGGCTCTTGGGGTAAGCTGGGCTGCACTTGCAGCAGACCTGGCTGTTCCTCAGCCACCGAGCCTGTCCACACTATGGAGAGCAGAATCCTTTTTCCAGAAGGGGCAAAAGCTGGGTTCAAAGCCAACAGCTTTTTAAGTGCCCCTCTCCGGCTGCCTTCTATAGATATCTAGAGCTCTCCGGCTGCCTTCTGTAGGTATCTAGAGCTCTCCGGCTGCCTTCTATAGGTATCTAGAGCTCTCCGGCTGCCTTCTATAGGTATCTAGAGCTCTCCGGCTGCCTTCTATAGGTATCTAGAGCTCTCCGGCTGCCTTCTATAGGTATCTAGAGCTCTCCGGCTGCCTTCTATAGGTATCTAGAGCTCTCCGGCTGCCCTTCTGTAGGTATCTAGAGCTCTCCGGCTGCCCTTCTGTAGGTATCTAGAGCTCTCCGGCTGCCTTCTATAGGTATCTAGAGCTCTCCGGCTGCCTTCTATAGGTATCTAGAGCTCTCCGGCTGCCCTTCTGTAGGTATCTAGAGCTCTCCGGCTGCCTTCTGTAGGTATCTAGAGCTCTCCGGCTGCCTTCTATAGGTATCTAGAGCTCTCCGGCTGCCCTTCTATAGGTATCTAGAGCTCTCCGGCTGCCCTTCTATAGGTATCTAGAGCTCTCCGGCTGCCCTTCTGTAGGTATCTAGAGCTCTCCGGCTGCCCTTCTGTAGGTATCTAGAGCTCTCCGGCTGCCCTTCTGTAGGTATCTAGAGCTCTCCGGCTGCCTTCTGTAGGTATCTAGAGCTCTCCGGCTGCCCTTCTGTAGGTATCTAGAGCTCTCCGGCTGCCCTTCTGTAGGTATCTAGAGCTCTCCGGCTGCCCTTCTGTAGGTATCTAGAGCTCTCCAGCTGCCCTTCTGTAGGTATCTAGAGCTCTCCAGCTGCCCTTCTATAGGTATCTAGAGCTCTCCGGCTGCCTTCTGTAGGTATCTAGAGCTCTCCGTATCTCACATGTCTTCCCATGTACCCCAGGACTGCATTTACCCACATGGCAGACCTGTTCCCACCACCGCCTGGTCCCAGATTCGTCCTCCGAGGCACACAGTCAGCTGTGAACACGCTCCATTTCTGCCCACCATCCCAAGCTGCAGAGGACCCACTCCTTTTCTCAGGGTGAGTAACAGCTGTCCTGCCCCAAGCCCAGGGCGAGGTCCAGCCTGGGGCTGCACGGAGCACAGTTGCTGTCTGAGGTGTGGTGGAGGGCGCTGAGCAGGGAGTGTTTGCCTCACTTTCAGAACCTGACCGATACACTGTGCATGCTGAACTTGCAGGGGCAGAGAGTCATGTCTCTGTCCCTGGCCCTTCTGGCCACCTTCGCTGGAAGGGAGGCTTGTCTGACCTTTGGTTCAGTCAGCCATCTGTTCCAGTGAAGTCTTCTCCAGCTGAGGTATCTTCATCCACTGGCTGTGTGTGCTGTTGGCCAGGAGTTCAGGACTGCTCCAGCCCCTGACCTGTGTGCCTGGCTCCTTGCCAGCAGGTCTCAGAATGGCCTCGTGCACATCTGGAGCCTGCAGACAAGAAGAGCAGCCGCCACTCTAAACGGCCATGGGGGCCAGGGCGTCATCTGGCTGGAGACACTGCCACAGGGACACCAGCTCCTCAGGTGGGTTACAGCATCACAGGAGAGGCCCCAGGGGGGTTGGGCCAGGAACTCTCTAACAGAGCAGGATGCCGAGGTGAATGAGTGGGGTGCGGGTGGGGCATGGCTCTGGTCAGGGTGGCTGCAGCTTGTGGCCAGTATGGGGCCAGCTCCAGCCTTTGGGAAGCAGACAACTCTGACTTCTGTCAGGTGGAATTGGCCTCTTCCCTGGGACCCTTTGGTGCTCTGAGACAGGTCTGGGAGGTGCCCTCTGAGGCTCTGGGCTATGGCTTAGAAGTGGACAGAGGTAACGGCAGGAACAGGGATGGATAAAGCAGGGCCAAGCTGACAGGCTCGAAAGGCATGAAGGGTAGCCTGGGGTGACACTTGCATAAGCCCCTTCTCTCCCAGCCAGGTGCTGCTGCAGCCTCTCCTACGGTCCCCGCTGCGGGTCAGGAGGCCTGTGGTGGGGGCTTCGGGTGTGGAATGCGCAGGTGCATTTGCACTGCACCAGAGACCACAGCACGCCAAAGCTGCCTGGCCTCAGCTGTGTTTGGGGCCAGGTTTCTTCAAGAGGCCCTGGAGGGGCTTGGGCTCTCATAGCCAGCAAGGCTGGAGGCCCCCAGCACTGGCTGCACCTGGGCCACAAGAGCTGGCCAGATGGTATTTCTTTACCTTTGTCATTGTGAAACCACATATTTGCAGGCCAGCTCAGGAGTATGCAGCCCCTTCCTTGCGGCACCTGAGTAACCACTGCCCCTCAAGGACAGCCCTGTAGCACAGCCCACTGTGCAGTCAGTGGCAGCCAGGGCTGCTCTACTGGCTTGCTGTGTTGTCTTGAAAAAGAGAAGAATGATTTTATGAGTTTTTCTAAACTTTAAGTTAGGAGGAAAAAAACTAGAAGACTCCCAGGTATTTAATGCATACCTGTGGTCTCAGTGCTCTGGAAGCCAGACAGGAGGATTGCTGTGACTCTGGGATACCCCTGGTTTCCGCCCTTCTATTGGGCTGATTGCATTTTTCTTCTTGACGAATGAAGTCCTTCTTCTATCTCAGATAGTCTTCTTCTATCACAGATAACCTCTGCAGCGGGGTGGATTCTGTTTTTTCACTCTCCTAGGGGTGTCTCCATGGAGTCACGTTGGCCAGGCTGTGCCCTGCCCCACGCGGTCAGGCTCCCGGTCATAGAGAAGCCTGTGAAGACATGGCTGGGCGTCCTCACCTGCCTCCCCAGCTCCCTGCTGCGCATTTAGATCCGCATGCTCCGGGGTGTGCTGCTTATGTGGGTGCCGGCAGAGCCTGCCTTCTGTTCTTCCCTGTGGATTCAGCCCTGTTGACGTCAGTGTCCAAGGCCACAGACAGGAAGAAAATGCTAGCACCTGCATGTGGGCTCTGGATCGGTTTCCTGGTCCCGTTTCTCATGGTCTCAGTGTTTCTCAAGTACTCTGTAGGGCAGACTGGAAAGGACCACGCACGGTACTGCGTTCAGGGAGGAGGCCCAGTGTGGTGACGGCCAGCCTTGTGGTGCTGGAGGCCCGTGAGTCCCTGGGGCCCCTCGGCAGGAGAGACTGGCTTTGGTCACACAGGGGGTCGTGTCTGCTGGGCCCACCGTCAGCACCCTGGAGGCTGAAGTTCCCTGATCTGAACGCTTGTTTCTTGTTGGTTTTGTTTGTTCGTTTTTGAGACAGGGTCTCACTATGTAGCTCTGGCCAACCTCAGTTCCTTATGTTGTAGACCTGCTGGACCTGAACTCACAGAGATTGCCCTATCTCTGCCTCCTGAGTGCTGGGCCTAAAGTCATGCTCCACCACTCCCTGTATAAAGATCTGAGATCAGCATCTCTTCGGAAACCTGGCTGTCGTGTTTAGAAAACCGATGAGCCGGTTGTCCATGGGTGAAGCTACATTGCCCATACTGTCACTCACCTATGTTCAGCTGTGTGTTCTGTCAGCATGTGTCCAGCCTTATACATGCTGCCCCCGAGCCCTGGCCTGACCCACAGTGCTGTACGCTCATCAGCTCTTTGATGAGGAACCTTATATTTACTCCTGGTTCCCATATTTGCTCTGCCAGAGAAGGCAGAACCGATGCCTGCCAGGAGCCAGGCCTGCTCAGGGCCACTGTTTCTACAGTTCTGTGTGTCTCTACTCATGCTGTCTATGTGCCTTGGGTCCACTTGTGTTTGAGCTTCCTGGCCCAGTGCACTGTCATCCACACAGTCACAGTGCCATAGGCTCTTGGCTCTCGCTCAGCGGGCTGGGGCTGTTTTCATTGTGCACAGTGACAGTCACAGTGTCTGTGGATCTGTGGGTTTGGCACAGCCCCGTCGTGTGTCCATTTCCCCAAGGCCACATCAAACAGCCTGCCATCCCACAAAGCCCAGAGCTACCCACTGTGGTCAGTTCTCTCCTGGTTCTCTAGCCTTCCTTTTCTAGAATGTCACAGGAGTAGTTACATGTTGCAAACCTTCAGATGTGGCTTCTCTCACTTAGCAGGTCACCTCCCAGCACCCTCCCAGCTGTCCCCTGCTGAGTGGCACTCTGTGACACAGCGTACTTGGCCGTTCTTTTGTTGCAGAGCCGCTGGGTCCTTTCCAGCTCAGGTGATGATGCATAGAGCTGCTGTCAACATGTCTGCGTGCCGTTTAGAGTGAATGTGGGTCTCAGATATACTTTGGAAGAGGCCTGAGTGAGACTTCTGAGTCCTTAAAGACAGTTTGCAGGAAGGAAAGGGGTGCAAGGGGTGCTTCAGCCGGCACCAGAGGGGGAAGAGACTGGCCACAGGTGCGTGCCTCAGCGTCCACATCCTTAGTCTACAGAATGCCCTGGCCTCGGTGCCCAGGATACCAACTCAAATGCGAACACTGAGGGGGAAGCCCTCCTCACTGAGGCCTTCAGTGTGGATGGTGTGAGGCTTCCTAGCCATCTTCTGGGAACATGACTACCTTTAGCACCGAGGGGCTAAGGACCAGATGCTGGTCGCGGTGGGCACATTTATGTTCACAGTGTCTCACAGGCCCCTCCCCTTGCTTTGCCAGCCAGGGCCGGGACCTGCGGCTGTGCCTGTGGGACTTGGCAGAGGGCAGGAACACCGTCGTGGACTCAGTCCATCTGGACAGCGTGGGCTTCTGCAGAAGCTCCATCCTGCTCAGGGGAGGGCCGTGCTGGATGCTTGCCGTGCCAGGGAAGGGCAGCGATGAGGTAAGGACCAGCCTTGGCGCTCCTTCCGTACTGGCTTTGTCTTACCCCAGCACACGCGTCCTCCTCCGGGGCCTAGCGCTGCCCCAGGACCCTGCCAGCTGCAGGTCTGTGGCTTCACGGCTTCACTGCGGCTGCGGCACTCTTGGGCTGCTCTTCTGTGACGTCGTACCCTTCCAGGGCAGTGGTGGAATCAGGAAGGGCTCAGGCAAACCTTGAGACTTAACATAACTCTGTTACAGGAGGAGGGCCACTTAGGGCTGTGTCCAGGCCTGAGTGTATGTGTACACACATAGACAAGCATAGATATCTATTCATATATTCATGTACACAGACAAACACACCACACACACACACACACACACACACAGAGAGAGAGAGAGAGAGAGAGAGAGAGAGAGAGAGAGAGAGAGAGAGACAGAGACAGAGACAGAGACAGAGACAGAGAAATCTCCAGAAATTGAGGCCTTGGTGCACTGCCAGCCTGGAGGAGGTACCAGAGGTATCAATATAGTGACACAGAGAATATATAATACACAGTGAAGAAAACCGAAGCAACGGGGGAGTTCACCAAGCGGGACAGAGGTATGATACAGTGAAAAATGCAGATTCTGGGGGGCTGAATGAAGATGGGGTGGCCACAAACTTGGAGAAGGGAGGATAAAGCTCAAATTCAAAAGCCAGAGTGGGAGCAAGTCTGGAGGCAGGAAGAGGTACCGAGGAACTCCCGGGCTTCCAGGCCTCCTGTGACACACTGGGCCACAAACTGGTAAAAAGGAAAGCTGCAGGAAAACTATGTCTGAAGACCACAAGCTAGCAACAGTGAGGCCACAGTGATGTGCAGTCCAGGAGATGGAGTCAGGCTGCAGTCCCAGGACCCTCTGCTTTCTGTGAGAATAAACTAACCCTGTCTCGGGGCTTCTTTCTATAGAATCAACCTGTTTACAGAGCTATGGGCACAAGGCGTGGCCAGTGATGAGCAGCCAAAAGGCCAGGACTATGCCCTCATCCAAAGGCTAAGGGTGAGGATGCTCCCCTCCACGCAGCCTGGGGACGCAGAAGTCAAAGATACACGACCTGCACAGCCCACAGGCCACGACAGGAAGTCATGAGGAGCCCAGGAAGCCCCCACTGTAGTAGCAGGGAGAAGCTGGGTGGTAAGGGGCCTTAGGTAGGAGCTGTTCAAATTTGTTCTCAGGATAAGAAGAGGGACAGCGAACCCAGAACTGTCCAGGGGTCTGATCTGGGGTATGTATTAAGAGGGTAGAGAGCACAGCAACCATCCTATATCAGAAGGGCAGGATCCCGCGGTCAGACCAGGGCCGAGACCTTGCTTAGCCTGATTCCTCCGGCCTCCGGGAGCCTCCCTGAGCACGGAGCCTCCTGCAGACACTGGAGCTTTTCCCCTGGCACCTAACTCCAATTTCTTTTTCCAGAAGGAAAAATGCTAGGTTTGGGCAAGTGTGGCCACCCAGACCGCCGTGAGGGGGCATGCTCCCAGCATTGCTTGGGCCCGCGCCAGCAGTGCTCTTCCAGGGCCCAGTGTAGGCAGATTCCAGGCCGGCTGGAAACAACCATTTGCTCAGGATGTGCTGGCTGCTTCTGAAAACGCAGTGTCCGGCTGTTGAGATGGCTCAGTGGGTCGGCTAACAGGCAACCTGTGTTCAATTTCCAGACCCCACACAGTGAAGAGAGATCTGATTCACAAAAGTTATGCATGCTCGTGCACAACACACACACACACACACACACACACACACACAAATAAATAAATGTAATAAAAATTGTTTTGAAAATACAATGCCACCTGCACGGAGGATGAGGCCAGGAAGCCTGCGACCTCCACAGAGAAAGACGGCTGATCCACGGCCTGAGGGAGGCTAGGCCCGCTCACCCTCAGAGTAGCACCTTGTGTGTCTGTGGCTTGGGGTGACCTAGTACCACCTGCCTTGCTGTAGAGGAAGCAGTTCCCCTACCCTTCACATTAATAAAACTTTTAACAGGTTTTTGGCAAACTGGCAAGAAAAGTGTATGTAGCTCCTAATTGGTGATTTAAATGCAATCATGAACAAATAAATGCCTGTTACTATCTCATTATTTATGAACTAGATCTGCTTGGAGACAAAATGACTTTTCTTGGGCAGGAGCCAAGCCTAACCCAGTACACCGGCCTGATCTGCCAGTGCCATTAGGAGCTGCCTACTCAGTGCTGCTGGCTGTGGAGGACCGCGGGCCTGAGGAGGCAGGGCTGTGGGTGGGAGCAGCTTTAACGCGGGCTTGCAGGCCCACCGCCACACTGGCTGTCTCCACTCCCCTGCGGCGGCTCTGCCCTCCTCTGTTAGCCTCTGTCCTGGCTTCTTCCTAACATACCCGCTTCCCTTACTACCTCCCACGGACAGCCAAGGGTTCCTCAGACTCCAGTCTGTCTCCCAAAGGCCTGAGCATGTTTCCCTGCCACTACAAAGGCAGAGACTATAAGACTCACCCACAGCAGATGGAACAGAGAGCTGTGAACCATTTCTAGTACCCACAGTCCAGTCACTGGGACCTGGTGAGATTACCCTGCCAGAGAGCACCCTGGCCACCCATCTATCAGAAGTGGGCGTATCAGCAGGACTGCAGCTGGAGGAGCAGGCTGTGTGCTTGGCATTCTGCACTCCCTGGAGGCTGCCCTGGACTCGGGCAGCTGATGTAGAATCATCTCTGTGACTATGGCAGATAAGGTTCTTTGTGGCATGGGTTGGAAAGGGCAACACAGCTCTTCCATGCTCAGGTTCTGGCTCCACAGACACCACCCTCAGTCTGGCCATACCAGGTCTGTGCTCCCCAGGAGATGCCCTGCGCCCTTTGGAGCCCTGATGCCATATGTGTGCAGACTAGAGCATGCTGCGCAGGCTCATATGTATGTAGACTAGCACATGATACACAGGCTCATATGTGTGCAACTAGAGCATGCTGCGCAGGCTCATATGTATGTAGACTAGCACATGATACACAGGCTCATGTGTGTGCAGACTAGAGCATGCTGCACAGGCTCATGTGTGTGCAGACTAGAGCATGCTGTGCAGGCTCATGTGTGTGCTGACTAGAGCATGCTGCGCAGGCTCATGTGTGTGCAGACTAGAGCATGCTGCGCAGGCTCATGTGTGTGCAGACTAGAGCATGCTGTGCAGGCTCATGTGTGTCCTCTTGCTTTGCTCTTGCTGATATCAGGAGAAGCTCAGGGATTCCAGAACCCACTCAGCCCTGTGACCCCAGAAAGTATACATAAGCCCAACAGTGCAGTAGAACCCCACGCAGATAAAAGGCATCGGAAACATCTGGTTGATGCTGGGCTGCAGCACGTCATGTGGGGCCCTTCTGTTCCCTGAGCTCACAAGAGAGGTGTCACATCCCCCCAAATGAGTGAGGGTACAGGGTCAGCATCTTAGGTGTGGGATGCCTGGGAACCCAATCCAGTCTGGTCCTTGGGCCTTGGCTGTCCACTAAGAATGATGCTGGCCAGCATATAAACAGTCTTCTTGGATTTCCATACTTACATGGGAATCTGGGCCATGTGGGCCACAAGGCCTATCTCAGCCTAGGCACAGAAAGGCCTGGGCATCTTAGTAGTCTGGGTTGACCAGTCAGGTACTTGGATACTAGGAAACCAGGATTCGGTAGAGCTGGCCTTGGCTCTGGGTAACATGCCGATTTCCTGGGTTGGTGGTGGATGGGTCCCAGGCTTTCTGCACGAATTATGCCTCATTTTACGTGCTTGAGATTATTCAGAGAGGGCCCTTGAAAATCCTACCCAGGCAAGAAAGACAAGCAAAGGAGGGAGAATGACCAAAATAAACAGGACCAAGTAGGCCAGGATTGCCCAAATGACAAGATGGGGAAAGGCATGTGCTAGCTACTTGCTGGTGAAAGGTTGGTCATTCAGGAAAGATGGGAGCATTTGTTTTGCAAAGACCCCCAGGAGCATCTAAGCTCGCTAGCCTGTGCAGACTAATTAGGAGGCTCTGCTCTCAGGTCCCTACAGGGAGAGGAGCAGACAGAAACTCGCAGCAGCCTTGGCTAATCGCCTTAAACGTCTCTTGTTTGCATAGCATAGACTTGGCTTGGCATCAGCCCAAATCAGCTTGTTTTCTCACTGTCAGGTTCAGATTCTGGAGATGCCATCCAAGACGTCAGTGTGCACCCTGAAGCCGGAGGCAGATGCCAAGCCAGGCATGCCCATGTGCCTGAGGCTGTGGCAGGTAAGACAGCATGTGCCAGCCACACCTAACAGCCCTGAGTCATGCCCACTCAGGGTTGGATTTGTCATCAAATCTACGGGCACTGTCCCTTAGAGGCCATGTACCTGCAGTCCTCTGTGGCCCAAAGCTGACTGGACATCAGGTTCTTCTGAGCTGGTATTGGTGCTTAGAAGGTACCTCAAGAGAAACCCTGCAGAGAAACCTGGTGCCCATACCCACACTCCATCCACAGAACCTTGCCAGTGTGTCATGCCGATGCCCATATGTAGCTGTGAGGTGGGGACAGTTGGGTCAGCTGTGAGACCCGCTCCCGGAAGAACATACCCTTTTCCTCAGCACCTTGGTCCTTGGCTCTGCTGAGGCTGAGGGAAAGCTAACTGATGCCAGCCAGCCTGCCTGGGCACCCCTGTGCGGGCAGTCATTCTTTCCACTCCTTGACCTTGTGGGACTTTAACGTGAGGATTTTGGACATTCCGTAGACTTCTACCCTGGAGCCATTTTCTTTGTTCTTGACTGTTTTTTTTTTCCTGTTGGAGGGTCAGGTGTTATCTCCTGGGGCTGCTGCAAAAACTAAGACCCAGGTAGACATCACAGCCTAAGGTCTGTGCCCTCCCCAACAACACACACACACACACACACACACACACACACACACACACACAGAGGCCCAGACCTTTCTAGGATGAGGCTTTTCCTGGCCACATCCAGGTTAGCATTTTCACTTCCTGGGTCACTTCTGTTTCCTGTATTTATCTGCAAGGGATCCCAGAAGCCTGTGTCAGTGTCTTAACTGGTACAGACATGGCAGTGGGAGAGTCACAGGCTATTGCCTGGTTTGAGAGGGATTGTAACCCTTTGGCCATCTTCCTAGTTCTTATTGGTAAGTTCTGCTTCATGGGTTGCTGCCTCTTTGAACTCCTCTAAGAGTGAGGTGAGATGGGCTTGCTCAGTTTGGAATTGCCTGCGTGACCCACGAGGGGCACGGGAAGGGCAACTCTGTGCCTGCCCCGGGGATTCTGTGTCTGGATGGCACAAAGACTTCTGGCCTGCACCCAGCTGGCTTTCTTCGCAGTTCCCTTTTTAATTCTTATCTTATATGTGTGGGTATTTTGGCGACACGAATATGTGTGTACCACTTGTGTGCCTGATGCCTCAGAAGCCAAAGGGTAGCTTCAGATCCCAGAACTGGATTGCAGATGGTCGTGAGCGGCCATGCAGGCGCTGACACACATACCCAAGCCAGGGTCCTCTGCAGAGCAGCAAGTGCTTTTACCCACTGTGGCCTGCCTGAAGCCCCTTCAGCTTTTAAACTGCAAGGACTGGGCTAGATTTGAGCGTTCAGTAAGCTGATCCTGGTGTGCTGTCTGGCTGCATAGCTTCCTGGAGAAAGCCTCTGCAGAGCCAGGGCAGACCCTACCTGATGAAGCTCCTGGGTCTGCAAGTCTGCAGCCTGACTCAGCAGGAGCCAGTTCTTGCCTCAGTATGTGCAGACACAGCTCCCCAAGAGTTCCTGGGCACTTCCCTGGGAAAATTGTCCTTCTTCTGTCCCTCAACCTTGCTCACACTGAGGTGTCCAGGGAAGTGACCGTGATACACACAGGCCTGCAAAGGCACCTGTGGCTGCACACTCCTGTTCTGTACCCTGGAAAACAGGTCATTGCACAACCATGTAAAAATTCCATCAGAAAAAAAATGTGTAGAAAGGATGTACCAACTTGTTAAGGTAATTAATATAGCTGACAGGAGGACAGATCACCGCCGTGTTGGTGATGCAGAGCCAGTGTGAGGCCCGCAGCTGCCGAGAGCCTCTGGTTAGAAGAATCTCTTTGTTTCTCCTAAATCCAGAAATCCTAGGATATGAAACCTCTAATCTGAGTGTGGCAAAGCATCCTGACTTGAGAGGTTTCTTTCTGAAGTACTTGGGTCTATCTTTAGTTTGCACCTTAAAGTACCTATGCTGTATTGCTACAATAATTATAGGATAGGTCAGGCTATAAATCAGGCTAACTGAGCTAACATCATCAGTACCCACCCTTAGAGAAGGTTCTCAGTCTGAGTCTTGGGGCCTCTCCCAGGAGTTCTAGTACACAGCTTTGGGATTCCTTTGGCCCCTGGCTGCCGCCATCTCCCAGGCTGTACTTCAAAGGGAGGAAGAGGCTGCAGAGCCAGTTTTTGTCTCTGGGTCCCAACTGAGGGCAAGGGGAGCTGCTCACGAGGGCAAGGCAGGGTGACTTCAGATCCTCGGCCCTGCAGCAGCAAGCCCGTCACCACCAGAGGCCTCGTGGCTGCAAGAGCACTTGTCCAGCCTGTGGTGCCTGTCGCTGGAAGGCTGCAGAGACGAGGGTAGATTGTAAAGTGAAGTAAAGTGTCCAGGCGTGGGCTGTGGTGGTGAGTGGCCGGGGCTGAAATCCCAGGCGTACCTTCTGGGCCAGTCTGGCTCCTGCTCTGGCCACCATGGGAGGGGGGTCTTTCTAGTAGCCCTGGAATAATCTATGTTGCCCAGAACTCACAGTCGACAAGCATTGTGCATGCCAGTTAGAACTGATACCAGTGATGATGGGGAACTATGGACTCCCTGACTCAAAAGACAAGGAAAGCAGCCTGGTGAAGAGAGGCGGCAGGGCCGGGGCTGTAGGGGTGCGTGTAGACGTCGGCCCTATCCACGTCGCCTGGGATAGTTCTCTCAAATGGGCTTCAGGGTAGCTTCTACCCTGGAGGGTAGCCATACTGTGGGCAATGAATAAGAGTGGCAACAGTTGCCACTCTTATTCCCGATTGGGGTGCAGAGGGTTCTGGAATCCTTTCACCTGGGGCTGCCCCAGTCCTGACCCAGCTCAACCTGCTTGCCTAAGCGGCCTGTGTGAAGGGGCTTCCCTGCCCAGAGGGCACACAGTGTGGGTCTGCACAGATCACTTCACACGAGCAGGAGCTCATCCCTGTGATAAAGCTCAGCACCAGTGCAGCAGTGCAGCCGGGCCCTGCAGAGCCAGGCCCACTCTCAGAGGCCCAAGACAGCCCTGCCTCTGGGGTTCGGGTCAAAGGGCACAGTATGGGCTCTGGCCCTGGGGAGAAGGACCGAAGATGATGCTGAAAAGAAGTCACTGAGAAACCAAGGGAGGAAGCTGCAGGCCTCCTGGCAGGCGCTCGCTCCCTCTTGTTCTGTATGTGTGAACTTGATCACCAACAGGACACAGCTCACGAGCCGTTTCTGGAGACAGTCAGAGACAAGCGCTCTGGCAGCTCTGGCCTTTGGCAAGTTCACTGTACTTGCTGAAAGCCTGGTAGTTGTGTCCTAGTTCCTGTTATGGCTGTCCCTCCACATGCTAGTCTCCAGTGGGCCCCGCCCTCCCCTCCTACCAGAGGTGTCCTGCACCACACCCCGGCCACAGCGGGTGCTGACCCGAGCGCCCCGGCCCTCAGCCGTTTGTTAGCTGCCTGCCATGGCCCCCAGCTAGCCTGGGCCTCCCTGCTCAGCCCCGTGCAGTTTCTCTCGGGCTGCTGTGCGGTGCAGGGACTGATGGCATGTCCCTGAGGGTGACTTGGAATCCTGCAGCACTCTTCTTTTGTAGTTGTTTCAGAGGCTAAATAAACGAGCGTCAGCCCAGGGCGCAGAGCCCTCTGACCCTCGCCCTCATCCATCACGACAGTAAGGGCCTCTCACACCCAGCCTCCAAGGGTGGGGGCCTCTCAGCTCCGTTAACAGAGCCCAGAGGCCTTCTCACTGAGCACTCAGTCTTCCCGCCTGGCGGGTCTAGACGACTGGCCTCAACAAGGAGTGACTTCGGCACTTACACCCGGGCTGATGAGGAGGAAGGATGAGGCCAGCGTAGGCGCCCCAGGGTGCTGGTGGGTGCCAGTGGGTACCGTGTCATCCTTGATGTGGACAGAATCCAGTGTAGGTAGACATGCATGACTGACAGGCCTGTGGACTCCACCTCTCGCTCCTCAGGTACTAAGCAGCAGCCTTACGAGCCCCATGGGAGGCCGTTAGGGTATGGAGTCAAGGCGTGTGGGTATGGAAAGCTAAGGAACTATTCTCTGGACCAACCCACTTCTGGGCGTGGCCAGAGAAAAACTGTTCCCACACCTCTAAAGCTCATTGAAGACAAAACTCTTTGGGAGCCAACCACTGTGCCATTCCCCACAGACTAACTCCAGTCTCCGCCCCCTCCTTCTGGCTGGCTATGAGGATGGATCGGTGGCCCTGTGGGACATCGCGGAGCGGAAGGTGTGCAGCCAGATCACGTGCCATGAGGAGCCTGTCATGGGCCTCGACTTCGACTCTCAGAAGGCCAAGGGCGTCTCCGGCTCCGCCGGGAAGGTGCTGGCTGTCTGGAGTCTGGGCGATCAGCAGTCCCTGCAGGTCAGTGCACAGGCCCGAGTCTCATTTATCCTGCAACGCACTAACAGTCTGATAGGCTGAAACAATATTTAGGCATGAAGAGGAGCCGCCACGGTTCCCGAGCTAATTAATCACTTGGAGGCAGGAGGGGAGCAAGGGCCAGTGGGCGTGGGCTTGCCAGTCACATGGTTTGGGTTTCTCCTGGACCTCGGGTTCACAGCCATCAAGTCTTGTCCATCTAGAGAAAAGGCACGTAGTGTCCAGGCAGACCAAACTCCTTTGTGAAAACTCGGAGGAATGTGGTAAGTAAGGAACTGATTAATCAAGGGGGGGCAGGAAAAGAAAAAGAAGAGAGAACTGTGGACAGGCCTGCACAGCCGTGGCCTGGTCTATAGGCTGCTCCTGGGGAGGCGCTGGTCACGGTAACAGATCCCACCACACAGGAAGGCCTTGGCTGAGCAGGGCTTGTAGAGGCAACCCCACCATGTCCCATGGGTCATCCCGGTTGTTATGGCCCCAGGATTGCCTCTGTCCCTCAGAGTGCAGCATAAGGGGCCCAGCTGGCTTGTTCCCCACTTGGGGTGGAGGGGTTGTGGAAGATGTATCCAGACTTGGTTTTGTACAGGCCTGCCAGAACACAGGCTGCCAAGCCCCGAGAGGTGGCTTGGTTACACAGACTCAGGCAGGAGAGGAACCTGTTACTGGGAGTCTCAGAGATGAACTTAGCCTTGCAAACAGCCCAGTGGGGTGGCAGAGCCACGCCCTGTGGAGGATGGCCTGACCAGAGCCCAGTTCGCAGCTTCTCTGGACTTAGCTAGAGCTCCGAGGATAGCGCTTAGGGGGCCATGCCAACCCTTCTTTGGGAGCATGATGGTTCAGGCTGCCTCCCCCCAATAGGAGGCTTCACAAGTCATTCCTGCCGCCTTTCCAAAGCAGGAAGGAAGCCTTGCTCGGCGGCCTCACGCCCCTCGGCACAGGCCTTGCAGCTGAGGATTGGGTTTGCTTTGAGCACATCAGGTCCAGGCCTGAGTTCCTCCTACCACCAGTGCCTAGGGAAGGATGGTGGGCAGTGGTGCCCACTGATAAGGCAGACTCTGATCCGTAGCTCTGAGCCAGGACCATCCCTGGGGTCCAACTGTGCTAGGCACATAATGGATTCAGAGGATCCTGGTCATACAGGCAGACTGTCCTGTATGTCCGTCCACCCATCCTTCCTGAGGCATGTGGGTGGGTGGGTGGGTAAAGGTAGGGCTCGGTTGGTGCCAGGTGGCACCCAGAGTCATAAGGGCATGACTAAACCCAGGGTATAAATCAGGGCCTTACCATGAGGCCATTCTGGGAAAGGGTTAATTATGGGCAGTGAAGAGAGGATCAGGGGAAGTCCTAGAGCAGAAAGAGGCCGATGTGGACTAGAACTATAAGAGAGGCCCAAAAAGACGCCATGCCATAGTTCGGGGACACGGGGACAGTGAAGTGACTAAGTAGGGACAGATCCAGGAGCAGAGGCAGCCGAGATAACCTGGCCTCCCCACCAGCAGTGCCTCGCAGGCAAAGAAGGTAGGCAGTGAAGTCCACTGGTCAGGCAGGCTCCTCGGACCCATAGCACTAAGCCAGGGCCATCCCTGGGGTCCAGCTGTGCTGGGCACATAAGGGATTCAGAATAAGACTGTCCTGTGTCAGTCCATCCACTTCCCTCGGTGTCCCAGAGACCCACAGGTTCCTTGTTGTGAAGGGAGGGGACTCCAACCTTCAGAAGAGTCCCTAAACCCTCAGAACCGTGGGAAAGCACAGCACTCAACCTCTGGGTCTGTCCTGAGTGCCCACCTCACTAGGTGCTGAGCCCGGCAGGCAAGCTTGGCGGTCTCCTTCCCTCACTGCCTCCTGCCTCTGAAGCCTGGAGGAGAGCAGCAGCAACCCCGCGGTCCCAGCGGCCATCCCCTCTGTGGCTTGACCTCATCAGCCCGTAAGGTAGAGGGCTGACACCTAGGCAGCTTCTGCAAGAGCTCTGCAGCTCCTCCTCAGGCCCCTGGGGCGCCGCACCCAGGAGGAAGCCCTTCCAGCCCAGACCCCTGGGGCGCCGCACCCAGGAGGAAGCCCTTCCAGCCCAGGCCCGTGGGGCACCGCACCCAGGAGGAAGCCCTTCCAGCCCAGGCCCCTGGGGCACAGCACCCAGGAGGAAGCCCTTCCAGCCCAGGCCCGTGGGGCGCCGCACCCAGGAGGAAGCCCTTCCAGCCCAGGCCCCTGGGGCACCGCACCCAGGAGGAAGCCCTTCCAGCCCAGGCCCCTGGGGCGCCCAGGAGGAAGCCCTTCCAGCCCAGGCCCCTGGGGAGCCCAGGAGGAAGCCCTTCCAGCCCAGGCCCCTAGGGCACCGCACCCAGGAGGAAGCCCTTCCAGCCCAGGCCCCTGGGGCACCGCACCCAGGAGGAAGCCCTTCCAGCCCAGGCCCCTGGGGCACCGCACCCAGGAGGAAGCCCTTCCAGCCCAGGCCCCTGGGGCACCACACCCAGGAGGAAGCCCTTCTAGCCCAGGCCCCTGGGGCGCCGCACCCAGGAGGAAGCTCTTCCAGCCCAGATGCTTGGAATCCCCTAGCATGTTTGGAAAGCAGCTGCTGGAACTTAAGACTGAATTTATGGGTATGCTCCAGTCCAGAGATGAACTTTTACTCTACTAATGATTTGAAAAGTTAAAGCAGAAGGGGCCTAGGAACTGCAGCCTGGAAGTAGTTGGAGTGAGGTGGGCAGGGCCTGGCTCAGCGTGCACATCAAAGGAGGTGGGGAGCCCCAGCCCCCTGCTGAGCCCGCCTCCCTGCCTGGGAGGGTGAGAGTGACTTCACCCTTGGTGAAGCCTGGGTGCTATTTCTTTCGCCCAGAGATCCTGGTTCTACACAGCCCAGGTCTCTGGGAAGAAAGCATCTGGTAATTTGGCAGGGCAAGCTATTTGAGGTCATTCTTAATACCTGAGGGCCACAGAGATGACCTCCAGTCCCCAGCCTCCTCACCGGTGGCACCAAACCATGGCTGCCTGCCTTGGTACAGGCCCCACGTTCGTTCAGACGTGCCTTCCTCACATCCTCCTGCTAAAGCCTCTGAGGAGCCCAAATCAATCTCCCAGCCACTTGGGACACAGATCCCCGGCTGAGGCGCCCGCAGCCTAGCATGGGTAATCAGAACCAGATGGGGCCGCGCCGAGCATTCTTGGCACCTGAGGTCATGAGCTGTGAGAGTCACTGGTGGCCAGAGATCCTTCTGGAGGGTCCAGAGCTCAGTCAGGGAGGCCGCTATGACCAGTGGGATGCCTGCAGAGACAGCCCACCTGCCAGTGCCTGGGGAACCTCAAGCCTGCCTCCCGGAGGGCTCTGCTGCCGGCCGGCAAGTGTGAGCCTCAGGCATTGTCAGGTACAGGTGGTGCCCAGGCCCTGCTCCTTCCTCCACATGGAGCGTAGGGCCCATAGCCTTGAAGCAGGGACTGATTTACAGCCAATAGTATTTTAGGTCTTTAAGTAATAACAAGGCTTCCCCACCCCAGTGAACCCTGGGCCAGAACAGGCCAGTTTGCTCAGCAGAAGAGTCCCAGCCTTGTGTTGTGCAGTCCACAGTCACCCCCCAACTCGGCCCCCTCCCCACCAGCCTCTGGGGGAAGCTAGTCAGAAAAACACAGGGTCATCTTCACGTGCACCAAGAGTGCCTGTGCACACTGAAGCAGGCATAGGATTTGCAGAGCGGTTGTGGGCATGGTGTACACTTGTATTCGTGTGAGTGATATCAGAGCACGGGGCCTGCCCATTCCTCCATGTCCCTGCAGATCTTTCTCACACTCAGGAGCTCGGCCCCCGGGTGGGCACTGGTCTTTGTCCAGTTTAAGTTTCTAGCAGGCTCCCAGTCTCTCACCTCCCTAACAACCCAGTCCTCCAGCCAGGCGGTCTCAGCCTCTCCTCCATTACCTGTTTCTGGGTATACATGAGGTGGGCGTAGACTTACTCCCATCCCAGAGGGCGTGGCTGGCCAGAGTTGGCAGACTGGCCCTCTCCCATGAAGAACCAGTAGGGGGCGGGGAAGTGAGGTGAGGGCTACCCTCACTCTGCACGTCTCTGCCTCTGAGGGTCAGTCGGGGCTCCGCTGGACCTCGCCAGCACAAGGAGTACTTAAGTACAGGGTTAAAAGCTGCTCTCTTCTCTCTGGGAATCAACAGTGTTGATAAGTTCATAGGGCAAGGAGAGAGCAAGGAAGTGTCCCTAAAATAGGGCTCTGAGTGGGTTCCCGTGGGGACTCCCTGTGCCCAACAGTCCCCTCTCTACCTCAGCCAAGCGAACATCCCCAGGAAGACAAGGATAAACCAGTGTCAGTCCAGTCTGCTGCGCAGGTTCTCCCCACACCCAGTTCTGCAGGACCATAGCAGCCAGTCTTAGGGAGAGCAACCGGCCTGTCTGCAGGCATGGGCGGGCCCCACACGCGTGTGCAGGCGCACCACACCACTGCACCTACCCCACACCCTGCCCCAGTGCAGGCTTTGAGTGCAGCCCGTGTGTGGAGCCCAGTGAGGACAGACCTGAAGAAGGGGTGTTGGAGGGTGCATGTCAGCGATCAGACTGCCCGAGCTCACGCAGGGCTGTGCTTCACGGCCCTTCCAATGCTTGTGCCTGCCCATGGGAAGCGTTTAGCATTAGAGCTGGGGCCCTGCTAGGTGTGAACATCGAAGGTGGACACGGCATCCAGGATGCACACAGACAGCCTGGCCACAAGAGACAAGCAGAGGGGCAGGAAGAGGTGGTCAGGCCAGTGAACGCAGTGCCAGCAGGTCCGTGGATGGGAGCCAAGCACTGGAGAGGCAGCTGGACGGGCAGGGGAGAGCATAGCAGCAATTAAGCTGGAGGCCTGGACTGCTGGTTCAGCATCCTGGGACTCAGACCTGCCATTTGCAAGCAGGTCACCTTGGGTAGAACTGGGCAGGGACGCCGTGTTCCCCATTGCACAGTGGCAGGTTTTCACTGGGTGAAGTTCCTTCCATGTCTGTGGGGGAAGAACTGGATTGTGAGTGCGTGCTAGGTTTTGACAGATGTGTTTATTGCCTCTCTCTGACTGACACGGGTTTTCTTTTTCTTTTATTTGTATATGTGTGTTCATGTGTGTACAGATGTGTGTGTATGTGTGTGTGTGTGTGTGTGTGTGTGTGTGTGTGTGTGTGTGTATTAGTTTGCGCAGGTACAGGCTGGCCTCTGGTATCTTCATCAGTCACTCTCTAGTTTAAGATTCATCTTATTTTGAGGTGTGTATGTGTGCATGTGAGCAGAGGCCGGAGGAGGTGTTAGAGTTACAGGCAGTTGTGAGCTGCCTGACAGTGCAGGTGCCATCTCTCCAGCCCCATCCCCCCCCTCTCTCTCTCTTAAGATTTATTTATTTATTATATGTAAGTACGCTGCAGCTGTCTTCAGACACTCCAGAAGAAGGTGTCAGATCTTGTTACAGATGGTTGTGAGCCACCATGTGGTTGCTGGGATTTGAACTCAAGATCTTCGGAAGAGCAGTCAGTGCTCTTAATCGCTGAGCCATCTCTCCAGCCCCCACTCTCACTTTTGAGACAGAGTCTCTTACTGAGCCTGGAGCTTACCAGTTCACCTAGACTGCCTGCCAGGAAGCCCAGGGATCTTCCCCTGGGATTGCAGGCACGCACCATTGCACTGGGCTTTTATGTGAAACTGGCAGTGCAAACTCAGGCAAACACTGCCTTGGGTTTTCTTCCTGACTGTTGATGTAGTAAATACAATTGTTGCTTTCCCTTTAGTATCAAAGCAATGAAATAAAGTGGCAGTGTGTGCCTCTAGTGTCTGCACCCCAGAAGGCTGAGGCAAGCAGATCACTCCAGCCTAGGAATAGAAGACCACTCTGGCCGAATAGTGAGACTCCATCTCAAAAACCTGTTGCTCCAAGCTAACTCAGTGCAGGCCACGGTCTCTCCATTGCTGGGCAGGGCCAGTTCGGGTCTGCTGGTTGACTGACATCATATAGTTCTGCTGATGGTTTTGAGGTGCTCGGAGCTGCTGAACAAGCCCCTGCTCTCCTGCTCAGTGGCTAAGTCTGGGCTGTTTTACTGCAGGACTGGGGGTCCAGTGGAGGGAGGCCTGGGCCCCCTTGCTGCTCCATACACACTTGGCCTGAGTTGCTTCAGACTGGACTCTGCATGGTGGGCTTGAGCTAGGGGGTGAGGGGGATCCTAGCCCAGTCTTCTTTCTCTTCTTACTGTCCTGGGGCACACTCAGTCATTCCAACTCATGTTGGACATGGCACCTTTCAGACCCAGTTCCTCTGCCTGTGTTCCTATGATGTGACCCTGTAGCTGGGTCCCACACTGCCAGGTAGCTTCAGGCCTCACTTCTGTGAACCTTGTGTCCATTTCTTCCCTGGCTTCTGAGCTGAGCTGATAGGAGTTTTTATGGTTCCCCACCCCAGAGCCCAGCTATCTTCTAGTTTTTAAATTCTAACGTAATTACGCTGTGGTCAGAGAACAAGGTCTGGATGATTTCAGTTCTCTGAAATGCAGAGAGCTGGTCCCGTTTGCACAAGTGGCCCACATGTGGCTGAGAAGAAAAGGGTCTGTCTAGGTACACAGCTGTGCACTAGATGCCTGGCTAGGCACACATGCGTCTTTGGCCCTTGTAGAGAGCCGTGCTGGCTCTGTCCTTCCCCTTCTCCATCCTCGTTGTTTCTTGCTGTATGCATTTCAAAGCTAGCTCAAGAACAGCCACTAGGGCTGGGGAGATGGCTCAGAGGTTAAGAGCACTGACTGCTCTTCCTAGAGGTCCTGGGTTCAATTCTCAGCAACCACATGGTGACTCACAACCCTTGGTAATAAGATCCAATGCCCTCTTCTGGTGTGTCTAAAGACAGACATAGTATACTCATACACAAAAGGGGGGGGGAGAGAGAGAGAGAGAGAGAGAGAGAGAGAGAGAGAGAGAGAGAGAGAGAGAGAGAGAAACACAGCCATGAAATATAGTTTTCTTCAGTCACCTTCTGGAAAGAAGTCTATTCACCAGCTGTTAGTGTGGCTTAGACCAAAGTTTATGTTTTCTCAGTCCTTCCTGGCCCTTCAGGATGTAGGTGTATCTCTCGGTGTTTTGTGTGGGTGTGTCTGTTAACCACGTGTGTGTAGTGCCAGCTGAGGTCAGAAGAAGGTGTCAGATTCCCTGAAACCGCAGTTACGGATGGCTGACAGGTAACATGTAGGTGACAGGAATCAAACCCAGGTCCTCTAGAACAGCAAGTGCTCTTAGTAGCTGAGCCATCTCTCCAGCCCCCTTATTTTAATTGTTGAGACAGTTTCATGCAGCCCAAACTTCCCTCAGTCTTACTATGTAGCCAAGGATGACTGTGAGCTCCTGATCCCACCTCTGACTCCTGTACCAGGATGACGTGTACTGCCACGCCAGCCCAGAGGCTTGTGTTTTACACAGTCCTGGGCTATTTTGTGTGGTGGTTGTTGTTTTGTTGTAAGATATACAGTTTCTCTATATAGTCCTGGCTGTTTAGAAACTTGCTATGTGGACCATGCTGGTTTCAAACTCAAAGAGCTCTGCCTGCCTCTGCCACCTGAGTGCTGGGATTGAAGTCCTGTGCCACCATATCAGCATGCTGTGGCTGGCACTCATGAATTCATCAATGATTTAGAGGGCCTCCTATCAATCATGGCTATTTTCCAGTCCTCTGGTAGGTTCTCAATATGGCTAGCGTGGTGGCCTCTGAGAATATGTGAGTGATTTCTGATGTGCCTGTGCTCTGGAAAGGCCTTTGTGGGGTATAGTCCTGGATCCCACCTGCATGGGCTGTTGACAGGTCATCCCCCAGCCTGCCTGCCTCTGCCTTCTTAGTCCTGGGATTAAAGGTATGCAGCACCAATGCCTAGCTTAGGCAGTCTTTTGTTTTTTAAGCTTAAAACCACAGTATTTTTAAGAGATTTGTTTTTTTCTTTTTTCTTTGTTTTTTTTTTGTTTGTTTGTTTGTTTTTTTGTTTTTGAGTCAGGGTTTCTCTGTGTAGCCCTGACAGTCCTGGAACTCACTCTGTAGACCAGGCTGGCCTCGAACTCAGAAATCTGCCTGTCTCTGTCTCCTGAGTGCTGGAATTACAGGCATGTGCCAGCATGCCTGGCAAGATTTGTTTTTTAATTTTTGTTTATGTATTGTGTGTGAGTGTATACCTTGTATACAGTGCCTGTGGAGACCAGAAGAGAGCATTGGATGACCTGGAACTGAATTACAGGTGGTTGTGAGCCGCCAGATGGCAGTCCCTGCCTTAACACACACACACACACACATGCACACGCACACACACACACACACGCACACATGCACAGACAGGCACACGTACACAGGCACATTCCCACATGCACGGATGTACACACGCATGCAGAGTGCTTGATATTTATCAGCAAGGGCCAGCTCTGGCACTTTCCCTGGACACCCAAGTCCTGTCTAGAGTTCAACACTTTATTTATTTATTCATTCATTTATTTATTATGTGTGTGTGCACAGTGAACATGCGAGGTCAGAGCAGTTTGCAAGAGCAGGTTTTCTCCTAACCTGCAGGTTCCAGCTTACTTCATTATAAAACAATTTCCAATCTGCTATTAGCCCTGTCCTGTACATTTTATTCTAGTTGGTATTTTCAGCTCTATATTTTCTGTTATTTTTATAACTTTTAGACTGTACTCATGCCGGGCAGTGGTGGTGCATGCCTTTAATCCCAGCACTTGGGAGGCAGAGGCAGGCAGATCTCTGAGTTTGAGGCCAGCCTGGTCTACAGAGTGAGTTCCAGGACAGCCAGGGCTGCACAGAGAAACCCTGTCTTCGAAAAAAACAAAACAAAACAAAAAACCAAAAAAACAACAACAAAAAAAACCCAAAAAAACAAAAAATAAAAACAACAAAAAGACTGTACTCGTAATTTCTTTCTGCTTACTTCATGCCAGTAATTTTATAATTATTTAAATATATTTTTTAGGTTTTTGTATATGTGTAGTGTGGGTTTGTATGCACATTCACATGTGTATGAGTGCATGTGTATATTCATATATGAGCATGCACATGTATGTAGAGCCCTAAAGTTGATATTGAATATCTTCCTTGATAATGCTCCAATACACGAGTTTATTAAGTCTATTGCTGAGCCCAGAGCTCACCAGTTCCATCTAGTCTAGGTAGTGGGCCAGCTTGCCAAGGATCCTCTGTCTCTGCCTCCCAAGGGAGGCTGCCTGCCTTTCTGGTTTTTAACAAAAGATACAAACTCAGGTCTTCCCCCTTCGTGCCATCTGTGCAGCCCTTTTCCTTTCACAGATGTCTTTATTTGATGTTTGGTGCCTGCACCGTTTGGGGTCCCGGCTCTGTTGGACTTTCCCTTAACTAGGAGCCTGCTGTCCTGCCCTTTTGTATGTCTAGAACATCCTGTTAGTGTGCTGGATGTTGTAAATGGCATGCGATGACCACAGTGAAGTCTGTGGTTCTGAGCTGATGCGAATCTGTCTTCTGTAGTGCTCCTCGCTTTGTTGGATGTCCAGAGCGGCCTCCCTCCTAGGTGGGCTCTTATCCTAACAGGAGGCCTGGTGGGCTCGTCCCTTCGTCAGTTCCCACTGGTGACCCCTCATAGCTGTTCCATTTTAAAGCCTTGCATCAGCCTCTCTCTGGTCAGCCTGTCACCTGCTCTGAACACGCATAGCCTCGCCCTCAAGCAAGTTCTCCTAGAGAACCCATGTCCGCAGCCCGCGAAGCCGCATCTCCCTCCATCTTATCCTCACAGATCGCAGCCTTCTACTCGCCACAGATTTTGATCTGCCCCTCAGCTCAGTGTGACTATTATGCTCCAGCTTGATTTGTCTCCAGGCAGAGGTGCCAGGCCCCGCCTCTGCCTGCTGCCAGGGCCTGAAACGATTACTCCGTGTGTTTTGTTCCTCTTCATGGTTGTTTCCAGCAAGGGGACTAGTTAGGCATCAGACACTTGGTTGTAACCACATTATGAAGGACGAGTCTGTTTGCTAAACTGTCACAGCTCTTGAGTGTGGCCTGTGCCTTTGATCAGTGTTAGGCACCAAGTTTTCTCTGACTGCTTTGGGTTTGGAACCCAAATGATCCACTATGTCTTCTGGCTTATCTATTGTTTAACCCTTTGGGGTTTCTTTGTACATAGCTCAGATTTAAATTTAGCTTTGGGTGAAATTTAATCATACAGCCAGAGAATGTTTATTGTCTTGGTACTGTCATATAGATATGCACAGCAGATACCAGGAGAACAAGGTGTCTCCCTTCAGGTGGGAGAGGCGAAGGGCTATGCTGAGCTGCTGTCACTTATAGCGGGGTCAGGTCACCTCAGATGACCACGTCCTCAGCACCACCGTCCTTCTCATTACCCGCCCATGCTTCTGTCAGTTACATAACTCTAATCCTCATGTCTGTGCCTAATCCTATAGGTAAGTACACTCGGTGCCGTGTGCCAGACCGTTCACTACACAGCTCCCGCCATGTCCTGCAAGACTGGAGTTAATCCTCTTGTTCTTCCAGAAGGACTTACGGGAGCAATGATCTTTCAGCTCCTACATGTTCGAAAATGTCTGTCTACTGTTTTCACAGTTGAGTGACACTTTGGCTGCATATAACACTCTTGGACCATGTTCTCCCTCTGCCTGTGTGAATGTTGCTCTGCTGTCTGCTGGCATACATGTAGCCTGGAACTTTCTGGTGACGACATCTACTGTGCCCTCATCCCCCATGTGAAATTTTTTGTTGTTGTTGTTTTTGTTTTTGTTTTTTAGAGACAGGGTTTCTCTGTGTAGTGCTGGCTGTCCTGGAACTCACTCTGTAGACCAGGCTGGCCTCGAACTCAGAAACCTGCCTGCCTCTGCCTCCCAAGTGCTGGGATTAAAGGTGTGCGCCACCACTGTCCGGCGAATTTTTTTTTTTTTTTTTTAGCCTGGCTATCAGAAGGTCTTTCTTCACTCTTAGCCCTAATAATTTTAGAGCATATCTTTCTATTGGATGCTCTAACAGCCTTTCTTTTTTTTAAAGATTTATTTATTTATTTATTTATTTATTTTTATGTATATGAGTACATTGTAGATGTACAGATGGTTGCAAGACATCATGTGGTTGCTGGGAACTGAACTCAGGACCTCTGCTCACTCAGGCCCTACTCGCTCTGGCCCAAAGATTGATTGATTTATTATTATATCTAAGTACACTGTAGCTGCCTTCACACACCCCAGAAGAGGGCATCAGATCTCATTACGGATGGTTGTGAGCCACCATGTGGTTCCTGGGATTTGAACTCAGGACCTTTGGCAGAGCAGTCAGTGCTCTTAACCGCTGAGCCATCTCTCCAGCCCTCTTATAGCCTTTTTTTTTTTTTTTTTTTTTTTTACTTAGATTCTAAAATTTCTATGTCAATAAATTAAAGTTGCTCTTCCGTTGCCCTCCATGTTTTCTCTGGTCCATTTTAACTGTTCTGTTCTTGCTGGTGTATTTTTTAATCCTCCTGCCCTTCATGCCCCATCTCTGTCATTCAAGGTCTCTGCTGGTCTCCATTCCCTGTATCACTCTTCCTCCTCCTGCCCAAGCCCTGCCAGCTCCGCAGTGCCCGGCCGCGCAGCCCGGTTGAAGAATAACCCGCGTCGTCACGTTGTGCTTTGCTCGCTTGTAGCTAAATTGCTCCGTGACCGTTTCTGCCTCCATGAAAGCCACCATTCAGCTTTCTTGCTTCTTTAGTTATCTTTCCTCTTGTCCCCCACCTTCCTTCCTTCTTTTCTTTTTAAGGCAGACTCATTATAGAGCCCTGGCTGACCTAGAACTCTCTGTGTAGGACAGCTTGGCTTCAGATTCACAGAGACTACCTGTTCCCCTTCCTCCAGAGCTCTAGTAAAGGCACAGACCGCTATGCCCAGCCTCCTTGTCATCTTTGCAGAGGCGCATCCTTGTCTGCAAAGGGTGATGTAGCCCTAGTAGAAGGCGCTGAAGACAAGGGGAACTGGCAGGAAGCTTGTAGTTCAGAAGCAGGCCGCGCGCAGGGACAGAGCTGTCGAGTAGCCTGCGTGCTGAGGCTACTGTAACCAAGAACGTTGTGTCCATTACTAGAGCAAAGCCTGGGGCAGACGAACTTTATAAGGCATTTTATTTAGCTTGAAGTTGTAGTGTTTTAAAGTTTGGGTGGCCACATTGGTCTTGCATCAGCAGGGACACAGTGGGAATGGCCCTGCAGAGAACACACAGAAGAACAGACCACACTGATAGACAGAAGGCCAGAGAAATGGGGGTCCCGGAGTCAGCGAGGAGCACATCTGTGATTTCTCTCGCCTCCTCCAGTGTTGTCTCTCTCACACTATCCCTTACTCCATTTTCTATTTCAACAAAATGCCCAAGACTACTAAAACCGGACAGTGTATAAAAAAATAGAAGTTTGGGGCCTGAAACATGGCTCGGTGGTTAAGAGCACTGGCGGTTCTCGCGGAGGACCCGAGTTCGATTCCTAGCGCCCACACGGCGGCTCTCAGGTCATCGGTCTGTATCTCCAGCCCCCGGCGATCCATCGCCCTCTCCTGGCCTCTGTGGGTGCTACGTGCACACAGCGCACAGATACATGTGCAGGCGGAACACCCAAACACAAAACAAAGGAAGACGATTTTTACTCAAAAATAAAGGTTTATCTGGCTAATAGTGTTGAAGTCCAGGAGTCTCAAAGCCTGCATCTGAGGAGCGCCAGTCTCAGCATGGGAACTGTCTCCAGACAAGACAGAACAGGCTGCCAGCTCAGGTCTCCTCCTAGAAAAGCCACTAATCGTCCTTGTGATTTCACATAGCCCTAGTTCCCTGCCAAATACCCAGCCTTAGATAGCATTAATAGGTGAATTTGAGAATTAAGTTTCTGCCGGTGAACTCTTGAGGGACACATTCAAACCCTGCCCTTCTCTTGGCTGCCCTGGAGCCCCTCCCACACCCCCGAGTCTTTTTGCCTCTCGTTGTTATTTTTGCTGGAATTTGTGTCTCCCACATGCCACAAGTTTCCATGGAGGCATCTGCAGGAGAAACTGACGCCGCCATGTCCTCCACATGGAGAGAGCCCAGGCTCTGGCTGCCCGGCTCCTCCAGGCCTGGCGTTGTCCAAGCAGCCGGAGGAGCTGCCCAGCACTGCCTGGCGGCCTTGCATTGCCCAGGGACGCCGTCCTGTCCCCATGGGGCTGAGGAGGAGACCAGCTCCACAAGAATGAGTAGCTGTCCCAAAGCCTGTGGCAGAGTGAGGGCAGGGCCAGGGTTGCAGCAGATCCTGGAGCGGCCTGGTTATTCTTGCTCTGCTTGCTCACAGGTGAAGAAGACTCATGAACTCACCAATCCTGGAGTCGCCGAAGTCACCATCCGGCCAGACCGCAAGCTCTTAGCCACAGCAGGCTGGGACCATCGCATCCGTGTGTTTCACTGGAGGACAATGAAGCCACTGGCTGTTCTGGCTTTCCATAGTGCTCCTGTGTACTGTGTGGCCTTTGCTGCTGATGGCTTGCTCGCTGCAGGGTCCAAGGACCAGCGTATCAGCATCTGGTCACTTTACCCCTGCCCGTGACTTAGCTGTGGGACACTGCTGTTTAATTCCAGTCTTGACCCAGCCCTGTGGAAGATCCTCAAATCCCTCTGAGGACAGCAGATTGTGGATCTCAAACAGCAGATTGGGATCCACTTTCTTTGTGATGTTCCCTGTTCTTTTTGTGATTGTCATTCGGATGATAGACACCTGGCACCTACAGGTTGGTGACAGGCATAGCTTAGACCTGGTAGCGTGGCCAGACTGAAGATATTTGACAATAAATTTCCCATTGCCGACCTGAAGCCTCAGGGTGGGAACTTTCCACAGATATTCCTGTGTTCTCCCCCTTAGAGGACAGCATCAGCTTGCCCGGCAGGCCCATCGTCAGCCTTGCTTGGAAGCAGTGGTTCCGGGTGCAGGTGCTTAGTGCGTGACCCTGGGAGGCTGTCAGTCCCAGTGACGGTCGGCCGTGCCCTCTGGCACATTGCCCCAGATGTGTTCAGGGCTCCTGACATCCAGGGCTCAGGTCAGCATGAGGAATGGATGAAACTGGGCTCCCTAAAGAGGGAGGCAAGAAAGAGTTCATAATGGGGTGACCAAGGTAGTCAGGGAAGGAGAGCATGTGGACTGCAGCATAGGGCCAGGAAAGGGGGCTCCAGCGTCTGACAGTGTAAGGTGGAGGGATAGCCTGTCTTCCGTGAACCTGCAGGAGGCAAGGGGAAGCAGCCACCAGCTAGTCCTGTAGGGCCCAGGCTGCAAGCACAGCCATGCGGATGTGGTGTGAAGGTCTTCAGGGTCAGGAGTGAGCGCCTGATGCCTCGTTCAGTTCAGCAGTTGAGCGTGCGGTGGGCGGGCGGTAAGCAGCCTCCGAGCTAGTGCGATGGGGTGTCGGACTCTAAAGGTGAGAATGCAGGTAGGGACTGTAGACCTTTGACCTTTCTCCTTCCATCACTGCCAGGAAGAATCCTGTGCCCCGAAGAGCCACAGCACCCCAAGTGCTGCCCTGCCAGGCACTGCTGGCCTTAGAGTCCCAACTGCCCTTTACACACAACCTGCTGAAACCAGATGTGTCTATGTTGAAGGTGTCATAGTTCAGCCTGGTGTCCCCAAGCTGGGGAGTGCCTGTGGGAGACCAGGAGAGGAGTGTGTGGTCCATGCGAAACACATGCATCAAGAACTCTGGCTTGTGTCACAGCGCCAGGGCCCGAGAAAGCTGGCTGGACTGGTGGTCAGTTAGTTAGACACGGCTCACAAGATGGGTGTACGCGGGACGCTGAGAAGCCAGGGGGAGGACGGGATCCAATGGCTGGAAGATCGGAATGTGGCGCGTTGTGGGTGGGGTGTGCCTTTTGCCCCATACTGAGGGAGGCGGTTGCCAGGGGAACCCAGCATCTTCAGAGGGCTTGATGGTCGCTCTTTTCTGTACACCTGTGAAGGACATGACTTGATGGTCAGCACATGCGCACAGGAGGCCCTGGGCTCTTACACCTGTACTTCCCTCCTGGGAACTCTCGGGGCAGTGGGGATCACCAGCTGCCCCGTGGTGGGAACACTCCTTACAGTAGGCTATGGGGTAGGAGCCTCCCTCAGTAGAACCTGACCTGTAGAGCTCTGACGGGCTGGCTTTCCTGGAGTCCCCAAAATGGCGTGAACCAGCTTGGTCCACACAGGCCGAAGCATGTAGACTCAGTGAGCAAGTCAACCCAGGACACAGGCACTGGCCTCTTCATTCCCTTTGAAGGAAGTGCCAGCCAGACACTGCTTGTCCTTCTCCCAGAATCCCCAGGGGGGCTGTGGGGCGGGGGCATGGATAGGTTGGTTGCAGGGAAATTGGGGAGCCCATCTATGAGTGGGAAAGGCAACACAGTTCTTGTCTGTGGCCAAACCCTGCTGTGATACCCAGGCAGCACAGAGCAATGCTGCCCTGTCGAGCCTGTGGGCACCAATATGGCTGCCTCAGGAATCCTAGCACCAGAAGTGTCATCTCACACAAGCTCTGCCAAGCCTTCCCCGCCCCGTCCCTGTCACACACCGGGAGGTGGTCACCAGTGCACACCTGTCCATAGGTTTTCTAGGCTCTGTCTGTACATGAGCTGGTGGTATATAGCTGTTTCCTCCAGAGTGGAACATTCTCTCCTTCCAAGGAAGGAGGCTTAGAAGACTTGGTTCTGGGATTCTCAGGGCCTTGCCCAATTATAAAAGGCAGAAACAATTGCTGGGGAGAGGATTCTCCCCAGTGGACGGCCTGCACGCTGGGCTAGGAGCTCCAGGGGTGCAGCTTCTGTGAGAGATCCCAGGACTGGCCTGGGTGATCTCGGGGGCCATGGAGCCGCCTGTGCTACTGAGAGCTACCCCAAGAAAGCCATTGGTTCACGACACTAGACTTGATTTGTGTGTGGGGCGGGGGACTGTCACCTGTGTCCTGTCTGGGGTGTGTGCCCATGTCTCCCCAGGAAGACACAACGTAGGGAATGGGACGTGGGAGGCACAGCACCTTTGTCTGCCTCTGTGGTGCTCTGTGAGCCCCTGTACCCAGTGCACGCATTGCATGATGGGGCTGAGCAAGTCCAACCCTACGGTTTCTTCTCCTCAGCGCCCAGACGCCTGCTCTGGCAGCTTGAGCTGTTTGCTTCAATTTCCTTTGGGAGTTTCTTTCTTTCTTTCTTTCTTTCTTTCTTTCTTTCTTTCTTTCTTTTTTTTGGTTTTTGGTTTTTTTTTTTTGTTTTGTTTTTTCAAGACAGGTTTTCTCTGTGTAGTCCTGGCTGTTCTGGAACTCACTCTGTAGACCAGAGACCAGGCTGGCCTCGAACTCAGAAATCTGCCTGCCTCTGCCTCCCAAGTGCTGGGATTACAGGCGTGCGCCACCACACCCGGCTGGGAGTTATTTTAAATTGCACCATCCACATTGGCTAAGCCATGAGGCTTCTCCATGAAAGTTGTCCCTCTCTCTGGGTAAACAAGCAGCTTCCTGTCAGCTACAGTGGAGGAGTCTCACAGAAAGGAAGTGTGACCCGGAACAACACCTGAGCGACTCTGTGGATAAACTGCTCATGTTCCCAGGACGAGCCCGGGGGCTGGAGCTCCTTGCAGCGGCATAGCCCTGGCCAGTGATCCAGGGTACTCGTCCCTTAGACATTTCCCAGACCAGCTCCACTCCCCTGAACGACGGAGCCCGTTCGCTGCCTCTCCAGTGGCTGTCCACGCATCCTGGGAGGCCAATCACAGCCGAAGAAAACTAGTGTTGGAAATAGTGGCGGGCAGTCCTGTGCTCAGTGCTGATTCTGAGTTGCTGTATTCAGCTACAACATCCTTTCCATTTTGTTTTCCTTCATAGCCGAGGCTACCCTGGAACTTTATATCCTTCTGTCTTTGTCTTCCAAGTGTGTGAAATTACCTGAGGCTGCCCCTGTACCCAACTGCCTTGTGTTCTTATTGGATATTTCCTTGAGTTGGGAGCACAAGTGTGAGAAGTAGTGGGAGGATCCTTTTCTGTTCCTGTCAGACCCTGTGGCTGCTGAGCAGGACTCTGAACTCCTGGGGTTGCCCCAAGGCCTGTCCATGTTCCTCTGTCTAGCAAGCAGGGCAGCCTTGAGGTTGTCTGTTGGTTACTTTGGTAACTCAGTCTTAGGGTTGGGTGCAGAGTCTGTGAGTTCTACCGGATATGCCCAGTGGCTCTGGCTGCTGCACTGGACCCGGAAGACGCAAGCCCTTGGCGTCGAGGCATGGCCACCTGAAGAGATTTTTGCCTTTGGACCTCTATATGCCCACTCTCTTCATAGCTACTCTGAGACAGCATCGATTATCAGCCACTACGCGTAGTCAGCACCTACTCAGCCTGTGCTGCTAGCCAGGCCCCCTGTAGCGCAGGTGACCCTGGAGCCCCTGTCTGTGCCTGGATAACTTAGTGTGTTGGCTGACTTGTTGTCAAGTTGGCACTTTTATTTGTGACGAAGGATTCTTAAACTGAGAAGATACCTGGCGTGTTCTTGATTGATGGTGGGTTCAGGTGGGACCCCGGGCAGGTGGCCCTAAGTTGTGTAAGGAAGCAGGCTGAGCGAGCCACGGGGAGCGAGCCTACCCAGCAGTCCTTCTTGGCCTCTGCCTCAGTTGCTGCCTCCGGGTTCCTACCTTGAGTTCCTGTCCTGACTTCCCTCCATAGGTTGTGACTTGAGAGTTGTAAGATGAAATAAACCCTTTCCTCCCCACACTGCTTTTGGTCATGGTTTTATCCAAGCAAAGGAAACGCTAAGACGGTTAGATCACAGGTTGTGTAGAGCTCTGGCCTCCGCGGATAAGCTAGCCGGGCTGGCCACATCTGGAATCAGCAGTAGATGCTGGGCTATCAGGTGCCCCTTATCCAAGCACAACTCGGCACAATGTGCACGAAGCCAGTGCCCAGGGCTGTGCCGAAGCGCGGTGTGTGTGCCTCCATGCTTCGCTGGAGTGAATGGAGTTCACCGAGGTGTTCCCCACTGTGTCTGCCAAAAAGCCACAGAGCTCCCTCTGCACAAAAGGACTGTTTGCACAAAGAGAAATATCCCTCTGGGGCTCTTTAGAAATGCTTGATTCTCAACTAGGTATGACTTCACAGGGAACCCCACGGTGGCAGGCAGCAAGCTGACATCGATGACACCATTAAAGCTAACGTGCTGTATGCTTGTGTCTCACACAAACAAGGCGTAGAACTCCCACCCCCACCAGCTGTGGGAAAGGCATGCTGCCGCAGGGTCTCCCGGCCTGCCTCTGCTGTGAGGCCTCAGCCTGCAGCCCCACCCCAGCCCCCACAGGGGTCCAGCAGCTGAGAGGACTGGGGAGGTCTCACAGCTTGGCAGACGACCTCTCCTAACACTTTGTTGGCCCCCCGAGGGTCAGCAAGCCATTCTGGCCTTCAGGGAGGCTCATGAGCAAGACAGGAAGGCAGTGTCCAGGCAGGATGGACAGATGGGAGGGAGGGTTCGCCTGGCGGACTGTGCAGGAAAGATTCCTCAGCTCTGCTCAAGGAACATGTAACTCCACTTGAGAGGGACACTGTGGACTGTGAGAGGGACACTGTGGATTGTGAGGGGGACACTGTGGACTGTGAGAGGGACACTGTGGACTGTGAGAGGGACACTGTGGACTGTGAGAGGGACACTGTGGACTGTGAGGAGCATGGTGTGGCTGATAGTGTCAAGCCAGGATTGTAGCTAGCACTCATTTCTGCTGAGTGTGGAAGCTTCCATCACTAGGAAGCAGAGGCAGGAGGTTCACAATTGGAAGTGAGCCTGGGCTGTGCAGCAAGATAATCCTGTCACCAGCGATAGACAGACAGACAGACAAATAGCTCAGTATTGTGGCACATGCCTTTAAGCCTAGAACTTGAGAGGCAAGTGGATCTCTGCGACAGTGAGTTCCAGGTCAGCCAGCATTATATACTATAGACGCTGTCCCCCAAAATAAAATTAAAAATGGGAACTAAACTGGGCGTGGTGGCGCACACCTGTAATCCCGAACTTGGGAGGCAGAGGCTGGTGGATTTCTGAGTTCGAGGCCAGCCTGGTCTACAGAGTGAGTTCCAGGACAGCCAGGGCTACACAGAGAAACCCTGTCTTGAAAAAACCAAAAAACAAAATAAAACAAATAAAAAAGGGGAACTAATGACTTGTTTTGCCAGGTGTTGTAGTACATGTCTGCGCTCCTGAGTTTGAAGCTACCCTGTGCTTCAATAGAAAGTAAATGATGTCAAAAAAATAAAATAAGCAGCCTGCTACCCCCCAGCCTTGTCGCTGGGGGAAGGACATGCCCAAAGCCTGCTGCCTCAGGGCACTGTCCACAGCCATCCCGTTTGTTGCTCACAGCTGCCCTATGGTGTCCAATCAGGGACGACAAAGCCCAGAGCCACAGCCAGTATTTACAGAGAAAGGATAGCAGCCTTCACTTTAAATACCCACCTCCACCGTGTGCAGATAAAGGGGGCCCGGCTGCGGCTACCAAGCACACGGTTCCTCACAATGGCGGGGCACCTCTGCGGCTTCCACATGGACCTGAGGGATCTGAGCACAGTCCAGACAGCAGAGGACATGCTAGGAACTCTCCCTCACATGGGCAATCTGACCTGTAGGAACGAGAGTGGGGCGCTACCCAGAGCACAGGCCAGAGTGCTGCATTCGGGGTTTGTAAACACAGGCTGTTGCGGGATTGGGTCGTGTTCTGCTGTCACTGTTGCTGGATAGTAAACCGATGGGTGTAACAGCTGTCTGTCCCCTGTGGCCAGGGGTCTAAGGGGAGCGTGACCATGGAGTTTATCTCTGCCACATGGCTGGAGTATCCACTCTTCCCGCCCTAACTTCAAGCCTCAGGTGTATCTGGCCCTTCACCAGCAGGGCCCCCAGAGGCTGGTGACAGGAGCATTGTACACACGGTGCCTTTCTTTCTCAGTGAAATTGGCTCAGGAGAGTTAAATTTCCTAAATGGAGCCTCCAAGAACAAATCCAACAGGTTAGGAGTAACCAACCCAGCACTCTCTAAGATATGTGTGCTTCAGGACAGCCTGAGCTAAGGAAGACACTTGTCCTATGGGAACCATTCTCATTCAAACCACCGCATCCCACGCCCTGGCCCCTACAGGCTTGTAACCATAGCAATGCAAAAATGCGTTCAGTTCAACTTGAAAAGTCCCCATAGTCTATCACAGTCTCAACACTGTTTAAAAGTCCAAAATCTCTTCTGAGACCCATGGCAATCTGTAACCACTGTAAAAAAAAAAAAAAAAAAAAAATCAAAATCAAGCCGGGCAGTGGTCGCGCACGCCTTTAATTCCAGCACTTGGGAGGCAGAGGCAGGTGAATTTCTGAGTTCAAGGCCAGCCTGGTCTACAGAGTGAGTTCCAGGACAGCCAGGGCTACACAGAGAAACCCTGTCTCAAAAAACAAAACAAAACAAAACAAAAAAATCAAAATAAAAAAAGCAGATCACCTACTTCCAACATACACTGGTGCAGATATACATGACCATTCCAAAAGGAAGCATAGAAGGAGATATTGGACCAAAACACAGCTAAAACCTGGGGCAAAGTCCAAATTTGTGTCTCCATGTTTGATGCCAAAGTGCTCTCCAGATCTCCAACTCCTTTCAGCTTTGTTCAATGTAATTCTCTCTTTCTCTCCTCTCTCTCACCTTCTCTCCCCTCTCTGTCTCTTCTCTCCTCTGTCGCTCACTCCTCTGTTTCTCCTCTCCCTCTGTTCTCCATCTCTTTCTCTGTCTCTTCCCTCCCCAGCCCAACCCCCCTCCCCCCGCAGGTTCTACTCCCTGTTGGCAGGTGTCCCACATCTGACTTCTATGACTTGGAGTCTCTGACATAATCCAGCTTCATCTTCACAGCCTCACTAAAAGGCCTCTCTGGGCCTGGACACCCCTGAAACATGCCTGGCTTCCATGGCCTTCCTTAGTCATGGAGAGATATTTCACAACCTCTTTCTTTCTTTCTTTCTTTCTTTCTTTCTTTCTTTTTTTTTTTTTTTTTTTTTTTTTTTTTTTTTTGGTTTTTCGAGACAGGGTTTTTCTGTGTAGCCCTGGCTGTCTGGAACTCATTCTGTAGACCAGGCTGGCCTCGAACTCAGAAGTTCATCTGCCTCTGCCTCCCAAGTGCTGGGATTAAAGGGGTGCGCCACCACCGCCCGGTCACTAGCTCTTTCTTGTATCCTTGATTCTAACGCCAGAACCATATGGCTGAACCTGCCAAGTTATGTGGCTTCAGGGGGCAGGAACCTGGTCTCCTTGTCCAATCACACGTTGCCGCTGGCTCCCTCACCGCCTAAGCTGGTCCCCTTGTCCAGTCACACGATGGCTCCCTAAGCTCTCCTTTACTTCCTTTCCACAGGTTGGACCTTAGCTGGGTGGGGTCTTGACGTGAGGTCGAGAGGTCGCCATTCCTTTACTCCAATTAGCATCAGGCTTTTCTTTAAACATTTTATGTCTTGGAGCTCAACACGCCACTCACTTCATCAGGAACAAAACATTTCCTGGTGCTCTTTCTCCTCAAACTTCTCTTTTGTCTGTACTTTTGGGTATTTTTGTACTTTAATTTGCCCAGCTTGCTCCTTATAGACCTGCATAAGGGTGATTACCAAAACAAAACAAAACAAACCAAAACAAAACCATAGACATAGTCAAAACTAAGCTATCTTGAAATCTCCTCTTCCAAAGCCATGAATTAAAAACTACTTTAGCCTCAGGCAGATTTGTAGGGCAAGGGCCTACCACAAAGAAAACAGCCATATTCTTTGCCAAAATATTCCGTGAATGGTCTCTAGGCCACTTACTGAAACTTCCTGTGCTGTGCTGGGCCATTATAATTTACACTGTTTTCAGCATCACTGTCTTCCATGTTCCTACTAGTATGGCCTCATAAACTTCACTTAAAGTGTTCAATTACTTTCCTAATCCAGAGTCTCAAAGTCTATTGTGCCAACCAGCAGCATAGTCAGGCCTGTCACAGGCATACCCTGCTCCCTGTACCAACTTCTGTCTTAGTCAGTGTTCTATTTCTGAGAAAAGACATCATGACCAAGGCAACTTTTGCACAAGAAAGCATTTAACTGGGGCTTGTTTACAGTTTTTTACATTATCGGCATGGCAGTAATCACGGTGCTGAGAACTACATCCTGAGAGGCAGAGACAGACAGACAGAGATACAGAGATGGAGACTGGACCTGGCATGGACTTTTGAAACTTTAAAGCCCACTCCTAGTGACACACTCCTTCCAACAAGGCCACACTTCCTACTCCTTATAAACCTTTCGAACAGTCCCACTCCCTGGTGATCAGACCAGGCATCCGAATATATGAGCCTGGAGGGACCATTCTTTTTTTTTTTTTTTTTTAATGTATATGACAAGTACACTATGGCTGTCTTCAGACACACCAGAAGAGGGCACTGGATCCCATTACAGATGGTTGTGAGCCACCAAGTGGTTGCTGGGAATTGAACTCAGGACCTTTGGAAGAGCATTCAGTGCTCTTAACCGCTGAGCCATCTCCCCAGCCCCTGTAGGGGCCATTCTTATTGAAGCCACACAATACTGTCTCAAAAATTAATCAAACAGAAAGGTTAGGCTGGATGTGGCCGCACATGCCTGCAATTCCAGCACAATGGCCAGTGAAGCAGAAAGAGTACCTTCAAGTTCAAGGCCAACTTGATCTACATAGCAAGTTTCAGACCAGCCAAGGCTACACTGTGAGACCTTACCTTAGAAAATAAAATAAGAAGAAAATCAAAACCCAAAAAACCTTAGCCTGCAGACACAGCTCTTTGGTGAGGCTGGTCCAGTGTGCCCAAGGTCCCAACCTCCACCACAGCTCCACGATAAACAAAGAAGCATGCAGGTCGGCCAGGCACGGTGCTGCATATCTTTAATCCTGGGATTCAGAGCAGAGGCAGGCAAATCTTTGTGAGTTTGAGGCTAGCCTAGTCTACACATCGACTCCCAGAGCAACCAGGTTTACAAAGAAAGACCCTGTCTCAAAACAAGCAAGCAAGCAAGCAAACAAAAACCAGAAAAGCCTAAGTCATGTTTTTTCTGGTAATGGTTTTTGGGGATGGAGCTGAGGTAGAAGACTCCCACGTTTGAGGCTAACCAGCCTGCGCAGTAGGCCTGCTGAGAGCAGCGCTCCTGCTTGGGTATGTTTTTATTGCTGCTTGGTTGGTAGGCTTTTTTATAGTGCAGGATCAAACTTGGAGCCTCCTTATGGCGGACATGTAGGCACTCGGCTCCAGCCGCATCCTGCATGTATGCATCAACGTCAGGGCAGTTTACTGTTTCCTAGCCACAGCACCTGGATGTGAACGCTCCGCCGAGTCAGCCCATATCTGGATAGAGCCTGCTAATCAGACGACGCGCAGTCTCCTCATCCAGGGCATTTACTGAATGACTCTCCAGCATGGTCTGAATAAGATGCCATCCGTAGCCTCGGGCACTCGGACACCTGGTCCCCTTTTCCACCTCACCTCTCCTCAGGGTTAAACCAAGGCCTCACCCACACTCCCTTTCAGCAGCTCGTTCTAGCTCCACAGGCCCTGGGATATGGAGAGGTTGGCACTTGGTTAAGTGGTAGAGAGAGGCTTTGCTGAGCACTGCTCGGGCTCTGGGTTTAATCCTTTGCACAACAACAGCATCCTCAACACATAATAATAATAATAATAATAATAATAATAATAATAATAATATAATAACGATACTATCCTGAGACTATGGCCCAACACACCATGAACCTCAAGGGGCTGGGAGGATGAGGAATGGCCTGGTTCACTTTCTGTTGCTATAACAACATAGTAGAGACCAGACAGGCTATACAGGGACTGAGAGACGGCTCGGCAGTTATGAGCACCGGCTGCTGTCTCAGAGCACCTCACGGCCGCTCACAACTGCCTATAACTTCCGTTCCCTCATACAGACACGTACAGTCAACGCAGCAATATACATTTAAAAAAAAAAAGACAGGTTATATAGAAAAGAGGCTGCTGACAAACCCAAGATCGCATGGCCACGCCCAGCTGGTCTTGTATTACTTCAAGTCACGGCACAGGGTAGACGGTGCAGCAGTGTGCCGGGGCAGAGCGCACTGCAGCCTGGCTTCCCCGACGCTCCCCACTCCTGCAAAGAGCACAGGAGCTGCTCCTGCCAGCGGGGGGCCTGTCATTTGGCGGGGAGGGACAAATTCATCTTATAGCAGGAGAGGAGGAAAAGGGGGTGCATCAGCAAGAGGCTGAAACGAAAGGGAAAGGCCCAGCAGGTTCTTCCTGCACCCGAGAAGCTGCATTTCACCCTCTCTTGCCATCCAGTTTCAGTTTTGACATGTCTGTGTGTGAGTGCGTTTGTGCGTGCGTGCATGTGTGCGTGCGTGTGTGTATGTGTGTACTATGCACATGTGTGTGTATGTGTACTATGCACGTGTGTGTGAGTGTATGCGTGTATGTGTGTGTGTGTGTGTGTGTGTGTGTGTGTGTACATGTACTATGCACTCAACTCATGTTGGTATAAGACCAGAAACCACGCCGGGCGTGGTGGCGCACGCCTGTAATCCCAGCACTTGGGAGGCAGAGGCAGGCGGATTTCTGAGTTCGAGGCCAGCCTGGTCTACAGAGTGAGTTCCAGGACAGCCAGGACTACACAGAGGAAACCCTGTCTCGAAAAACCAAAAGGAAAAAAAAAAAAAAAAAAAAAAAAAAAAGACCAGAAACCACATCTGGCCTCTTCCCCCGCCACACCCCCGTCTTCTGTTCCGAGCAGCGGCGTCTTTCCCTGAACCCCGAGCTCAGGCCTTCAGCCACGCCGGCCAGCCAGAGTCCCGGGGCTCAGCCTGTCTCCACTTCTCTGGTGCCGGGATCCAGGCTTTTGCTGCCGCTTTCTACTTGGGTTCAGGAGCTCAAATCCTACCTGTGCGGCAGGCAGGCACTTCATTGCCTGAGCCATTGCCCCAGTTTTGACCAGGCTGTAACAAAAGTTCCATTACCTAACCAAATCCTCCCGCCCTGTCCCGGCTGGCCTGCCCACGCCGGCAGCCCTTGGCACGGGCTCATCCTCACCGTGCCTTTGCCCTTTCTGTGTGGCGTGTAAGCGGAGTCCTGTAGCAGAGTGCCACCAGGCCTGGCTCCTTGACTCAGCACCATGGCTGGAGCCTCCTGGAGTCACACCCGTCAGCGCTTGCTGGCTGAGTTGTTCTCCTGCACGGTCACCACGGTCACCACGATGCTGCCGTGGGTAGGACAGGGCTGCTCGTTGAGCACATATTTCTGTCTGTCTGTCCTCCCTCCTTGTAGACATAATTGCTTCAAGTCTCACCTGCTGTGAACTTGCCAGCTGTCCCTAGCCCACCGCCTGATCCCAGCCTGATGTGAACCTCAGACGTGGGGGCACCCTGGTTCCCTATGCCTGTCCCTTCCCTTTCCTCCATCCTTCCAGCCCACGGTGGCCCAGATAACTGGATATCACCTCTCTCCTCATGGACACACATGGCTCCTCAGAGCAGAAGCTCTGACTCCTGCCACTGTCATTTTGCCATCTCCCTGCCAGGACAGACTGGACGCACTGAGAGCAGTGAGTGCCGCTGGCCCACGTAGGGTCCTGCATTGGCTATGATGCTCGGTGCCGCAGGAGGGAGCTGAGAGCCGGACACCACCAGGCCTCAGGTGGCCAGGAGCTGAGGTATGTAGGAGAGTTTTGCCTGCATGTATGTATATACACAGCTAGTGTACCTGGTATTCGCAGAGGTCAGAAGAGGACCTCAGATGTCCTGGCATTGGAATTGCAGATGGCCGTGAGGCCCCGTGTGGGTGCTGGGATCCTCTGGGGGAGCACCCATTGTTCCTAACCACTGAGCCACCTCTCCAGACCTCTGATTGCCTCTGATTCCTGGCATCGCATAGTTCTTTAATCATTGGCCTGTCAAGATTCATCTGTGCTGTCGCAGATGTCAGAGCCCCCTCCGTCGTATGGATGAGCCACATTTAGCTTATGGGTCCACCTCCCTAAGGTCGCAGGAGTGGCTTCCAATTGTTTTGAGGGTGTTTGAGGACTTGCTAGATCACATGCTAAAACCATACTGAAGCTATGCCCTCCCCGCAGCTGCTCTCCGTCCTCTGCGCCTGCGCTGACACACAGGAGAGCTGTGACCCTGGGCTCCTTCATCTCCTGTTACTTCTTTATTTTACTTATCAATTTTTTTTAACAGAGTCTCACTATGTAGCCCAGGTTGGCCTCCAATTTGTGTCAATCCTTCTGCCTCAGCCTTGTGGGTTGGAATTACAGGTGTGAGCCACCACATCTGAATCTGACTTTTTGGGTTTGTTGTTTTGTTTTGTTTTGTTTTGTTTTGTTTGTTTTGTTTTGTTTTGTTTTGTTTTGTTTTGTTTTGTTGCAGAACTGGGCATTGAAGTCGCCTGTGTAGTCTCTCAGATATCAGGCATGGGTCCACCACTGAGCGACACTTTCAGCTGCAGTTGCTATTTTGTTTGGTTTTAAGAATATCAGTCGCTGGGCAGTGGTGGCGCACGCCTGTAATCCCAGCACTTGGGAGGCAGAGGCAGGCGGATTTCTGAGTTCGAGGCCAGCCTGGTCTACAGAGTGAGTTCCAGAGTTCCAGGACAGCCAGGACTACACAGAGAAACCCTGTCTCAAAAAATCACACACACACACACACACACACACACACACACACACACATATATATATATATATATATATATATATATATATATATACCAGTCTTGGGGGTGGAGGGATGGGTGGCTCAGCAGTTAAGAGCACACTTGGCTACTTCTCCAGAGGCCCTGAGTTCAAATCCCAGCAACCACATGGTAGCTCACAACCATCTGTAATGGGATCTGGTGCCCTCCTCTGGTGTGTCTAAAGACAGTTACAGTGAACTCACATCCATGAAATAAAGAATATCAGTCTTCAGCTGGATGGTGGTGACACACACCTTTAACCCCCAACACTCAGAAGGAAGAGGCATTCTGAGTTCAAGGCCAGCCTGGTCTACAGAGTGAGTTCCAGGATAGCCAAGGCTACCCAGAGAAACCCTGTCTCAAAAACCAAACCAACCAAACAAGAATGGCCGACTGTGTGTGAGACAGTGTCTCATCATAGCTTAGTCCAGCTTTTCTGTCAGTGCATGCCAGCCGTCGGTGATTGGGAGACTGCCTTCCAGACAGTCTGGATAGAGGCAAGACACTGCTAGACTGGGAATCTGCTGAACAGTGCTGGAGGGTAACCCAGGCACCAAGGACCAGAGGACAGTTCTTGGGGACAGCCTGAGACTGAACAGTTCATAGGCCACAGGCCTGACCCAGAACCTGGTCCTCTGGAGGCCATGCCCTGGAGCTGTTGGGCAGCAGTCTGTAACAGGAGCAGCACTGCCCTTGGCCTCTGGGGAGGAGCCCTTGAAAAGCTTCTTGGGCCAAAAGAGATACAGCCACTTCCTGTGAAGTGGGCTCTGACTGTGGGCTTGATAACTCCTATGAAGACTCTCACCTCAGAAAAGCTAGCCCACCCTGAGGGAGAGGCCTTCACCACAAAAGACCAGAAGGACCAGAAGCTGACAGAACAGGAGCAGCAGAGTTGGGACCTATGTCCCCAAGTGTACCAACCAGGCTGTTTCTCTCTGCTAGAACAGCCCACCAACCTCAGCTGTACAGGAAAGGATTCTATTGCACTGCCTTGGAGTGGAATCAGGGTCTCAGGGTGACTACCTACTGAAAAGCCTGCGCTATGTGGCCATCTGAGGAGCCTGGGATGCCGTCCACAGCCTCGCGGTGTGATGATAACACAATAGGAACTGTCTTGGGGGACTAAGAGTTTATTATGTTATTGTTATACAAGGTAGGTGTGGAAGGGCGGGTGCTGCCCGGAGCCGGAGCCAGAAAGGCAGGAAGAGTAGGGATGAGGGGTCTGTGTAGGGAGAGACCGACAGAAGACACAGCGGGTGGGAACACTGTGGGGCTGAAGCCTGCTGGGGTCTTCAGGGTAGACTCTGGGCTGGCCCAAAGTCCAGGGACGGAGCAGGGGTGCGGGAAGGGGAGTGGAAACTGATAAAGGGCGTTGCAAGGCCATCCCTCGCAATTAAGAGGACAGCGTAATTCCTGCTGTGAGAGCTTATGGCCCCCTCCCCCCGGGCTGCTGTTAGCACAGTACCTTTTCCCACACACAGACCTGGCAGCGTTACACAGACACGGAGTCTCCAGACTTCATCTGAGGAGCCCATCTGGTTTGAAGTAATACAACAAGCAGGAAGGGGAACCAAATCAAAGGCTTGATGTGTGGTTAGGGAAAGGCAGAGAACCCAAGACTCACTGCCAGAGGAGGAAGGTCCCATCAGCCTGCAGGGCCGGGGGCCCAGTCTCTACTCGCTCTGGGCTAGACCCACAGAAGGATGTGAGGCGAGGCGGCTGGAGAGGTACAGGAGGGGCGGGGTGGAGTGAACTCCTTGGCTAAGAAACACACAGAGAAGAGAAAACATAAGACATGAGTGTCCCACTGCCCAGAATCCACACGAACCCTACCTTTACATCCAGCATCACCACAGCACAAAGGGGAAACTGAGGCACACAGCCCCATCAAAGCAGCCTATCCTGCCTTCACTGACTTCATGCCTTCTTCCTGCTGGCCCTGCTCCCCCTCACCCTGACTTTGATCTGTAGATCACCTAGAGGTGGGGTGTCTCATGCTCCACACTCCTCACAGAAATCCACACACTCCTGACTCCCCTCTGGGGCTGGGGGCTGGGGTTGCAGACCAGCTGGGGTCTCTGCCTGTCAGCACCACTCTAGGCACCCCTCAGCAGACCTAAGGCAGACGGTGTTCCCACTCTCCCTCAGGAAAGGTCGCCACTGCAGAGCAGGCCTCCCGGAGCTCCGAGCACGGCCTGCGGCTCTGCCCACTTTCTTCCCCCACTAGTTGGTCTAGCTCTCCAGCTGGGTGTTTATTATAGTTCTGAAGAATTCTAAGGCATGGGTTGGAGCCTAGACTATCTGAACTATCCAGGGACCCCTGGGAACCGCACAGGTGAGAGCCCAATAACCTGGGTGTGGGTAAATAAGATACTCTGTCCCCACATAGGACAGCACATCAGCCTACGGCAGGGCAGGGCAGGCAGTGTGGAAGTTACGGTGAAAGGAAAAGACTGGCTCTTGTAATCATTCAAGTCAACCCTAACTTGTTACTGCCAAAAGGCAGTGGGTTTTTGTGAGGGAGGGTCTTTGTAGCTCTGACTGTCCTAGAACTCGACGTAGACCAGGCTGACCCACCCGCGTCCTGAGGACTAAGATTAAAGGTATGCTTCTTTCTCTTAGTTCTGGAGGCCGGAAGTGCAAGGTCAGGGTGGCGGGGTGGTCTGTGCTCTTCAGGGCCGCTGCTGGCTGCATTCTTGAGTCTTCGTACAGCAGAAGAGTGAGGGGTCCCTTTTACACTCTTTTATTTTTATATCTAAGAGTGTTTCGCCTTTGTGCCATGTGTGTGCAGTGCCTGTGCAGGCTGGAGGAGGGCTTCTGCCACAGCTCCTAAAGGTGGAGTTACAGGTGGTTGTGAACCACCGGGATGTGCTGAGAACTGGATTCCAGTCCTCTGGAAGAGCGGGCGGTGCTCTTAGCCACCCAGCCATCTCTTCGGAGCCTTTGTCTTTTATATGGGTTCTAGTCCTTCTCAGAGGATACTTGTGCACCCGCTCCTACCCCGTCATCACTCCCTGCGCCTGGTGCGTCACATGCTAAGGCTCTACCTCCAAATACCATTGCATTTAGGCGTGCAAAGTCTGAAGTGGATAAAGTACACATTCAGAAAACAAGGCAGGGCATGGTGACACATTCCTTGAATCTTAGCTCATGGGGCAGAGGCAGGCAGGCAGATCTCTGTGAGTTTGAGGCCAGTCTGATCTACATAGTGAGTTCCAGGACAGCCACAGCCACTGCTACATATATAGTATGTATATATATTATATGTATATATATCATATATATGTATATATGTGTGTATACATATGTATACATATATAAGTATATATATAAAATATAAATCATATATATACATATATATGTGTGTGTGTGTGTGTGTATATATATATATATATATATATGTATATATATATATTCATTCCAACCAACCAAAGAAAACCATATGAGCAGATGGGCCATCACAGAAAAAGAAACTTCTGGAAAGCCATTTCTTATATGGCAGCTGCCCACAGGGAGGTCAGCTCCACGGGATCAGTCAGGGCACTGCCAAGCAGCAAAGGGGAGAGGACATGACAGCAGTGTGACCCTGCCCTGCCTCCTGGTCGCAAGATGTGCTCAGTGCCTGAGCGCCAGCACGAGGACTCACAGCAGTGAGGGCCCTAGCGGTGGCCCGTTCTCCGTGTGCATGAGCCGGCTCTATGGGAGCAGGGATACTTTCAATGCATTACACGTAGGGTCTCTGCTCTGCGTGTGTTCCGCCCCTGCTTTCAAAAACCGGGTGCTGCGACAGCTCACTTCAGCTTTAAATACCATAAACATGGAGGTTCTGATGAAACAGCCCTGCCCCACATCCCCAGCACGGTGAGAGAATGAGACATGGCTGCGTCCATGAGGGCTCAGGCAGGAGCCTGACCCAGAGCCTGGGTGGCTGCCGAAGCCAACCATTGCCCTCTGCAGGGCAAGCCCCGGGCTACCACTCCAGGAGTGTCTTTGGCTTCCCAGGGGCAAAAGTCTGAGGCCGGTGTGGAACAGGTGGCCTTGAGAAGAGCCCCCTGTCACCTATAGGAAGAAGCTTGCATTTGAAGGAAGGTTAGGGGCAGGAGCTGTACTCAAGGGAGTGTCTCTACAGCTTTGTCCCCTCTTGTCATATAGACTAGATGTTCCTGGAAGGAAGGGGTGGCCACTCAACCTGGGACAGGTCGGACATGAGACAAAGTTGGACTGACTTGGGGTTGACGTGTGGAAGTGCCCGAGGAAGTCATGTCTCTGATGGCAGCAAGTGCCATGAACGCACTGGAGCTGACGGCCAGGACAGAACCTGACCTTTCCCATTTATCTGAGGCATAAGCCAGCCTTAACTCCGGCTGGCCTTCGGTTGGCCCTTCCTGCTGGGGCTCAGGAAGGGAGGGATCAAAGGGTTCCTTTGGCCACTTCGATGGTGTTGAGTTAGTGGAGACAAGTTACCCAGCCACCTGGCCTGGGAAAAATTGCTTCACACGGGAGTTTCAAGATGACTCATGACCACTGTCATTGTGCGCCCCCCTCCCATCACTCTGTGGGGACATTCAGTGAATAAAGTCAATAAACAGGGGGAAATGCAATTCTGGGCTGGTGCCAGGCCAGGCCAACGCTGGAAGAGCCGAGCCTGGCGCTTGTTTCTGTCTTTCCGCATGCCATCTGAGGCCGGATGGACAGTGTCCTGTCCCGAATATCATTCCCGGCTTTCACGGAAAAACTTATAGGACTAGTCCTGTAAACAGGTCAGCGTTCAGGCCCAAATCCTGCACCAGCAGCTGCAGGTGTGGAGAGCTGACATGAAAGCCGGCGCCTGCCCTGGGGACACCGGGGAAACTGCCGCTCAGCCTGTAGTGGACCCGGAGAGCTGGCGGGAGGGAGACAGCGACCCCAAGGGGAGGGGAGGGGCCGTCAGAGCTGCGGAGACCCTTGTTCCACGCCCACACCAGTGACCAGGGCTGGGAAGGCTAAGTAAGTCCCTCTGTCCCGAAGACGCCCGGCCCAATCGAATTAGATGCAAAAAGGCAATTTCCAAAAGAGGCGAAACCGTTTATGAAATCGGCGCGGGTGCAGTATCTACAGTATCTACACATATCTACACGTATCTACACCGCCCGCAGGCGGGGCTCACTCGGGTCGTCTACACTGCAATTGCCGGCCGGGCCGGAGGCGACGAGGTCGGTCTCGCGGAGAACAATAAATACCACTTCCTTCCGCCTCGGACGGGAGCTTTGGCACTGGCGGGCGGGAGGCCCGCATGGCTCCCCAAGTGGGGAGCGCGTCCTTGGGTGGCCCTTGGGGCCCGCGGCGGGCGCACTATCTGGGGCAGTAGTCGTAGGCACCGGGCGGCGCGGCCGCCGACGAGTACACGTTGGCTGCTGCGGCAGCGGCGGCGGCGGCGGCGGCCGGGTTCACCGCTGGGTGGTGGTGGTGGTGCGGGTGCGCGTGCGGGTGCGCGTGCGGGTGGTAGCCGTGGCCGCGCAGGCCTGGCAGCGGGTAGGGCGCCGGCCGGCTCTTGGCCCCGAGGTAGTGGTCGTAGGCGGCGGCCGGGTACTTGTAGGGATGGTGGTGCAGCGGCTCGGACGCGCCCGGAGCCTCCAGGCGCAGATCGGCGTGCGGGGGACTGTGGCGGCCTCCGGATCCGCCGGGTAGCGGGACGAGGCCGCCGGGCCCAGGCAGTGCGGGACTCAGCACGCGCGCCAGCAGCTGCGGCGGGTGCGTGGCGTCGCCGAGCGCGGCGGGTCCGGAGTCACGGTCAAACTCGCGCCGGGCTTCTGCCGCGTCTGCGGGGAGAGCCCGGGGTGAGCGCGGGGCAGGGACAGTCGGGGCGCACCCGTGCCGAGCCACAGCTCCCACCCCACCCCCGGCCCGCGCCGTCCGGGGCGCGGCGAGCGGGAGAGCGAGTGCCCGCTTGCCTGCCCGCCGCCTCCTTGTGCAACTGCTGAAGCCGTGACGCCCGGGGGTGCGGGCGAGGCCGGCGGCGGCGCGATCCCACACCGCAGGTCCTACCTTTGTCCGCGCCGTTGGGCTGCGTGGGGGAAGCCACGGGATTCCGAGAGCGAGCAAAGGCACTCACAAGCGGCAGCGCTCCGGGCCGGTGGTTCCGGGGCCTGAGGAAACGGGAGGGGGTCACGTCACCATGGCATCCAGACCAAGCGCCCTGGCCCTCGCCTTTTCTTCTGAGGACACTCACCAGTCCTCCGGGTCGCAGTCCCGGAAACCTTTGGCGAAGGGGTTGCTCGCAATCTTAAGCTGCGTGATCTGCGGGGAAGTTGGTGTAAGCTAACCGCGCTCCCCGCCCGACCTCGGCAGCGTTGGGCGGGTCGGTTACTAGGCCTTCTGCATTATCTGGAAGAGAAGGGGCCCAAACTGCCCCCGCCCCAGCACGGTGCGCCAGTCTCTCTCACCAGACCTACTGTTGCCTCCCCAAATAAAGGAAGAGGACTCCCGTTCCTGGCTGGGGTGGGAAAGTGATCACCTCCGCCCTCCTTAGCCCCCCAGCACAAAGAGGGCAACTGAGCTGGCGGCCTAGGAATCTGGGTAAACCTCAGAGCAGGCCTCTGATGGGGAGTTTCCGGAATGGTTTGGAAAACAAACTTTCAGGCTGCAGTGACAGTTGCCGATACAGAGGTCAAGCTGATATAGGAGGCTGGGCGGGCCTGTGGAGGGAGAGGGCAGTGGGGTGCCTGTCTCCGGGACCCCCCCAGCAGACCCTCACCCGGTGATTCTGGTAGGCAGTGACTGCAGTGAAGCGTGTCTCCTCAAACACAAAAGTTTTGAAGTTCTCCTCTGCATATTTCTCACTGTCTTTTCGAGGGTCCACGTAGACAACATGGAAGCGGGGCTGATATCTGTGCATGGAGTTTAGAATAATCTGGAAGACAAGGATGGGGGGGGTCAGCTCCAGCCAAGAGGCGGGAGGAGGATTCCGGCCAGAATCGTGAAATCTACGCGCGAATAGAATAGTGAATTTCCTTAGCCAATGTGGGCAAACCCCCTCATTCTAAAGACTGTATAGGGCCTGCAGCCCATTTAGGATCTCCAGGGAAAGATGCTTCTTCAACTGGCAAATGCTGGGCTTGTAGATCTTCTTAGGACCCCGAGGATTGCCCCAGGCCTGGACAGGGTAGCAGCTGTAGGCCAGAGTTCCACCCAGCAGGAACCTCCTCCCCAGGCCGGGATTCCATAAGACTTCTGTCCTTTTTCTCACAAAGGGATCCTCTTTTGTAATTAAAGATCCCCCCCCACCTGAGCTCCGAGGGGGGGGGAGGGAAGGAAAGTGACCTCCTCCCTCACCCAGAGGCCATCACCCAGTCTGAAGCTTGCCACCCAGGGCTGCCTCTGACTCTAGTCAGCGGGGACTCTGGCAGCTCGGAGGGCAGACAGGGTCGCCTACGTGGCCATTGTCGTCCAGCAGGTTGTTGGTCAGCTTCAGCTTGTCGAAAGACACAATTTGCTTCATCCACTGGGCGCCCTTGGCCGGCGAGTCGGGGTGGTAGTGCACCCGGCCAGGGGTGGCTGGATCCGCCTTGCCGGCCACCAGCCAGGAGGAGCTGTGGAAGGCGTACCTAGGGTGACATCGTGGGATGGGGTCACGCTATATAGGGTAAACAAAAGGACCCCCCCCGACCCCGTGCATGTGCAGATGAACCCTGGAAGAGCTTTAGAGTGGTCTGTGCTCTTGGTGAAATCAAGATTACCAATTCACTGTGGCAAGAGAAAATTTAATTTCCCAAGGCCCAACACACAAAAGGGGAGGGAAAGCTAGGTGCAGGAAGGGAGGGGCCGCACCTCTCCTCCCATTTCGTTGCAAGCGGGTCTGTCTGCCCCAGGGCCCAGAAGGTCGGAGACTGGATTTGGCGTCACTAGCCGGTGGCTTTAGGCACAGGGCGGCCCGTGTTCTCTTTATTAATTACTGTTAATTGTCCAAGCCGCCCAGGCCCGCCCTGCACAATCTTTACAGCCACCCCACCTTTCCGGCCCAGCTCTGGAACTGAAGGTTCTCTAGAAATGGGGGAAGGGGACAAGACTGTCACCAGAAGACACCGGTAAAGTGGCAGACTACACACATAGGCAAGGCCTCTGCGCTGCCTGTTGCCAGAAGCTCAGCGTGGGGGGTGGAATCGGAGTTAGGCAGGACAGAGCAGGGCAGGAGCCGTCTGTGGGGCAGCCAGTGGAGCGGCCAGTCCGGGAGGACCAAGGCATGAAAGAGTTACTTGGCTTGGGTGACACTTGAAGTCTGTCAGCAGGAGGGATTTTTCCTAGCACACCCCCACCCTGTCCCCCCACCCTGCGCTCGCCTCAGTGGTCCCGAAGGCTTGCTCACCGGTAGCGCTTGTCATCCACAGGCACAAAGTCCATGAGTAACATGTAGTCCGCCATGGGGTCCATTCCAAAGAGCTTTACTTGGAAGGTGGGGAACATCCGTCTGGGGTGGGGAAGGAGGTTGGGTCACCCCAGGTGGGGGGGACAGGCCCGCTCGCTCTCCCCTCTCACTTCTCGGGCCTGGCGGCCCCAGCTAGGCCCTTCCTCCGGGTCTCTCTGCAAGCTGCCTCCTTGGCTCTCTAACCTCAAGTAGGCCCTTATCCACCCAACCCCGGGCAAGGCAGCGGCAGGTCAGGCCTCAGGCCCCTCTCTAAAACAGACGTGGCTAACCCGGTGCCTTTCGAGCTGCAGAATCCCAAAGCCTGTTCTGTCTTCTTTGCTACACAGACAGCCTTGCCCCGGGAATTCCGAAACTTTCTGGACCTTGTCTCAGCCAGCGGCAGGATACCTAAGAGATGGGTCTCCTCCCCTTCTCAGAGCCTCCCTGGCTCCATCCCGCAGAGTGAAAGACTTCCCGGTTCCAACAAAGTGAAACCGGTGCTGTAAGGATCCCAAAGGGCCTCCCCAGAGTCACCCTGACACCCCAGCGCTCCCACCTTCGACTCTCCAGACCTGGCCAGAGTCTCCCAACTTTCTGTAGGACAGGCAAATCCCTGTTTCTCCCAGGAATCTGTTTGCAAAAGACTCAGCGTGTGCTTTCCTGTCCCCCCCCCCCCTGAACCCCTCCAGCGGCATTCCAGGCCCTGGTTCATCTGCCCCGACCAGAAGGCCAAGCCGCTGTCTTCAGTGGGTTGTGTTGGGTGATGTGGACAGTTTAAGAGCCTGGAGAAAATCCACAGAGCAGCAGCGAAGGACAGGCCTAGGTTCCCTAGGGAGGGGTGCACAGCAGGGAAACAGAAACCTCGAGAAGGCTTTGCAAACAGGCCCTGAGCTTCCTTGGCCACGGAGCTGGTGTGTACATTAGACACAACCCAGCACCCGCCTTTGTCTGCTGGTCAAATCGGGAGCATCTGCGATTGTTCCTTTTCGCTCTCGGCCCTTAAAACAAATAACAAGGCGACTGGCACGGACACCCTGCCAGGCTTGTGAGGAACCGGGCCCACAAGCGGACAAAATTGAGGCCCAAGAAAACCAGGTCTCGAGTTCCTGGGGAACGAGCGCACTGGCTTTTAAGGGTCTTAACTCTTTCCTAAAATTATCCGTACAACTAGGGGATGTTCGCTCTTGAGATTGCCCTACAGACCGAACGAAACCCATGCGGCAGTTTCCTAGGTGGCAGCTACCTAACCGCAGCGGGGCGGACTCTCGGCCCACAGATTTCCCTCGAATTCGAAGAGTCCCAGGACTCGCGGTTGGTGCTCCACAGGTTGTCGCTGGAGCCGGGTCAGCAGAGAGGCCGGAGGGACCCGCAGGTGGCCCGGCTGCACCTCCATCCGCTTTCCAGCCCGGCTCCCGCGCATCGCTTGGACACGCAGTCGGAGGCACCGCACGCACGTGGGCAGGGGCGCGGGGAAGGGGCGCCTGACCTGCCTGCCTTGGTGACGATCATCTCGGTGCCCAGCTGATTGAACTCGTCCCACAGCGCCTTCATCTCCAGCTGCACGCTCACGCTGGCCACCTTCGGGTTCTTCTTCACCGGCCCCTTGGCTGCGGTCGCGCGGTTAGCCCCCGGACCCTCGGACTCCGCCGCCGAGCTGCCAGCCGCCCCGGGGGCGGGCGCGAAGGGGTAGGCGCGCGGCGGCGGCGGCGGGCCCGGGGCACCGGGGGCGGCAGCGCACGGATCGTAGCGCGGCGGCGGCGGCTCGCGAGGGCCGAACGGGTCGGCGCCAGGCGACGGGGCTCCCAGGCCGCTCAGACTGCTGGCCGCGAAGGCTGCAACGTCGCAGAAGTGCGAGAGCTGCGTGAGCCACGGGCTGGACACGGCGGAGATCATGACCCGAAGGCCACCCGCCGCCGATCAGAGCGCCGTCCCGCGCGGCGGGCCGAGTGGCGGGCGCTGCGCCGCACGCGCCCCGGGCCGCACCGCCCCACCCCGCGGGCCGGCCCGGCGGAGCCGCCCCGCCCCGCCCCGCCCCGCCGAGACAATAGCCCGTGCCCCTCCCCCCAGCCCCTCCCCCGCCGAGGCTCCGCGGGCCCGGGCCCCCCGACCGCTCCGACCGGCTCCGGGGACGACCGGCCGGTGCGCGGCCCTCCCCGCCGCCAGCGCGCTTGGCTTTTCTTCTGCGCCAGTCAATCCCCCAAGTTCTTGCTCCTCTACCTTTTGTGTCCCTGGTTTTAACTTCTCACACTCTGTCTCCTTTCTCTCGCTGCAGCTTCTTCTTAACTCCCTGCCTCTCGCCCTTTCCTCGCTTGTCACTCTCTCCACTTTAAAAATTTCATGTCTTCCCTTCCGTCTAACTCCTTCCTCTTATTTCTGTGTGTTCTCTATTATTATTGTTTTTGCTCCTTCAAACGTAAATGAAATCTGCAGCCTCGCTCTTGTTCTCTAATGAAGTTACATTTCTGTTTCAAGCTATTCTATCCTTCATTTTCTCTTTCGTTATCTTTCTTTCCTTTGCGTGTATCTTCCTTTCTCACCTTTGTCATATTTGTTGTTTTCTCATTTTCGTTTCCTCTTGGCTGCTCTCACTGCTTTGTATTTTTGTTTGTTTGTTTGTTTTGTTTTCTTCCCCGCCCTCTCCTTTTACTGCTGTTCCCGACTCTTCTCTAACCATCTTTGCTTCTTCCAGCTCAAAGACTCCCCTGCTGTCCTCTCTTTAGAAGACGTAACCACTGTGCTCAGTCCCTGGGGTTGGAGTCCCAGGATGGTGGGTGGACTAACTTTGGGGAATGCCGCCCTTTCTTCCTGTCCCAGAGTCCCAGCTTCAAGATTGGAGCCCACCCGGCCTAGAGCCTCTTTCCACCCGCTGGGCCGCAGGGCCTCACAGCAGGGGGCGGCGGGCGGCCTGCCGGTGTAGACGCGGACAGAAGGCTCACCTTCCATGTCCCTGGTGACTGTGCTGAAGTGCATCCCGGCTGGGGATCCCAGTAGCCGGCGAAGTTTCGCCCGGTCCGAGGGCCTGGGGCCCCGGTGGGCGGTGCCCTCCGAGGCCTCGGCTGCAACAAGAGAGGCGATGCTGAACGCGCTGGCCCGGGCAGACAGCGGGCTCCGCGCGTCCATAGGCGCCCGGGCCTGACCGGCGCCGCCTCCGACTGCGTACGCCTAGCCGCACCGCGCCCAGCCCAGCGCAGGGGGCCCGGGGGCGGGGGCCTGTGGTGCCACTCACAGCCGCCGGTCCAGGGCCCAAGGGATTATGGCGTCATGAGACCCCCCCCCCAATTCAGCCAATATTGGTCCGGGAGTCCGAACAGTTGGAGCACCCTGGAAATCCAGGGCCCTCCTGCCTTGCAAGCTCTCTGTCCCTGGTCTCTCCTCCCGGGGCCCTGTGTGACCAACGCCCCTTGAACATCCTGCAGCTTCTGCGGAGGTTGGGCGTCCCCTCTATTGGGCGAAGCCACCACCAGAGTCTACAGCCCCAAAGGAGAAGCTTCTGTGTCTCGAGCACTCAGTCCCACTGAGATGGCAGGGCACTGGCGAGGCACTGAGGGGCTGCCTGAGTCTAGCCCTGCCCTTGGCCCCACCTGCCCCACCTCCTCCCCGGCGGCCCCTGCACCTGGGTAAGAGAGCGGCTCCGGCTCTCGCACAGGCCACAGGCAGATGGCCCCAGGGCTGCGGAGTCCTTCGGCCCTCCGTGCCGCAGAGCTGGACCTCACCAGCAATTGCCCCTACAGTCCCCTTGGGTCAGCTTGCTTTCGTGGTGGGGAAGCGAGCCGTGGGACGCCGCCCAGGCCGCACAAGACCTGGAGCCCCAGCGTCACGCGCACCCCGCGCGCACCGCCCGCCTCTGGCCAGGACGTTTTTACATCCGGAGGGTGGGCAGTGCCCGCTCCTCCGACCTCCCTGCGCACCAGCGGGGCGCAGGGAGGACCGGGGGCGGGGCCTGGCCGGCCGAGGGAGCTGAGGACACGTCGGAGAAATTCAGACCGCATGGTGGGGTGCTGTCCCCTCTCCACCCTGCAGCCAGCCTGTCCACAGGAAAGGCCTAGCTGCTGGAGTGCAGGACCAGGCCCTCAGCCTCCGGGCCTCAAGACATCACTACACCAGTGCCCCACTTCTGCTGGACCTTCTCTCCGCCTAGCCTACTATCTCGGGGGCCTCTCTGGCCGGTTCAGTACGCCCAGGCCCTTTGTACACGCTATGAAGCCCAGAACCTCCTAGATTCTACTAAAGACTGGTAGACAAGGCCCAGTTTCCAGGGCCTTTCTGTCCAGGACTTAGTAGGCCTTCTGTTGAACTGACTCAGGATATAGTGGGCTGCGCGCAGCCTCTCCAGGGGTTTTGCCAGTCTCGAGGCCTCCGTCCCTGGGCTGTAGCAGCTACTAAGTGGAAGGATGGTGCAGGGGGAGCGGGTATCTGGGACCTGCGTGGTAGGCTGGAGTGTGGGAGGGGAGGTGTGTGTAACTGGACTGAGGGCCTAGCCTTCCCCTGAAAGCTTAAGCACAGCAATGCTCAGAAAGGGAGGCTGTCAGGAGGTCAGTCCTGGGGCCCCAGTGCCCGGCCACTCAGGGGACTGACAATGACAGTGACCTGTGCCACTGGCCTAGGGCAGGTGTGAGGAGGGTAGTGTGGGGCTGAGGTGGGCCACAGGTTCCGTCCTCCTTTCCTGAGCATTGTCTCCAGCTCTATAGGACACTCATAGGAGACCTGTGTTGGGCAGGTGCATAAAGGTCGCAGTGGTAATGCAAAGGTGCAGCAGCATCAACGACGGTCCACAGAGCCTCTCTAAGCGGAGTCCCACGTGAGGATGGAGGAGCAGGGCTCTGGCGGGTGGTTTTGCGTTATAGGGGTGTACACATCATCATCCCAGGGCGGAGGAGCTGAGGTCTTCCCCAGGGCCTCCCCCTAACCCACCAGGGCCGCAGCCACATCCGGGACCTCGGGGCGGCTAACATTGAGAAGTGAAAGTGAAAAACCTCCGGAACGGCTCTGGGTCAGCCCTGGGGTCTGTGGCTCCCGTGTCACCTGCAGTCACCGAGGAAGCCTTCCACTCTCCTTAACCCCTTCCTTCTGTGGCTGCACTTGCGAGCTACAGTTGGCTCGGTACACACTTCTCGGCAAACAATGCCCCTGAGCAGAGGCTGGCAGTGTGCGAGGCCCCGCTGATCTATGTATGCAGCGGGTGGCCGGCTCGCCCCACTAGCATCGGATAGGCACCCCTTCTGTCACCCTCATCCTTCCCAACTCGCCCCCACGCTAGTCGTTACAGTCGAAAATTGGGACCCCCCCAGGAAGACTAGCTTAAGAAACCCGAAACCCTGCAAGTGCCTGTCCACCCGAGCCTCCCGCCTGCTGTACTGCACCCTCCTCCACGCACTGCAGGACCCACTCTTAGGACCGCCCTTTCCCTGGGCGCAGCTCCGAGTCCGTGAGTGAGGGCGATGCTGGTCTCCCAGTAACCGGCCTGCGCTCCTCTCCTCCCGACGCTGCCTCGCGACCGGTTTGTGCCCGGAGCGCTAAGGAAGGAGCCCACTCGGTAGTCTACACCTCACGCGCGAAGGTTCAGAATGGACACGGAGCCTTACCCCGGGGAAATGCTCCTCCCTCACCTGCACCGGCCGCCGCTCCCTTCCGCCTCGCTCCCCCTGCCGGCGGCGCTTCCACCGCAGCCGCGAGGGGCTTGACGGCGAGCCAGTGGGTTGCAAGCGCAGGGGTGATGAGCTACGCCCCGTAGTCAGGAGGGCGCAGTGCATGGCCGGGCCTGGCTGCACCCTCTTGTCCGTCACATGCCACTCAGAGTGGAAAGACCTGCAATTCTCCAAGGCTTGAGGCTGGAGGTTGACATCCCCGACGATACCATTTTACGGGCCTTAAAACTGTGGTTTAACGTTGAGACTGACTGTTGGTAAGAAAGGAGTGGGGCTCAGAGGCTTGAGATTGGGGGAGCAGAATGGGGCTGAGAAGCTGCGAAGCTTGTTTTTTATTTTATTTTCTATTTTATTCTTTATCTCCCCCCCCCCTTGAACCCTGGGCTTTGTGGCTGGCGGTACGGGCTCCTGGCTGCACCCAGCACCGTCGCTGGATTCTGCCCCAACTCACACACCCCTTGCTCGGCCAGCCGTCTGCAGGATCGGACGGGAAACCAGTAGAATTCCTGAAGTTCCCAGTGCGAAGGGAGGCAGACCCCTAGAGAATCCTGCCTGCCTCGCTCTGGCTGGGCTCCGCCTCCGCTGGGTACACGTGGCTGCCCCCGGGGACCGGGCAGACCAGCCCCTCACACCCAACCAGCCCCACTCCCCACTCCCTGTCTATTGTAAAGACGCGGGCCTCGGAGCTTGGCTGCGAGCCGCAGACGTCCCTGCGCACCTTCGTCTCCCGCGGCCTGACAGCCCGCGGCTCGCAGGCCTTACTGGCTCCCCGAACAAAGTGAGCCGGCCCAGAGGGCGCCCCGCACTGACTCCTGGCTACTGGGAGCAAAAATGCATACAGGTGGAGCCGCGCAGAGAGCGAGGCGCAGGGGTCCCCTCCTCCAGAGACCAGAACATGGAGGGCAGACCCAGGCTATGTCCCTAAAGGCGCCGAGGGAGGCTCGGAGAGAGGCTGGGCTTTACGACCCAGTGATTCAGGACTGATAGCTGGGGATGGCCTCCATCTCCTGCCTGCACGCGGCCTCAAGGACTCAAAGGAAGCGGGGCGCTCTGCCGGGAACCACTTGCCAGACTTCTGGGTTGACGTCGGCGGCTCTGCCTCTGCATCTGGGACAAGGACCCGCGGGAGTCTCCGAGGCGCAGGGGTTCGACCTTCGCCGGAGCCGGGAGCCGTGGGCTCGTGGGAGGCTCTGCGCTCTTTCCCGCTCCCAGCCCCCTGGCGGCTGCCTCCGCGGGAACCCTGGCCACTCGGGCGCGCTCCGTCGTCAGTCTGCCCACGTAGGTGACTGGCCAGAGGCTGTAGCCGAGACATTCTGGGTGACCCTGGGGGACAAGGGCAGATCCGGAGACCTTCACGCCCCTACCCCACCCCCCAGCTCTGGAGGCACGCAGGTAAGAACCGTGCCTCACAGTAGCTGGGGACGATGGATCCTCCCTGGTCTCCAGCCAAACCTTGGGAAAATTTGTAGGGTAAGTTGTACTAGGGAGCGTGCTGGAGGCTCTCGGTCCCATCCAAATCTGGGTCGAACATCCCACAAAAGCATGCACATGCAACCACGAACACAAGCGCCGCTTGTGTAAACGATGTGCCCAGCTATAAGTAGGCGCTACGGAGGCTCCAGGTGCAGCGGCTCAGAGATGCTGAGCCCTGAGGCTGGTCTAGCTCAGGACCTCTGGAAGGTCAGTCAGTGCTCTTAACCGCTGAGCCACCTCTCCAGCCTTCTCTTCTCTTCTCTTCTCTTCTCTTCTCTTCTCTTCTCTTCTCTTCTCTTCTCTTCTCTTCTCTTCTCTTCTCTTCTCTTCTCTTCTCTTCTCTCCTCTCCTCTCCTCTCCTCTCCTCTCTTCTCTCTTCTCTCCTCTCCTCTCCCTTCCCCTCCCCCTCTCCTCCTTTTGTTTCTGAAACAGGGTCTCACTGTGCAGCCCTGGCTGTCCTGGAACTCTTATCTGAAGACCAGGCTGTTCTCCATCGCAGAGATCCTCCTGCCTCTGCTTTCAGAGTGCTGGGATTAAAGGAGTGCACCACCACAGCACATCCGACCCCTTTCTTAACTCAAGTCCCCCTTCCTACTCTGACACCCATCAAGCCCACCCTATGAGCGCACCTTAGTGTAGGGCCTTCTTCTGGAACTAGAGCTCAGCACTGTGGAGTATGGCAGACTACAGCAAGCAGGGTTCCTGGAACTCTAGAACCCTAGACCTACAGTCTGGTGTCCCAGGGAGCCATCCTGGTGGCCTGGCTCGGTGTCCCTGGGCAGGCTTTTGTCCAGAGTGAGGGACAGCTTCCTGTGTGCAGCTTGCAGTTTGCTGAGGGCCTGGTGGTTTGAATTACTTGACCTTGCTGGCTCCATCTTCCCCTGAGACCCTTCCTGCACCCTAGAGACACCTGGCTCCTGTCTCAAGGCAAATGCTGACCCACTGTGGTCCCTGGAATGTCTAGGTTCTGGGGCACTTCAGGGTGAACATAGACACATGGAGACAAGATCCAGTCGTAGGCGAGGTAATGATATGGGTGAAGACAGAGCACGGCCTCACACTGCTGGCCTCTGGCCGCCATCTGCCTCCCATACAAACAGTGTGGCTGCTGTGTTCTGGACTGAGTGTGCAGGAAGATGGCCGGAGAGGATCTGGGGAAGGATGGTCGGGCTGGATGGGCAATACTATCCTCTCAGGTCAGCAGGGCCTCCTGCAGGCTAGAAGTCCCCACAACTCCAGAACAAACAAACAAACAGACAGACTGATGGACAGTCGGGGTCTGAGCCTGTTGACTTAGCTGCCCACTTGGCGGAAGAAGCCAGCCACATGGGGAGTCTGCTGTCCATCCACCAGCCATAAGAGCCCTACCCCAGGTACTGTCAGACAGAGGTGAGGCCGCAGCTGAGGAGAGCCGCCTCCCCCCTCCGCTCCCCTCCCCTTCCTGGCTCCAGGGAGAGGCACAGTGCTGCCCGGAGCAGTCAGCCAGCTCTAAGGAGGCACGCTAACTCAGGCCAGAAGACTGCCGAAACCCTGCACGGTTCCTCCTGTCTGCAGAACACCCCGACAATACACATACTGCCATAAACGCAGGAGCTCCTGGGAGCACTTATTTGAACATGGATACATATATGGGCACGCATGCTCACACATGTGAGCATACCATAACATATGCCACCATTGGCATAACTGTCTTCATGCACAGAACTGGCAGGAACAAAGACACATGAACACGGGTACATGCACACATTCATCTGTACATGCAGACGCTTGCCCAGAGTACACACAAACATCTGGTCATACATGCAGGCTTACCACCCACATAGGTTGCAGTAACTGGTCTCACTGGTGTTGACACACATTTTGGAAATTTAAGTGGGCTTTTGATTGACAAGGCCCTTGTAGAGCCAGCCGCTATGCAGCAAGGAAGAGTTAAATATATTAGTCCATTCACATCTGCTGATTGCTGAATGTAACACAGTCAGGCGACGGGCTGTGGGGGAAGGGCTTGTTGTCCAGGACAGTGTTCTGAACACTATGTATGTCCTAGAAGAGTACCCCAGGGGACATTTCAGTAAAGATGAGTCTTTTGAATGAACCACCTGGAAGGCGTTGTCCATACTAAGCTGCTAGTCCTGAGTCTGGCGTGTTGATAAATAAGCCAGTTATGAAGGCCTAGGATCCTGGTCGTCATTCCATACGTCCTTTTCCTTGTAGATACTTAAAGTAAAATAAACATTCGGAGACTATTTTTCAATAGATTTAGGTTATCTATGCACATGCATGTAACCTGGATCTCTCTCTCTCTCTCTCTCTCTCTCTCTCTCTCTCTCTCTCTCTCTGTGTGTGTGTGTGTGTGTGTGTGTGTGTGTGTGTGCACGAGTGTGTGGAGTGGGCATTTAATTAATATCCTCATACTCACTGCAACAACAGAGCCGAACTGCTTAGAGAAATTCTTTAATTTGTGGTGAAGCTTCTTCTCATAAGGACTTTCCTTGCCTCTCTCTGTCCTCTCTGCCTGTGTCATGCCTCCAGGGCTCTGACTTCCCCACTGGTACAGGCTTTGGCCAGAAATTTGGTCTGATGCTTTGAGCCCATGTGTCCAGAGCCTATGAGGGAAAATCTCCACCCTCTCCCTGGCTCTGCGTTCTCAGGAAGCTCCCTCTAGCTTGGAGAGTAAGCTGTTTAGCCTGTCACAGGCACTGGGATGCTGCTGTCACACAGCAGGGAGGATAAAAGAGCAGAGGAATCCGATGGACAAGATGCATGGAGTCCCTTTGTCACAGGCCAGAGGGGAGCCCAAGCCACCAAGGGCTGATGGGAACAGGGGCTTGAATACAGCATGGGAGATGCTGAGACACCCTGGTGGGGGGTAAGTGTGCTGGCCAGGTCTGCTAGCGCCACCCCACACAGATGTGGGAAAGGCATGGAATGCTGTCCCGAAGGGAAGGAGGGCTCCCCCAGGGCACACAGGCACTGTGTGCATGGCTGACATACGCATGGCCCTATCTCCTTGCCCTTTTAGAGCAGAGGAGCCGTGAGAATGATATGGCCCACTTGTGGGATGGAGCCACACGGTGACGTGCTCATCATGGTAGATACTGTGCTGGCCCTGGAAACGCGGGGAGAACGCCGCAGATGCTGGCCATGGGCAGATGGGGCCCGTGCCACCTCGCACTCACCTCTGCTGATGTCACCACTGTTAGCTCCCTTGGGCCTTCCTACATCCCAGCTGGTCCCTGAGTACTCTGAGATGACCACCGCCTGGGTCACATGCTCAAGTCTAGCCTGGGATCAGGAGAGAGAAAGCCCAGGAGGACACCCCAGGGAAGTCCAGTTAGGCACCCTCTGCTCAATTTCCTTCGGTCCCTAACTCACAGTGCAACCTGGATTTCCCAGGTCCAAGAGTGTGGCCCAGTCCCACCCAGGCCCTGACAAATCCCTTCTCTGGGGCTTTGCAGAGCTAGCTTGGAATTTCTCAAAAACAAACAAATGGGGTGTGGGGGGGGGAGCCCAAAGCTGTGGTTCCCAGAGCTAAGTAAGGTTCTTTCTGCATTTGCCTGAGTCTGAGTTGGCTGAGGTTCCAGGCCTGCTGGGCTGGACCCAAGCTCAGGACCCGAAGTCAGGGCAGCACCAGCCAGTCCTGCCCCTCAACCATCAGCCAAGAATGGCAAAAATCTGGGCAGTCAGTGAACGGGATCCAGGACAGGGACAGACAGCTACCGGTAGCTGCCTGGGCTGTGGCATCTTGGTAGGTGGCTTGGGCTTGTATGGTGGAGGGTGGCCTGCCTTCCTGTGGAGGTGACTCAAGGCAGCCATCAGGTGGCAGTGGTGTTGGGTCCTCAGCAGAATAGGGTATAAAGGCTCTGTGGGAATGTGGGGGTGGGAAAGATGGGTTGGGGGAGGGGCTACAGAGCTGGGGGGGCTGGGGCCAGGGCAGGCTATCGGAAGGGGGCTCTTGCCAGGTGGTCTTAATCTCTTCAGTGAAATAGGAATCCTGGGGCGGGTGGGGGAGATGGGAGCTGAGACAGCTGTGGGACAGGGAGCTGGCCTGACGGCCCAGGGGCCCCAGGCCAGAGCCGTCTGCAGTGCCGTCTCCACAGGCAGAACGAGGGCCCTGGACCAGCCCTGGGCGAAGCTGCTCTGCCTTTCCTATCACACATTCTGTTACAAAGATTTTCTTAGCTGGGAGGACCTGTCATGCAACCATGTTCAGGGGTCTTCAATGGAGGGGCTGGATCCATTTTGCGCCACTGCCCCATGTGGGTCCCTCTTCAACTGTTGAAGCTCCGAGGCCGTGTGAGGTTGACATGCAAAGGGGAGGAGCCTCTCCTCAGGCATGGACCCTCCAAGCTCCCCCAGTCAGCTCAACACTGGGGTTAGCATGGAGGGGGTCCATCCTACTGAATCGTTGTCTTTGTCCCAGGGGATCCTCCCAGAGACGGGAGGCTGAGGCCGAAAGGAAGTGAGTAGAGCTGGCTCACGGGGGGGGGGGGGGGGAGGCCACAGGCAGCGCGGAGGCACGATCTTTCTGTGTGTAGTTTATACCAGCTGTCCTAGGAAGACAGACAGATGGACAGGAGCCTTTATTGGTGCCCGAAGATGGTCCAGCCCCTCCCTGCAGGGTGTCTGCTAGGACCCAGTGACCAGAAGCCACCCCACAGTGTGTGGGCGGGCAGGCGCCAGGCTGTCTCATGCTTCACTGGGAACAAGCAGGCCCCGAGGCTTTTGGGAGCAACCATGGTGCCCACTGGAGCCTGAGGTCAAGGGGCACGTGGAGAAACTGAGGTAGCACTGCTTGATCCGCCAGCAGGGAGCAGGCTGGGCACGAGCTCCTGGATGACACCATGTGGACTTTCTGTGTTTGCCTTGGTCCTGGGTCCCATGTGGACTGAGCCCCTAGCCCCATGCCCCCTCTGGGCTCTCTGACCTGTCACCATGGTCAGGTGAGGTTTGGGGATTGTACTCCTGTGGCTGAGAGGCCGGGGGCTCTACTCTCATGCTCTGCCCCCTGAGACTCTTAGCACAGCTCTTCCCACACAGCATTTGCCAGTACTGTTTCACTTTTCCTTTTAGGCTAGCTCAAGGTCCCCAAGACACCAAGGCTAGGGACCTGGCTCACATGTGAGGAGTGTGCAAAAAGAACTGTCTATCTTGGTGAGTGGCCCCTGAAGCCAGGTAAGGCACTTCTTACGCGGTGGAGCTGGGGCTGTGTGGCCTGTGGATGCAGGGAAGGCACCCTTTGCTCGAGTAGAGACAGGACCAGCCCACGGTCTTCTTGCTCCAGAATCCTCAAACCAGCACAGGAGAGGGGCCTCAGTGTAGGTCATGTCACTCCCACTGGACCACTGCACGGCCAGTTGGATGGCTGTCACGCCCACCTAACAGGGCTCTTTTGCCACTGCATGCTTTCCAAACATTTGCTCTGAACAGCTGGAGTTTAGTTTTTTAAATTTTTAAATTTTTATTTTTATTTTTTATTTTTAGAGTGTTCAAACTTATTTACTATTTAATTCAACAGGTAAGATTGAACGTGTTTTTCATGTGCATTACAGCTCACTGAGATATACATATGTGCACCATTAGAAATTGTCAGACATGAATGCAAAGGAACCTTGAAGGGTTGGTTATACGATGCTTCTAGGACACTTAAATATCTGCTCTTTTGGCATTCTTCAAGAATATGATTTATGAGCTTTGGTTACCCCAAAGTACTTTGCTACCCTGAAGGTCTCTTCACCCTCTCTGGTCTGACTATAACCACATGTCCTGATCAGCATCTCTCCAGCTCCCCCTCAACTCCCCGAGTTCTGACAACCTGCATTCTACTCTAGAAGATAATCATTTAGACTGTCTGATCTATCTTCCTGTGCTAGCTTGTCCCTTGATTCCCTTGATACGGAATTTCCTATCATTCTACTCTGGCAAATGGAAATTGTGTTTCTTGTTTGTTTGTTTGTTTGTTTTTGTTTGTTTATTTGTGTGTGTGTGTGTGTGTAGTGTGAATGTGAGTGTGTGTATACATGTGTATACAGAAGAGTGCGTATGTTTGCATGTGTTCACAGGTGTACATCCATGTGTGCATGTGTATGTATATGAATATCAGTGCCAGAAGTCAACTTCAGGCGTGTTCCTCAAGAGCCATCACCTTAGTTTTTTGACATAGGGTCTCTCACAGGAGCTGGTGCTTGCCAGTTAGGATAGGTTGACTGGTCGCTGAACTCCAAAGATTCTCCTGTCTCCGTTTCTCCAGCACCCACCTTTTAAAACTTAGAGTATTGGGAATGAAACATCTTTGAGTTTGCACAGCCAGCACTTAGCTGATTGAGCTATCTGTCCAGCCAGCCCAGTGTGTTTTGAGACAGGGTCTCAAGTACTGCGAGCTGTCCTTAAGTTGCCTGTGTAGCCGGCCATGACCATGAACTGTCACTATTCGTCTCCGTATCCCAAGCGCTGGCACACCCCAGCAAGTGCAGCCTGGATCCCACTATTGTTAATGTTTGGGTTGTGTGCCACTGCGTTTTCCTTTTACGTTCACGGCTGTGGATACTTGGTTGTTGCCATGTCGGGGCCGTCATGAACAGTGCTGTCAGAAGTGTGAGCATGCAGACAGCACCTCTTTCATTTTCTTTGGTTGGAGACTGCTGAATGAAATTGGAGTTTAATTCTTTATTTTTAAATAAACTTCAGACTGTTTCCCTTAATAGATAGACTTGGTTTTTTTTCACCCCAGACAGGGTTTCTCTGTGTAGCCCTGGCTGTCCTGGAACTCACTCTGCAGACCAGGCTGGCCTTGAACTCATAGATCTGCCTTCCTCTGCCTCCTGAAAGCTTGGATTACATGCAACGTAGACTGCTTTTCACTTTGGTCAGCAGTATATAGGGGACTCCTTTCTCCATATCTTTTCTTTTCTTTTCTTTTTTTTTTAGTGCTAGAGATCCTGGCCACATGTTTCTCTTTTTTGAGAAGTCTCCAGTCTGTTCGTTAGAGACAGGATCTCTTGTGGATCAGGCTGGTGTGGAACTTGCTGTGTAGCTAAGAATGATGACCTGGGTCTTCCCATTCCCTTGTCCCCACCTGCCATGCGCTGGGTTCTAGGTGTGCCTGCTGTGCCTGGCTTCGCTGCAGTCCTTGAACTGGCACCTGGGGCTTCACGCGTGCTAGGGAATGCCCACGCACTGAGCCGCATTCCCACCCCTCTCTTTAGCCTTCCAGGGGCTTTCAGAGGGTTTGGGTGGCCGTTTGGTTTTGCTGTTGAGCCTTTGGGCTCCGCCCCCTCCATGGAGAAGTGCAGGTACCTCGTGTTCTGCTCTGGCTCCTTATGTGTACAGAAGCCTCTTGTTTGGTGACATCCCTCCTGTCTACCTTTGCTGCCTATGCTTTCGATAGTAGTTCTTCGTTTGGCAAGATGAAACAGGGTAGACATTTGCAGAGCTACATAAGGCTACATTCACATCAAGCAAAGCAGTCGGCGTGGAGGAGAAGAATGTCCTGAAGGATTTTCATGAAGAGGTATACTTCCTGAAAGCCATCCTTCCCTGTGGGCAGTAGGATACAGACTCAGGGGCTAAGGGAATGGGCAGCATCCTGACCCCAGCCCTTCCTGGCTTTGTATCCTAGCAACAGGACCAGCCTGAGGACACTGGTCCACCTCTAGTCCTGGCTTCAACATCTGCCCCTGGAGCAGAGACTCATCAAAGACTGTGAAGAGGCCACGGGCTCACTAAACAGATTGTCCTTGGTAGCCCAAGACTGCAGTGTGTAGTATGACCACATGGAGGGACTAGGGGCGATTTTCAACACTGCAAAGGAAAGAAAGAAAGAAAGAAAGAAAGAAAGAAAGAAAGAAAGAAAGAAAGGAAGGAAGGAAGGAAGGAAGGAAGAATGATAGAACATCCCAGGTTAGACACAGAAATGGGAGCCTGTAGTCCGGGCTTCCCAGGGCCCTGGGCTGAGAAGTTTCTTGAGCCCAGAAGCTCAACATCAGACCAGGAGACACAGTAAGACCCCATCTTTAAAACACAACAAACTACCCTCAACCCCCACATATGTTAGTGTATGTTGTGCACACGCATGCGCAACACACATACATACATACATACATACACACACATACATACACACACATACACACACACACACACACACACACACACACACACAGCCTATGGTTCAACAACCATTTCAAGAACAAACAGGGCTAGAGAGCTGGTCAGCAGTTAAGAGAACTTGTTCTTGCAAAGGACCAGAGTTGGGATCCCAGCACCAAATGGCACATTCTAACTGTCTGTAACTCGAGTTCTAGAGGATCCGACATCCTTTTCTGTTCCCCTTGGGCACTGCATGCACATGATGTATATATTATATCCACATACATGCATGAAGGCAAAGAGTCATTCCCATAAAAATAAATAGGTCTCAAAAAGAAACGGAAATAATCATTGAACCTCACTCAGTGCACTAAACAATGCTTGCTGCGATGCAGACACATGTACAACTGAATCTTCATTTAATACAAATGGGGGTTGGACGAATCAGCAAGCGTGGATGCTGGGTCCAGATACCACCTCCTTCCCTGCACATGTTACCTCTTTCAATGTAGCCTCATGCATCTTTCACTCAGACTTTAAGGCTGGATGCCTCCAAGTCAGTGCCCAGGCCCACCTCTCCAAAACATTTCGTCTTTGTCTCAGTCCCCATCCTCAGAGTAGCTCCCATGCCGGTGTAGACAGCCAGGATCAAGCATCTTGGATTTCAGATACAGAGACTCTCCCCCGCAACTGGTGGCAGCTGACACCTGAGTCTGCCCTACCCAGTGGCCAGGAACAGGGGTGAGTGACCTGGCCGAAGACAGCCGCCAGCCACGGGAAACAGGAGACCTCGGTGTCACTCTCTGGTTCTAGAAGGGACAGAACAGGGTGAGGCTGTGGGCATCTACGTGGAACTTGAATTAGCCGGGGGTCCTTCCGTACCCCAGCCTGCCCCCCTCCTGCTGTCCACCCTGCACCCCAGGCAGAAAATGGCATTTCCTTTGGCCCCGCCCCAGGGAGCGGCACAGATCTGGCAAAACAAACAGGCTGCTCCTCCTGTGACTGCTGACTGCTGACGGATGGCCAAAGCGGCTGGCTGTGCTGATGGACAGCCACTCGTCATGTGTGGGCCAGGCCAGGCCAGCTCAGACACACAGGAGCAGGCTCCGCCCGTTCTGAGACTCCTCCAGGGTGGAGACCCAGGGGGCTCCCTGCAGTCTCTGTCTCCAGTGGGATCTGAGAGTTCTGTTCAAGGCCCCTTCTGCAAGTGAGGGGCTAGTTAGAGTGCGGCCCTTCCCCTCCGAGCTCCCACTGCTGCCCCAGGCCTTTGTCTGCACTCATAGCTGCACATGTGAGCACACACGCTGCCCAGCCCTAGGAGAGCCCAAGCAGGCTGGGCCAGGCAGGGTTTGGCACCGGGGAGGGTAAAGTGGGGCTCAGTCCTGGGGAAGGGACCCTGGGAGGGGTGTAGTTGGAAGGTGTTGGTGTGGGCACAAGAGCAGAGCCTGGGCTGGCTGACATGTCTTCTGACCTAGCCACCTACAAAGTTTCTAGTTCCAAGCCAGCCCCTCTGGCACAGTGGTGGAGATCTTGCTGTACAGATGGGTGAACTGAGACTGAGACCAATCTGCTGGAAGCACACAGGCCCAGGCTGAGGTGGGCACATGGGCTCCAGAGCCCGTGTCCTAGCCAGCCCTTCCCCCATCTTCTGATCGTGCTGGGCTGAGTCTTCCGGTTCTGACAGCTGGTCACCTGTAGGAGCCCGAGGGACCCACCCCCATCCCCACTTCCCAGCCCCATACATCCAGGCCACCCAGCTGGCGACCGGCTGGAGAGGAAGGGGCAGCTGCGGCCAGGCCTCTGACCCTCCACTGCCCGCTCCACCGAGGCAGTCTGGCCCAGAGGAAGCTTCTGAGACCCCTACTTCCTGAACCTCAGAGGGTAGGGCGGCCACTTCCGGCAAGAGCCCTTGGCCCCGCCCTCGATGCCTTCTGCATGGTCTGTGGTCCCACAGTCCCCAGTGATGTGTTTCCTGTGATGGGGGGGTTAAGGCTGGGACCCAGACATTCATTCAGATCCTGGGTCAACAGGGCAGGAAGCTGGGGCGCGGGGGAGGACTGAGCTTTGAGCAGCTACTCGCCAAGCTGGAACTGACAGTTGAGCAGGATGGTGGTCCCTGACGAGTTCAAGGCGGAGAGGGAGCATCTGGACAGCTGGGGCTCTCATAGGTAGCCAGTCTCAGGAGAGCAGAGCGCTGGGCTCCCTGGAAGACAGACTGCTTTAATGACAACTTGACACAAATTAGAATTATTTGAGCAGAGTGTGGTTGCTCAGACCTTTAATTCAAGTACTTCAGAGGCAGAGGCAGAGGCAGGCAGATCTCTGTGAATTCCAGGCCAGCCAGGGCTACACAGAGAAAGCCTGTCCAAAAAAAAAAAAAAAAAAAAAAAAAAAAAAGGAACGAAAGAAAGAATCATTTGAGTAGGAAGCCCCACCTGAAGAACTAACTGTCCTGATGCTTTAGTTGATGCGGGAAGACCCGCCTTCCTGTGTGGTGGGCGGTGCCTTTCGATAGAGAACACCCCCTCAGGGTCTCCATCTGCCCCAGGGTGGATTTGCTGTTGCTGCTGCTGCTGCTGCTGCTGCTTCCTTTCCTGAGGGCAGAACTGGTGTTTCCAGGACTAAGGACCAGCAACTCTTCTGGAAACTTCCAGGTTAGCAACCTCAGACTAGGACTGCTGAGGTGCCTGGCCTCCTGAACCAAGGACGGACTACCAGGTTGTCACCCTCTTCAGTGTGTGACCGTCACTGCTCCCTCTGCTGGGGGACCTAGCCTCTCAGGTGTGGAACAGCTGTTGTTACTATTTTGAAGTAAGCTGATTTAATAAACACACAGTAAATTTGTTTATTAAACTACATATGCATAAACATATATTCATTTAATCAGTTCTGTTCCCCTACAGAGCCATGACTAATACGGTGGCAGGTGATTCCGGAGCTGGGCATGTGTGCAGGAGTAGGAACCCAGCTCCGGAAACCAATCATAATCCCCCTGCAGGCAGAGGCTGTATAGCAAGATGAAGAGGTCTCACAGAAGCCCTTGGGTCTGGAGTCTTCAGAGTCATACCTACCAGTGTGGTGGTGATGGGACACCCTGCTCCTCCACGCCGGCATGGGGGCAGGAAGCCTGGGGCCTGGCTCAGGCTGGCAGGATAGAGTCAGATCTAAGGAGTGCCCTTGTGTGCCAGCCGAGGAGATGTGGCGTGTGAGGGTCACTTCCTGCCTAGCAGCATCCTATGAGATCCTTGGGGAAGGGCCTGAGGTTCAGGGTGCCCCCGAAAGGGTACAGGGAGCCCCAGGAGAGCAGTTGTACTGTCTGGTCAGTCCTGTGCCTGGGCTGGCCTTCCTAGCTCCCCAGTCTGGCTGGCCCCCTGAATTGTCCACAGTCATCACGCCCAAGCTCCTTGAGTGGACTAGAGCCCAGCCACTGCCCCAGCTCTACCCTCCCACGCGCACTCCAGCCAGAGCCCAGGCCTCTCCGTCCACCAGCCCAGGAACGGAGCATACGGCACTGGGGGACCAGCCATTCAGGCAGTGACCAGACCTCAGCACTCTTCCTGAGCCAACAGGCCAGAACTGGGCAGTCAGCCCAGTCCAGCTGCCCCTGCTCTGGGCCCCAAGAGGGGGTCAGGAGCTCAGCACCACCCCTGTGGCCTAAATATAACCCGAGCAGGCGGCTGGCTGGGAATAGAGACCTCTGTCAGCCATGAGCAGGTGTGGTGGGAGGATAGTCACTGTGATTGGCAGCAGGGTGGGCGGGCGGGCAGGCAGCCAGTCACAGGTCATGTGAGTGTCCGGTGGCAAGACTGAGGGTGGAGCTCTGTGTCCTCACAGGACAGCCTGGTGCCTGTCCCACCTGCTCACCCATGCCCCATGCCTAGGCTGCTGACAGGCTCTTAGGAAGGGTGGACACCCAGCGCACCATTCTGGCCTGGCCTGGCCACATTCTGGTCTCATGGGGCAGACCTGGCCAGCTGGTCAAGAGCCACCACTGAGCATAGTTGAAGTCCTGTCTCTAGGGCTGCCCAGTGTTCCTGTCCTTGACTCTGGAGCTTCTGACACCCTTACCCTCCAGACCCTTGTTACCCCGTGATTTTGCCCTTCCCCTCTTCCATGGCAGTTCCCCACAGCCCCCACTTCTCTCAGACACCATGAGTCCCTCGGGCACCTCCACTGCTGGGCCTTGTAACGGGCCTTGTGCTCCAGCCTCCAGCCTGGAGGTAAGGTCTTCTGAGCTCCGTGTCACTCTCAGACGGCATCCTGGACTCGGTCTTGTCAGGGCCTGCCTCCCAGCCCAGCGCACGCCCATCCTTGCCTTCAGCTCCCTGTCTCCCTAGCATAGGCCTTCGCTCCTCTGTTCTGTAGCTCGGACTGTCAAATACACTGAAAATCACCACTCGGATCTGGAAGACACAGAACCTTCCTGATCTCTAAGTGTGCAGAGACCCTGGTGCAGTGAGTGGGGGAGGTAGAGATGGAGGCAGCCTGAGGCACGGCAGGGGGTCTAGAGGTCCTGGTTGACTCCTCAGGAGCTAATGCAGATGGTAAGAGCAGGCTGAGGCCCGAGTGACTCAGTGTGCCCTAGACTGCTCTGAAGGGCTTCTTTATTGAGTAGTGGGTGTCTGTCTCTATAGTGTGCCTAGCCCTGTACTCACCACGTGTCTGAGTGCCAGGACTGAGCCTCAGGAAGGAGCCGAGTCACAGGGACTGTGGTCTGAGAAGAATCTTGAAGAGTTGGTCCTGTTTGTCTAGCTTTAGTGACCTTCTGACATCTCTCGGTCAGCTCTGTGAGGGGCAGCTCCTTCCCGAGAGATGGACAAGGGGATCAGTGGCCCAGCTGTGCCTGCTTTCCAGGGTGCTATCCTGAAGAAGTGTGAGCAGGGGACCTGGCATGGCTAGACAGGGGCTGACGGTAGGGTGCACCACCCTGGACAGGCAGTCTGCCCCTCTCACTAGGCTCCTGGGACCCCGAAAGGAGGAAGCCCAGCTCCTGGCCCTGCCCACACAGGCCTGGGTAGGGGCTGCGGTATGAGCTTGTTTGCTCTCCAGCCCGTCTTTCCAGTTTGGAGTCTGGGTGTACAAGCAGGGCCAGGGGCCTAGACACAAGGGAAGGGGCTCTGACAGGGTGTGGCTGGGGGAAGGGGCGGGGCTGGGCGTTGCCACAGCCTGCTGGCCTCACCCGCCACTCTGAGCTCTCTCTTTCCCAGTGCTGTCCTGGATGCAGGGTCTCTGGGAGGGCCTCAGATCCAAGAACCCTCTGGCCCAGTGGCCTTAGGAGTCCTAATTAATTCAGGCTCCTCTGCTTGGTGCCTCTGTGTTCCTCTGAAGGGGACCAAGAGGTCCCCACTTCCTCCTCCTGGACCCCCAAGTCCTGCACTCCGCGTTTTCCTCCCACCCCAACCACGACTTCCTAAGCACCCCTCTTCCTTCCAGCTGTGTCCTGCCATTTGCCAAATACATGTTGCAAAACCAGGGCCCAAGGAGTGGGCGATGTGGAGGAGGGGGTGCAGGGGCGGCCGTGGCTGCTGGAGGCACTCTGTGGGACACCTGGGGCCCTGTGGGCATATGCTCCTGCGGCCACTTTCCCAACCCCAGATTGTTAGAGGTGTGACCACGGTCACCATGAAGTTCTGGCCTGTGTTCAAGGCCTCTAGCAATTGGCTGGACGAGAGTCTGAACAGCATCTGTCCCCAGGGCGGGGAACAGGGGCAGAGGCCGATATGGGTGCAGCCCCCACCTTCCTGCCAGTGACCCTCCCACCAGTTTCAGACCTCGGAGCCCTGAGGCCCGGGGGTGCCACACGGTATGCATTGTCACAGCAAGGCAGTGATGGTGGCACGCCTGTCCTGTCTAAGGTGGGGGCACTCTCAGGAACACAGAGGTGAGAGGTCCCCTTGGCACAGGAACACCGTGCAGCGATGGTCATGCCTGGCAGGTTGTGAAAACAGTAACAGAAGGGCAGCAGAGCTAGCAAGTGATAGCCCCAGGGCAGCAGAGTTAGCAAGTGATAGCCCCAGGGCAGCAGAGTTAGCAAGTGATAGCCCCATGGCAGCAGAGTTAGCAAGTGATAGCCCCATGGCAGCAGAGTTAGCAAGTGATAGCCCCAGGGCAGCAGAGCTAGCAAGTGATAGCCCCAGGGCAGCAGAGTTAGCAAGTGATAGCCCCAGGTCGGTGGTGATGCCCACCAGGCTTGTGGGGAAGCTGAGTTCAGACTGGCCAGGAGCCCCATGGGCAGGTGTGAATGCTAGGATTCTTTTCAGGGTGTGGTCTTCTCTACCCCAGCCATCCAGAGCCCTGCCCTGTCTGCAGGCCATGGATCAGAGCAGACATCTAAGGTGAGAATGCAGCTAGGTTGGCTTGGGAGTCCCAGAAAGGCTACCCTTTCTTTCTGGACCTCAGTTTCTCCATCTGTGAAATGGTGAAAATTGCCCAAGGAGAGTCGTGACAGGCTCCTGACTTGAGGGTAAGAGTGTGAGCGAGCCCTGCCAGTGAAGACCCGGGTCCGAGGGCCGTGGTCTGGGGTAGCCGAGCCTGCTAGTACAGTCCACCCTAAAAGAACCCCCCCCCAGTAGCCTTCCTCTCTTGGTGTGCCCCTGCATCCCCGGCTGGATCAATACTTTAAGATTAGATCCTTGCTGGCCTTGGTTAATCCCAGAGCTCCAAAGGCAGAGGCAGGAGGAGCTCTGTGAGTCCCAGCACAACTCTGGCTGCCCTGTCCTTGCTGGGGCAAGGGATCTTCGTACACCCTACCCTGCATTGCCCTGCCCTGCATTACCCCAAAGAGGCAGCTGGCCTTACCCCGGGCCTCTGCCCACAGACGTTGGTCCTGCTTTAGCTCTGCTCCATGGGCCGGACCCTGCAGTGCTCCCAAGGCCTCAGCCGCCTCAGTGCTGGCTAGAGGGGAAAAGGGCTTTCCAGCGCTTGGTCATTGGCTTTGGGGTGCGCCAGTGCCTGGGGAGGCACCTGGCAGAGGTGGAGACGCTGCTCCTGCTTCACCATGTGAGCAGCTCTGGGCGGGGCCCTGTGAGATGCGGGGTGCTGATGAGCTGTATTTGGAACATAAGCACAGGCCTCCAGGGTCTCTCCGGGCTTCCTGTGTCTGGTGAGGCCTCTGGAGCTGGCCTTCAGGCCTCCACAGGAAGTCCTGCTTTCAGCATGGTGACTGCACTAAACAGCGCGGTGTGCCTTGTCCCCCCTCCCAGTATGTCGTGTTCCAACCTTTCAAGGCTGACTGGAAGGACGGTGACTGGGAGGTGGGCAGAGGCCTGGAGTCAGAGCTTCAAGGCCCTCTCTTACCCAGGCCGTGAGGAATTCTTTCTGCCCACGGTGGGAAGAATTCTGTCCCGTGTTTCTGTCACAGTGGGTCAGGAAGCAGCACCCAGATTGCCACGTTCATGCCTGTAGCCCGGAGAGACATCACTAGTGGATCTCAAATCTCTTTCCTTACTGGACAGAAAGGCTGGGCTCACGTTGGTTTCTCCACTCAAAACCAGACCCTGGACGTGGAAGTGCTCACCCTGATGGTGCCTACGTAGGGTGGCTGGTTGTGTATTTGGTCCTGGTCCAGAGTGGAGACTTGTGATGGCCTTACCTGGGTGTGGAGACCTGGGAGAGGGACCGGCAGGATGCAAGCCCCACAGGGCTTCCTCTCCTGCCCTCCGAGCTCCCTGCTGTCAGAAACTGCCAGCGGGTGGGGGGGCTGCTCTTCGGGGCTGGCCCTGCCCCCCCTGAGGCTGACCGGGCTGGGCGCCCTCGGTGCAGCTCAGGGCCCCAGAAACATTTGCTTTAAGTCTTAAAATATCAGGTTCCCGCATGGCGGGACTTCCCTGGGGGCTGGTAGCAGGCAGGCTGGATTTTGAGAGTAAGATTCCCCTCTGGCTCCGCCCCATTGGCCTCCACTGAAGCCAGGCAAATGTTGTGTGGAAGCCGACTGAGCTCCCTTTCCCCTGCTGGAGGGAGCCTCCAAGCCACTAGCCCGGCTCAGCTTCTCTTGATGCCCCTCTGTCCTCTCCCCAGCGTTTGCCCTGGTGGAGGCCAGGCCCTGACAGCCTTGATACCAAGGCTCCTAGTTCAAGCTTGATTCCACAGGACCCAATAATATCTTCAGCCAAAGATGATTTAAATGAAGCACCGTGTACGCTAAGCCTGTATGTAGCCTTCTATCAGACAAGAGGAACTTGGAAGAAATGATACCGGGCTAATAGGGGGATTAGTATTCCAAGTGGCTTTCAAGCAATAGGTACAATTGCACAGGGTCTTGAAGGGTGAGTAGGAGTTTTCCGATGGCTAGGGTGGAGAGGCTCCTTGGTTCAAAGATCTGGGTGGTCCCAACAGACACCTGTTCATGGTACAGAGGGGAGGCCCTGGGGGTACAGACAAGGGACAGAGGGATGATTGAGCCATCCCTTAGAACATGTAGGAGCTTGGCACAGGTGCCGGCTGAGAATGTGATGGAGAGCCATTAGAGATTCGGGTACTGAAAGCGGGGAGTCCTGTTGCACACGGTCCGGGGTAAGAGAGTCTCACCAACAGCTTGTTCTGTCGCTCAGCATGAAAGCAACTTCCTCCTACTCCTGATGCCCGAGGGACCACTGCCAGGAGGAAGGCACAGCCCCCACACGTCCCCACCCCCTCTCAGACGGACCACCAGCCTTGGCCCTGGGGACTCCCTTCCGCGCAGAGCGGGAACCGGAGCCGGGCTGCGACAGCTGGGTCCACTCCCGCACCCCCAGGCTGCCGCTCTCATTCCCAGGCCCCCAGCCCTAGCCATTCCCAGGCTGCGTCCACCCCCAGACGCACTGCTGGGGCTGTGGTCCCGTCAGGCTTCTAGAAGACCACCAGTCGGGGGTGTTGCCTTCCTTTGGCTACCAGGACGCAGGGTCTTATAGGTTGGCAGGGCTTCACCCCCAAGTTCTCAGGCTTGTGTTCACCAGTGTAAGCTATAAAGGACAGAGGTCCCCTAGGGAACGCAACAGCTTCCCCAGAGATGGCAGCAGAGAGGGACTGAGGGAAAGGGAGAGAATATATCATTCAAGTGTACGAGGCCTTCAACAGTTCATTCTGGAAGCAGGTGCCCACAGATTCATACATGTGTGGAAACAGCCAGTCCTGCTTCCAACTGGTGGGTTCCACCAGCCACAGAATAAACATATTTTAAAAGGTAAAGCATGATGTTTCAGGACTATAATCCCAGCATTGGCTGAGACAGGAGGATCACACGTTCCCCGGCCCGCCTGGGCATGTACTGAGAGGCTCTGTGTGGAAAACAAATGCTGGGGGTGTGGTTAGTGGTAGAGGACAAACACCGAGCCCCAGGTTCGAACCACAGTACCCCACAAGGAACTAGTAAGCCAGCATCTATGCTAAACACAGGGCTTGTTTGCTCTCCTTAGTCCACAAACAACGACCTATGACAAATGACACTGTCAGCCGTTAGAAGTGGTTTCAGATGTGGAGCCGGTGCGTGAGGGAGGAGCAGCCCTGGGCTTCGCATCCGTGGGTAGCTGGGGTCCAACATGATTTGGGTGCTGGATTCCGAGGGACACGAGGGACACCTGCATCTGAATGTGACAGCTGCTGTCATCTCAGCACTAGGAGCTACTCTGGGAGCTCTAGACGGCATGAGCCTGTCTCTTAACCTGCATAACCAGCACAGACAGCAAGGGCTGGTGCTCCTGATGCCCCTCCCCCAGAAGATCCCGGCCAGCAGCACGCGGGGCTGGCTCCCTTCCTTGGGGTCAGGGCTTTTCTCTCAGCTGCCACCTCTGCGACATTGGCTGGGCATCTTGAACTGCTGCCTAGGACCCGGCTAGCTGCCCTGTCTACTCACGCTTTCTCGACACCGCCCCAGTTCAGACAAGCCTCCTGTTTCACAGGCAGGGAAACTGAGGCCAGAAAGGTTGTAGAGATGAGGCCTAACCTGGCGGGGTGGAGTGACAGGTATCCTGTGCTTGCTCATGGTGGCTGCCCGGTGACCTAGAGCCTCGGCGGCGAAGGGATGAGGATAGGGTAGGAGCTGCCGGTGGGCCCTGGAGACCTGTACCGCAACCATGCTGGGCTTTCCTGGCTAGGGCCCGAGGCAGAGGCTGAAGCGGCTTTCTCAGTCCCAAGGAACCAGGCTCAGTGTCTTGGGGCCTTGCAGAGGATTAGGAGGTCATTGGTGCTCCTGTAACCTGAGCTGCCGCCAGCTCTGGGAATGGCTTCTGACACACTACAGCCTTTGGGATCCCAGGGAAAATCCTGGAGGCCGAGTTAATACCAAGACCAATTTTTATTTCAACAAAGTTAATTCTCAACAATGTGACACAGAGGCAGGGGGATTAACCTGCAGAGGGGGACGGGGGTCCAACAGGACACCGCCTCTCCCCGCTCCTTCCCCCCCCACAGCTGCCTCCAGCCAGAGCGGGAGCAGTCGAGCCGACCCACAGACCCTGAAAGGCTAGTCAAGCTCTCCTCTGTGTCCTAGGCAGGCGGCCGGCACTCAGGATGGCCTTCTGAGGACTGAATGTACCCATTCAACCCTGGAAGACCTCTGGCCACACCCACAGGGGCTACCCTTATGTCTTCCTACTTCTTGGGATGCAGTGGCCACCCTGGGAGGACTTTGCTGAAGCATTGTGGTCAGGATTCAGTGTCTGTGTGGTATGGTGACACCTCATGAACAGAGATGGCCTCTCCAGACCTGTCTAGCCACCATGAAGACCCCCAAGGAGCAGAGGAAGGGAGAAGTTATATATAAAGGGAATATGCCTCTCGCTCAACACCACTGACCCTGGCTGAGCACAGGCCTGACCGGGAAGCTTTTCCTGAAGCCTGGGAACAAATGATCTGGAGGCCATGGACCAGGGAGGCTCTGCAGCCCTGTCAGAAATTCCCGCTGACAATGAGCACATGAGCGTTGGGTGGGGCCGGGTTTAGCCCGGCTGCTTGCCGCCTTCCTTTCAGGTCTATCTGGCCGGCCATCTTGCTCCCTTCCCTGGGTCTGGGTAAGCACTTACCACAGCAGACAAGCCCTTGGCCCCTGCTAGGCCTGTGCCATCTCATCGTCTTATAAACCTGAGCCAGTGCCCAGTGTCAGTAGGTGGGCACTTCTGAGGGAGGCCCATAATGAGGGGACAGACATGACTGGGGGACAGAGGGCAACGATCAGAAGGATTCTGAGCCTATCTGCGTATGCCCACGCCAATCCCCAGCCTTGCTCGTGGGTACCGCTTGAGGGGATGAGTGGGGGCCCAAGGGTACCCGCCGACAGACCAAAGTCAAACCAGATGGGCCAGGGGCCCCATGGGGCAGGCGGGCCATTCGTCACCGTTATCTGCCCCGCCGCCAAAATCACAAACACATTTTTTAGTGAAGGACCGGCTGCCACTGGCCTGCGGGCCCTGATGCCGCCCAGCTGTGGCCACGCTGGGCCAGGAGCCCAGGGGAGGAGTGCCCAGTCCTGCATCCCCAAGCTGTGCTCTGTCCTTCGAGGGAAGGACAGAGGAACCCTAAGTGGGAGGTGGGGAGCCTCCTCAGGAGGCTGGTGGCCCAGTGATCATCTCACGGGGGAGAGACCCAAGACAGAGTTAGAGGCAGTGGAGATGGAGTGGCCCTCCCACAGACACACTGTGTGTGGCACCACACCAACAGGACCCTAAGCTACCTCAGTTGGCCTAGTTTCCACCAGGCCTGATTATGTGGACATGGGCCTCCCACACCGCTTCTATGCCCATAGGTTACAATAATGCTCTTTCTATCCGTCTGTCACCTTGGAGGGCCAGTCCTGCCCTGTGCTGCCATCCTGTGCAGCTCAGCACCCTAAGTCCCCGGGCAGGCCCCTGGGGCAAGGGGTACCAGGAGAAATGGCCTGTGACGGTGGGCGTCCCCAGAAAGCAAACAGTGTCAGCGGCTAATGAGCGGGAACCAGGCCTGGGGCCGAGGGCCTGGGGAGGGGCCCTGGTCATCGCTCATCCTGACAGCAGGCAGTGCGGGGGGCAGGGAGGGGGGGTGAGCTACGAGCAGAGGTGAGGAGCCTGAGAGCTGACAAAGGATCCCTCAGAGACCCAATCCTGCTCACAGATGGATGGACACACGGGCAGACAGTCAGAGGGGAAGCAGCCAGGCTCCTGCTCCCCAACTGTGGCCCCTCCGGACCTGCTAGCTCCATCATCTCCCTGTCTCCTCCGTAGACCAAGCAGCCACCCTACTCCAGATTTGGCAAGACAAAAAGGATGTCCAAACTCACGGCCCTCACATTACATTCTGAAGTGCAGGAATCCTGGTCTCTAGACCCTCTACCCTATGCCTGCCTGGCCTTGAACCTGCTACTGCTAGGCCTCAGTCTACCCATATTTCCGAGGCAGAGGCAGACATGCAGAAAGCCCTCTCTGTGCTGTCTACACTGACATCTCTTCTCTCTGCGCAATCTCAGCTACCATCAATGACCCTGCCCCTGCCCCCGGTTCTCACCCAAATGGCCCTGTTTCCAGGGCCCTGCAGTATGCAGTGGGCAGACTCGAAGCCCAGAGGACACAGTCTACGACATGTGCTGTACTTGGGGCCCTCACACTGCTCCCCATATCCCTTGTGGGAGACTGAGGACAGATGGGAAGATGGACGGGACATCCGCATCAGACAGGGCTCCTGCGCAGTGGGCTGCTTCAGCCTTTAGTGCTACCCAGGCAGAGCTGACCTGGCCTCTCATCGACTCTGAACACCCCAAGATTTCTGTTTCTGAGCTAGGCTTGACCTTGTGTGAGTTCCAGGGCCTCCAGGCCCGCTCTTAATAACACCCAAGAAAGCCCAACAGTCTGCCCTGGAGGTGTCCCAGCCTGTAGGTACAGCCATAAATTCACACCAGCAGCCGCTGAAGGGATAAATGTGTCATCGACTGTAGGATTTACGATCACACCCCTGGCCCACAAGGCAGAGAAAAAAGAGTACACACACACACACACACACACACACACACTCACACAGTGTGCTGGGTGGGGACGAGCTGCTGCCTGAGGAGGGCACTGGGCGAGGCAGGGCCTGCTGGACAGAGCGGCGTGAGTACGGATCATGGGATGAGGCTGGGGGTGTGCAGGGACACACGCTCACCGGATCACAGGATGAGGCTGGGGGTGTGCAGGGACACACGCTCACCGGATCACGGGATGAGGCTGGGGGTGTGCAGGGACACACGCTCGCCGGATCACGGGATGAGGCTGGGGGTGTGCAGGGACACATGCTCGCCGGATCACGGGATGAGGCTGGGGGTGTGCAGGGACACACTCTCACCAGATCATGGGATGAGGCTGGGGGTGTGCAGGGACACACGCTCACCGGATCACGGGATGAGGCTGGGGGTGTGCAGGACACACGCTCACCGGATCACGGGATGAGGCTGGGGGTGTGCAGGGACACACACTCACCAGATCACGGGATGAGGCTGGGGGTATGCAGGACACACGCTCACCGGATCACGGGATGAGGCTGGGGTGGGCAGGGACACACGCTCACCGGATCACGGGATGAAGCTGGGGTGTGCAGGGACACACGCTCACTGGATCATGGGATGAGGCTGGGGGTGTGCAGGGACACACGCTCACCGTAGCCGTACCGTGAGGGCCCGAGTGCACTCACCCACATCCGGACACATAGTGAATGCTGTGCTTACACACTTTAAAAGAGCAGCCCAGCCAAGCATTTTGGGGACGTAGAGGCTTGCCATCCAGAACATGTTCTGCTAACTTCATGGCTTTGACCCACCCTCAGAGATGTGATCTTTCCCAGAGAAGAAAAAACAGGGAGGGGCTGGAGAGATGGCACTGACTGCTCTTCTGAAAGTCCTGAGTTCAAATCCCAGCAACCACATGGTGGCTCACAACCATCCATAATGAATCTGATGCCCTCTTCTGGGGTGTCTGAAGACAACTACAGTGTACTTAAATAAATAAATCTTTGGGCTGGAGTGAGCAGGGCTGGAGAGAGAAGAAAAAGTGTCTGAAGACAGCTACAGTGTACTTACATATAATACATAAATAAATCTTTAAAAGAAAAAGAAAAAAAGAGAAAGCAGGGAAGAGGACTCTGTCGAGGCTGTGCGTGCACGTGTGTGCTTAGGGTCCCTGCCTACCAAGACGGGCGCGGGGGGGGGGGGAGGGGAGAGGACACACTGCAGGGAGACCAAGGCACAGAGAGGCAAAGAACGCGGGAGTCGAGACCATGACAGGCAAGACAAGGGTGGGCGATGTCTCAGACCTGCTTGGGGATCTTCGTCCTTGGGGCCTGACTAGCACTGGAGGTGAGGGAGGCAGGCGGGCAGCCCTGTCAGCTGGCCACTGAATAAACAATAACCGGACATCAGGGCTGTCGTCTGGCCTGGTCCCTTTGTAGGTAGCTCCCATGTCCCGCACCCCAGGACATGGAATAGCTCCTGGTTTGTAATTCTGCCGCCACCAAGGGGTGTCTCTGCTCCTTGTCATCTGCTGCTACTGAGCCGAGTACGGATGCCCAGCCTTGGGGACTTGAGGAGGACTTCACGGATCCTCTGGGAGGACCCTAGGAGGACTGGGGAAGGGTTCAGGGAGTGAACCTGAGATGTGGGTGAGAGGAGACCAAGGCTCTTTCTCTTCATGAGTGTGGGTCTGCACTCCCTTAGGAACTGGGGGCTCCTGTTCCTCATACTTTGGGGTCTTTTGGAACCATTCTGGTGGACGTGTTGGCTAATGTTCAGGAATAGGGACAGAGTGATCATGGTACCCCAAATAAGGAGACGAGGATTCTAGACGTCCAGACGGAAAACTCTGAAACAGGTCCCTGCCAGAGATAGGTTTGCTCAGTAGGAATTTCTGAAACTAGACGCAGACACTGAGATCCACAGACCAGGGGTCCCTAACAGGGCTCCGCAGAGCAGAGGCCCACAGAATAGGGGCCCTCAAACTGAGAACGCAAGGCTGCCTCGAGGGTCTTGCCTCACACCCCCACAGGGGAAATCCGTGGTTTCCTGTGTTCTCCCAGCCCACCTCACCAGGGTCCCCAGTCTGCACTCCAGAAGGAAGGGGACAGTCTGCATGTGCAGGTACCCAGAGGCGAGCTGAGACAGGTGCTGCCAGTGCTCCGCCCCCGCCCTGCTCAGACAGAAGCCTCTTCCCCGAGTCTGTGAAGACTGGCAGGAATGCTCCTGGAGCATCTTTAAATAAACAAAGCACAGAGCAAAGCAAACTCCAGTGCACCAAACCCCAGCACATCACAATAGATTCCAACGCCAGGCAGAGTTCGCCTTTGCCCTGCCTGCAGGCACCTTCTCAAAGTAGAAGCCCCACGTCCTCCACTGGGACCCCCGTCCCCCAGACAGCGGAGGCCTTGGGCAGCTGCACTGGCCAGAGCTGCCTGGGGTCCCGCCTCTGTCTCCCCGAACCTCCTCAGGTCCCACGTGGTTCTCCTCTGGGGGGGTCACCCATACACACAGCTGCTGTGGCGTTAGTTCTCGGGCTGTGCCCGCACATCCTGGGAGTCACCGGGACAAGCTAGCCCTTCCAGTGTTCTGTCACCCACTGGGAGGCTCAGTAACCTCGTGGAGCTAGCCCGGGTTCTGCGTGACACAGAAGGACACAGGACCACTCCCTGAGTGGAGCGAGGACAGCTGGCTTCTGCGGGAGATGCCCTTGCACCCTGCTATACGCTGTTCAGCCAGGTCCAGAATCCTGATGCATTTGGTATACTCGGGCAAACACGGCTAGGTGAGACTCCGTGTCTTTGTGTGTGTATCTGTGTGTATCTGTGTGTGTCTGTGTGTGTCTGTGTGTCTGTGTGTGTGTCTTTGTGTGTGTGTGTGTCTCTGTGTGTGAATGTCTGTGTGTGTGTTTGTGTGTGTGTGTGTTTGTGTGTGTATGTCTGTGTGTGCATGTCTGTATGTATGTGTCTGTGTGTGTGTGTGTCCGTCTGTGTCTGTGTGTGTCTGTGTGTGTGTGTGTGTGTGTGTGTGTGTGTGTGTGTGCAGTGTGAGGATCACTGCTGTGAGAGCTACCCCAGCAGGGGGAGGAGCTGGCCATGGGGACTGGAGCACAGATCTTCGCTGAGTTAAAGGCCCCAAAACCCAAGCCCCAGCCCTAACTTCCAGCCCCAACCTCTACTGTCATCTTCTGAGAAGTCTCTAGTGATTGACTTGAGGATTTGCTCTGAGGGTCAAGGCCCAGGACAGCTACAGGCCATACAGTATCTCTCAGGCACAATCTTAAGGATTCCTAAGGTCTTTCCAGGAGGAGCCCCCTGGATACTTCCAACCTGATTCAGAGACAAGTTACAGGGGAAATCTGTTTTATTTTTAGTGTGCAAATCATGCCCTGCAGGGTTCAGAGCCTGATCTTGGGCTCTCCTACTGCAACTGACTTCACACCTGCCGTGTGTGTGTGTGTGTGTGTGTGTGTGTGTGTGTGTGTATGTATGTGTGTGTGTATGTGTGTTTGTGTGTGTCTATGTGTATCTATGTGTATGTGTCTGTGTGTGTGTGTCTATGTGTGTGTCTGTGTGTGTGTCTGTGTGTGTGTTTGTGTGTGTCTATGTGTGTGTCTGTGTGTGTGTCTGTATGTGTGTGTGTCTCTGTGTGTGTGTATCTGTGTGTGTCTGTATGTGTGTGTCTGTGTGTGTCTATGTGTGTGTGTCTGTGTCTCTGTGTGTCTGTGTGTGTGTCTGTATGTGTGTGTGTCTCTGTGTGTGTGTGTGTGTGTGTGTGTGTGTGTCACACCTGGGGGCCCTACTCGGCTCTTCTCTCAGAACTCTGTCCAGCCCTCTGGGTAGAGGAGGTGACAGGAAGACAGACTGGAAGGAGGCGTGGACTGCATTTACTTGGACACAGCAGAACCCTAGAGACAGCGTCACTGGAGAGGACCTGTGGCCCTCACAGCTTCTGTGGGACCAGGGACAGACCACCCCAGGGAGTCCCCTGAGGAGGACACACTAGGCCCTGTAACTTTTCTTTCTTTCTTATTTTTTCCCCAACATCCAGTATTTTGTTCAGATAGCAGCCCCGTTACACATGTCCCAAGAACATTCAAATAAGAACTCAAATCGGAAGTTAAAGATTGGGCTTCAACCATCATAGCCAAAAATGCCATATTTGCCTATGACCTCTCCGATATAAAGCCACATCCGCACCTCGGTGGCCACCAAACCATCCAACGCAGCTTGCTTAACTGTAAGGTGTTTGAAGCTATCAGTTTTAGCATTTTGAATTATTTTTTCATACTCTGAATAGCTGTAGGGATTTCACCAGGGGCTGAGGAAACCACTCAACCTTGGTGTAGTGACAAAATGTGGCCAATCGAGGCTTCGAGTAAGTCAAAGCCAGCGGTCACCAGCGGCCACTGTCGACCGAAGGTACAGATGAACTTGGCCATGGTCTTTTTTTTTTTTTTTTTTTTTCTCCCTGAGACAGGGTTTCTCTGTGTAGCCCTGGCTGTCCTGGAACTCACTCTGCAGACCATGCTGGCCCCGAACTCAGAAATCCGCCTACCTCTACCTCCCAAGTGCTGGGATTAAAGGCGTGCGCCATCACTGCCTGGTGAACTTGGCCATGGTCTAAGGTGGAAGGTATGTCTCCCTGAACCACTGGCCGGCCTGTAACTTTTCTTGTCTTTGAGAAAAGAACTCAGAAAGCATGTGCAGCCATTATAGAGTGCACGGCATGGAGGGCTCCGAGCCAGACAATACTGTCCAGAAAGGGTTGGGGGCTGGGAGGTCCCACAAGAGCTGTTTAAGAAGAGACACAGCCAAGGCCAGGCCTAGTCACTAGGATCAGTGACCCCCGAAGACCCTCACTCCACTGGGGGCACCACTCCAAGTGCCCCCTGCTGATTTATGGTCCTCCCGGGGGAGCTGGAGTTTGCTGCGGAGGCATTGCACACACCTCAAGTTGGGGTCAGCGTGGTGGGGAAGGTTCTCAGCTGGTTTCCAGATGGGCTTTATGGAAAGGGTACCTGGGGAACACTGATACCCCAGCAAGGAACTGGCTGGTGTCAGAGGGCCTCTGGCTCTAGCCTGCCTCCTGTCTCTGTCACGGGCGTTGTCTCTGTGACACACGGCCCTCACTGCCCTTCTTGCCCACCAGTGAGCCCTGGGTGGGTGGGAGTGGGAGTTGGTGATTTATCACTTACCGCCTGTCTTCCATCGGAAACGCTGGGGGTGGGCGCAGACGCTTCGGTGAGCTATGGGCCACCCACCCCAATGTTGTTGCTCTGTCTGGGTAGCGGGTGCGGGCTCCCCCTCCTAAGTGATTGGTCTGGGGGCCCCCTCCACGCCTTCCCCAGGGCGTCCTCCTTGCGATGGCCTCAAGGAGGTCAGCCCAGTTTTGAGGCTTCTCTAGGCTACCGAAGACTCATGGAGAGCCCCATTGCTACCCTGGTTACCAGGGTGGCCTAGAAATGTTGGAGTCTCTTTTTCTGAGCCTTTGGGCTTTCCTCGGGAGGCCAGCGCCAGTTGTCGTCAGCCCCACCCCCTCACAATGCACACAGCGGGGGTCAATGAATGTTTACGGAGCAAACATGGAGTTGGGGGGGGGCACCTGGATTGACCCACATCTTTCCAGCCAGGCGGAAGAGGTCCCTTATCTTTGCGGTTGACCGGTTGTCAGTGTTCCACAGGATAGGAGGAAGGGGGACTGCACTCATCTTCATTGCGTCTGTCAGCGACCTCGCAGTGCCCTCCTCTCCATCCCCGGAGGGAATGACCTGCCAACCCCTCTCGGTGCAGTCTGGACGGTCCTGCTTTCTCGGTGGACTGCTGGGCGTCCCCAGCTGCCGACTGCGCGCCGAGCTCTGCATCTTTTATGGGTCGCTCGCGCCCTCTGGTGGCAGTCGGGGGTCATGGTGCTTGAGGGGAAAGGGCTAAACAACAGGCAGTTTAAGACAAGAAGGGCCCAAGTCCCACCTCCCCAAGCCGCACGTATCTATTTCACAATGAGATAGAGGCTGTCTGCGGGAGGTCACCCCTCTGCCTCTGCCTAGGCTGGCGGTCTTGTGTAGCCTTACCGGAACTCCATCTATTCAGCTCCTTGGCCGTCTTTAGCTGGATGGCAGTGCAGGCTGCACAGGTACCTCCCAGTCCTGTGTTAGACTAGCGGAGGCAGGAGATCTCTTAGTTTAAATGAGGTCTTGTATAAGGATGAAGGTCACAGGAGCGAGGGCGGACCCGGTGTAGTGGGTGGGCACAGGTGTGGTGGGTGCAGACAGATACACAAAAGCTGGCCCTCCCTTTAAAGTGCAGTATAGTTACCCCTGGCTTCTGAGCTCCAGGGGAAGGACTCAGAATCGGCCAGCTGGGGCTGTGTCTGCGTGGCTGTATTAAATAGGTCTCTGAGAGGGGCCCTGTGACTTACACTCATCTGGGAGGAGTTCCCGACCACAAAGGGGACCAGTTGGTGACTGGGGAGGAGACTCCAGGGCAGGTGTGTTGTCTCTAAAGAGGACAACAATGCTGGAGGCTGGGCTGAGGAGGAGGGGTGCATTCTGGAGCACTGAGCTGGGACCATCCACTTCCACACATTTGTTGGAGACTGAGACCCCAGGCTAAGCACGTGGAGGGTCAGCCCAGGGTCAGGAGTTAGAACTGGACAAGTTGCCAAGCCACTGGGAGAGCCAGCCACTGAGGCCAGGCTAGAGTCCTGGCACCAGCCACTCTGGCCAGAGGGGTCTCCTGGAGGAACCATGGGTACAGCTGCCCCATTAACCAGCAAGCCAGATGCCCACCCCTCTGCCTGGGACACACTGTGGGGCCAACCTTGTTTCTTTGCTGGTAGAGCCTTTTCTCATCAGGACAAGGGTGGAAAGACAGTGGCCCCTGTCCTTCGTGACCCCCAAAACCAGACTCTCAGCAAGACCCTGGTCCTGGAGCCTTCAAGCCCTGTGAGCAGTGTGAACTGAGCCTGGGGCCCTTCCTAGGCTCCTGCTAGGCCCTGGAACTGTCCTCTGGAGGAGGAGGGGCGTGGAGAGCCCTGGGAGCTGTCAGCTCTGCTCCACCACAGCCACGCAAGGGGAGCACCAGGCGCTTCTTGACACCTGATGTGCTCCTCTGAGAAGCAGAGGGGATGGCCCTCCCCACACCGTTCAACCGACTTTAAGGTGTCATCTGTGTACCTCAGCCAAGGGCTCTGGGGTGACAGGCCACCCCTGGGGAGGGTGAACAAAGACGACCACTGTCCCTGATGCACTGATAAGGCCGGATGGGTGAGCACACAGCTCGCTGCAGTCCACAATGGGCCGGATGCCCTGCACCTGCCCACAAAGGAGGGGGTGTCTTATGCCTCGCATGTGACTGGCAGCCTCTAGATAGCATCAGCCTACTGGAGGGTCATCTGTCTTGTCCCACAAAGGCCAAGACAAAGGCTGTGTCAGCCACAGCCTCCCCGACCTGGTCAGTGGTGGGCAGAGGAGGCCCAGCGCTTTCCTGTGCCCAGACCCAAGCTTCTCCACCAGGATCTTCAGGGTCGTCGGGAACAAAAGCTTCCCATATTACAGAGGTGATCGGGTGGGACTCACGTCGAGCACAGGAGGGGAACCTCTGAGCCTGGCACCCAGCTGGATCCAGCACTGGGGAAGGCGCCATTCTGCTCCTTTGGGTACCCAGGGAGGAAAGTGCACCTTATTTTTCAGCTCCAGAGTAGAGGGCAGACAATACGGAGCTGGGAGGTGCTCTCTGTCCGCACACCTCTGAACTGTGAGGCAGGGGACTTGCTGGAGAGCCTTGGGCCAGGTTAGAAATAGCATAAAGCCTGGGCAGGGGTGGGGCAGCTGCACAGTCAAGGAGGCAGAGCCTGGGGTAGTGTGTGCTGCCTGGTCTGTTGGTCAGGGAGAACTGTCAGGAGGGCTGTCAGTGGCTGAGATGGGATTGAAGATCTGAGGACACTTGGAGGGTTCAGGGCTGTGGGGGGAGGCCTGACTCACTCCACAGCACAGTTCAGAGGCTCTGGTTAAACTCATACCTGCAGCCCCCCAGATCACGTCTCTGCCACCCGGCCTTCCCCACCCTTCAGAATTCACGGCCCACGGAGTCCCACTGGACCGCAGACTACAGTCGTCTGTTTTGAGTCACCCCAAACCCCACCTGTCTCTGGGTGCTCTAATAGCTGTCTACACAGCAGATTCACCTCAACTCCTGAGCTGCTCTTGAAAGGTTCTCATGGCCCTGGTTGTCCACACAGGCCAACCCTCTGAGGACCAAGCTCAGCCTATGCTGTTTCAAGCTTCCTCAGTGCTAGAGGGACCTCTCTGTTCACAGCATTGACTCTGCGAGTGACCCCGGAGACAGCTGGGTACAGGGAGTTTATCCATTGACTCCTGTTTGCCCTAGGCCAGTTTGGCAGTCAGTGAAGAACACCCTGCCAGCATCCCCTCAGGCCTTTCTAGAATTTGGCAACGTCGGGTGGTACAGAAACCGCCAGATGAAGAGGAGAAACGTTTATTCAGTGCGGAGTCTGGCAGGAGCCTGGGGCGCTCCACCACTCTAGGCTCCGAAGACTCCAGGTTGCTTCACTCTGGTAGTACTGGGGTCAGTTTGGCACCATGTGGATTCAGGCTTGCGGAGCTTGGGTCTGGGAGGTTGGGCAAAGGTAGAGGCCAAGGCCGATCCAGGTGAACGCGAGGGTCCTCCAGAAGGGACCTGTAAAGTTTGCAGGTCGTTGTTTCTCGGCGCCTGTCCTTTCCTAGGACTCGGCCACCAGCGGGGCTGTGAGTGAGAACGCGCGGAAGGAGCGTGCGCGCGCGCTCGCCCGCAGCCTCCGCAGGCGACCCAGTAGGAGTGCCAGCAGCAGCGCGTGTAGCAGCCCAAGGGCCAGCAGCGCTAGCTGCGCCACCAGAGCTCCCCAGCAGAGTAGACCGGGCGCGCACGCCGCCCGCAGCTCATCTTCCGTCACGTAGGGCAGCAAGCGGCCGCGCAGCGCCGGGGGCGCGACACAGCGCAGGTCGCGGTAGGGTGCGCGTTCCGGGCGGCCGGCCAGCCAGGCGCGCAGCGGCAATAGGCGGCAGTCACAGCGCCAGGGGTTGGCCCCCAGGTGCGCTGCGCGCAGCGCAGGCAGCGCGTCCAGAAGCCCGGGCGGCAGCGCCGTCAGGTTGTTGCCGGTCAGCACCAATTCGGTGGTGTCGGGAGGGAAGGCAGCTGGCAGCGAGGCCCAGGTCAGCCCACGGCGCCCACAGTCCACGAGCGTCCCTGCGCAGCTGCATGGCGCGGGACAGCCAGAGGCTGGGCGGCTGGGCGGCGCTAGCAGCAGAAGCAGCAGGCTCAGCGCCCCGCGCGGCCCTGGAAGAGAAGCGCTAGGATGAGCCGGAGCATCCCTGGGAACGCCGGCGCGGCTCCCGCCAGCTCCTAGGGCCAGCGTCCCTCCACCCCTGACCCTGGACGCTGGCTGGAGATGCCCTCCGTCTCTGATCCAGGCTTTTGCCTATTGCTGCCCAAACGAGAACACCTCCTGACGCGCCTCTTCCCAGAAAGCTGCAAACCCGACCCCAGAACTCACGGGAGCCCATGGTGAGAGGATGGTGGCCTACTTCGTTCTGGAGAGGCGCTGGCCCGAGAGAGCCTGCCTGGGTCTAGAGCAACAGACCACAGTTCTGCCGCTTGGCCAGAAATAACTCGGAGCCGGCGCGCAAGGGCGTTGCGGAGGCAGATAGGGTACTATCGCCCGAGGCCGCAGGCAGCCCGGGCTTCCGTCCCCCCGCCCGCTCCCAGGGGCTCATGGAACACTCGGACACTAGGCGCGACGTTCACCAACTTTGTTCTCCTGTCACCAGGACAGGACGCGGCATTCACAACTGAACAAAACGGAGCATGGGGTGTGTGGGAATCATGCGGGTGGAGAGATGGAGGAGGCCAAGGGTTGGAGTCCTTGTGCAACAGAGCTGCAGGGAAGAAAAGACCTTGACCTGTGGGTGGACGAAAGTAGTCTAGGCATAAGGGACACCCCGTTCCTGCCGCCCCTAGAGTTCTTCAGGTAGACTCAAGAAGGGGCGCGAGCGTCTAGTGCATCGCGGAACCGCCTTCCTCCCAGAAGCCTCCAGGTCTTCCTAAAGGCCTCAGCCTCCAAACCCCACCGGCTCTGATCCTGAATAAGAGCATGATTAAGGGGTAAGGGAGGGACCCGCCTACTTCCGCGCTCAGTAGGACATTAGCATAAGCTTCGTAGCCCTCTGGAATTGGCAAGGGGAGGTTCTGGGGGGGCCCTCCCAACTCCACTCTGCCTAGCTTGGGTGATATGCCCGAGATTCTGCATCCATGTCCTCTACCCTGGATTACTGGCCCGCTGGGAGCAGTGATCTTCTAGGAAGGGAGATCTTGGAGGTTGTGCACAACTTTTCCCCTTAAGTCAGGCGGGGAGGCGCGGGGTGGGCTGGGGGGCTGGAGGTTGGGGAGGGGCTGTGGTTCAGGCCACTCGGAAGCAGATAGGGAAGGGTGGATGCTGAGAATAAATTAGGGTCATCTGGGGGCTGTGGCTCTGTGGCTCCAGGTCTGAACAGTCTGGTCAAAGCCACTTTGGATGGCGGTTAGGTCCAGGCCTTCTGCGATCCAGATGAGCCCAGGGTGGAGTCCAGGACAGTCTGGGATCCAGGGGTAGGAGGGGCCAGCCCGGAACCCGGCGTCTATCCTTGGCGACCGGCTGGGGCGGGTGTCACTGGTCTTGCATTTGCTGCTTCATCTTCTGCAACATCTCCTGCATTCGCCGCAGCTGGTGGTGGGGGTGACCCAGATCAGTGTGAGAAGACAGGCGCGTTCTGCCTCTGCCCTCCGCCCCTCCCCCCTTCCACAGCCTCGGCCCTGCTCCCGGTATCCACCCACCTCTTCATCCTTCATCCTGATGAGCTTCTCGGTCTCGGCATCCGGCGTGGGCAGCGGGAGGATAGGGATGGGGCTCTCCATGCGGCTGTCCTGTGTGAGTTTGCTGTGGAATGAGAGGGCTGTGCTTGTTGGGAGGCTCGGGTGAGGCGGGTGGGAGATGCCCGGCCCGCGCCGGTGGGGACGGCCCACCTGGTCATCTGCTGGATGCAGTGGGCGCGGTAGTTCTCATAGTGCACGTCGCACGTCACGTCTTTGAGGTCGTGCATGTGAGTGCGAATGAGCATGTTGCGCAGTTTCACAAAATCGCAGTGCGCCTGGTTCTCCACTGTGGGCGGAGCAGACGCACGCTGAGCCGGCGTCGGGCTAGCGGAGCCTCCCACCCCTCACCCAGTGCCGCCTGCCTCATCTCACCTTCGACGATCCCCCAGGGGTACAGTCGCCCCCGGACCCGCTGCCCCTTGGCCTCCACCACAGTGTTGCTGCCGATAACGGCGAAGGGTGCACTTTCCTGGGGAAGGGGAGCAAGGACCCAGCCCATCCTAGTCTGTATGAGCAGCTGGCTCAGAGGCGGAGGCCATTCCGGCGCTGCCGCGCCCCGCCCCCGCCCATGGCACAGCCCCTCGTCTGGTGTCTTTGCTACCCACGAAAGCCACAAAGCCTGCACAGCTAGAAGCCTTGGGGCTTCGGCCACGCTGTGCACTTCTCTGGCACTGGATGCTTCCCGGAGCCCCCTGCACGGTTCAAGTCAGAACCAAGAGCATGCTTACTGCCCAAAGGCCCTAGTTCCTGGCTTAGCTTTCGGCCATAACCTCTCTGGTCTCTGGACTATTCAAAGCCTCCACCCTCCGTAGCTCCAAATCTTGGATACTAGGGCTTGACACACCTCTGGGCCGCTGGGCCGATTCTTGGAAAGCAGGTCAGAATGGCACCGATAAGTGCCCTAGTAAGCACCCAAGGGAGGGTCACATGACCCACCACAGACCAGACAGTGATACAAGGGACTTCCTGATTCTGTAGCCCTCAAATGATCCTTGCTCTCATCACCTGAGTGCTCACCAGTCCTCCCCAGGGCTTGTGTGGTCTCCAGTGCTCCGCCCAGCTACCTCCTCGCCCCACCCCTCCTGGATACGCGCTCACCTTCAGTTCCCGGTCCTGTTGCTTGAAGTCTTCATCTTCATCCGAGTCACATTCTGGAAACTGGTACACATGGATCCCAAACTTGTCTATCTCCTCCCGTATCTGCAGCAGGGGAGAGCCTGGCTTGGCACTGGCCGCGCCCCCGGAGTTTGTGGCCAGGCCCCCTGGGCTGTAGAAGACTCACCCTGTCCTTCAGCTTCCGGATCTCACTGGGGACTAGGCAGTCGGCTTTGGCGATGAGCGGGACGATGTTCACCTTCTCGTGCAGCGCCTTCATGAAGCCTACATCCACTGGCCTCAGTCTGCGGAGAGAGAGAGAGCGCGCGCGCGCGCCGGGTGGGGCGGGCGTTGTTGGGGGAGGGGCGGCGGCGCAGGGATAGGAGCACCCACCCTGAGCCCAGGCACCGGGACGGCCACGCACCCGTGACCGAACGGGGAGATGAAGTACAGGCAGCAGTGCACCCGGTTGTCCTGGATGTTCTTCCGGTTCAGGCCACTCTCGTCACGGAAATACTGCTCAAACTGCTGGTCCACATAGTCAGTGATGGGCTTCCAGCTAGAAGCGGAGAAGAAAGCTAGCTAGCTCCGGGAGCCGCCTGCCGGGTCGCGGCAGCTGGGGGCGGGGCCTGCTCCTCACCACTCAGAGTTGTTCACTGCGTCCCCGAAGCCGGGCGTGTCCACGATGGTGAGCTTCAGTTTGACCCCCTTCTCCTCGATGTCGACGGTGTGCTTCAGGATCTCCACTGTCTGGTTGATGCGCTCTGCAGGGGAAGGAGAGGCAGTGTTTGCAGGCCATCTCCACCTTTCCTCCGGGCAGCAAGGAGCCCCGTCCTTGGCCACCCTGGTGCCTTGGCCCCAGGCTCTGTCTGTGTACTCCGGGCCACTCCTCTCCACCGCCAGTCAGGGACCCTTGCCTCAGGCAGAGTGTAAGGTGCTCTCTGAGGTTTCTCAGGGCAGGGGCGAGCGGGCTGGGGAGGACTACTCACCCTCAGCACTCAGCAGTTTCCGGTCCTTATACAGATCGGTCAGAAAGAGGCTATGGACAAGGGTCGACTTCCCCAGGCCGGACTCACCTGGCCATAGGAATAGTGAGAGAGCTGGATTAGAATGGGGCTGAGATGGCCTGACCCACAGCTGCATGGGCTCCGCCTACAAGTCTGGCCACTCACCGGCCACCATGAGCGTGAAGTCGAAACCCTTCTTGACTGACTTGCGGTGCACCTGGTTGGGCAGCGTGGCGAAGCCAACGTACTGCTTGTCGATGTCCTGAGGGCAGGGGTGGTTGGGGCAGGTCAGTGGCGTATCCTGATCTCCAGTGGGAGCCCAAGGCCCTAGCTCTTATGTTGCTCAGACGGGCAGAAAGCACAGCCCCTAGCAAGGGGCATTTCGTCAACAAAACTGGGGTGAGGGCTGTAGAGCAGAGGCTGGAAGGAAGGGGAGGGGGGAGCAGGGAAAGGCACCCCACCCAGCTTCAGCGGAAACCCAAGTCTGGGGTGCGGAACGAGGAATGTCAGCCCCACAGGGGCATCCCCTGAGATGGATGGTGGGACCCACTGAGACCCCTCAGACACATTCAAGGACCTCGGTAGGTGGAAATAGCCAGACCTCGGCACAAACTCAGCCCCGGAGTACCCAGGGGTGGGTGGCTTGTCTGGCCCAGATCCAAGCTTGGGGGTGGTAGCTCCTAAAGCAGCTTCGGAGCGAGGGCTATTTATAGACTGCGGCACCGAGCCTCCCCCGCCAAGGGTCTGCGTTGCCTGCACCTATCCCTAGTGGACATCTGCCCTAGGAGCCCCTGCCACCTTCGGTGGTAGCTGGAGGGTCTTGGCCAAGCAAGATTGCACACATGACCCAGATTCCACCCCCTCTCTCCACGCACACAGACACACACACACACCTTGAGCCGCCTCTGGGCCTGGGTGCGCGGCGACAGCAGCTGCTCCACCAGGCGGTCCTGGGGTGCTGCCAGTGAGTCCATCGCGGCGACCCCGCGGGCCCTGACGGCCTCGCTCCGACCCTACACCAGGGTCAGGCCAGTCGGGCCAGCGATCTGGAGCGACTTGCGCTGGGTAAATTTGCTCTTAAGCCCTCTTCTGCCTCGGGTTTTGAAGACGCGAGAACTGAGGCCCGGAGAGGGAGCGTCGCCCACTTGGTAGGCCGACGACCTCAAAAGTCGTGCGAGCCATTCCCTCGCCTGTGCGCGGGGGGCCGCGAGCTGTGGCCGCGTCGAGGCTCGGCAGCGGCTCCAGAGCGAGCCGAGGCGGGGCTTCGCGGGCCCACGGCAGCGGCGGTGGGGACCGCCCCGCCCGCCGTCGCCGGGAAACGGTCGCCTGGAAATTGGGCCGCAGGCGGAGCCTCGAGAAAACGGCTGCGATGGGCAGGGCCGGGCCGAGGCGCTCGGGCGGGGGCGCCGCGTGGAGCCGGAGCGCAGCCGTGGCACCCGAGGCCGCGTCCGGACCGTCCGTAGGCGGGCGGCGAGGTGTCTGCGGTCGCCAAACTGCCTCCGGGACGCCGCGCCGCTGCCGCCCACCAGAGGGCGCTGCGGAACGCTCCGGACTCACGCGCAACCGCGGGGGGAAGCGGCCCCAGCCAGCACCTCGCTCTCCTCGATCTTCACCCGCAAACCCTGAACCATGCCTCGGCGACCAAACTACCCACAGACACACCCCTCCCCTCTGCTTGGGGCTCACTGTTTCCTAACATCCCCGCGCTTGTGCACGTGCGGGCGACTGGGGGAATTCTTTCCCGCGTGGCATTTACATTTGCACTGAGGACAGAGTGCACCTCCATTACTAAGCCCTGCCGTGGGTGAGGGGAACAGGAAGAGCGGCGCAGGTCTTTAATCCCAGCACTTGAGAGGCAGAGGCAGGAGGATGTCTCTGAGTTTTAGGCCAGCCTGGTCTGTGTAGTAAGGTCCAGGGCTACATAGTGAGATTCCATCTCAAAACAAAAACAAAAACAAAAAACCAACCAAACAACAACAACAACAATAACAACAACAACAACAACAACAACCTAAAGGGTGAGAGGGATGCCGTGGCCAGGGTTCAGATGGCTATGGCGGGCTTCCTTCAGAGCTCGGAAGCTCTGGCCAGCCCGCGGCTAGGCAAAACTGCCCACAGCGTGCCATCGCTTTAGGTAGCGGATGTACAGGAGCTACAGGGTTCTGATGAACTGGGAAGTCATTGGCTGTGGGCCGCCAAACTTTTCCTTACTCCTCATTTCCAACCCCACCAGAATCAGAGCTCCAGCCCCAGGATGTAAGAAACTAGACAAGCCACTCCCCAGAGTGGGCGAGGGACCAGGAGACCTCCCTCCCCCATGCAGGTGCCAGCCCTCCTCCTGAGTCTCACCTTCTCCGAGGGGCCTCTGCCCTGGATCTGCTATGCCCCTCCCCCCTGAGGGCGACTAGCACCAGGGAAGGGGCCTGAGCCCACAGCTGTGACAGGGGAGCCATTCACCCCAGGGCTGAGAAAAAGCACCCCAGTTTTGGCTCCCAGAAAGTGGCTACTGGTTCCTGCCTGACCTACAGGAAGCCTTTAGACTGAGTTTCCACCTCCCCGCCCCTCCAACCACTGCAAACACAGCTCTCAGCCCGGCCAGACAGGCTGGTGTCTCCAACCTAGGACATTTCTGAAAGACCCCACAGATGGCCTTGGCTGGGCCGTACCCTGATGCTGAACAGACCTAGTAGGTCTTAGACTGCCTTTCAACGGCTACATGCTTAGGGGAGTCCCAGTCGAACAGCCTGTCTGAGTGTCACCCAAGCAGCCCACCATAGCCTGTGTATTCCCTGGAGAAGCCCTAGGGAAGGGGCTTTGCAACCCCCTTTTGTAGTCCCGGAGGCTCATTCCTCAGGGATGGATATGAAGCCACACACAGCGGAACCCACTCTTCAGGAGGATGAGAGCGGTGAGGCTTTCCATCCTTAGAACTATGGCTAGGCTCTGAAGCAGCAAGCACAACCAAGAAAGTCCTCACCACTGCCTAAGAGAGGTGTGGGTGCAGAGGGCAGACAGACACCTCCTCCTGCACAGACTGCTGCTCTCCCCCTCCCCCATTTAGAGTCAGAAAGAGGCCTGGTTAAGCCCGGCTCTGCAGCCATATTGGGAACCACGGTGCTATATGCTGTCCCCAGGCCCACAGGGTCCCAGCCCTGACACCAGAGTGGCACTGTTCTGGGGCTCAGTGCATCTGCCTTGACCCAGTGTTACCTTCCTTCAGGCCTGGGGACACGGAGTGGTGTAAGGCGGGCTCCTAACTGGCCAGAGGATGGGCAGATGCAGGCCTGGGGGGCTCACACTTCATGGGGGGGTCTCCATCCTAGCAGCATCAGACAGGAGAACATGGACCCGGCTAAGCAGCACGTTACCAAGCCAGGCCACTCGGGAGACCCTGCAGAGGTCCCGGCCTTCCCAGCCTCTGGCCCCCTCCCCCTTACACAATAGCTAGGCAGCGCGTGTCCCCATCGGGCTTTGTCTGGCTTACTGAGGACGGGGAGGCAGTTCTCTAGGAAGGCTCCTGGGGGAGCCCCTCCCAGTGAGCCTCATCAGCCTTGGGCGGGGCATGTCCCTGCCAGGAGACTGTGACTCTCCAGCTTACCCCATCTGCCAGCTGCTTTTGCTCTCCTGACAGCCTGGTGTACTCTAGTCTAGTCCTCTGGGGTCCAATGCTAGGTGTGAAGGTCCATCCCCAATGAGGCTTGCCAAAGCCTTCCACTGTCAGAATCGGGCCTTTCCCCCATGCCCGTCTTCAAACAGGGCCTAGCTCAAGCCACAGCGGACATCCCCTTTGGTCACCCACTTCCACTCTGGTTTCACAACCCTCAGCTTCTTTGGATTTTCACAGGTTACCCAGCAGTCTGGCACTCTCATTGTGGGGATCAGGTTAGCCCTCCAGGAGGCCACAGCCTGGCTGTACTCAAGGTTTGGAGGGCTAGTGCTGGGCCCTAGGATGACTCAGATGGGGAGCCCTGGGAGTTCCAGGTCTTGGAAGAGGCTCTGCCAGAGACTAGTGAGCACAAATTTAGGTGCAGGAGAGATGCACAAAGGTGCATGGGCACGAAGCAGAGTGGACAGAGCCCCCATGGCATTGCTCCGGAGACTGGCGGCCCCTCCCTCCCCCCACCCGTTCCTTGCCTGTCATAACTACAGCCTCACCCAGGACCCCCAACGCGAGGCCTTCCGGTCAGGTTAAGAGGGGATGCTGGCCCTGGACTAGAGGAGAGAGGCCCTCATCCCAGCCTCCCTTTCTGGGGAGGTGCCTAGGCCCCTGCTGTGCAGGTCAGAGAACCAAGCGCGGTGCCTACTCTTGCCCCCTCCGTAGCCCCAGGAGCGGCGGCGCTGCCCCTACAGACAATTGATTAACGCCAAAGGGCTGGGTGACGGCCGGCGGGGGCGGGGTCACGCCTGGCCGCCACCAGCATCGGTGCCACAAAGGGTGACAGCCAGTCCGATCTCACCACCGGCCGAGCGGCGCAGCGCCGGTACCTGTTTGTCCTCTGCATGGTTCGAGTCGTGGTCCGGGTCCGGGCGGGTCCGGGAGGGTCCGGGCCGGCGGGCAGGGGAGAGACGGAGACAGACGGTGAGAGGCGGGCGGGCGGCGGGGACAAAGGCGCGCGCGGGCACGCGGACAGGCGCTGGGCTCACCTGGGGTCGCCAGCTTGCTCTTGTACCGCAGTCCTGTGCTCATGGTGGCCGCCGGCGGGGGACGTGTGGCGGCGGCGCGCGGGCGGGGCACGGCGACCAGCAGTGGAGGCCGAGGCCGGCTGAGGGGTGACCCGCCCCTCCGCGCCGCCGCCACCCGCCCCGCCCGCGCGCCTGCCAGCCAATCGGCGCCCGCCGCGCCCACGCGCGACCCGGAGAGGCCGGTGGGGGCGGGGACTGAGGCGTCCCGCTGTGGTTCCCCCGGGCCTTTGGTTCTCCCGGCTGCGCGAGTGCAGCAGGGCTATTCCCACGGCCTGGTCCGGAACGCCCCCTCCCCTTCCTGTCATCCAGCCCAGGCCTCGACTCCGACTCCGTGCTGTCTGTCGCTGGAAGCCAGTTGGTTCCCGGGCCTCTGACCTTCCATCATGTGGTCATTCTACAAAGCATGTCCCAGGACTGTGCTTCATGCAGCCGATGAATGAGTTCAGGGGATATAAGGAGCCCGCTTCACCCCATCAAGAAGCATTTGGAAGGGTCAGGCCTGGAGCTTTGCTCTTGGTACTTGTTGGGCAGAAGTCCAGAACCTGAGCTCTCCTGCAGTCTGCTGGGTGCTGGGTCCTCTACACTGGGCACACACACACCTGGGCAAGATGTAAAGCACATGCGGGGTGGGGTTGCATAGCTTCTTTTCCTGGACTGCAAGATGGGAGTACTTGAGGTTTACAACCAGAATGGCACAATCTGACGGCCACCTTAGGTCTCCCTGCTCCAGCTCTGTGAAAGGTGCTCTCCCCAGCGACCTCCCCAGAGAGGGCTCTAAGGGGACTGAGGTACCATGAAGACAGATCCATGCTCAGAGCCCCATTTATACCTGAAGATGCTGTGCCTCTTATCTTTAATAAGTTGACAGGACTAAGTGACCCACAGTGTGAACGCCTTCTGTGTTACTGACACATCCCAGGTGTCTTTGACCTAAACCTCACCAGAGAGTCTGTGACCAGGCTAGGGATGTTCCATTGTCCAGATCTTTCATGTGCAGCCGGGGTCAGCCGGGGGATGTGACACACTGTGGAGCCTCTTTGGAATCTAGAGAGGGCACCCACACACAATCAAAGTTTGTATATGAAACACTGGTTTAATGACTCTAGTAAAAGTTGTCTACACCTCTTTTAGGTTTGGCTTTGCCAGAGGCTTTTTCATGGAGTTCTTGGGGTAATTTGGAACTCTGTTAAAGAAATGCACAGTCTGAGACAGAAACACGATGCCGGGACTTCTGAGTCTGGAGGAAAGTTAGAGCGAGCCGAGTGTCACTGTCAGTCACTCCCGATGAGTGGCAGAAACACAGTGGAAGAAAGGAACTCTTCCGTGGGCTCTGATGGGAGGGCCTCTCCTGAAGTCCTCTAGTGAGGGGCCCGGAGGGAAGTGTTGGAGAGTGGAAAGAGGCTTGTGTATAGAAGAGGAATAAATTATAAATCAATCCTGATGAGCCCTCGACACAGCGGTTAAAAAATAGTAAAACTGCTGCGGAGATGGGAGATGGACGAAGGTAAGTGTGTATCAAATATTACGTTTCAAAAAAGACAGGCAGCAGGCCCAGTGCTCAGTGGGATGTGAACGGGCTGGTGTCCCCGGGGCCTGAGAGCCTCTCTGAAGGATGCAGTTAGGGGCAACCTGGGTTGATACCATGTGTGACTACATCTGTGGGGAGCTTGAGATGACCAGTCCTGTGGGAGAGCCAGGATCTGCTTCTTGTCCTGGGACTCAGGTCGACTATGACTGGAAGTCAGCCCCGGGGGCAGCTTCAAGTGGTTCCCAGAGGAAGGGGGTTGCCACTCTGTGCCGAGAAGGAGTGACACTTGTGACTCAACAGACACTGTATGCACAGGGGACATTTCTGAGGTCAGGAAAATGGGTCATGAAGGCATTATCAGCCATCAGATTTGCAGGACCTGTCCCCAGCTCTGTCATATTTACAGTGTGAGTGTCACAAAGGTCCCATACTCTGGCCGGAATAGCCAGAGGCTGAGGTCTGAACAAAACTCCTGTATGCCTTCTGCCCATCAGAAAGCACAGCTGGCAGCCTCTGGTGGGCTCTGTCAAGTGTCAGCAAGGCAGCAGAAGTGGCGGGGTGGAGACCTGCACACCAGCATTTACCTGTTCAAGACACTCCGGCTTCCCAGTGGGCACGTTTGCCTTGTCGTCACAGAGCTGGCTGTAGTACAAAGAGAAGTAAACAAAAGTCTTCTGCGTGGGAAAATGCTACTTTTTTTTAATTCATAAGGAAGAGAAGTTAATGAGTGAAAAATAAGCTATGTCAAGAAAAATCTGTTCAAGCAACTTGGGCTACAAATAGCTCATTTTTCAGAAAAAAAAAAAAAAAAAAAACCAACCCAACCCTTTTCTTCTTGTTAAATCACGCTGTGTCTCCCCCTCAGCACAGACTGCAGAGGGAGCTCCACGTGGGGTGAACAAAGCAATCTTGGGGAGACAGCTTCGGTGCAAACCATAGTGACCAGACATGGAGGCAGGTACTGAAGATGCTGATGCTTAGAGGTGGGGAAGTTTGTTCTGGTTGACAGAGATGGGAGCGACTGGGGCCAATGGTAAGAAAATTCTAGAATGTTTACTGTTACTGCTGTTCACTTCTGAGGTTGAGGGCTAAGGTCAAAGTGTGCTGTAGATGAGACCTCCCTCGCAGAACCTTCTACAGCCCCCACCCCCGCCCCATAACTACCCCAGAACAGGCTCAAGATGCAATCCCCGGTTTTTGTGCCTAAGCACAGGACAGAAAATGCAGCTCAGAGTGAGCTGGGGGTCCGCATGAGATTAAATCCAGGCCTATAGATTCCAGCCCCTCCCCCCCCATTCTAAGAGGAACATGACCTGGCCCCAGCCGAGCTAGGAGCTTGGCCCACTCACACAGCCCACTACGACCTGAACTCATGCTCCTTCTGTCCCCTCTCCCAGTGGAGGCGAATTGGTCTTTCCTTGGTCTTTCTGTATGTTCTCACACGGTCCTGGTCCTGCTGCCCTTGCTGCACTCACCGAGCCAGAGGGCTCACACTCATCTTCTTGGACTTGAGGGCTTTGTACCAGGAAGTGCTCCCTTCAGCTTCCTGCCAGTGTGCCCTGGGGTCCGCGCTGCCCCTTAGTGTGGTGCTATCTCCACAGAGCCACACTTCTGTTCCCAGCCCCTTCTGTCCAGTCAGAAACTGTGATACACACTTGTGCAGAATAGGACAGTAGGCTCACAGTGATCAGCCCAGCCCAGCAACCAGGACAGCCCTGTCTCATGCTAGACCTAGCATCAGGGCAGTGGAGTGGGGGTGGGGAAAGCCAGCCAAGAGGGTCAGAGTAAAAGAGATGGCAGACTGCAGGCTCTGAGGTCCAGACTTCCCCGCCTCTGCAGTGGGCGGATCATCTCGTAAGGGGGATCTATGGGGATCTGAGGCTTAGGGATGTCCTCCCTGCTCCTAAGGGCAGTGGTTGTCTCAAAACGCAGGGCAAATGTGCGAACATTAACGTGTACTAGAGAATGCTTTCCTTGAGTTTCTTGTTAGAAGAATGTAAGGGGACCACACACCACACACCTCATCACCAAAGACAGATGTTAGAAGGGCATAGAATTCCAGCAGCTGCCCCTGCCAGGAGGGTGCCGGCTGACTCTGCTTAAAGCTGTCTCTGTGTACTGCAAGGCTCCAGAGAGGCTGTGTCCTGCTCCTCCCTGAGCAGCTGGAGGAGTACTACAAAGGGTGTCTATGCTTTGAGACAGGGAGCCAGCCTGGGCCCCAGAGCAGCCTGGGTCTTTGCGAAAACATTTCAAGACATTTGACAAGCTGGAGAGTCCCCTGTGGTACTCTGGGGCAGTGTATTGGGGGAGAGATGGGGCACAGTTCAGGCTGGGACCCTTGAGAGCGAGGACTGTATCAGGCATGACTGCTTGTCACTGAGCTTCCCGGGAGACTGACCCTATACCAGGCGCATGCACAGGGCTGGACACCTCCCTGCAATGGTACCCCACACTTCTGAGGTTGTCTGACCTCATTGTACTTCTAGAGATTCGTGGAAAGTCAAAGATGGAAGAAAGTGAGAGCGACTTAGGGGATGGTGTCAGCATCAAGGTTCTCCCAGAAGCACAGAGGCATTAAACAAAACCTCATTGACTGTAAAGGTGGCTCAGCGGTTCAGAGAACCCAAGTGCCCAGCACCCACAGTGGGCAGCTTGTAACTCTAGTTTCCGTGGTTCAGTCCCCTCTGCTGCCCGCCCACTGCAGGCACCGTCGGGAATATGGTATACATCCATACATCTAGGCACACACATATATACACACAAGTCAAAGGAAACATAAGTCTTTCCAAGGGAACTTCACAAGACTGCGTGTTTTGAAAAGGTGCGATGGTACAGAGGCCGGAGCGGCAGTGACGTGGCCCGGAGCCAGCCAGTGTGCTCAGATAAGCGTCTACTTTCTGCCGCTGCCACTCCAGGCGGTGGGGCTCCAGGGCCCTCCAGCTCCTCACTGCAAAAGTCCTACCTCCCAGACTTGACCTGCAAGTGTTAGGCCACTAGCAGACCTGAAAAATCTTTCTGGAATAAAGAGAACAAAAAGCAGGGCCATGGCCCCCACACAGCTGCCGCCGTGGTCCGAGCACCCTCTGCAGCAGGCACAGGCTCTAACCCAACACTCCCCCCAGGCACTGGCTGGGGGTCTGACCCTGCTCCAGGGCGGCGAGGCAGGTATCCACTGTTCGAGCCTTAGCTTCAGACGACTGGCCATGCCCTGGTAAGGACACGAGCTTGGAGGTCTCCGCTCAGTCACCATTGCCTCTGCCTTGCTTTTCACTGCCACTGCTCAGGGACACCTGGGCTCACAGGCAGACAAGAGGACACTGAGCAGATGCCATCAGCAGAACCACTGGCCTGTGTGTAGACCTCCTGCTCATACTTCAAGCGTACAAAATGGTCTCTGCTCAGTACCTATTTACTTCTGCTGTGTGGACAGGGCAGAGCCATGCCACACTGCGTGAGAGAGATGCACTGTGTGACAGGATGCCAAATGGCGAGGTGGCCGTGAGGAGTTGACGGCTAACCAGAGCCAGCCCATGCCCATGGTGGAGGTTGCTACCCACCACCCTTCCCTGCTCCAAAAGCTGTCTTTAAGAGGTCCCCAAGTAAATGTGGTGGAGTGGTGCACACCTTTAATCCCAACACCTGGGAGGAGGCAGAGGCAGAGGCAGAGGCAGGGGCTGGGCTGGGCGGGGCAGGGGCGGGGCAGGGCGGGGGGTTGGGCGAGGGCAGGGGCAGAGTCAGAGTCTGATTACACTGAGGTCTCTTTCTGTCCTTCCTATGCAAGATGTGGTCACTCAATTCTGCGCTCAATTCACACACACACACACACACACACACACACACACACACACGTGTGAATGCGAGCGAGCCTTTGTCATCTGACATACCATAACAGCTGTCAACAGGTCTGCAAGGTTGTAGACAACATGCTTTTAAGCCTTGGACACTGTAAACTAAACAAGCCTCTTTTACAATTTATTTTTAAAATCTATTATTAGTATTAGTGGAGGGGACATGTGTGTGGCCAGAGCACAGCTTTGTGGAGTCATTTCTCTCTGTCCACACTTGGGCAGGTCCTGGGAATTGAACTTTGGTCATTAGGCTTGTGTGACAGATGCAGTTCCCTGATACCATCTCGCCAGCCAGATGGTTCATTGGTGGCCTGCCCTAGGTGCGTTGTTAAAGGAATGCGAGCTCACTGACAGACACTGTGCTGAGAAAACCAGCTCCCGCCTTCTCTTTGCCCCACACCACAGTCCACTTACACAGGCCGCCCCAATAAGGCTTCTCTCCATCAACAATCAGGCAGTCTGCTCTGCTGTGGCCCATGACCCTGTGCCCCCACGTTCAGTTTCAACTTGGGAAAGAGTCTCAGATTCTACAGGGTCCCAGTGCTCAGCAGACTTCTGAGAATTTCTACAGCCCCCTCCTTAGGATTGGTTAATCGGTTTGAGGGAGAATTGAATTTGTTTGAAGGAACACAGCACCCAGGAGACACTTCTATTTACCTTTTATTTTAAAGCACATGACAAAGCTTACAGATGAAAGGCTGTGAGGAGGAGTGGAAGGGGGAGTGCTGGTCAGCGCCATTCTGGCACCACCCCGGCACCCCAGTGTGCAGTGATTTGGACGCTCCTTTGTTGTTTGTAGGGAGTTCATTGCATGTCTAATGCTAAAATAGCCTGGGCAGGGAGACTCAGCAGGGTCTGTCTACTGAGCATTTTGTAGTAACTCCTTCCTTAGGGTGTGGGGCAGGACACTCTGGGGTGAGGAGAGTTGGTAAGAACTCCCTGAGGGAGAGAATTAAGGGTCCTATGGCCAGCCACGGGGAGGGAGAGAGGAGCAAAAACCATGGTGGAAAAAAGACACTGACAACAAGTCACACAGTGTGACACAGTGGCCATCAGTTTCAGCCACTGACTGTGCCTGGCTGAGTGACTGAGTCACTGACCCACTCCACAACACTGTCACCTTAAGAGGAAGACCCCCATGTATGCATTTTCTCCCTTCCTTCCTTCCTTCCTTCCTTCCTTCCTTCCTTCCTTCCTTCCTCTCTCTCTCTTTCTCTCTTTCTCTCTTTCTCTCTTTCTCTCTTTCTCTCTTTCTCTCTTTCTTTCTTTCTTTCTTTCTTTCTTTCTCTCTCTCTCTTTCTCTCTCTCTCTCCCTCCCTCCCTCCCTCCCTCCCTCCCTCCCTCCCTCCCTTCCTTCCTTCCTTTTCTTTTTTCTTTCATTTATTTTTGAGACGGAGTCTCACTGTGTAGCCCTGGATGGCCTGAAACTCTATGTAGACCATGCTGACCTTGAACTCACAGAGATCCACTTGACTGTGCCTGTCACATCCTGGGATTAAAGGAGTATACCACTACTCTCAACATGAACATTTTGAGAGACATTCAGACTAGAGTGCAAAGGTTCAGAGTGTGAGGGTTGTTCCTACATGCCCCCAGTCCTCCCTGCCCGCCACCATCTGATCGCACACAGGGGAGTCTAGTTCAGAAGGGACAAGTCAGCCCGCGTGGAACCCATGTTTCCTTCAGGGTGAAAAATTGGCTCTGCACATCCTCCTGGGGTCAATTGAATTTGGTCTCCTAGAAAACACAACCCCAAACCACAAAATGGTTACTGGGAGTATTCTGGGGGTGCTTTGTGAGAGGAAAATCAGGGAAAGGACTCAAGGGGAAAAGGAAGCCCCCAGGCAAAGGAGGCGCCATCTGCTCCTGGAGTGCCAGTCTTCTGGGAAAGGGAAGCCGCTTCTAGAGTGGGGCCTGGGAGCAACTTGGCTGTCCAGTCCTGGACTTCCCCGGGACTCTCCAGCTCTCCTGGACACTGTGCCTCTGAGGCAATGGACTGCAAGGGAACCCAGAAGCTTCCACAGAAGCACACCGAGAGAGACCACGGGACCTGGGGCAGAGGGCTGGCTGAGAACTCGGTACGTGGAGCTGCCCCCAAGGTGAGGCTTACCCAAGCTCAGAGTCCGTCTCTGTGACAGGGACATTGGCAGCGACATCTTCCATGTCTTCCAGAAGACATCTCCTGAGTCACAGTTGTTTTTCAAGGGCTAGGGTTCTGGTACCTTAACTTTACCTACCAGGAAGGTGGGTGACCAGGACCATGCACATAATTTTGTCTAGCAGGCCCCAGCAGAACACACAGGTCTCTGGAACAGGACACATCTTGATTTCCACAGCAGAAACAGGGCAGGAGCTCACTCTTCATGACTTAGAGGTGTCAATCCCATCAGCATTCTTGGTCTGGACAAGAGGAGTCTAAGTTCTTTACAGGTCATGGACGTTTCAGACTGGAGGAGGAGAATGGTGGCCTCTCATGTGCTCCCCAGAAGTCTAAAGACACAAGCCAGACAACTGTGCTCAATGAGGAAACTAAAGGCCAGTTTCAGACCTGGATCTGGCAGCTCTGTGCCGTGAGGACCACCTGCCCTCGCCTGCTTGCTGTGGTCCTCTCCCTGCAACAGCGTCCACCGGCACTGCGCTGCTATGACAGCTCGAACACCCACGTGGTTCAAATGCTCTGAAAAAAACCGAAGTACTGGGACTGGAGAGATGGCTCAGTGGTTAAGAGTTCTGGCTGCTGGCTCTTCCAGAGCAAGGACCTGGGTTCAATTTCCAGTGCTTCCACGGTGGTTTACTACGGGTTCCAGGAGATCTGTCACCCTCTTCCCTTCCTCTGCCCTTCTCAGGCTCTAGACATGAAGGTGACGCACAGGCATATGTGTAGGTAAAGTATTCATACAGGTTAAAAAAACCAGAACAACAGCTGAACTACTTTGCAGTTCTTTAAACACCCCCCCACCCCCACCCCCCACACGAAGCTCCCAGAAACGCTTACCAGCAAAGGAAAGCGCCAGTCTGTGCTGGAGGCGGTTATATTCCCATGAGGCTCAAAGCATAGAGGGATGCAGGCTGTGCACCAGACACAGGACCTCTTGAATAACTCCCTTTACCATCCCCCCCAGCCCCCCCCCCCCGGGCCGTAACCACCGGGTCTGATGGTGTCTAGACCGCTTTGTCTGCTGAGGCTCACGGAGGTGTGAGGAAACCGTCCAGGCTTCTTACGTCATACACCTCTTCAGCCGCCATGCCACACAGCAGCTGACCTGCCTCTCTGGAGGCAGTGAGGCCGGAAAGGGATAATAACTGCTAGCCTGGTGCCACACAGGAAGGGCACGGCTAACATCCGCCATCACTGGGCTTTTAGCCTATTGATGTTCCTGTTGTCTGTCTACAGTCATCGGCGCAAGGTTGTGCTGCAGACTGATGGCAGGAGGAGCTGGGCACTCTCAGGGCCCAGCTGGTGGCATTTGGTGGCAAATCATTTTAGCGTCCCATATTATCCTCCTACCCCATAGCACTCAGACATTCTAACCTCTGATCTTATCTGTCTCCCTGCATGGCTGTAGGATTCTCTGTGAAGCCAGTCAGATCTCTGTTCCACACAGAGAGTTCAGGAACAGTCATGGCTGCAAAGAAATACCCTGTCTCAAAAACAAAACAAACAAAACACACTTCAACCAAGAGAGACCCTCCCAAAGAGCATCTGTGTGAACACACATGTATACTTGTACGAACTATACTCACAATTACATTTTGATTGTGTATCTGTGAACCCACACATACACTACACATACTACACTTTATACTACCCACAATTGACTTAACTTTTGTAGAAGGAACAAGATTGAAGCTGAGGTTTTGTCTGCCTACATGGTAGGTGGCTAGCTAGGATATTAGTGAGATTACAGGACACTGGGGCTTATAATCAACTGCTTGGGAAACCAAGACGGCAGGACTCTAATTACTTCTCGGAGGGTGGGATCTGAGTCATAGCTCTGGCTCTGGGAGGAGATGTGACATCCTGAACTTTGTAGAAGGTCATTAATGGATGACTGTCTACACCTGGTTCCAGAATCCCCGTGCCTCATAGTATATAACTGTCTAGAGGAAGTTCTGATAAAGAACAAAGACACATCATTGCTTCCTCCTGTAAGGGTCATATTCCACAGGCTATCAGTCACCTTGACAGGAAAAAAAAAGCCCTCAGGAAACCCGCTTGTTCCAGAGCCTTTAGAGAGTTTGAATTCTGTTTAAAATTTAGAGTAGGCACAGGCAGTTTGGGCTACTGTCCACTCTCAGCCCTTGCAGTGTGTGCGGGTCTGCTCTGCAGGGCACCCCACCCCTCTCAAGCTTTGCTCTCTGGTCTCACCTGAACACTTTCAACAAAGATCATGATATGGAGAGCCAATTGTCCAGCAGCTACGGCCTAACTGGTAAACCATTTCCTGGTTAACTATAAAACTGCCGTGGCCATGTGAGTAAAAATAAACCTCTGTTTGGACCTATAGTTCTTTTCCTCTGGCACACGTGTGGGAATAAGATGGCTGAGCCCTCTCAGTGGTATAGACACATGACTTTATAAGAAACTGTAAAACTTTACGAGAGTCCCACTAGTTCTGTGTTTTTACCAATACTTGTTGGTGTCAGCCTTTTTATTTTAGTCACTCTAATGGGCATGCAAATGTAGATTTTTCACAGTTTTTGTTTGTGTTTGCCTGACTACCAAGATTCCAAGGAAAGGACACTTTTTCACTTGTGAATCTTCTTTTGTGAAATGCCCATTCAAATCTTCTGCCTGTTCAGGGGTGCTGGGATAGTTCATTGGGTGACGCTCCTAGATACCAAGCTAATGACCCGGGTTTGACCCCTGGGAGTCACACAGTGGAATGAGGAAACCCATTTTTGAAAGTTATGATGTCCCATGCAGCCCAGGCTGGCCCCAAGCTCCAGTTCTCCTCTCTGACTGCGTGCTGGGTTAACCTGTGTAACGTGCTCATGTGCCCAGCTATGAACAACTGTCTGTGACACTAGGCAGGGAGCCAGGATCGGCTGCCTGCTTCGGTTTATCTAACACCTCTAGCACTGTGAGGGAAGCTTGACCTTCTCTTGTGATCCCGACAGTGTTTTCTATTGTAAAAGTTACCTATGGCTGCACACTAACCCAAATGTAGTGACTTCAAATATCAATTTATTTATTCAAATTTATTTATTTAAATATTATTTATTAATCTGAGAATAGTAGTGTATTCCTATGATCCTAACTTTTGAAGGATGAGGCAGGAGAGTTTTGAATTCCATGCTTATCAGGGTCACATAGTAATCTCTCATCTAAAACAAAGAACACACAAACAAAAAATCATATTGTATTATGCATTATGTATTTAAAAATACTCGTTCTTAGTTGTTAGCTCATGTGTAAGTACGTGTCTCTTTCTGTGTGTGTATGTGTACGTGTGTTCAAGTACCCTTGGAGGTCAGAAGAACCCTTGGAGCTGGAGATATGGGCGGCTATGAGTCACCAAACATGAGTTCTGGAGACAAGATTCTGGCCTTTTGGGACAAAGGCTTTGAGATGGTAAACTATCTCTCCAGGTACCCCACTTGTCAAGATATCATCCTTTGTATGGGTCAGAAATCCAACTGGGCTTGACTCAGGGAACTCTGTAGAAGTCCCACTGCTGGCCATCTCTCCAGGGTGTCAGGGCTTCCTCACCTCCTATCTGGAGGTGGGCTAGCCTGGTCTCCTGAAAACTTGATGGCTTCTAGACTGACTCAGTCCAGCCTGGCCTCTGGAGCTCAGCTGTAGTATTGATCCTCCAGTGTGTTACTTATTGGGGAATCTATTACTACAATCCAGAAGTCCTTCAGAGGGCTTGGTCAGTCTCTTCGGTGGCAGGATGTCATAGACTGTGGCGGGTGTTCATTGGACTCCTCGATCCAGGCCAGGGTCAGGGTGGTATTTGTTCTGGGGAAGGTGACAGGACATCTGGTGGGAGAGGCGGGCTGGGAGATACTATTTAGTTGTCCGGGGCCCATGGCATAGGTATTCACAGGGCAGCTGGTGCGAGGAAGCTGGCCTGTGAGGGTCTGCCGTCAAGGGACTGCTGACTCCCTACTGCTTTGCGGCAGATCTGCTCTGCAGAGAAAGGCCCACCCACGCAAACATGGGTGTTTGAGTTGGCCGAGGCTCTAAGACATGATTCCAAGCTGGAAGGAGCCTTCTCAGGCTTCGGAAATGGCACTGCATAAGAGGGTGCCTCCCGTGGTGGCAGTGGAGTCTGGTCCTGTCTCCCTGCCCAGCCAGGAAATGGGACTCCTGTGTCGGGTTTGGCCAGTTGTCTCCACTGCATCAGGACTGCAGAACACCCCCCCCCACACACCCCCTGCACCCCCACTCCCCGGCAGAGTTTTTAATGACTTTAGCACTTTTCCTTTGCAGATTGGCCCTCCTCTCCACAAGACGGCATCTAACCAAGTTCCTAAGACATCCCTGGGGATGATGGCGCATGCTGGAGCCCCAGTCTCAGTGCTGCTTTGACGGGCGACTAATGTCGCTGCAGCCTGGGTCCAGCCTAGGGGAGGGAAGGCGGTCCTGAGAGGAACAGGCTGAACTCTCGACCACACCCTTCTTCTCAGTCACAAGCCTTTGCATAACCTGGTCTAGAAGGAGCAAGCTCTGTGCCACGGTATCTGTTTAAGCTCATCCCTGCCTTGTACAGGCTGGGTCTTCCTGCAGCTGCTCATCCTGGCTGGTCCTCTCCCATCATGACTATGGCCCTTCTACACGTCTCCCGTTCCCACCTCTGTGCCCATCTTCCCCTGGAGTGACTCGCATCCTAGAGAGCAGGGCCCCAGATTTCTGTGTCACTCTGCTTCCGATGTGTGTACCGGGCACCGCACAGCGATGCAGACTCTCCCACACAGGAGCAAGATCGTCTCCTGATCTCGTTTTACATTTGCTTGAGTATAGGGGTAAGTCAAGACTGAGCTGTGAAGTGCTGTGGACTGAGGAGTCTGATGCGGGGCTGGAGACACTGGCTCGGTGGGAGAACACTTGCTCAGAGGCTCTGGGCCCAGGGGTGCATCCCCGAGGCAGCAGGCAGCAGCGCAGCAGAGTCACACAGACATCAACACTCTGGGAAAGCCTGCCAAGGCAGCTGCAGGTCCTGACTGCCCAGTCCTCAGGCCTCCTTGGACAGAGGACCTCTGTAAGCTGCTCGCCTGATAGCCACTTGTGAACATCCAGAAGGCCCAGCGCCCTCGGGACAGGCCCGCCTCAGGCCTTCCTGTTCCTCAGGGGAAGTTTACTCACCGCCGCTTATGGAATGTCCTGGGGTCCGCTGCCTGGTCACTTGCCTCACCCTTATGTTGGTAAATGGTGAGGTCTGTTGATTTCAGCCTCCAAGTATCGCCAGCATTTTCTCACGTCAGTCCTGGGAATCGCCATCTGCACTAGTGTCCTGGGACTGACATGACGAAGAGCCACAGGCAATGCCTCTCTCCCTGGCTGGAGCCAGCTCCCCTGTTTCCACAGCCGCTTCCCTCTGGGCCTGCTCCAGGTCCTCTTCTCACAAGGCCCAGATCACCTTGGACAGGCAAGCTCATTTTAGTTTACCTGTTCGATGGCCCTGTCCGGCCTGTGGCGGTAGGTGAGAGGTTCAAGGGAGGAGGCCCATCTCTGCCACCCTCCCAAGCCTCCGCGTTCATGGCTGAGCTAAGACACTTGGTCCTCCTTCCAATGGACATGCCTTCAATACGCCAGCCAGCTCTTTCCTCTTACAGCACAGATGTTCACTGGCTGGTTGTTGATTTTGTTTTTCTTGCTAGGGGTGAAGCCCAGAGTTTTGTACATGTTCGGCAAGTGCTATGCCTGGCCCGGATCCCCTCAGACCCGGTGGCCTTCAACGTCTTCAGAGCACCCTGGCTCTGGCTAGGGTTACAGGCAGGCACCACCAAGACCGGTGGTTTTTTGTTCCTTTGTTTGTTTGGTTTTTTTTGAGATAGGATCTTATGTAATTCAGCCTGGCCTGGAACTGCCAATTGTAGCTGAGGATGACATCAAACTCCTAATCCTCCTGCCTCCACCTCCCAAGTGCTGGGATTGCAGGCATGCACAAACATTCCCAGCTAGCCCCCCCCTTTTTTTTTTCATAGATGACATTGATTGAAAATATTCACAGGGCACTCAGAAGTTTTTGGTACATTCACGGAACTAACTCCAGAATATTTAAATTTGAAATTTAACTCACACGTCATAGATTTATGATATCTGCAGTAATGTGGATTAAGCCTTGGAATTATTACAGCAGGTGAAATCAGCCAGTTACAGCTGGGTGTGGTGGTACACCCTGGGTGTGACCATATCTCAGCACTCCAGAAGAGAAGCCAGCCTGAGCTACATGACACACTGTCTCAAGAAGTGTGAGGAGGGACAGCTCAGGGACAGTGAGGGGACGACAGTGCTGCCTTAGCATTCCCAAGGGTCTTTCTGTTTGAAACTCCACCGGTATCTGACCTGCATAAGCCACTCACAAAGAAGGCAAGACATGCCCTCCCCCACCCCGCCACTCTATTTAACAGAGCTGTGGAGAAACTTCAGACCCTAGGGAACAGAAAAAGGAATGGTGGGCAAGTGCCCTTGGCTGGGGACAGAATGGGGCTGAATTTCCATTTGGGGATAATCAGAAAGAGACTGGTGGGTGGATGGTGGTGAGATTTCCCCCAGTATGAATGTACCCAGTGCCACAGACTGAGATGCTAAGTGGTGGTCGTAACTGTAGGTGTGTGTCTGAATACAGTTTTACTAAAACCCACAGGAAGGCTGCGCGCTGATGAATGCTGCTATGTGTGCTAAGTAGACAACGAACTGTGTTTGGTTCCTGTGCAAGAATACAAACATGCTTAAGCTGTATTAGGCTCCCCAGGGCACTTGGGCAGGGTGACCCTGTGGACATAGGTGGGCAAGTGGGATGGGGAGGGCTCTCCACGTATGCTTCTGGAACTTTGAAAACAGGGGTCTGTTACATAGTGGGGAAAGTTTAAAAAAAAAAAAAAAAAACAACCAAAAAACCAAAACCAAAAACCACCACAGTAGGCCAAGCCAGGAAAAGGAGCCAAGGCTCAGGGGAAGAGGCCATCTTGCCCTGGGGCAGGGGCTCAGCAGGAGAAGCCAGCCTTGCAACCCAAGCAGCCATAGATGCAGGAGCCTCGCCCTGAAAACCTGAAGCTCCTGTTCCGTGAGCATTACTGCCCTAGGTCAGCAGGAAGCCATTTCTCTGCCTGCGCCACCACGGCTGTGCCCGGGCCTCCAGAGCCAGGTGAGGGCACCTTGGGTGGACACACTCCACCCGGCCAGGAAGCTAAGGACGCCCCTCTGTACTGAAGGGCGAGGGGATGAGGACAGAGAGGCGGGGTCCATGTTGATGCAGTTAGAGTCGGCTTGAGCCCGGAATGTTAGCCTACGGGAGAACTCCAGGACAACTGGGCCTTTGATTGGCATCCAGGCCCCACAAGCTTCCGTTGCCCTTATTAAATGCAATGTGTGTCCCCTTGGAACATTTCTAAGTTGGAGGTTTGAGAAGCAGAGGAAAGTTCTCTTCTGAAGAGAAAAAGGCATTTTACTGTATGAAGAATAAACAGATTTCTGTCAGCCGAATGGGAGAGACCAATTTTCCTAGATCTCATTGCCAAAGCCATGGAAACTTCCTGTGCTTTCTGGCTAGGTTGCCAACTTCTGCCAGAGCCTCACCACGACAGCTTTCTTCTGCAGAGCACAGCCTCTCTGGGGAGGGAGGTCCTGGCTTTCCACAGGAAGCACACGGTACTTGGAGATCCATAACCACCCCCTGCAGGTATCAGGAGGAGGAGGGAGTCCAGAGTCAGCCCAGATCCAAGATGGTGGTTGCAAACCACACAAGGCTGCCGAGTGCCTGGGAAGTCACCATCCCATGTGTATGACACGTGTGCATCTTGGGATAAGTGCGTGTCCTGCTTTGCTGATCATCTGTGTGCCCTGATTGTATGCTTAGATGATCACGTTGTTTGATACATTAAGTTTGATTATAAGTATGAGAGTTATTTACATCTTCTTTAATATGCCCTCTGGTTTGGATTTTGAACACCACCAAAGGATGTTGTGTTAAAGGCTTTGTCCCTCCTTCTGGGGTGCCGTTGAGAGAGAGGAAAACTTTTAAGATGTGGGGCTTTCTGAGAGGATCTTGTAAAGAGTGGTGTTCTTCAAAGGGATGGTGGGGGCTCTGGCCCTTCCTCCTCTCCACTGCACCCCACAAAACTCTTTCTGAGACAAGGTTGGACTCACTGTGCAGCCTAGGAGACCTTGAATTTCTCACTTCCTGCTTCTGCCTTCCAAGTGTTAGGGTTACAGGCATGTACCACCATGAGTTCTTCTGAGGTGCGGGGACGAACTCTTCACGCCCATGCGCAGCAAACACTTTACTTACCAACAAAGCCACACTACGGCCTGCTTTCCTCTCCTCTGCCAGGAAATGGGCGATTTTGCCTCACTCTGCTTCCTTCATGGTGTGGCCTTGCTTCAGGCTCACGTCCATGGTCTGTGGAATCCTTAAAACTGTGAGCCAAAATAATCCTCTCTCTCTCTCTCTCTCTCTCTCTCTCTCTCTCTCTCTCTCTCTCTCTCTCTCTCTCTCTCTCTCTCATAGATAAATCCAAGGCCAGCCCCAGGCTTCTCTGTCTCAGATCTCTATCCTTGGAGATTCAAGATACGAGGGGATTGGCAGGATAATGGTTTATAGTGAGACAATGGTCGGAATTCTCTACAGTCATTTCTGCTTTCAAAGTCAGCCAGGATGTGTTCCTGGACCTCTTGGGGTGGTCTCTCCCTTGCGTTATCTTTCAAACAACTGAATTTATATGGACCGGGGAGATGAACCTTTTCCCTTTAGAAGTTGATTTTTAAAATTAACTTGTACAATGGAAAGCAAATGCAATGTGGTTCTTCAAATATTTTTTTAAAAACCCATTTAGGTCATGTTCTACTTTTATAGAGTGACACGGGTGTCTCAGTCCATCTTTTGAGAGGTTTATCTGCTCATGGTTATCTGGGAAGCTGTGTGACTATTTGCTCTGAACTTAAGCATTCTCTCCTAGAGGAAAAGATGGAGACTCAGGAGACTTAAGAAACTAAGGAATACAAGATGCAGGAACCTTGGGAGACCTGGAGGGCTCAAATTTAAGATCTGAACAGCTCCTCTCTGTGGTCCAATGAGCAAAAGGCATTATGGTAGGTGGAGGGGGGGGTCGGGGATGTGGGGTGGGGAGAAGACACTCTTCCCTGCGCTGCCCTAGTGAAGTCACAGGGCAGGCACAGGAGGTTTTGTGTTGTCCCCATGCTTTTGGTTTGTTTGTTTGTTTGTTTTGCCTTGGTGTGGGAGGCTGAGCCAGGCCCTGCAAGCAGCCGCAGAGCTCTCTCCAGCCCTTCTGTGCTCTTCCAGAGCCATGATGACCCTCTGAGGGGACACTCTCACGGAAGCATAGATAATTTGGAAATGGGTCCAAGTTTTTCTGGAGACTTGGTATACAGCACAGGTGTTAGCTCAGGTCACGGGTGTGTGTGGGGTGGGGTGGGGGTAGGGGTGGGGTGGGGGGATGGGGGGTGGGGGGGGAAGGGCTGTGTAAAAGTAAATGGCTCAAGGAGAGGATCCAGAACAGACAAGCCTAAATGGGCAGTGTGTTAGGGCGAGCCTCTAACCCCTTACCTTGGGAGGCTGAGGCAGAAGGATAGTGAGTTTGAAGCCAGCCTGGGATACTCTGGCTCAAACAAACAAACAAACAAAAGACCCATAAAATCTGTGGAGGAAGCAAGCGTGAGTCGGACAGGCTCCGTCGGGAGGGACTGGAAGCTGTACCGGTGAGGTAGCAGTTAATATAATTAACAATTATATGGTTCTATTTAATTTATATATTATATTAACATGCTAATACTACAAGATATTTAATATGTAATTATGTATTAGCAAATGTATTTTATTTGTATGTAGCAGTATAAAATAATATATACAGAGAATATAACAGTATTTTTCTCGAGTCCAGAGCCACAGGACTGATGAGCACAGGCTGAGCCTCGAGTATTCCTGTAGCACCAGGAGGTCAGGAAATGACCAAGCCCAGCAAGGACTCATGCAGAGGACAGCAGAGCGGCCTGCTGCCCGAGAAGCCATGATGCTGACAGACCGTGGCTCAAACCAAACCCACATGCCCAAGCTGTAGTAAGGAGGCAGGAGACTGCCAGTGTTGGACTGTGGGAGGAGGGAGCTGGGAAGAGGGTGCTGGGAGACCTTTGCCTGCAACTCCTTAGTCCCAACCCATCCAGCAAGAACCAAGTGCCAGGAAGTGACAGGCGTGGCTGGCCGGGAGTTGACTCAGCCTCAGGTGGAGACACTGGGCAGGTACTGTTTGAGCCCAGGAATGCTGTTAGCCCTGAGAGGGACTCAGTGTCCGTCCTAACATGCAGCCATGCTGTGTCACATGGGGATAAATGGCCAGGTGTGTCAGATGGGAGACAGGGGAAGAGCAGATGGCCTCTGTGTCCAGGTGCCAGAGTCAGAGGAGACAGGAAGAGCTCCAGGCAGTGTCCAGACACACTGGGACAGCATGCGGCCGTGGTCCCGGCTGGGACAGCACACAATCTGGCACAGTTGGTGGAATTTGCACAGGGAGTAGGACTGTCCTCGAGTGTATCTAACTGAGGGTGTCAGATTCCCTAGAACAGGAATTATAGTCAGCTGTAAAGCTACCGTGTGGGTGCTGGGACTCGAACCCGGGTCCTCTAGAAGGACAGCCCATGCTCCTAACCACTGCACCATCTCTCCAGCCCAAGTCCTCTGGGTTTCTAAGGCTTCTTGATACTGATAGTCAACTGTGGTCTGAAAATACTAAATAGAAAATTTCAGGGTTGGAGAGATGGCTCAGCGATTGAGAGCACTGGCTGCTCTTCCCAAGGTTCTGAGTTCAACTCATCCGTAATGAGATGCCCTCTTCTGGTGTCTGAAGACAGCTACAGTGTGCTTATTTATAATAAATCTCTGGGCCTGAGGGAGCAGGGACTGAGGGAACAAGGTTAAAAAAAAAAAAAGAAAACTTCAAAGTTAAATCATTCATATACTTTAATAAATACTTTTATACTTCTCATTTTTGGTCATTATTGTTACTCTCCAGTTGTGCCTAACTTATAAATTAATTTTTTGCAGGAATGTCTATATAGAAAAAACACAGTGTATGTGGGGAGATGGACATTTCAGCGTCTAATGGGTGTGTCTTGGAGCTCTCTAGAGGGGAGTAGGCAGTATTGTCTGGACTGTGAGTTTGATAAGGGGCTGGCGCTATGGCTTAACAGTTCAGAGCTCTTGCTGCTCTTCCAGAGGACCCAGTTCAGTCCCCAGCACCCACACCAGGTGGATCACAATCCCTTGAACCCCAGCTTCAGGAGATCAACTCCCCCTCCTGTCCTCTGTCCCATGCACCCAGCACAGACACATAAGTAAATCAACAAACCAAACCAAAGCAATACCGTGTCAGCAGCAAGCATCCTGAGTTTCATACCTGAGGAGCCAGCGCTGCTTCAGGGGCCCTGATAGGGTCAAGGCTGCTGACGCATGGTCCTGCACCGTGCACAGAAAGAAATGAGGAAAGAAATGGAGGAAACGTTTAAGGAGCGAACTGGGTTGCCTCGGGGATGTGCTAGATGTCTTCTCAGAGGGTCTGTGGCTTCCAGGAAGGGAGACTGTGAACTCTGTGGGAGCAGACAAGACACACCTGAACCTTCAGACACCCAGCCCTCTGCATACAGACATAGTCAGAAAAAGACACGGAAGGAGGGCTGGGCGGCTGCTCAGCGGCGGCGTGGTGCCTAGCCTGTGTGAGGTCCTGGACTGAGGACCTGAGGGCACACTGTGCAGGACGCCCTAGGACATCACTCAGCCTCCCACAGTGCTTTCCCTACACCACGCTGTAAGCAATGTCTTCTGTTGGTTCTGGCTTGCTGAGGGGGTTAATGGATCCTGTAACTTTTAATTTTATTTTTATTTGTGTGTATCTGTGTCTGCCTACTTCTCTGTATGTGTACCATGTTTGTGTGGATGCTCTCGGAGGCCAGAAGATGCTGTCAGAGTCCCTGAAACTAGTTATAGCTGGTGCTAAGGACTGGACTTCAGGTCCTCTGTAGGAGGAAGTAACCCAGGCTAGCCTCTCTCTCCTTTAACAGTCCTCTTATCACCCCACGGCCTGGGATTACAGCATTTGCCAGCGCTCCATCCGTGTGTGCACATTTGCAGAGAGAGGCCCTAGGCAGGTTTGAAGGGCCGTGATGGACTCTGTAATTTAGGGAGGAGATTATGGTACAGCAGATCCCGGGGAGGCAAGGGGACCACATGCGTGACCCAAGAGGCTGAAGATATATTGTCTATATCTTACGGACTGGCCAAAGATATATTTGAGGTGCCAGTGAACCCAAAAAGAAGGAAGGAAGAGAGGGAGGAAGAGAAACGCGCGGGAAGGGCAGGGCCGCTCTCTTCAAGTGCAGCACAGAAGAGCAGCCGTGAAGCAACTCGAGCCTCGGGCTCCGTTTACAACGCCGTGTCCACACTCACTGGTTGTGACCACAAATGGAAGAGCAAATCATAGGCTCCAATTGCAAACTGCCCCCGCCCTGCTGTGGGCCCCTCACGCACACCCCATCCCACCCACCAGCTCTCTGCTGACTCCATGCAGGAGGCAGGTGATGGCTCCCCTCTGCCTTCAGCCTTATTTGCAGGACACCGAGCTTCCCCAACAGGTTCCTGTGGGCTGAGGGCCAACCCCCACCCCAGGTGTGGCAACACTCAGAAGCCGATTGCAAGTAATTTCTTTGGCAACAACAACCAGACAGAATGTGGTGGGGACAGAGGGCAAAGGATGGAAGACTTCCTCCTGTGGGATGGAGTTGTCATGAGGAGCCCCACCCCCCCTCGTGCAGGACAGCAGGTGGCCCTGCTCAGTAGCCCCTTGTGGCGGACAAGGAGCCTCTGTGGGGGAGGTCCCGGGAGGGGGATGGGCAAAGGAACCGAGTTTAGGCAGGCCGTGAGGTTGGGGCTGCAGGGCCGTGTGAAGAGCCCAGAGGAAGCTGTGGTGGGCACGAGCTTGGGATGAGTGAGGTGAGCAAAACAGCACCAAGGACCACACCCCAAATGGTTCCTGATTGGCTCCCAAGCGTGAAAGCTCTGAAAGATGCAGCCCTGTGCGCTCCTCGCTCCGAAGGCCTTCCTCTCGGAGGGTGGCCCTGCACTTTGTAATTAAAAAAAAAAAAATACAGATGCTGATTTATTGCTAGAGAGCCTCCCTCCCGGCAAAGGCACAGGAGGCATGATTCAGATTTGTTCTGCAGGACCAAATTACACATCACTGCCTGTTGTGCTCTTGAGAGATTTTTAATTGAACTTTTTACTTTGGGATAATGGTAGATTCACATGCAGTTGCGGGCAGTAACAGAGAGACCCCTTGTATCTTGAACCCAGTTCCTCCCAGTGCTGAAGTCCTGAAAAACTTCCTCATACTGACCTCCGTGCCATGAAGGCCCTGGACAGCTTCACACCACAAGCCCTTTCTGTTACACTTTGACGGTCATATCCACACCCTCCTGCCCTGTTGCCTCCAGCAACTAATGTCCAGGCCTGTAATTTTGTCATTTCAACAGTTCTATGAATAGCCGTGGAAACCACGTGGCATCTTTGGGAGTAGGGGCTTTTCTGAGCAGCATGATTTTCTGGATATCTGTGCAGGTCGGTGTGTTATCAAAACAATCATTCGACCTTCTTGACGCCAGCTCTTCATACTTAGCCTTTGTGTGTATTAAACTGCAGCACACACTCATTATTCCGGGAGCCAGGAAATGGAAACACAAGAATCAGGAGTGCATGTTTGTCCTTGGCTACATAGAGAGATGCAGGGCTGGTGAGACGGCTCAGTGGTGATTGTCGCCAAGCCTGATGACTTGGGCTCCAGCCCTGGACAGAACTGACTCCTGAAAGTTTTCCTCTGAGCTTCACTGATATACTCACTTCAAACACACACACACACACAAACACACACACACACACACACACACACACACACACACACACAGAGAGAGAGAGAGAGAGAGAGAGAGAGAGAGAGAGAGAGAGAGAGAGACTCCATGCTTTCTTACGCCTGAGAGGCTGGGGCTGGGGCAATGGGCCTAGCATTGCTGGCTTGTTGTCCAACTGCGAGGCCCTGAGTTCAGATTCTGCCCGTGTCTGTAATGCTGGCCCCAGGCAAGGAGAGACAAGAGGGTCACTTCCCGGCTTCCAGCCTAGCCAGGAGGCTACAGGCCACAGGTTTAGGGAAAGGTCCTGTCTCAAAGGAACAAGTGGCCAGTGGCAGGGGAGCATACCTGGCACTCTCTTCTGGGGTCACAGGTGCACTGACCTGTGCACACATGCACATGCGCACACATCCTTGAAATGATGTATGCCTAAGCATTTCATTGTCAAGTAATTTTTTTGTTTTGTTTTGTTTTTTGTTTTTCAAGACAGGGTTTCTCTGTGTAGCCCTGGCTGTCCTGGAACTCACTCTGTAGACCAGGCTGGCCTCAAACTCAGAGATCCACCTGCCTCTGCCTCCCAAGTGCTGGGATTAAAGGCGTGCGCCACCACCGCCCGGCGTCAAGTAATTTTAAATGGTATTATAATTTAAATGTCAGTGTGCTGCGGCTGGAGAGTTGGCTCAGTGCCAAGAGTACTTGCTGGATTTGCTGTTCTTGTAGAGGACCTGGTTCTGTTCCCAGCAAGCACTGACTGTCTGCAACTACAGCCCCAGGGGACCTAATGGCTTTCCAAGGGCACTTTACAAAAATGTACACTGCCCTTGCGTATATTGCTAGCACATAGAAATACACTTTATTTTCTTTTTGAGACAGGTGTATCTCTGTGTAGCCCTGGTTGGCCTCCAACTCACAGAGATCCACCTGCTGAGATTTAAGGTATACCCGACTGTGTCTGGTAGAAATCCAACTTTTTTTGGTGCTGGAGATGAAGCCCAGGCTCTCATACATGCAAGGCAAGCCCTCTATCAATGACTATGTTCTTGGCTTTTTCGTGATTACATTTGTGGGCAAAATTCTAGGGTCTCATTAGATTGTGTAGATCAACCTTGAACCCACAAATCTTCTGTCTCAACTCTCGCTTTGTGTGACTGGGGTTGCAAGACTGGGTCACTAGGTCTGGCCTACAACTTAGAAGTGTTGGCCTTACATCCTATAACCTTGCCAAATTCACGTAGTCCTTGGAGTTGTTTTTGTTTGTTTGTTTGTTTGTGTTGTGTTTTGGTAGATGCCCTGGCATTTGCATGTAGACGACCATGTCGAAGACAAGCAGGGTGCGGTGCTGTGGTGGGTAGTTTGCTTTCATCTACCCATTAGGCCCAAGGTTCACACAGCACTTCTTTCCTAAGTGACTGGGATGTTGTTGAGGCAATTTGGGGATCAAATCGGGCTCTGGAAACCTATGTCTCTGAGCTGCTTCCTCCATAGACACAGAGAACTGATGCATGCAACACCTCCTCCTCAGGAGCCCTAGTCCTTGCTTGGGAGGAAGAAGTGTTGCACGAAGAAGGCAAGAAGAATCTGGACCGACAGGCCTGCTGGGTTTCCCCACCCAGTCTGTTAGCGATACAGTTCCAGAAAAATCTACAAGGGCAAGGTTCAGAGAGGTTCCAGATGGCTAACTCTGGTAGGACCTGGAAGGTGTGTGCAAAGAGTATGTCAGCGCGTCCTGCCTCCCCCAGCATGCCTTCCTCTGTGCTCTTTGTAATATTCTTTATAACGAACCAACACGTGAGCCTGAAGTGGAGGCGCACGCCTGTGATCCCAGCACACAGGAGAGAGGTGGAGGAGGTCTTCCCGGTGACCTAGGGAGTGTGAGGCTTGAAATCCTGTGTGAAACCTCTCCAAACCAAACCAAAGTAACAACTGCAAAAAGAGACAATAAAAACAGTAAGTGAAATCACGCATTTCCCTAGGTTCTGTAGTTGTTCAAGCAAACGAACCAACCCCAACACGTCAGAAGCCCACGCACAGCCAAGGAGCACAGGCAGAGATAAGTCAACCCCAGGCTTTAGCTGGCATCTGAAGTATGTGTGTGTGGGAAGGCGACGTGGGGCTCTGCGTCTTCGGCCTGTGGGATCTGATGCTATCTTCAGGCAGATAGCATCGGACTTGAACCAGATTAGAGGCCGCTCAGCCGGTGTCTGCTGCTGAGGGCCTGGGGTGTGTGCTGGTGGGAAGAGAGCCTTGGGAGGTCAGATGGCTGGGTCGTGAGTGTACAGTGGGGAGACCGAGTCTAAAGCGTGCTTACTGCTTTTCTTACAGTGGCTCCCTTCTTTCCCTTTCCGACTATATGCCTTTTATTTCCCTTTCTTGTCTTATCGGATAAGCAAGGATGTCTAGTCTATGTCCGCTAAGAATGGTGAGCCCAGGTCCTTCACCTTGTCTGGGAGGATGGAGAGAAAGTATCTTACTTTTTTGATGAAGTGATTTGGATAGGGGTGCTTTGCAAACACTTTTTATTAAGTTGCAGATCTTTTTTTTTTTTTTTTTTTTTTTTTGGTCATGAGTGGGTGTTTAATTTTATGGGAAAACTTTTCACCTCAGTTGGTGATGTAAATTTTCCTCTTTTACATTATTTCCACCCCTTAACGTTGTAAGGAACATTAAATTCGAGTCTTTCCTACAAAATTCTAAAACTTGTGTTTACAATAAGACCTTTACATAGTTTTGTGTGCTTTGTTTTGGGGGACAGGGTCTCACTATGCAGCTCTGGCTGTCCTGGAACTCGCTCTGTAAACCAGGCTGGTCTGGAAATCACAGAGATCCTCCTGCCTCTGCCTCTCCAGTGCTAGGATTAAAGGGGCGTGCCACCACCTCCCTGCTGAATTCCCATCTTTTTATCTTCTCCACTTGTAAGACTTCTGCCCATGGTTGGCCCCTCCCTGTGCTTTCCCCGTACACCATTTCTTTGAGACTACCCAATCAGATCAGACTGTGAGGCTGGACCGCAGCAAACGCAGGAAAGACACAGGTCACTACTTTAGTTAGAATAAAAGCCAAGGACACTTCCTGTCCCTGTGTGGTCACTCTTCCAGACGCACCCCTTTGAAGGGTTTGCTTTGTCTAGACACTTCAGTTAGTGTGCTCGTCTCTAACTTTCTGACTCGTAGCATATTTATAACAATGTGGTGGTCGCACTGTTGGCTTTCGGAATGTCCCACTGGCCTTTCCTCCTGGAAATGAACACTACCTGACCAGATGAATTATTGTTTTTATGGGCTGTTGAATACTGCTTGCTAAAGACTTTGCTATGTATATTAATGAAAGAGATTGGATTTTTAATTTTATTTAATTTTATTTTTTACTGTCTATTTCTGGGTTTTATACTAGGGTCATTTTTAACTATCTCAGCCAACATATCTCCTCTATTTCTAGAAGAGGAGTGATGAATTATTTAAAAATTGATATTTTTTTTTTCATTTAAACCGTAGGAGCTTGGAGATTTCTGGGAGTTTTAAGGTGAAGAATTAGATTTACCCGATGAAGCTCTTTAGATGTTTAATGTCAGATAAATTGTTACTAGACTTAGTGGTCACAGCCTGTCACCCCAACAAGCCAGGTCACTTGTCTTCAATATGTGAATTAAAGGAACCAAATTAGTGGTGAAAAGCAGAAAAAAAAAAGAAGATAGGGGGATTCGTCCAATGCAGCTACACTGGAAAGAGAAACAAACACATCTCCTGACTCCTACGAGCCCATCTTTGGATCTTTGGTTCTGATTTGAGGATAGAGTTCAAGGACAAAGCAAGAGCTGTGTGAATGGTGTGGCCTCTGCCTCCTGCTGTCCCAGCACCAAGTCTTTCCAGTCAAGTGTCTGTGAATGGTGTGGCCTCTGCCTCCTGCTGTCTCAGCACCAAGTCTTTCCAGTCAAGTGTCTCTCGGCAAGGTCCTTTTTTTTTTTTTTTTTTTTTTTTTTGGTTTTTCGAGACAGGGTTTCTCTGTGTAGTCCTGGCTGTCCTGGAACTCACTCTGTAGACCAGACTGGCCTCGAACTCTGAAATCCGCCTGCCTCTGCCTCCTGAGTGCTGGGATTACAGGCGTGCGCCACCACCACCGCCCGGCCAAGGTCCTCTTACTAGTTTCAATCTTTCTCTAGTAGACAAGTTCCTGCTTAGTTGCCCCAAGGGCTTCAGCCACTTCCTCTCCCAAGAGAGGACTCCTGGGGGAAACTAATCATTTCTTGAGGACTATTCGTCCAGCAGTCTCAGAGCCAAAGAGGAGAACATTGTATCTTGTTAGACTGTATTTCTCCCATCAGGCCAGTTACACTGTGGAATTTTGTATTTTCCAAGAAATTGTTTCATTTCTGAGTTGTTGAAATTAGGGTATGGGGCTGGGGAGATGGCTTGGTTGATAAAGGGCTTGCTGCCTAAGCAGGGGGTGCTGGGTTCAGACCCCCAGCACCCAGGTGGAAGATTAGGCACAGAGGCTGCGTCTGTACTCTGGTGCTTGGGGGGTACAAACAGGCAGGTCCCTGGAGCTCACTGGCCAGCCACTCTTGTCAGTCAGCAAACTCCAGATTCAGTGAGAGATCCTGTTTCGAAATACAAGGTGGAGGTCTGGGCGGTGCTCAGCGGGTAGAGGCGCTCTACAAACTCACAAAGCAAGAGTAACTCAGTAAGGCAAGTCTTGCCAAGACCCAAACCAGGCTAGCAAGTACACAGGGACATGTTTTTATCTGTGATGTGGATGTGACTCTGTCTTACCCCATTGGTAATCACGGGTTTACAATCTGATGTGATTGTGTTACTGTCCAGGGGTCTTGATTGGGTTGATTTTCTCTTCCAGTTAAAGAATTAAAAGGAAGGAAAAAAAAAAATCTCAAGGCTGACAGGTAGCAGTGGGTGGATCTTGAGTATAGCAGACAGAATCAGCGGTTGAAGAAAGGTGTTGATTGGAGGTGAGAACACATGCACGCGTGGGTCCCACAGCGAAAATGACCCTCGGGAGAGCAGCCGGCAGAGGCGGCTTGGGGAGCTAACGATTTAGGGCGGGTTTAACGTCTCTGAATGTTAGCATTTTCCTCCCCTAATTTAGGGTTGGTCAGTTTGAAAAAAGCTAGAATGTTTGATTGGCCCAGAACTGTTGGATGGCATGTCCTGATCTGGTTTTGAACTTATTGGGCCAGCCTGTCAACAAGGGAAAAAGTCTACAAACTTTTGTTTTAAGCTGCTGGCTTCTGTCTTGAGTCAGGATGAGGAAAAATGCGGGCCATCTTGGAGGTTCACCGTCTTTATTATAGGCCTGCTTCCTCTCCCTATCTGTCTTCTGGCATGCCTTTTGCCGATTGTTCTGTGTGGGGATTAGTCACAGGTCTTGCTTGACCATGGCTTTGCTTGGAAACACTGAGGAAAATTTCCCTCTTCTGGGTGGATTGAACTGTGGAGACCCAAAGAAGCTCTGAAGGGGTGTGTATCATTGACATGGGCATGTACAACCCCAAAGATGGGAGGAGAAAGGCTGTCAACCCACATCACCATGGTCAAATTAATAAAACAAGATTTTTTTATTCGTGTATGCAGATTGCCTCTCCCATAAGGCTGGGAGTCAGAGGCCAGCATTTTAGATGTGAGGAAGACAAGGCTTTTATAGCTCAGGGAAGGGGCTTCCAAACAGGAGAGATGGCCAGCAAAATCAGTGAGGTCATAGGAGCAGGACAAAAACGTTAACTCTAGTGACCCTTTGAGACAGACACGGCTGCAAGGTGGGCATAGCAAGGCACTCAGTCATAGGTGGTCATCCAACCTTTTGAAACAAAGGTGGGGTTGCAAGGTGGTTATAAAGAACTTTCGAAACAAAACCACGGTTGGCATTCCCGGAGCAGGCATACAGAATCTTTTGTAGTTAAGGGTGCAGGTGGGGCGCAGCTTGGTCTGTTTAACCATAAACGGTAATGAACCTAGTGTGTCTTTACTATGAGATGACTTTTAAGCCTAAGATGGAGGCAAGCTGGTTCTTCACATGGACAAAACAAGAGAGGCTCAGAAGGGTAGCAAAGACTTCCTTTGGTCTGGCTGCAAACGCTGACAGTATAAAATATGAGTGTTTATGAATGGCTGACCAGTGTGTGCGAAATCCAGCAACCTCAGCCCCTCCCTCCTGCGAAGCTTACGGCCTGAAACTGCTCACCTACGGCGACTCCTTCCCAGACTGGCCAGTGTCTCTTTCGTGCTGCACTTAGTAACCGAGCAGAGCCCCGTTGCTGGGTAGTTGCTGCAGCTCCATCAGCGCACGCTCACCCAACACCAGCGTTTCTGTACCCGTGTCTGTCCTTTCTGTACCCTCTCACTGCCCAGTCAGGTTTCCAGGACACAAGCCACACGGCGTGTGATGCTGGACAGTAGTAGTTAGAGTTCACCAAATGAAGTCAGGCGACTCACCACAGGGGAAAAGGAAGGTTCAAGAAATTCATGTCCTTGTTGGGTTTGATTTAACTTTTTTTTTCCTCACAATTCCACAAAGTAGCAGGAGAAACTCAAGAGTTGTCCCCTGATCTTTTTGTATGATCTTTTTGGCTACAGTATGAATATATCTGCACTCATTCAACAAAATAAAGAAACAAATAAGGTGGAACCTTTGTAAGGTTCTGTCTTTTAAGACTCTCTCTCTCTCTCTCTCTCTCTCTGTCTGTCTGTCTCACACACACACACACACACACACACACACACACACACACACGTACGCATGCACACACACACACACACACACACACACACACACACACGCTCACCCACAAGCATGCTCTCAAGCACACACACATACACAGTCATGCATGCACTCATGCACACATATCCTCACCAAACCAAACCCTCAAAAAGAACAGCACTCGACAGTTTACCAAAGGCTCTAACCACACATAGCCAATTTACTACATGAACTGTGCCTGATTCCCCGTCCTGGGGCAGGGCCACTAAGAATCCTTTGGGCCAGTAAGATGGTTCAGAAGTTAAAAGTACTTCTGCCAAGCTTGAGTTCAACCCCCCAAACCTTACGTGGCAGAAGAATGCGGGCGTCTCTGAAACCCCCACAGCCAGGGGCAACGATCTGTGGAGCCAAGAAGGTTGTCTGGTCCAGCACAGCTCAGTAGTAGCCTGTGCCGGTTCAAACTCTGGGAGTCTGGCCCCGAGTAGTTTACTTTAGGCACAGTACAATTTGATGAAAAATTTTCTGGTGATAATTAACTCAATTCTGTGTGCACGATAAAGCTTGAGACATGACTAAAACAAAACTCTTGGCAAAGATCATGTGACATCTTTCATAAAGTGTGTTCTATGGATTAAGAAGCTTACACTGAGGGTCTGGAAGGTCCGGTGTAGCAGCCACACAGACAGTTGTGGTTATTACCCATGTCCACTCCCATCCTGCTGGGCAGAGAGCGGGCTGTGCGGGCCTCCCTGTGAAGGAACGATTCACACAATGTGTGTCCGACATCCTTGGTTCCCCTTGTGCTCATCTGTGAGTGCAAGGCCCTCCGTGCCAGTTACCAGAAGCGACTCTTTGACTTCTACTTGTGTGATGTGGAGTGGGTGCAACCAACTCGTCTGCCAACACACAATGAATAAATAAATAAATAAATAAATAAATAAATAAATGATATTTTAAAAATTTGACCTGTGGCTCTCTGCTGGCCTGCTTTTATAATGCAGAAGGTATCGTGGGGGCTGCCGGAGGAGACAGATATCAGTGAGCTTGCCCAGTGGTGGGCCTTACCTACAACAACAGGACCCGCTAAGCAAGGCGAGCACGCTGGCCTGCACTGTGAGGACACCTCGCCACTCCTGGAGGTGGTTCATGGAGACAACTAACCACTGTCTGGATCTGAGTCCTGCTTCACACAAGGGATGTCAAGTCTGGTTCTACAATTTTTTGTCAAAAGCCGGTGGCTAGGGATGTCCTAGGCCGGAGGGGAGACCTCACTATGAACATCTTGCTAGGTGGGCACATACTGCTCGTTTACTGCCTTTTATGTTCCTATGCATTGACTACTGTGCTCATAACCTTGGTCAGAGGGACTTCTTTGTGTAGTGGGTCGCAGTCAACAGGAGCCTTAGAACGGGCTCAAGCGCTGAGAATAGTGACTGCTGAGGGCTTCACCCCAGGGGCACATCTGTGTCAACGCGCCCTTCCCAGGACCCAGAAAGCATCATGGCTGGAAGATGGAGGGAGTCCCGTGCCCTGTTATCCTTTGGTGACTGCACGGCTGGCACAGACACGGATTGTGCAGCTGTGGTCGTCTGAAGGAGAATGGGCAAGTGGAAGCTGGTCAGCACTCCTGCAGGGATGGGGGGGCCTTACGGGGCTGGGGAACCATGCACAGCAGCTGGTGACTGGGGGGGGGTGTAGGGAACAAATATTCTTGGTGTTGCACAGAGATAAACATAAACAAAATGAAAGTAACTCCGCAAGGCAATTTCTTGTGAAAAGGGCGGACTGTGACCCACACTGGGCTAAGGTCCCTTGTGGGAAGCCTGCTTACTCTCCGTTCCAATGCCCGTAGTGACTGTGTCCTCTCCTGTTGCCTGGGCTTTGATGTCACAGGTTTCTGTTTGTTTGTTTGTTGGAAATGACTAGTTTTTAAAATGTTGGTGGGGATGGAGACATGGCTGAGCAGTGAAGCGCTTTCTTCGTTTCCACAGGACCTGAGTTCAGTTCCCAGCACCAGTGTCAACGATGGCTCACAACTACCTGCAACTCCAGCCCCAGAGGACCCAGTGTCCTTTCTGGCTTTCATGGACATCCATATATACATGGCATAGACATAAAGACACACATACACACATAAATGAAAAGAAAAATAAACAGAAGAAGGCACAAGGAAACGAGAGAAAGAGGGAAAGGGTAGGCACCCTTGGCCTACCCAGGAATGCAGTGGGGCTTCTGTATAAACAGCAGTTCACCATGAAGAAGACGGAAGATTTGTGTAGAAGTTTTACAGGGCGGCGTGGCGGCGGCGGCGGTGGCAGATCTTGTGCGAGGGTTGGTGTTGTCGTCTGTTGTAATGCTGCGTGGCCCCCAAGATCTGGAGACTGCACATAGACTCAAGTGACCTAAGTTATTTCTGATTGGTGAATAGAGATGTCATCAGCTAACAGTTGGGCAGAAGAGACATAGGTGAGGTTTAGGTTTCCTGACTTTGGGGTCAGAGGAGAACCATGAGGAGAAAAAGGTAAAGGGGGAAGAGAAACCACCACAGGTTTCATAGGCCACAAACATGGCCCCGAGAGCTGGCCAAGTAGGCAGCCCTGATGAAACATAGTACGTAGTAAGCAATAACTTAATAAAGTAACTCGGACCTCTTAGTAGCCTCATCTTGCCAGAGGCCAGGGATGCCTAAAGAGTTTTGGGGGCTTGGGTAGTTGACCTGGTTCTTGTGGAGGATTACTTCTGTAAAGGAGGAGCATGTAGGTATAAACTTTTTGCAATCTACTTTTAACAAGGGTTCAACCTCCTCTAGCCCACAGGGGTGATGGCAGAGAAAAGTTAAGAAGATATGGGGAAGTGGACCTGTTCAGCAGGAGCTCTCTGGGGGTGTGCTTTGATCTTCTTGGGCAGCAGTTCAGTCTGTAGCAAACACCAACTGCGACTTGGTAGCTGGACACCAGCCCTCTAGGCAGGCAGACACCAGGTCTGAACCGGCAGCTACAGTCCAGTCCAGCAGACACCAGGCAGCTGTAGTCCAATCCTGAGGAAACGGCCAGGCTCCCCAACTGGCCTGAGGTGAGGTTGCAGAAGTGGCAAGCTGCTTCAGAAACCTCACGCGCAGTTAGTTCTTGGGTGAGTTTCTCTCAATGGCAGTGCTATCACAAGTGGGAGTCAACATCGTTATGCAAGGCAAACCGAAGCATGAGTGTCTTAAGTGAAGAATGGGCAAGCTCGTGCTCCGCCCCCACTGTCTGCGGGTCAGACTTATACTCCGTCACGTGTTTGCTATATCACAACATCCTTTCTCCTGTCACTGCTTCAGGAAAACATTCTTTCATGTGTTTGCTTTAGCAAGACATCTTTTCACCTGTGTGCCCCAGAAAAACATCATTTGACATAACTAACTTTCTAAAGAACTAAAGTTCCCACTTCAGGGGTATTAGAGAATCTGGAAGGATCTGATAAGAGAAGGCCCTTTCTGTCTGAGAATAGGCTCTCTGACTGGAAGACCTACTGCTGGGCCAGGTGAGCTTCTTGGCCATCACCACCCTAGGGAGCGAGGCCACCATGAGACGCGCTACAGAGAGCGATAGAAAACCCATTCTTCCTTAAACAATCTGCTCTCCTTAACCAATCCCAGCCACTTATCATAGCAACAATGTACTGTTGCTGGAGACAGAAGTCAGCACACACTGGATGCGTCTGAAGAATAAAAAGAAGAGGAGGAAGAGGAAGACGAAGATATTATTGAATGAAAAAATAAGAGATATGATTAAAAAATAAGGATATGATTAGGTATGGTGGAGGAGAAAGTTGATTATAGACACATAGCAGAAGCAGACACATCTGGGAGAGTCCAGGACCCTGAGCCATGTGGGAGAAGAAGCCAGAGCAAAGGAAGGGGAGAGAGGAACCAAGCCCAGCAGGAGCCGAAGGTATGAAAGGAGCAGAGGCAGCGAGGCAGCGAGGGGGAGGGGCTCTGCGTCTCCCTCTGGGTCTGAAGCTTAAGGTCTAACAATAAAGAGGCAGGAATTGTGAGAAATGTTTTTTCTATTAAAAATGGCTAGCTCATCCATAGTTAATATTTCATAAACCTCTCCCAACCTGAGACTCTTCTGTATCTACCTATTTGGCCAATACCTGGAGACTCCCGAGACCTGACTGCCACACCCGTGCCTTCACTCAGATTATGAATTAGCCAATAGTGTTAAGGACTATGAGGTCTAGTTCCAGACAATGGGGTGAACATGGTCACCTGCTCTAGAGTAAGGACTAAGTGTCCTTGTCTGGAGTGTGCTTGTGAGCTGGGTTTGGGTCATGGTATATTGTTTGAAAAAACAAATTGCCGTTCCAAGTTCTGTTCACATTATCCAGGGGTTTCCTTGTGCAGCACCTCGAACGTTCTTTTCCACACCCATGACATCCACCAAAGCCTGCGAACGAGCTAGGGTTGTCAGAACAGAAGAAAAAACACCTTCTCAGAAACACAGAAGAAAAGAAAAGTTATACTTAAAGTAAGGTAGAGAGCTATAAAGAAAGTCATAGAAGATGAACACGTGCACACACGTACACACATGCACACACGTACACACATGCACACACGTACACACGCACGCGCACACATGCACACGTGTCATAGTGATGTCCCATTTCATTCCTGACAACAGTAAATTATCTCCTCTTCCTCCTATTCTTCCTATCAGCAATGTTAAAGGTTGTCCATACAGTTTACCCTTTAAAAGAGCCAGCTTCTACTTTTTATTGATTTTTGTCTCAATTCCATTGATATTTCATCTTTTAAAAAATATTTTCTTCCTTCCAAAGCATCAAGTTTGTCATATTCTTTTCAAGAATCTTGAGGCTCCAGTTTACAGATTTTAGATGTCTTCCTTCTTCTTCCTCTCTCTCTCTGCTCCCTCTCTTCTTCTTTCCCTCCTCCCTTTCTCCCTCTTTTACTTCATCTCTTCCTTCCTTTCTTTCTTCCTTTCTTTGGTGAGAAGGTCTCGTGTAGTCCAGGATGGCCTTTAGTTCCTGATTCTCCTGCTTCTGTCTCCTGGGTGCTGGGATTGTAGGCACACACTGCCACACCCTCCTTTTGAAATGCTTTTTCTCTTAGCGCTGTGTGGTTTTCTACTGGCACTGCTCTTCCTGTCCTGGACTTCACTGTTTTCATTCTGCTCAGCACCTTTGAAAGGTCCCCCAGGAGGCTGCTCATTAGTTTTTAGCAACTCTCTCTGTGGCCGATTTGAACTTTTGAATCTATTCTGGTTAGAGGGAGAACTATGATCTCAATTAAAAAACAAAGTTTTTTTTATGGCCCAGAGTGTGTCTATACTGTAGACCTGTGCTGTGGGCTCTTGGCTGTCACCGGGGAGAAGGTTCCAGAGGCACCCATGAGGTTCTGTTTCCCAGCCCCACCTCTTTTGGCAGTGCTAGGCATCATTTGCATCGGAGCAGATGTTCTAGGGATCTGAGCCCCAGTTTCTGTCTGGGGCGGAGCCCGGTGTGCAGCTCGGGCTGAGCTCGAGGTCCTGCCGCCTCAGACCCTCACATGCTTCTGTTCCTGGCGGCTCCACCACTCTTGCTTTCTGTGTCTTGTAGTGTGGTTGTTATGTGTGTACTGCTTAGGATGCTTGTGTAGCCTTGGTAAGTTGGCCTTCTCATTCGTGCTACAGATGCCCATGCTTCCTTCCAGGAAATGTTTGTGTACAACATCTTATGTGAATTTCTTATAGGCACTGTATGGTTAAGTCGCCTTTAAAATCCATTCTGACAGTTTTCTCTTTGTCCTCATTTTTTCATTATGCTTTCGTTTCCCTGTCCTAAACGGGGTTTTTAGGTATCCCTCGATTTCCTGGCGCTCCTTTTAAAGCACCTATCCAAGCCATCAGCGTTGACATTTCACCAATCCGAGTGATGTTTGAGATCTTGCTTTTTGTACATTCCATTGCTTTTCCCATGATACAACTGTGCATTTGTGGATCACTCAACAACATAATCAATTCTGAGAAAGGTTTTGCTGAGTGATCTGATTATTGTGTTAACATTATAGACTATTCTTACACAAACCTAGATAGTCTGGATGAAACACCTTCATGTGGCTGCTTTTATTTATTTATTTATTTATTTGTTTGTTTGTTTGTTTGTTTTTTGAGGCAGGGTTTCTCTGTATAGCCCTGGCTGTCCTGGAACTCACTCTGTAGACCAGGCTGGCCTCGAACTCAGAAATCCGTCTGCCTTTGCCTCCCAAGTGCTGGGATTACAGGTGTGTGCCACCACCGCCCAGCTGCTTTTATTTTTTTTAAAGCAGGCTCTCACTATATAGCCCAGGCTCTCACTACATAGCCCAGGCTCTCACTATATAGCCCAGGCTCTCGCTATATAGCCCAGGCTCTCACTACATAGCCCAGGCTCTTACTATATAGCCCAGGCTCTCACTACATAGTCCAGGCTTTCACTACATAGCCCAGGCTCTCACTACATAGCCCAGGCTCTCACTACATAGCCCAGGCTCTTACTATATAGCCCAGGCTCTCACTACATAGTCCAGGCTTTCACTACATAGCCCAGGCTCTCGCTACATAGCCCAGGCTCTCGCTACATAGCCCAGACTCTCACTACATAGCCCAGGCTCTCACTACATAGCCCAGGCTCTTACTATATAGCCCAGGCTCTCACTACATAGTCCAGGCTTTCACTACATAGCCCAGGCTCTCGCTACATAGCCCAGGCTCTCACTACATAGCCCAGGCTCTCACTACATAGCCCAGGCTCTCACTATATAGCCTAGGCTGGTTTTCAGCTTGCTTTCCTTCTGCCTTTGCTTCTTCCTGTGGGGATTACAGGCATGTGTCACCTGTATCTTGCCTCTGTGGCTGGATTTTGCTATTTTGTGGGTTCTTTTTCTCACCCTTTATTGGATTTCACCCCCTAACACTAGATAGGAGAAAAAGAGGAGAGAAAGAGGAGAGAGAGAGAGAGAGAGAGAGAGAGAGAGAGAGAGAGAGAGAGAGAGAGAAATTACTGGATCTAATTTTTCCCCTTTTGTTTTTTCTTTGACCATGGCTGCTAACAAGCCAAATGCAACCTCCCTAAATGACCACAACCACCCACCCCGCCTTTCAGGGCTCTAGCATTTACACACTCTCTGAAATGTTCCCAGAATTTCAAATGTCACACAATTGCAGAAATTATCTGCTTCTGGCAAAAATCACACCCCTGCTAGAGCACGAGGCACATCATAGTCGGCCGCTGCAAACAGTCTGAAGCAGCCCTACATCCCTACATCTGGGATTAAAATGAAGGCACATTCTTATACTACTTCTGTGGTTTTTAAAGAAACCAAAACTCCAGAATTCATAAAAATGTGACTCCATGCCTCTGCCTCCCAGTGTGGAATTACTGCCTGTGTCACTTGTGCCAAGAGGCTTGGGAAAGGTGGAAGGGCAGACCAGGGTACAGTATGTTTTTGTTTTATTTTGTTTTTTGAGAAAGGGGATCACTAAGTAGCCCTGGTTGGTATGGAACACGCCTATCCTGGAATTTACAGACAGCCACTTGCCTCTGCCTCTGGGTGCTGAGATGAAGGGCGTGTGCCATCTTGCCCTGATACAGCAAGTTTTCCATTTTTAATGAGTGAGAGAAATGTTTTCTAAAGTGACACACCATGTAACATAGTAACTCCACAAAGTAGTAACAGTCATTCTTGTCACATCAGTTTTGTGTATCACATAATTTATGAGCTGTAGGTCTGCTGATAGCACAATGTGCAATACATATGTAATCAGTTACACAAATACTTATATTTGTATAAAATGTATTAGACAGCTTTCTGTTACTGTTACTATGACAACATATGAGGTAATTAGCTTCTAAGAAGCAAAGGCTTATTTTGGCTCATGGATTTGGAGTTCTCAGTCTATACTTGGTTGTCCGGAATCATGGTCAAAGTGTATGCTATTGCAAAACCACTCACTTTATGACTGGTGTCTGGGAAGTGAAAAGAGTCGGAGGAGGGGGGAAGGGATCGTAATTTCCCCTTCAAGGGCACACCACGAGTGGACTAAATTCCTCCGAGTAAGTCTTAACTTCTCAAAGTTTCTGCCAGCTTCCAGTGGTGCATAGGCCAGGGCCATACTGTAGTAATGCACCTTAGAGGGACAAAGACCCAAATTACAGTAGAGTGACTTTCCTTCAGCCTTAGGAGAAGTGTGATGCCACTAGACACTGAAGCAAAAGGAGGTGTCTTAGTTAAGGTCTCATACTGCGAAGAGACACCATGACCAAGGCAGTCCTTAGGAAGGACAACATCTAATGGGGGCTGGCTTACAGGTCCAGAGGTTCAGTCCACTAGTGTTGTGGGGAAGCACGGCAGCGCACAGGCAGACATGGCGCTGGAGGAGCTGAGACTTCTACACCTTGATCCAAGGGCAGCAGAAGTCGACCGTGTGTCACCCTGGGGGTAGCTTGAGCATCGGAGACCTCCAAGCTGGCCCCACTTCCTCCAGAAGACACGCCTCCTAATAGTACCACTCCCTATGGTCAACATTCAAGCACATGAGTCTATTGGGCTAGACCTATCCAGTCCACCACAGGAGGGTATGATGTCTTGCACACTGCACCATTAGGACGGTATGATGTCTTCTTGCTTTCCTTATCCTATTGTTTCCTTCCATCAGCCTTTCCTACCTGAAATGGTCTTCTGGTAACGTATTATCTTAGTTCTTTCCTTTGAGAATGCCCTGGTTTCCTTATTCCTAAAGAACACTGCCCCTGAGTCCGTGTTTCAATGGTTCTTCCCTTGAAAGCTGCCGTGACCTTTGCTCCCCAGGAAGCTGCCGTGAGCGTGGGTTGTCTTCTCTGGGTGTCTTAAAGGACTTTCCCCTCTTTGTCTTCAGTTACTTTATTTTGTTTCGTTTACTTTATTTTATGAGTATCAGTATTTTGCCTGCATGCCTGTGCATCTGTGTGTGCCTGGTGTCTATGGAGGGCAGAGGAGGAAGTTGGATCCCCTGGAACTGGATTATGGATGGTTGTGAGCCTCGGTGTTGGCTGGGAATGACCTGTGGTCCTCTGCAGGAGCATCGGAGGCTCTTAACCACTCAGTCCTCTCTCCAGACTCTGTCTTTGGTTTTCAAGTTTAAATGTTCTGTGCCTTAGTGTAGATTTCTCTTTATTTTGTTTGAGATTCTGTGGATTTCCTCTGTAGGTTTATGACTTGATAAATTGGAGAGTTTTGAAACCATCACCTCTGTTTGGACTTTCTAAGCCAGGTCTGCTGTCTTTTCTTCCAAGTCACTAAGGACGCAAGCATCCCCAAGCCTTTCCCCGTTCCTGTCTTTGTTGCTGCCTTCTTGTCTCTTGCAGCATTCTGGTGATGTCTGTTTTCATCTGTGGGAGCATTGCACCACCCCTGCTGCCTCACAGCCGGCTTGGTGTCAGGCCTGTTCCCCACAGAACCTTCAGTGTCAGACCCAGGAATTATTCTTATTTACTTTTGAGACATGGTCTCACTATGTAGTCCTAGAACTCCCAGAGGTTCACTGCCCAGTGGCTCTGCCACCTAAATTCTGGATTGACAAACATGTGCTATTTTGCTGGGCAAGACTCAAGAAAATTTAGTGTTCTTATCTCAACTTCCTTTTGGTGTGTGTGTGTGTGTGTGTGTGTGTGAGAGAGAGAGAGAGAGAGAGAGAGAGAGAGAGAGAGAGAGAGGTCAGAGGATAACTCTCAGAAGTTAGTTCTCTCCTTTCTTTGTAGATGTGGGTTTGAACTCATGTAAGTTGCAGACTTACATAGTTTCAACATGTGTATGTATAGTTGGCCCTCATATACACAGTTCTGCATCAGGATTTATAGGATTGCTTCTATACTGAACCTTGCAGACATTTTCCTGCACAATCCAGCTACTGTAGACACACTGTCAATTGTTCTAAGTAGAGGGAAGAGGGTCTGAAGACCCCAGAGGGTGGATGTGGAGGTTTCTCTGCAAACACTGTAATTTCAAAGAAAGTGCAACATCTGTGGGGTTGGATATCCTCAGTCCTGACTCAACTGTTGAGAAAAATCTTGATGTCACATAAAGGAATACACAAACCAAGCAAAAATAATTTGTCAAGGCAAATTACTTTCTTGCATAAAGGATGCCTGTCTTAGTCAGGGTTTCTATTCTGCACAAACATCGTAACCAAGAAACAAGTTGGGGAGGAAAGGGTTTATTCAGCTTACACTTCTGTGTTGCTGTTTATCACCAAAGGAAGTCAGGACTGGAACTCAAGCAGGTCAGGAAGCAGGAGCTGATGCAGAGGACATGGAGGGATGATACTTACTGGCTTGCTCCCTTGGCTTGCTCAGCTTGCTTTCTTATAGAACCCAGGACTACCAGCCCAGAGATGGCACCACCCACAAGGGGCCTTCCCTGATTGATCACTAATTGAGAAAATGCTGTACAGCTGGATCTCATGGAGGCATATCCTCACCTGAAGCTCCTTTCTCCGTGATAACTCCAGCCTGTGTCAAGTTGACACACAGAACCAGCCAGTTCAATGACCCATTATCCAAACCAGGGCCTCTGTCTTTTATCCCTCACATACCTCATCCCATTCATGGGAGCTTGACTCCATGATCTGGTAAGACTGGGTACTTGGCACAAAAGGAAAGGAACAAAGATTCAGGAGATAGAGACCCTGTTGGGCTAACTAGCTTTGATAGAAAATAAATCATTTCTCAACCAGTCCCCTGAGGATAGCAAGGACTGACTGTGTATACCCATGAGCCACTACCACAGTCAAGGTCAAAACACAGTTACCACGTCAAATACTTCTTCCTGTTCATTAAAAAAATTGTAAGTGCATGTATGTGTGTATGTGTATATGTGTGCATGTGTGTTCATGTGAATGTATGTGTGTATGAGTGTGTGTGTGTGTGTATGTGTACTTGTGTGTGTGTTTCTGGTACTGCAACTTCAAAGTAAAGTCCAGGTTCCCACAGAGTCTTCATTTATACCCCATAGGAGAGACCCCACATTTATTGGGGTAGGGTAATTCCCCTAAATGACTCCTTCCACACAGGAGTGACTTCTTGACACTCTGACCTCTCTGGTATTTCCCACCCCAGAAACAGGGCATATGGGGTGTAATATCAGTTTTAATCAGGGTGTAATGTCAGTTTTAAAAATACATGTATGTGTCTGAACATGTGGGAATGCACATGCATGTGTATGTGCAGGCACATGTGGAGGCCAGAGGTCAGCCTTTGGTGCTATCCTTAGGATATCTACTGCTTTTGAGACGGTAGCCGACCAGTAAGCCCAGGGAGTCCACCCCGTCCCTGACTAATGCTCGGCTATAGGTGTATACCCCATGCCTGGCTTTTACTTTGGTTTGGAGGCATCCAAACTCTGATGCTCATAAGGTAAGCACCTTATGTAGTAATCTACTTTCCCAGCTTCTAGTCTGGGTTTTGATACCATAATGAAACACCCACAGAAGATTAACTACATAACAAAAAGGAAATTAAGAGTTGGCAAGATGACTAGTGGGTGGAAATGCCTTCTGTGCAGGCCTAGAAACTCAGGTCTGAGCCCTGTGACCCTCGGTGTAAAGAGAAAACCAGTTCCTGAAAGCAGGCTCCAGTACCGCACGAGTGCTGTGTGCACTTTGACGTAGCACGCACATGCCCATACACATATCATTCAAACACAACAATAATACATAAAAAAAAAAAATTGACTTTGTTTTTTGAGTCAGGGTTTTTCTGTGTAACAGAACCTTGGCTATCCTGGACTCGCTTTAGACCAAACTGGCTTAAAACTCACAGAAATCTGCTGCCTCTGCCTTGCCCAGTTCTGGATTTAAGGGGTGCTCCACCATGCCTGGACCAAAATAAGAAGCTTAAAAGAGGTTAATTTAGCTCACTATTAGGAAGCTGAACGTCTAAACAGCATGATTCTGGGTCCTTGGCCGCATTGCGTCCTGGTGCTAGCACATGTAAGAAGACATCACGTGACAAGCTGACTGGGCTCACCTGAGAGCTGCATTGATTGTGTGTGTGTGTGTGTGTGTGTGTGTGTGTGTGTGTGTGTGTTAATATTTCCTATTTAATGGTTGAATTGGGAATCAAGTTGCCAATATGTGAACTTTTGGAGGACAGACCACACCCAAATCACAGCAGCGTGTGAGTCCAGTCTCCTCACAGCTTTCTAGGACATCCTACTGCCATGCCATGTGTGCGTGCTTAGAGCTGACAGCTTCCTGGTGCTCACCTCTTAAAGCTTCCCGAGGGAGGGCGCCTGGGTGTTCCTGTGGCCATTAGTTGAACAAATGGCGGGCTCTGTGGGGTTGGGGGTTGCCTGAATTAGAGGTCTTTTGTGTTAAGTCTCTCCCTCCTGGCTCTTTGGTTCAGCAGATGTTTTTGGCTATTTTTGTCTACGATCCATAGCAAGCAGTGCCTCCTGGTGGCAGAGCCTAGTTGCCGGGCAGGCTCGGGCCGCCCGGGGCCGCTTTCAGAGAAGACTGGAGTGAGTGCAAGAGTACAGTGACCTTCAGTCTCAGGCGCCCATGGCCCGGAAATTCCTGTAACTAATGATGCACAAGTTTTCAAAAATGACATCATGTTGTGGGCCGGAGCTCACTGGGTAAGAGCACTTGCTGCACTTGAAGGACCAGAGTTCAGTTCCCAGACCCACACCCAGGAGTTCATAACTTTTGTAACTGCATTCTGGGGATCTAACGCCCTCTTCTGGCCTCTGCAGGTCCTGCATGTATGGTGTACATAAACATATGCAGGCAAAACACTCATGCACATGACATAAAAATATCTATTTATCTACTTATCTTTTTTTATTTTTTAAAGATTTATTTATTATTATATGTAAGTACACTGTAGCTGTCTTCAGACACTCCAGAAGAGGGCATCAGATCTCTTTATGGATGGTTGTGAGCCACCATGTGGTTGCTGAGATTTGAACTCAGGACCTTCAGAAGAGCAGTCAGTGCTCTTAACTGCTGAGCCATCTCTGCAGCCCTATCTTTTTGATTTTTGAGACAGTGTCTCACTTTGTAACTTTGGCGGTCCCAGAAATCACTATATAGACCAGGCTGGCTTTCCCTATAAGATCTCTCTGAGGAGGACATACAGGGGAACTTCACTCAGTCTTAGAGTTTGTCTGGGTGATAGTATCTTGAGCAGATTAGTTTTGTCCACTGTCTAAAGACCTAAAAATCAGGACAAAACTCTCAACCCTGCCACCCTTCTGTCAGGCCAGGTGGGTGAGGACTAAACCAGAAGCTTCTCTCTCTCTCTCTCTCTCTCTCTCTCTCTCTCTCTCTCTCTCTCTCTCTCTCTCTCCTGTCAGCCTCTCTTGGATCTTCCTAGCTCCGAGCCCCTCAGCAGGATTCCGGATGGCTGAGAACCCTTTCTTCCTTTCCTTCTTTTGCGTTGTTTGTTTAGACAAAGTCCTATGTAGCCCAGGCAGCTGGGACTTAGGGCTTCATACCACTTCCCAAAGAGGTGCATCTGCCAGGAGCCCCACAGAGAACACGGGCGTGTATTCTCAGCCAGATGAGCCTGCTGATGAGCTCACAGGCCTGGCCGGGTTCCGTAGGCTTTGGGATACAGGGATGGCTGGCTGGGGCTGTAACTCAGTAGCAGAACACTTGCCTACCGAATCCAACTCAGTTGTCACACAATTACATTTTTTTAAATTGCTTTGTTTTTAGACAGGTATCATCATGTAGCCGAAACATACCTTAAATTCATGACAGTCCTCCTTCCGAGTGTTGGGATTACAGGTATGTGCTGCCATGCCTGGCTCAGAATCATTGCGTGTATGTTTGGGGGGTGATGTGCATGACCATGCACCTGCACGCAGAGACTGGAGAAAGACACTGTGTGTCTTTCTCGGACACTTTCCACTTTGGTGTTTTTGGTGTGCGCCTCACGGAGCCCGAAGCTTGCGGTTCTGATTAGATTGGCTGACCATCAAGCTCCCAAGATCCAAGAAAGTCTCATGGGGTCATGCTCGGGTTTTATTAGGGTGCTGGGGATTTGAACTCAGGTCCTCTGGCTTTCATAGCAAACACCATGAAACCCATGGAGTCACCTCTTCAGCCTTATGTGAATTATTACTCAATAATTGCATGTATTTGGGATACAGAGTGATGCTTCCACACACATAACAATTACCCCAATCAGATCAGGGTGACTGGCCCCTCCATCACGCAAACATTTGTCATTGTTTTGTGTTGGGAACACTCAAGAATCCTTTCTACTACACTATTCAAATGATTTGCTGTTATCAACCACTGTATCCCTTCTGTGCTATATAGGACAGAAGGGATATTCATTCATTCACAAACTCTTGAGCTACTAAAGCAATGAGATCATTATGGTGTATGTGTGCGTGTGTGCCTGTGTGTGTGCATACATGCGTGTGTGTGTGTGTGTGTGTGTGTGTGTGTATGCATGTGTGTATGTGTGTGTGTGCGCGTGTGTGCACGTGTGTGTTCTATGACAAAGTGTTCGAGATGGCAGTGTAAAGGTTTACTTTGACGTGTAGTTTCTGAGACCCCCAGTCCATGTCCATTTGGCCCCGTCACTCTGTGAATGCATCAAAGCCGAGGGTCATGACAGGAAGTGTGGTGAAGGAAGCCACTCACTTCATGGTCGAGAAGCAAAGAGAGAGGAGAGGCCAGCCTCCCAGGATCTCCTGAAAGAGCGTGCCCCCGAGCTCTAACTTCCTCCACCTCTAAAATGTTCCACCATCTCCCAGTTCCCCCAGCGACAGGCCTTTAGAGGACACTTTGCGGTCGTGCTGTAGTGCACTGTTCTGTTTGTTAGGCAGCAGTAGGAAACCAATACACTTCCTAACTGAGTGATCACAAACGCCTTTCACTTTTGCTTTTCAACACACGGGGGTTCTCCCTCTCGTGGGGTGTGGAAGGTCTCTGGTCCCTGGTTCTTCCTGCCTGGAACATGCCGTGAATTCTGGAGCATGCTGCACAACCTGGTCCTGCACTGGCTTGTGTTCTCATGCTAATTGTGTTACCCCTCCCCCCCCCAAAAAAAAAAAAACCATTTTCAGTGTCCCAGGGGCCGCTCTCCTGATTGTCTGGAGCAGCAGAGATAAAATATAGATTTAACAAGTATTAATTCAGGAACACTGGAGGGGAGGGTGCTAGCCGCAGGGAGGCTTGGAAGTGCCCAGCCATTGAGCTAGTCAAGGCATATCGGAATATAAGGGGTGTGTGTGTGTGTGTGTGTGTGTGTGTGCGCGCGTGCGTGTGCGTGTGCGTGTGCATGTGCGTGTGCGTGTGTGTGTGTGTGTGTGTGTGTGTGAGTGTGTGTGTGTGTCTTTCATTCATGAATCTATAGCTTTTGGGCGGTTGCAGTGCTCATGTGACCTGCCCGGAGCTCAGAGCGAATGTACTATATTTACTGCCACATGGTCCTTGTAATGTTCCTTTCTGTCATCCATGTTAGGGACTGGAGGATGGAGAACCAATCATAGGTGAGAACTGTATCTGCTAGTTTTCCTGTTGCTAGGACAAAATACCCCACAGACACAACCTCATGGAGGAAGGTCCACTTTCCTCCACAGCGCAGTGCAAGGACTCCGTCCATCTTGACAGGGAAGGTGTTATGGCAGGAGTGTAGGGCATCTTACCCACAGTGAGGAGGCTGAGGGCGCCGTGCTGGGGCTGCTCAGCTCACCGTCTCCTCCCTCCTCAGTCGGGCCCAGCCCATGGGATAGTTGTTAGTTCACAGACTGGGCTCCTCGGGGACATGGCCAGGGCTTCCTCGCCTGCCTGCCACCCACCGTTACCTGCCTGGCGCTCACCACCCCACTCCTTCCTTTCTCTGTTCCCACGCGTTCCCAGCTGGTTTCTTTCTTTCTTTCTCCCTTCAGTTCTTCTTCCTGTCCTTCTCTGTCCCCCAGGGCTCTGCTCCTGCCTGTCCCTACCCCTTCTCCAGGCCCTCACTCCTTTCCCTTCCACCAGCTAATCTCCTTTATGCCAGGTCTGTCGCATAGCGTGAATTCTCAGGGTACACTTGGCCTGGGCCCACCACATGCCGCCCCCCACCCCACCGAACTATATTTCATAACAACGGTACTGCTCGTGTACTTTCTAAACACACGCAGAGGATGTGCCCACGGCAGTTGTAAGTCTGGTTGAGAAGAAGATGAACCATTACAAGGTGGGGTTCCCCACATCTACCCATGTCTAGACTAAAATGCTGAATGAACACACTAGGCATCCTACTGCGCCATTCTGTGGGGAAAGAGGAAGGCTGGGGGTGGGGACGGGGTTGATTTTAGACTACAGACATGCCGGGAACTCCAGGATGTTCCCACGATGCTGACTGTACTGGTTAAAAATACCGTCAATACCAAAAATTACAAAGTGTGTAACTAATCTTGCTACCTAGAGCCAAGAAAAACAAACTCCCGTCAAACAATGTATGGCCACCAGAGAGGGAGTCGCAGTGAGGGGGGAGCATCAGCGGCCCCAGCCCTGCCCTGCCCCGCTGCGGCTGGCCTGCTCCTCTCTTCTTTTGTGGAAAGTGGGCTGAGCTGTGCCGTGCTTGGCTGCCTCAGGCGAGGGCGCTTCAGACTCACCTCCTCCAGGGATGCTCCGGCCCAGCAGCCCCTGAGCTCCAGTTTATACTGCTTGTTTCTATTCTTAGCTGGACCCTGGCTGGGGCAGGGATGCCCGTCGATACCCAGGGATGTACCCAGCTTGTACCCACAGAAGGCAGACGCTGCCAGCAATGCCCGGTGTGTCTGGGGAGAGGCCAGGTGCTCTCAGCCTGTCAGGGAAACTAGGGTCCCACAGACAAGGGCACAGCCAGCTGGGTGAGCCTATTCGTTGTGTTTTAGTCAACACTAAATTGTTTAGTAAAGGTTTGCTAAGATGGCTCTGTGTAACTGGGCAGGTCTGTAATCCCAGCTTTGGGAAGTCCAGCCTGAGGCAGGGAGGATAGAGCAAGTTTCCCAACTCCCAGGCTAGCCTGGGCTACAGAGTAAGATCCTGTCTCAAAAAAAATTGCAAATAGAGAAGCATGAAATAAAACACCTTTAAAAATAAAGTAATGAATATAGAATAAAAAAAATTATATAAAAAAAAGTAATGAGAGCTGGCTTTGTGGTTCAGAACTCTCTCTCTCTCGACATGGTTTCTCTGTGTGGCCTTGGCTGTCCTGGAACTCCCTCTGTAGACCAGGCTGGCCTCAAACTCGGAAATCCACCTGCCTCTGCCTCCCAAGGGCTGGGATTACAGGCGTGTGCCACCACCGCCTGGCTGGTTAAGAGCTCTTGCGGAGCACCTGAGTTCGGTCCCCAGCACCCACACGACAGTTCATAACAATGTGTAACTCCAGTTCTAGAGATTCCGATGCCTTCTTCTGACCTCTCAGGCACCAGGCACACATGTGTTGCACATGAGTATACACAGATAAAACATTAATATACATAAAATAAAATACATAAATTGAAAAACAAATTTGGGCTGGAGAGAGCACTGACTGCTCTTCCAAAGGCCCTGAGATCAACTCCCAGCACCCACATGGTGGCTCACAGGCATCTGTCCTGGGATCCAGTGCCCTCTTCTGGTGTGTCTGAGGACAGCGGCAGTGTACTCACATACATAAAACAAATAAAGCAAAAAACAAAACTGGAAAGAAATCAAATTAATTCTTTTGGCTAGAGTAAAAAATAACAAGTCTCATCTTGTTGAAAAATAGTCATGAACAGATGGAAATCGGCTTTCTGCAGACAGGTGTGTCGAGTGCACACTGGGCTGCCGGGCAGGAGGCGGCTTGGCTGGACGCAGGTGTTGCCTGCATCTCTTCTTATGCAATCGGCTAATCAGTGCGATGGGAATGGGGGTACAGGAAAGGTGGGCTGGGCGGGGCTAGCTAGCATTCTTAGAATCATGCATTTTTATTGTGCCCAGGTGCCCTGTGCCAGGTGCATCACTGTGACCTTGTGCATCACTGTGACCTTGTGCACCACTGTGACCTTGTGCACTACTGTGACCTTGTGCACCACTGTGACCCTGTGCATCACCGTGCCCTTGTGCACCACTGTGACCTTGTGCACCATTGTGACCCTGTGCATCACCGTGCCCTTGTGCATCACTGTGACCTTGTATATCACTGTGACCTTGTGTATCACTGTGACCTTGTGCATCACTGTGACCTTGTGCATCACTGTGACCTTGTATATCACTGTGACCTTGTGTACCACTGTGACCCTGTGCATCACTGTGACCTTGTGCATCACTGTGACCTTGTGCATCACTGTGCCCTTGTGTATCACTGTGTCCTTGTGCATCACTGTGACCTTGTATATCACTGTGACCTTGTGTACCACTGTGACCCTGTGCATCACTGTACCTTGTGTACCACTGTGACCTTGTGCACCACTGTGACCTTGTGCACCACTGTGACCTTGTGTAGCACTGTGACCCTTGTGTACCACTGTGACCCTGTGCACCACTGTGACCTTGTGCACCACTGTGACTTTGTGCACCACTGTGACCTTGTGTACCACTGTGACCCTGTGCACCACTGTGACCTTGTGCACCACTGTGTCCTTGTGTACCACTGTGACCCTTGTGTACCACTGTGCCCTTGTGCATCACTGTGACCTTGTGTACCACTGTGCCCTTGTGTACCACTGTGACCTTGTGCATCATTGTGACCTTGTGCACCACTGTGACCCTTGTGTACCACTATGACCCTTGTGTACCACTGTGACTCTGTGCACCACTGTGACCTTGTGCACCACTGTGACCTTGTGTACCACTGTGACCCTGTGCACCACTGTGACCTTGTGCACCACTGTGACCTTGTGTACCACTGTGACCCTGTGCACAACTGTGACCCTTGTGTACCACTGTGACCTTGTGCACCACTGTGACCTGGTGCACCACTGTACCCTTGTGCATCACTGTGACCTGGTGCATCACTGTGCCCTTGTGCACCCCTGTGCCCTTGTGCACTACTGTGACCTTGTGCACCACTGTGACCTGGTGCATCACTGTGACCTGGTGCACCACTGTGCCCTTATGCACCACTGTGCCCTTGTGCACCACTGTGCCCTTGTGCACCCCTGTGCCCTTGTGCACTACTACTGTGACCTTGTGCACCCCTGTGCCCTTGTGCACTACTATGCCCTTGTGCACCACTGTGCCCTTGTGCACCCCTTGATCCTCTCACTGTCCGACTCCCTATCATACTTCATCTTCATCTCATACAGATGTGCATATGTAAAACAGGGTTGCTATACTTATTGTAGCACTATTCACAACAGCCAAGATAGTGAATCAGCTGTGATATCTGTCACCAGATGGAAGGGTAAAGAAGATATGGTGCAGAGTCAACGGAGTTTTATTCATCCAGAAAGACTGAAATGACGTCACTTGTGGAAAAATGGGTGCAATTGGAGAGCACCGAGTTACGCGAAAGGAGTCAGCCTGAGACAAATGTAGCTTGTTTGTTCTCTTAGCATGTTGTCCACTGGGCGTATGCACAGCTCCCGCAGGGGCGCGGGAGTGGATCCTGGAGGCGTCCTGGACCCTCAGACTGTGCTCGCTGTGCTCGGAGACCTCACTGCCTCTCCTCACCGACGCTGCGGCAGAGCTGCTGTGTGTTGGGTCCCTGCTCTTCTCAGCCGCAGACTGCCCTGCCTCCCAAAGAGCTTACAAGACAGTGCGGGCTCCTGCCTGGAGAGGGGGAGGTATCTGTGTGACCCCAGGCCTGTGCTTGAAAGGCCAGCAAGGTGACCTGTCAGAGCACGGGGACAACCAGGGACAGCTTGCTAGTCCACAGTCCCGCCCCCACAGGCAGAGGAGGCAGAGCGCCCTCTCTCTGCCGGGCGCCCAGGGGTGCCTCGCCCGCTCAGATCCGCTCCCGTCCCCGAAACTTGCATTGCTTATTTTATTTGGTGGGAGGAGCCTCATTAGTTTTGGGGACAGGGTCTCATTTTTCCAGGCTGGCCTTAAACGGACTATGTAGCTGAGGCTGGACTTGAACTTCTGGTCATCCTGCCTCCTCTCCATAAGCCGTCAGCCTAGTCCAGTTTTCCCCTCTCTCCCCATCTCTCCGATCTCTCCACCTCTCCTTCCCGGATCCCCCCCCCCCCCCCCCGCTTCCCCTGACGTGGTCTCCCTCTGCAGCTCAGGCTGGCCTCTAATTAAGGATCCTCCAAACCTCACCTCCTGAATCCCGAGGCACACTCTCATTTCAAAGAAACATTGGTACCCAGTGGGGAACTCCCACTTCTCTGGGGTGAAGGGGAGGGGTTGGAGGGAGGGGCCGGGAGGGTGGGCTGGGAGGAAAGGGGGACTGTGATGGGGTGTAAAGTGAATGAAGAAGATGAAGAGAACCTAGAAATAAACTTATAGAGCTAAAAAAATCAAATGTGAATAGGACACAAAAGGAACATTTATTATAGTTTTAGCACAAAATACCTACTTTATGGAAAAATTTAAAACTCAGAGTAAGACCTAAGGAATAAAAGGCTAGTCACTAGTCCCCAGACCGATTATTGACTTGGTGAGTGCCTACTCTGTGGCGGCAGCGCAGCACAGGCTGACAACTCTGTCCCCCGGGGACGCCAGTGACCTCAATACACAAATAAGTCATTGCTTCAGCAGGGGCGGAGCGTGGGACCCGGGCGGCGCCGAGAGAGGGAGAGGGCGGGACCAGGCTGCGGCAAAGACACCAGTCTCCAGGGAGGTGCGGTTTGCAGAGGGGCGGGAGGGAGGGGAGCACTGGGAGGGCTGCTCTGCGCTGGAGAGGTCAGCAAATGGCTGAGTCCCAGCTCAGTCTGCAGTGCTGGGGCCAGCCTCTCCTGAACCGCGAGGACCCCACCCTTCCCAGCGCTGGCCTGCACTCACCTCCGACACATCAGAACCCTGCGATCTGGGCTCGGAGAGTGTCTCCATAAAACTGGGGAGAAGGGTGGAAGAATGGGGAAGAACAGCGAGGGAAGAAGGGTGAGAAACACACAGAGAGCGAGACCCGGCCAGAGAGAAGGAGACACACAGGGAGAAACAGTGTTTATATCTAAGTTCAGGCCCGACCTCATTCCAGAGCGCCCACTCCACATCTTCCGAGCCCCAGGCAGAAGGCGACTTAAACCGTGGCAGGGCAATCTGAGTGACTTCATCAGTTTCCACTGACAGGGGCCTCAGGTCCCAGATATCAGGTCTTGGCTGGATCTCTATGGGGTGCCTGCTGGACAGAACCTGCTTTTTCTGGTGTGGTTTTAGTTGAGGTTGGTCTTAACCACCCAGAGAGGGATATCTCACGGCTCTCACTCCTTCCTAAGGACAAGGCTCTGCTCCAGCAAAGGTGAGCACGCGGAGAAGGAGAAGGAAGGGAGAGAAGAAGCTGGAGGAAAGCCTGGGGCGTCTCCACCCAGCACGGCCAAAGGAAACACAGCACACTCAGACACATACACAGAGACAGACATGTACAGTACAGAGACACATGATGGACACAGACATTCACACAAACACATCAACACTCCTATAAACATTGACAGGTCCGTGTACGAAGACATACAGGCTTACAGACGGACAGACAGACAGATGCACACGCGCGCACACACACACACACACACACACACACACACACACACGCACAGTCATGAGTACCTTGGAGGGATTGCTTACACAGCGTCTGTAGGCCCTAAGCTCTGAAGCTGCCCAGATCCCAGGCACAGCCAGCCAGGTATTTCAGAGACTGATCCGGGG